>CM036534.1:30479519-31679519 GCA_020745685.1 Tautogolabrus adspersus | reverse complement strand
AAGAGCTGGGTCTTTAGCTTTTTCTTAAAGGTACACAGACTCTGCAGATCCAATAAAAAACACAGCTTGGCACCGTTCCGACCAAACAGTGATTATTACTTAAGTCTACAGTCAGTAAATAGGTATAAGACCATTGTTAAGTCAGAAAGGGGTGATAACATAATTATATAGTTAAGTAATATATCTGCAGTGTGGTATGAAGTATAAGGAACACATGGGTGCTTTCTTAGCCTCATACTTAATACTAAATATTGGTGAGACTACGGTGATTATTATTGGCGCGGGCACATCGATGAGACCTTCAAATTCTGGCCTTTCTATCATAGATATAGTAGATAAATACCTCAACTTGAATCACCTGTTTGCAGTTGTCCAGTCCTGTTTTCTGCAGTTCCTGAGGATCAGGTCAAGTTTTTGTTCTGCCATGAATGCTTTTTTCTACTTCATTTTCAATAACTGTTTTCAGATGACGAATTCATCAGAGTTACATGTTACAAATTGTCCCAAATTTCAGCAGATTGACTCCTCACCAAAACCCCCAAAAAGACTGCACATTCTCCTATTTAAGCTAATAGTTGGGTATCATTAGTGTACATTTCAGTGGGATATATGAAGTCATACAACAGTTTTTAATGATTTTTTTAAAGCAGAATCAGTCAGAGACCAACAGATTGCAGGAATGTTTATTTCCATACCAGCGTCTGAAACATCAGTAAACATGCAATGAGAACAAGAAGAGGTTTTTCTTCAGCCATCCCAGCACTTGCTCCTGTGGTGGCCAGATTGACTTCTTCTGGTTCCCCTAAGAGAAAAACATATACAGTATATGGTATAATCATCAATTAAGGAGAAGGACATTAAAAAATAATAATTAAACCAACCACTAATGAATGTCAGATACATTTAAGTATTTTATTTATTAGGTATCCTGCTGTACATACCTCTGGTCAGAGTCATGGACCTCACACCAACCCAGTAGACCGCTCGCTGCTGAGCTACAGTGGCCCTGAAAAGGATGCAAAAAAAACCTGCCATAAATATAAACTTTAAGCCCTATTTGCCTGATTTATACTTCTACTTTAGCATACACTGTAGGTCGCATAGTCGCCTATGCAATAGCCTATGTATGCAGCCTGATGTAGGTGGGCGGCTGTGGCTCAGTTGGTAAAGTTGGTCGTCTCTCAACTGAAAGGTTGGGGGTTCGATCCCCAGCTCCTGTGGCAACATGTCCGATGTTTCCTTGGGCAAGACACTTAACCCCGAATTGCTCCCGCTGCTTCGTCAGAGGTGTATGAATGTGTATGAATGGGATTAGTTACTTCTGATGGACACTTTCCATAGCTATCTGCCAGTGTGTGAATGGTGTGAATGTGTACTGTAGGTGTGACCTGCGGTGTAAAAGTGCTTTGAGTAATCAGAAGACTAGAAAAGCGCTATATTTGCCATTGATGTGCACCTCCTCAGAAATGTAACTACTAGCCCTGTGATTGGTCTGCTGGGTAGCATCGTGTTTGCTTACATATTATGTGTACTCCACATCCAATTATATCAGTAGTGCATTTCCTTGTTCATGTCTCTGCCGAAGAAGCGCAAAAAATTCCCTGGTTGTTCGCCTAAACTGATTCAGCTGGAATATTTTAATTTCCTCCATCTGCTTTTTTTTCTTTTGTGCAATAATTGCGGTATGATCAACTGCTACTCAGTATTTATCAGCTCTAACTCCAACATACTCAAACTCAAACGCTCTGTTTCAGTTGTCATGGTTTCTTGTGCACAAAAAAGCAGAGATTGTGGTGGAACCAGAAACTGGAAATATAACAAGCATAGAAATCGCACTGCAGTGCTCATGGCGGCATAGGCCATTATGGTGTTCTTTTATGGTATTATTATGGTATCTTCAAGTGTGTTGGTTTTTTTCAGTGGTTGTAAAATACAGTAAAAGTATTTTGCTTTACATGAAGTAAACAGGGCTTGCAGAGTCGGGTGGTATCCAGCTGTACACGGTGGTGTTGCCCTTCAGGTTGGTGTTGGAATGAGTGACAGCACCCTGTGGATTCCCTGTGCACTGCAAACATAAAGACACACACTCTTTAGAAACTACTGAAAAATTCAAATGTTCACATTAAAAACCCATTGTGATACGCAGGTAAATAAACACAAGAATTTAGCAGTCAAATGTGTGCAAATGACTCGAGCTGTGGTCCCCATTATGCACAACAAGCACCTTCTTTGCAACTCCACTATTATAAAAGGAAAACACCTGAGACTCACCTGAAGAAACTTCGTGTCTGGGGGAGGTAGCTGCCAGCTTCCCAAAGCATTTGTGCTGCCGAATGTCCGAGCCTCCAGAAGCACACCTCTGTAATCTGGTCCCCTCACTGTCACTGCAAGGAAACACAAGAAAACAGCAGTTACTTTAGAATGATCTCATTTTACACTGTTATAAATTATTTAGCAATGTACCAGTGATGGTGACGTTTTTAAGACTAAAGGCTTATTTATGCTCTACGCTGGATATGCACACGGATACGGACTGAGTCTTCTTTCTGTGCTCTGCGTTCAGATCATCCATACCAGACCAAAAGTAGTAAAAGTAAAAGCAGACCAAACAATGTACTGGATATCGTGGGGAAAGTGTCACGCAGTGTAGCCAACAGTTCAAGCCAGACAAGCAAATCCCAAAGAAAGGGAAAAGGGAAAGATTGTGAGAGTCGGTTAGGTTAGTAACTATAAATGTCTGATGTCACTTGGGCAAAGAGACAGACAACTACAACAGAACAGCTGGACGGAGATCCAGGGGAACTGAATTTCACATCGACAGTGAAGAAGAAGTGGAGGTCTGTGCGATACAGTGACCTTGAGTGTTTTCATTTTAAACGCCCTCCTAATGTACAAAGATTCAGAGAGAGAGAGAGAGAGAGAGAGAGAGGGAAATTGGAGATGCCTTTTTCACATTTAGTACGTACTAAGCCTGTCAATTACTATTCTGTAGCCCAATCCCACTGTACAGGTTTTTAAAAACAACACTGTCGTGGTGAAAACTGTTGCTGCTGTGCTGTGCTTCTGCACCAGGTGCTGTCCAGTGTCTGCAGCACTGTTCTGTCGTGAGACTGTTTGTGCCTGTTACTGATTGTCACGGCGTTGTTGTTAAGAAAATAATGAAATAAAATAAAGTCACAATCAAAGTAATCTTGCGGGCAAGATACTTTTTGCTTGGTTTCACAGAGATATTTTTGGTGAAGATTTTACAAATTGCATCATCTGAATTAGCTGGTTCTCCTTTTTCATTTGGTTGTAAGCTGAAATGTTCCCAAAGGGGTAAAGTTACATTCTGTTCAGTCACCAGTGCAGTTGCCATTGTTTCTGTCTGAACATGAGGTGGGTGAGGTGACTTCACGTGCGGTTATGGGGGTTACCCCCATGCTCCATGGTTGGCTGGGTAATATCGCGGTAATTCATTTTTTGGGTGACCGCGACAAGCCTGATCAATATCATTTGATTTTGACTAGAATTATGTTGAAGTTAAAAAATCTGGTATTGTGACAACCACATGACCTGAAAACAGCAGGAACAAAGAAAGCTTAAATGGAGACAATATTTGTGTTATCAACCTTATTAACTGCAAAGATAGCTGCACATATCTGGAATACTAAAGCCCCGTCCTATCTTTAAAGTGTGACTAAATTATTTTCAGTCTCTTTATGGGGATAAAGTCTTCTTTTGAATAAATCCTTTGTGTGTCAGCTTACTGATTTCAATACTTTGTAAGCCTGTAAGTTCACACGGAGAATATCTCACCTGTAATGGGTTCCCCCGGCTGAAACGTCCTTGTGTCGGTGACAATGGTGTAGGGTAGTGGAAAAGGCTGAGGCTGCACGCCGGAGTGAATAGGCATCATATCTTCACAGGCACCGGTGGGAGCACCGGAGGGATAACCACGAACATAACTGAGAACCTTAAGCATAATAAAAAAAGTCAAGAACATATCCATCAGGCTGACCAAAGAGCTGCCGCCGTGCAAGAGAAAATATCAAACTGTAGAGGTTTGTGGTGAGGAGGAAATCTACAACGTGAGCTTAGAGCAGACTTTTGAAAACTTCTGTTGCTGAGTCACACAAGCAAAAAAATTAAATTGTCTCTGGTTTGATCACTGTGCGTTCATGTGCAGCAGCACATGATTGATTCATTTGATGATATTTATGCATTTCAGAGCAGAACAAAGATTGATTTCCCTCCATCATTGTGGCCAATGGAAGTTAAAAAACACTTTCAAGGATAATCACATGGTCAACACTCTAACAGTGCACCACTAAATTCAAGCTTTTTGTTCAATCAAAACACTTTCCCAAAAAGAAAAGTCTAATTTTTGACAGCAAGTTTTAATCGGTAGAGAACACTTTGACTTGACAATTTATTTAAGAGCTTCTGTCAGGGGAAACACAATGAGGAAACTCTGTACTGAAAAACAATGTAACTGATCAGCAATGAATTCGGCTTAATCGATCAACTGAACCCTCATATTAGCCTTTGATAGACATTTTATCACAAATCAATTACTTATTTGACTTTATTGGAATTTTCGAGTAATTTACTGTCTAGTACTTAAATGTTAATTTGGCAGCTGACGTTTTACTTAAAACTCATCTTGTAATTTAAGGTAGATGAAGCCCACTCTCTCTCAGCTTACATCTCACTTTGCCTCTACGACACTGGATTGGGATTTTGTGCATTTTGGCAGGTTTGCCATCAGGCATTTACTGATTCAGTGCATAAAACAATGCTGTATTATGTTGAATCATATGCATTCTCTAGGGCTGTACAATGGTTGACTTGTTATTGCTGTTCTGTGCTGTAGTATCACAGAATGAAGGTTCCTGGTTTGATTCCTTCGCCGGACGGGGGCCTTTCTGTGTTTTGCATCTCTTATAGTGCCTGTACGGGTTCCCTCCGAGTACACCGGCTTCCACCTACAGTACAAAGACTCGTTAGGTTCATTGGTGACTCTGTGCTACACTACTTGCCCAACAGCCCCATGCAACCATGAACAGAATAAAGAATGAATACTGTACTATCCATCTTCAAAGTAGTCTCTGTACTGTACAGCGACACTCGCATGAACTATTCCTTCAGTTTTTTACACAGAAACATGGATCTGCCTATGAATATGGGCTTGAGCTTTATGACATCATGGCATGAGTCAGTCTTTTGAGGTCTGTTCATTCATGATCCAAGCAAAAATCTAAGGAGGAGGAGGAAATCTAAATTCATTGACATGTAATCTTTGTGCTTAAAGGATTAGTTTGAGTCGCAACAAGACATGATTGTGTCCTTGTAACCTTTTGTTTCTAAAAATAAAAGATTATTAAAATAACCAAACAGGAGACCAACATTAAAGGGAACAGAATAGCTGTTTGAGAAGATTTGAATGTTAATCTGTATGGATGAAAATAAAAACACTTATATCACAGATCAGAATTTAGGGGAGTTTCATCCGTCCATCCATTGTTTTTTTTCCTCTCTAGTGACTGCAGAACAGATGTATAATTTATTTTACAGGAGGAAGAACAAGTGGTATGACCACAGACTGAATGGGTGTGACCTAAACAGTAAGAGGAATATGAAGACGATGCCTTTAGTGCAGACGGATCCAGGCACCGTGAAATGACATGGTCTCTGTTGGTTTCATCCACCCTGCTGTTAATAGACATTTCTCTGGGCCACTTATTGTTCTCTTGTATCATTCATCAACAGTTCTCTTTTAAATTAAAACGGTCCCTTTGAGCCGTTATGGCTTATATTTGAAACTGGAATAGTGATATATAAATGGAATATATACATGCAAGGTTGAGTGATCATGCGTGGTGCCAGCTGATTTCTGAATCATTGATGGGGCTCACGCTAACTAATTAATTTCCCTTTCATTGTCACACTGCTGTGTGGAACAGAGTGTTCTGTTTTCTATATAAAGCCAGATCTTTAAGTCTCTAATGAAAAGGTTAGAACATCTTTATGCAGCTAAACGAAACCTGTTTTTTTTCCACTAAGCTGTTATGATTGAGAGCCCCCTGGCGTTGGAATTTACATACTGTGCATACAATGTTATCTCCATTTTTTAATCAAAATACTGCCAAACCTGCTACTCCTACAAGATGCTATCCATTCACTAGCTGTGCTTGTTTACACCCCGGTAGTAGAGCTAGGAGAGCATGCCCATTAGCCGGAGATACAGCCAGTCTATGGCTACAGCCCCAGCTAGTGACGGTGGCCTGTGTTGCAGTTTGATGCCGGTCAACAGCTGACCGGCATCAAAGGCCAAAATACTAATAATGTAATATAATGTGTTCAACAGACAAGTCATTCTGGCGCCAACTCACGAGGGCGATGATGTTTAACCGTTTGTTGACATAACGTGCACATACCCATAGACGAAATTTCACTGGAAAATCTGGTCTCAAGATTCATCACACGTGGATTAACGCAGATTTTCAAGTATTATCTCAAGAATAGAACGGCTTAAATGATTTTATTACAGTGCAATGCATCACAGTCACCAAACAAAAGAGGGGTGGGAAGCAGGGTTTGATATGATCCTGCATTCCATTCCAGGATCATATCCAGGATCATTCCTTAACTCCATTGGACCACCGTGAACTCTCTTAACCTACATCAACTACATCAGTACCTGTGCTTCTTTTTCTTCTTCTTCAAACTGTTTTCTATATCACATCTTTGCATTGAGCGGATTTGACCCACCGCTGCAAAATGACTACAGAGAAATGCTGTTATATCATTTATGTCCTCTTCACGACGCAAGCACAAGTTCTCCAAATGAAAAGAGAGAGTTTGGTTTTCTGCCACGTTGATGTTATAAATGTATTTTAACCAGTTGAAAAATGGTTGAAATTAGGTCTTTTTCAGACCGGATTCAACCTGTTTTCAACCAAACATCAAAGTAAAAATCTCAGCTAGTGCTCACTGGGAACTGGCCTACACATCTTTACACATGGGGAACTGAGAGGATTCATCACAAAAGAGCTCCCTAGGAAACTCCTTTTGAAGACAAAGTAGAAAAAATCTCAAATAGTGCCCTTTAAGGTGGGTGAATGAGCAAGACGGTGCCCCTGAGGGTGCCCTTTAAACGGAGAAAATGCAGTGCTGCGACATTTACGCTTCTCTAAACGCTCAACAATTGGTCATCCTCACGTGTCACAAATCAAAGTCACTTTTAAATTCTATTTTAATCTCCACCAGCGTTTTAACTCTCTCCAAATGCATCATGACTTTCTGTGTGTTGGTCCCCCTCTGCATGTTACAGGTGTGTTTTTATAATGTCTAGGCCTCTTCCCCTCAGACAGCCTGAACCTGCCACCGAATAGATGATGATTGTTAAATGTTTTCATCAGTGATTTGAGTGTTTGCTTTATTTTTATTTTATTTATTTATTTTTTATTTTATATACTTTATTAATCCCCGAGGGGAAATTCTGGTTCGCACTCTGTTATTTTAGAGACATGCTTCTCACACACACAGGCCTGAATCACACACATGCATTAATGGAGAGATGTCAGAGTGCGGTGGCAGCCCACAGGAGGCGCCCCCTGAGCTGGTGGGGGTTCGGTGCCTTGCTCAAGGGCACCTCTGCAGTGCTCGAGAAGTGGTCTGGCACCTCTCCAGCTACCAGACCAACTTCCATATTTTGGTCCGCATCAGGACTTGAACCGGCGACCCTCCGGCTCCCAACCCAAGTCCCTACGGACTGAGCTACTGCCGCCCCCAAAATTAAATGTACTATTAGCTGTAACTAGAGCAGTTTGAGGTTTATTCTCTCTAATGTAGGTTATATGATTTGATATGGCATTCAAAATCGATGTTAATATTCTTAGTGAGAAAGGGGATTAGGGTTAGGGTACACGTTAGGTAACTGTTCCAGTAACAGCATTGATAAAAGGGAGCATACATTATGAATAGATAAACTCACATTAGAACCCATTAGTTATCATACAGCATCCTTATCATCAGTGAACTGGATGTGTTGGGTTTAAAGCAGAGCTTTCAGAGGCAACCTTTGACCTAAAACTGCAATCAAATACGGATGACCTAAATACAGCTAAAGGGTTTTATCTTAATGAGACGACTCGATGCTCTAGTAGTGGATCAGTCAGGATCTCAATTTATCTGAATGTGAATGATTGTTAGTTCTGTTGTTCAGTTTCTGTACACGTGTTGGTGCGTGTCTTTAGTTATTTCGTGACAGGACAGAACAGCAGCAGCAGAACAATCGAATCAAACTCAATATTAAATTCCACTGAGCGACACTCAGTGCTCATTAACATGTTGCCATCTGATCATTAGTGCTGTGCAAATGAGTTGGTACCAAGACATGGTGGTGTTACTGACACGGCACAAAGCAGAGACAAGATGTAGGTTACCTATCACAGGGGGATTTTTAATCGGCAGATATGATGCATCATGGCTCGCAACACTATGTCTCTCAAAGATATACTTATTTATTTACTATATGGAGCTCAGCACATTTATCTTTTGCTGAACTGTTAAATCGATAATTGTAAACTCTTACTTAAGTCTCTCCTGATTGAAATGCATTAAAGAACACAACGTTTAGAGCCTGACCGGGATCTTCACCAGGTGCCGTATAAAAAACAAAATCAGTCCACGCCCACGTCAGAGTGGAGAAAATTACACCTCAAGCATGGAAAAAGACCTGGCTTGCTCTGCAAACCTGGAATTAATCCGATTGTAGATATTAGACAGGCCCTACACATATACATTTACCACAGATACAGAAATATAAGCACATTTATGGTGTAAAAAGAGCCCCTTGTGACGCCCAAAGGACACCTAAATATTAATCAAAGAGAGTAATGTGCGTCACATTCATTAATGTTAATGCTATGAATCACAGCCTCATGTTGTCAGCTATTTTATCCCATTGCTCTTTTATACTTGAAATAACTCATATCTAATGAACACGTGTGTATTAGACTGTTTAAGATGTACTTAAAGACCTGCAGATTTACATTTCTGTCATTCATTTACAAAAACTTTGCACAGCAACTAAGAAAATGACTGTTTGGGGCAGTTAGAGCTTTTAAGTACAAGAAGAAGTAGTAAAAAGACTAAAAACTTTGAACCTGGTAGCAGCTAGTGTTGCAGTATTTGAAATCAGTCTTGGACTCAAAGCCGGTCTTGAGACCACTTTTTGAAGGTTTTGGTCTCGTCTCGGAATTGAAAGCATTTTTACTCGGCCTTGTCTCGGTCTTAGACTGGGCGGACTACGGATTTTAAATCAAGACCGGTCAAGACAATCACTGAAAGGCTATTTTTCCACGTCATTACTGTGATTAGAAGAAAAGCGCCATATTCTAAATGAACAAATAACTTAAGCTCATCTGGGGTTTGATTTTTATCCCCCAGTTACGGCCGCAAATTTCACACTTTTACCGTCGGACACGCCTACTGCACTCAAGATGATGATTTTGCAGTGATAATGATGGTCTTGGACTTGACTCGGTCTCGATCCCTAAAATTCTTGGACTTGTCTGGGCCTTGGAGCACTCTGGTCTCGGTTAGTGTGGTCTTAACTACAGGACTAGTAGTAGCAGTAGTTGTACTATTAGTGTGGTAGGCAGAGTTTTTGGTTCTTCTTAACAGTATACTCGCATAAACAAAAACATTAGAACAGATTTCCAAAGACAATCATTGGGGGAGAAAATAAATAGTTTTAATTTCCATCTGACTGTTAATTTTATGAAAAATTCCACCTGAAAAGTGTGACCACGTAAAGAGGAACTAATCAGGGACGCAGACATGGAGGATTGTGTTGAGATAACGTTTAAAAACGTCCATTCTCCCCAGACACTTTGATTTATAACAAACCATGACACAAATTGTTTTAGCAAGTTATTTAATCAGTACGCTAGTTAGTTAGCAGGTATTGCAAGAGTTCACTAATTACAAATACAGCAAACTATCTTGCATGTGGATAAAAAAAAAAGAAAAAGGAAATGCATTCAGGTTTTGCGTATCAAGTCTTGTGTTATTTAGTTCAACATATTTCTATTTCAATGGGACGTTCCTGCAGACCTGGAAAGATGTGATTGTCTACAGTTTACCCTTTATCACCTAAAGATACTACAAACATTCCCTCAATGAATTATTTAAGTTAATCTGCAGACAATTTTAATATATAAAGTAGAATATTAAGGCTTGAGTAGTCGTATGTTTTGGGATGTGCACACTCAGCCATGGTGGTTCCTGCCTGCTTGGTTTAACACCTGACAAAGTTGGCAACATAAAGTGTAACCTCTGAATGGATCTTCAGAAACAGATGCTGACATCACAGATGCTACAACAACATTGTCCTACAGTCTACTGTCAACAGCAATCCAACAAACACGATTCATCAGATGCACACAGTCAACATGTGTCACATTTTTCATACAGTGGACGACAAATCAATTCAGACATTCAGTGATAAGATCATATTCAATCACATTACTTGAAAGGTGTTACATACTTGATAATGTAAACTTAGATTTAAATAAATTGGTATTTAAGTACTGGAATTCAGCTAAAATTTTAAAATGAGGGCAATGATTGAACTGGCGAAACGTGTTTAAATTTTCAATTCAAATTTTTGGGGAGAGTAACATTAAAGGTCACATATTATCCTCCTTTTCAACAAGTTTAAATACATCTCAGAGGACCCCAAAACTTGTCAAATAAGTTTCTTGTTCTGAATCCACTCTGATCCTGTATTTGATCATGCCTATAAAGCCCTCTATTTCAGCCCTGCTCAGAACAGGCGTTTTCTTTTGTCTGTAGCTTTAAATGCAAATGAGCGGTGTCTGACCACGCCCCTCTCTGGAAGGGCTTAGCTGGCTTGGGATTCTTGCACCACGCCCTGTTTTTTACAGTGGAAATGTGGACTTAGAGGGCAGAACAAACACCTAGCTGTGGGAGTGTCACCCACCTGGGGGAGGGGTTACTGCCCTTTGTGATGTCATGAAGGGAAAATCTTAGACAGACCAGGGACACATATTAGTGTTAGAAAAAAAAGGTGTATTTTGCATAATATCTGACCTTTACAATTAAACAAGAAGAAATCAAACGGAGTAGAGATAAAACATTTGCAGAATGTCCATTTTGAGATTGAAGCTTGGGCCTATGAAAGCCCTCCATCCAATTTTGGACTGACATTGTTAAAAAAAGAAAAATCTTCTCTTTTCTAAAAAATAAAAGCACAAAGCATTCTGAGTTGCAGTCAGCAGTATGGTGGTTTGAAAGATACTAACAGATTGTCACGCACGATGTCTCCAGGATTTGATCTGCTTCTCCGTGTCGAACACCAGACCTTCATGTGACTGGGGGGGGGGGGGGTGAGGGTTCCAAACAGAGGAGCGTGTAAACTAAAAGAAGAAGGTAAAAAGAAGCAAATATTGTGTGCTGCTGGCATCTCCACCTTTTAAAAACTAGAAACCATTTAGAAAAAAAAACATTCAGACTTTTAAAAAATGGAATCTACAGACTGACTGGTAGCACATCACAAACACCAATAAAAAACCTACATAAATAAAAAACAATTCTTCTAGGGCCAAAACCAAAATCCTCTACAAAGACATGGATCTGTGCTAGCTGCATCTACTGTAGGTCAAGTTCATGAAAAACTTGTGATAGCTGTTGATCCCTCGGATTGCTCGGTTCTTCCAGCAATCAAATACGGATTTACGGTAGAAAAATAAAGATTCGATTGGAATCATCCCCTGAAAACGAATGTCCTTCAAAAGGTTTTTCAAAGACCCTCATTTCTCATAATGCTTAGCTTTTTTGTCGGCCTTTACAGAGTGCTTGTGCTTTGTGATATCCTCCATTTGTTTCCTGTTTTCGTGTCAACACGTTTTTTCAAAGCAATGCAACAAGTCATCAATGTTAGAATAAAACTTACAGCTTTGTAGGCTGGAGATGTCTTAAAAACGCTGCTCAAAGGAGTCACTCAAATGTTCTTGTGACTTGAAATAACCGTTTGACTTAAGCCCATCAGCCCTGAATTAAGAGACCAAAATTTGTTTTCAGTTTTCACTCATTAGGCGCTGGTGAGTCACTTTCATATCAGCTGGTTTGCGTTCACTCCAGTTAAAGATGGACCTTTGTGTGTTAAAGCCATTCTTTAAACGGAGCAGGTGTTGATGTTCTTGCCGTCAGCAGCGTCCTCCACCAGAGCTAAGTGATAATCAGTGGAGAGAGTGAAGTGGGACACGCAGCCCACCAAGCCCCCGACGTACTGTCTGTTTGTGTGGAGCGCTATCTCTTTCATGCCACCTTCAGAGACAGGACATAGAATGAGCAGATGTAAGAGTCAGAGACTAGAAGTGCAGACATTAAACGTATGGTTTAATCAGGATTTATGAGATTAGGAGTTGTGGGCTCCACCTACCAACATATAAGGGTCCGTTAATATTGAGTTGTCTCATCTTTCCAAGTGAGCGGCCTGTTTTTGCTCCATAGTCGTCCACTGTCAGCTTCCCGGACTGGCCCTCCCTGAAGACAAACATTTCAATGATGAACTTCATTCACTTTAGATTTTCTTTTTACGTCCCTTAAAGTAATAAAGAATCTCAATTTTAATCCCAAATGGACTGAAAGTGAACAAGTTTCCTGAATTTTCTTTCTAGTAAAAAAAAATAGAAGCAAATATATTTTTTTTTTAATTTAACTTTTTAACATGGGCTCCAAAGGAGATTTTTTATGTTTTTGCAGCCACCCTCACCTGAAAGGTGTCACCTGTCTACCTGTGTGAGGGGGCACTTCTCAGTGTGCGACCCAAAAGCAGTCTACCTGGCTTTTTTAATCTTTCATTCCCTCCGCCATCAGGCTATTAAATCGTGAAAACATCCTTGTATTCATGTCTTCTTATCGTGTCCCTTGCTCTTGGGTTTGACGATAAGTGGTGTCTTCCTGAGACTTCTGCTCCAGGGGCCTGTATGGACATTCCTTGAATGTAATCTACAAATGTGACCGCTGTGCATCCTTGAATGTCTTAGTTATGTATTTATTGACCTATTTATTATTACTGTTGTTCTTGCGCTGTGCTTTTTTCCTGGCCCTTGTGGGTGTCATTGCCCAGGGAGACCACACGAGGGTATCAGCATGCAAACGCTCACCTTTGTCAAATACTGATGTTTGTTGTCTCTGATTAATCTCCTTCTGTTGTTTGATTGTAAATGTATGCATGGCCTGGGTGGACTGTGGAACCGAATTGCCCTCTGGGAAAAATCTAGTCTAGTGGACACTCTAGGAACTGAAATGTTATGCACTTCCACATTGGCTTCATTTTTCAACACCAGAGGTTGCCGTTGGGTTTATAGATTGTTTTGCTACCCCGAGTGGACAATATAAACTTAAATGTTGAAGCTGTGATGTTTCAGATGTAGTCAAATGAAAAAGAGCGTTTTAGAGCTTACCTCACAGCTTTGACTCTGTGCCACTTCCCGTCACTAAATGTCCCGTTAACAGCAATGTCAGCTGCACCACTGCCCAGGTTGTAACTAGAACAATATGGAAACATTAAACAAGGAGTTTACTAAGTAACACAGAAGTGGTGTATTGGGTTCACATTTCTTTCATAATAATATTTCTGCTTCTCTTCCAGGTCATATTCAGACTCAGCCTTTTGTTGGCCTCAACTTCTCCATCATTTTCATGTATGTCTTGAATAAACTTTCTTGCTTTGCTCAAATATGTCTTTTTTTTCTCTTTAGCTCTCATTAGGTAGCAAGCAGGACCTGTGGGACTTAAACATTGACTAGACTACACTTTTTAATTGTGATTAATAGCTGAATTTCAACAGTTAATCGACATAAATCTAATTTTTATCGCATGTTTGAAATTCTATTATTTTGACATTTAAAACAGTTTTTGTTGGGCTTTTATTTTGAAATGTTGTACTGTCTTATTCTTACAAATAAACTGCTTTCATCTGTATCCAAATTAAGTTTATATTAAATCTAATACCTGAAGATCAGAGCCCCATCCTGAAGCCCCATGGACAGGAAGTCACTGTTAGGTCTCATTGGACTGTCTCCTCGCCATAGCAACAGGCCGTCTTTGGCTGTGCTCTTGAATCGCATGAACAGGTTGGTCCTGGAGCCAGACACCCTGAAAGACAAGTGACAAATTGAGTCGCTGAATTTGCATTGCAAACCTGATTAAAACAAAGAGGCTTGCTGTGATGGAAACAAACATGAAAATCTTCTAACTGAATAAATCATGTAAAGACACTAAAAACACTTTCTCACTTCACACCAACCTTTTCAGGATATCTCTGTTGTCATACGTCAGGTAACTTCTGCCAATGAACTGAGGGATCTCAATGGCTTCAGTCACAGCTGAGCAAAGAAAAGACTGTATTTATACCATGTGATCACTAGGTGGCAGCATCAGCATGACTCTCATGATTGAGACTAAGCTAGAGGACAAACACTGAGTCTGTAAGGATAAGTATATGAGGGGGGTGAACATGTATTTTTAAAGGAAATGTAAGGTAAAGATTAAGTATATATTTGCTTTTTGAATTCATAGAATCAAAACTTACTGTTCAAACAGTAATTCCCACACTCTGTTCAGCGAAAGCGTTCAAAAACACAGAAGGCATAGATAGGCTTAAAGGATTAGCTTGTCCAACATATCAACTGATGTGAAAATTACATGATAACAGCAGAACAACACATATTTAATCCCTGAGAAGAGGAAACGTCATGCACCATGGTTAAATCCATTATACACGGACATGAAAACCATTCATTCATTCATTTCTTTACAATTCTCTTCTTTGTTCTCCTTTTTTTACTAAATGCACAACTCATGTATTCATTTATTTTGTATCTGTTTTATTCTGCAAAATAAAGCTGAGTCATAGATATTCATAAAAGAAAATGTAGACTTCAGTAAAAATCAGAAGATACCAGTTCCTGTTTCAAAACCACAGACACAAAAACATAAGTCCTGGGCACCCAATAGTGGGTAGAAATTGCAAGCAAAATCCTGCAGACTGTCTAAATTGTAGAAATACGTTGGCAATGTATTTGTGCAATTCCGACAGTGCGAAAGTGTTTGCTGGAAGACAAAAATCAAGAAAGGATCCGCACACCGTGAAGGTTTTGGCTTGCAAATTTTAAGGATTTATTCCTCTCCTGCACACCTGTCTTTTGTAATAGATCAAGTTTTTTGACACTTCTGTTTGGATCATTACAAAAATGGAGACTGAATGGTCATAAAGTGTCGGAAATTCTGACAACCTTACATCAGATATCTTTATGACATGTGCTGTAATGTCAATGTACTAAACTGTGCACTTTAATAATTAACATACATATTCCTTGAAAATGCAGTGCCCCACATGTACCTACTGTCCTGTCACAGTATGTTCAGTATTTTAACCAATTAAATAACAGCACCAGCAAAGCATCCCAAACATCATTTATTTTACAAACAAACGTGTCAGTTCTGTAAAAAGTCATCGAATAAAATGCAAACCCACCTTTCTGGCAGTGCCTCCCGTCATACCCTAGGGGGCAGTCACACTCATAAGTGTCCCACTTAGGTCTGCAGGTCCCTCCATTGGCACAGGGACTTTCCACACATGGGTGCTCTGAGTTCGCTACATTAATGCCACCAGCGGAGCCGGTAGTTATTGGGATGGTGCGGTCATTGAGGATCAGCTGGAGAGATGAGGCAACAGATAGAGACGAGAGGGCAGAAAGAGCAAGAGGAGAAATTAAAAACTCCACCATACACTTCACGTAGTTTACCAGTTTGTTGTTATAAAGTTGTATTGGTTGTAAGGATATAAAACTTATAATCTTTTTTTTCACAAACAGATTTATAAGCAATCATCTAAATCAAACAATGTTAAAATGATGGGTGATATGGATCATTTTCAAACCTTCTGAATAACTCCGGTGAAGGGCTGTTTGACTCCTGCTGTCCTCTTGGTTTTATCATATTCTGGTACTCCACCGATATACAGAGGTGAACTGCATTTGATCTGCGTGAAAGCTCCCTGAAGAATAAAGAGAAAACATGTTTAATTTAAATGTGTTAACTATTCAACAAGTTGTATATTTTTGCGATATAAATGGATCGAGTCGTTAAGATTGAAATCCTAATTTTTTGTTAACACTACCAGATACTTATTCTTAAAATCACCCTTTTTTAAATTGTCTTTTATGGGGCTTTCACACTTGCAGAAAACTCCTGAAAAACTCAGGATGAGCTGTATGTGTGAACACAAACAGGCACATTTTTCACTCGCCCCCCAGACTTCCCCCAGAGTTTCTCCTGCCAGACCCCCAGTATTCTTTGAGCTGATGTGAGAACGCAGCAGAATATTATTCGGAGAATTCACCTCGAGCCAATGGGGGGGGAGTGACGTTTATATAATGTGACTGGACTCAGTGCATAGAGTGTATGAACGCGACCGCTACGACCTCCGTGCACGTAATTAAACGTCTGCATTACGTTTTCTGTTCATCAGTATGTTCTTCTCCGCTCTTTTGTTGATGTTGTGATTCTGTTGAACTACACGTAGCATTGATGGCAAATATTTTCATTATAGCATCATATAGCGGACTCTGTTGCTTCATCCGCTACTTCCACGTCTTTTTTTTTTAGGTCATGTCTTACCTCAGGAGACCCCCCACCCCCCCTCCTGTCTGACAGGGATAGTCTCCCGCTGTGAGGAGCATATGTGAACAGCCAGGTCCCACTGGTCAAACATCACACAACACAGCTTTAGTCACCTCAGCGATTCCTTCCATTGGCCTCTGGCTGTCCACCTGAAGGATCCCACTCTTTGCAGTGCGAGACACCCTCAGCTCATGCCACGAGTTCAGACTGATCTGCTCCTCACTCCTGCAACAAATATCAACACATACATCATACGAAAGCTAGAATATAATCATAATAAAGGAGTGAAGCAGACAGAGAAAATGTTGATAATACCTTATCGTGGCTCCTCCAGAGCCACAGTCAAATCTGAACTCAACGTATCGATCCACCAGGTTGATCGCCAGGAAGTCTCCGCTGCCTGCGTCATCGCTGTACAGTAGTGTCCCATCAGGCGTTGAAGGCCGAAATATCAGCTCAAACTCCATAAAGGAGAGATAACTCTGAGAGGACTGAGGCCACGGGATGACGGCATACGAAAACACCGTCTCATTGAAGAGAGGTGAGGACAGAGAGAAACCTAAAGCGTTAAAGAGGAGACATGAGCATCGAGAAGCTTTAAGACGATGAAGAGGAGGAGGTTGTTGAGAGAAGAGAAGAAGTAGGGAGAAAGAGAGTTATATTGCCCTAAAAGCTTGTCTGACATGCAGTCAATCCCACTACCTTTATAAAAGAAACGATCATCTTCTTTCAAGCCAATTTTCCTTCATATTTTGCTCTCAATAGCTCAGCAATTACCTTTAAAGGTCTGCGTGACAATCTATGACAGCCAGCAGGTAAGACGGAAACACAAAGAGATTTGACTCTCTGCTCTCACAGTGATCCAAGCCTCCTTTAGTAAACAAGGAAAATGTGGTTCTTCTTTTATGAAGGTGCAAGAAAAAAAGGAAAATGAAGACTCACTCTCTTCACAAAGAGCTCCTCTGAAGCCGAGCGGGCACAGGCAGATGTAGCTGTCAGCACGGTTTGCAAAGCAGACTCCACCATTAGCACAGCTGACCTGGTCGCACACACTGTCGCTGCACTCACCTGGTACACACAGTGACAAGACGTGACTGGATGCATGCTGAATAAGCGTTATGTATGTATATCATTAACTAAACATTGTTGTGTTTAAGGGCTTGTTCAATTCAAATTCAAACAACTTTATTAATCCCTCTTGGCTTGGAGCAGCTTGTACATAGAAAACGTAAATAAAGACACATAGATGTACAGACAACAGATTATACAAGATGCTAAAATATAGAATATGACCTTGAAGGAGATACCAATGTTATGCAGACTGATTAGTAATCAAGCAGACTGGATAAAAACGCAATAAAATGACCATTAGTCAAATAGAAGCGTAAAAGGCTGGTGGTGCTTAAAGGATAAAGTCGGTAAAAATATAAAAACTTAACGAGCATTCAGTTATCTGATTGCAGAGAGGATGAAAGATTGAGGATGACGGTTAGTTTTACAGACAGGTCAAACATAACGACGTCCTGATGGCAACAGAGGAATGTCACTACAAAGTGCATGACCAGAAAGAGCTTAAATCTGTTCAGCCTTTCGGAGGATCTGCTGGTTACAAAATGAGTTCAAATCTCTCTTTTTCACTACGATAATCTTAGAACAGATTTTAACAATGCTGTTCAGACTGTTTCTGTCCTTCACGGAGAGGCTGTGAGACCAGCAGATGAAAGAGAAACAAAGCAGACCGTCAATGAAAGACGGATAAAAACCACACAGAATTATAGGACTGACTGGAAATGGATTCAGTTTCCTTAAAAAAAGAAAAAGATTTATTTCTATGAACAATTGACTCCATAGTTGGGTGTTTAAATTTAAAAAAAGCATTAGTGGGAGTTTTAACTTCTGGAAGACACTACAATAATGTGTGTGGAGCTGTGACAGCAAAAAGACAAAGTTAAAAAGATCATGTAGGCCATGAAAGTCATTCAGAAACAGACAGACAGATGTTCATGGCTGTGACCTTTGGATAAAGGAGCATACTGGAGAATTACAGAAAGTGTACACTATGAAGTCACCAAGCTTTACTAATTAAACGGCTTTCAAACAAGCCTTTACTTTTTCTTAAAACGAATAGCCTAGGCGCATTTCAAAGAAATCATGTTCTGCAAAGTCTCTCCAAGAAGAAAATTGTGAATTATACCTGCTTTTTTCTTTGTCAAAGGACCATGTACAACAACTAATGTGGCTATCTAAAACACTTTTCCAGAGTTAGCTTAAAAAAAACAAAACACACATTTACGAAGCACTGTTTATGACTACGCTGCAGTGGTTAGTGCTGTTGCCAGACAGCGAGGAGGTTCCTGGTTCGAATCCCTGTCTGACAGGTGTGTGTCTGTGTGGAGTTTGCATGTTCCTCCCGTTCATGTGTAGGGTTAGGGTTACAGGGTACAGTACGCCAGCTTCCTCCCACAGTCCAAAGACATGCTCATTAGGTTCATTGGTGACTCTGTAGAACGCAGAGAATTCACTCTAAAGCTGCTGCAAAAACTTTTTTTTCTTAACACCAAAACCTGAGAACTGTAGTGCATCTTGGGTAAGATAGATAAACATGTAATATTAGTGGCAGCAAAATAACACTCATTACACAAACACACACCACAAGTACTGTACGCTCCCTCACCTATGTCAGCTCCGCTCAGAGCTCTGCCCAGAGGCCACGGTCTGATGTCTGTGGCCTTGTTGTTGATGGTCAGACTCTGAATGCAGCCCTCAAATCCACGATTTGTCCCCGTCGCCCTGACCAGCCAATAAGCACTCGGGGTTCCACCCAGATAGAGCGGGGAGCGGAAAGTGATCTTAGTATACTGACCCTAAAACAGTGAGCAGAACAAAATGTGATTGATCCTTTACTACTGAAAAAAAACCTTAGAGGCTTATCTTGTCATTGTAAGTGTTTGTAAAAAGTCAAAAGCACAACCCCCTTATCTCTTAGTCCTAAAGATCTGTTATAACAATAATGAGCTGTGATCTGAGACCTTGTTACCTGTGAGCGTCCTGATATTGGCGTGTCGTTGTCCATACGCAGCCAGCCGCTCATGCCGTCTCTGAACACGGTGACTGTGTGCCACTGCCCGGGAACGATGCGACTCTCACTGACAATCTGAGCTGCTCCTGTGCCACAGTTAAACCTGAAAACAGCACAACAAAGGTCCCTGGTGTTACATAAAGGTTATTGGCAAGAAAAACACTTAAAAAAAAGCTCCTAAATTAATACATCCTAATAACTTTAAATTAAGAAACACGTTTTTCCACACTTTATTGGGAGTTCTCCCCCCTCCGCTGCTGGTCTGCGTACCCGAGTACACTTGCGTATGTACGAAGTCCAGTACAACAGGTGGCTGTATGCACATAGTTGTTTGCAAGTCCGCCAAAAAGCAGAAAGAAGAAGAAGCAGCCATGGCAAACACTTGTTGACTGAGTCCATCCTGCTAACTGTGGATGTTATTGCTATTTCTGAGACGCCAACAACTTCCCTCTTCCTCCTTCCACATCGATCGTGCAGCTCAGAGGACGAAACGGGCCAGTGCTGTGCCGATACGGATGGTTTTGAGGCCACAGGAGACGTCTGAATTATGTCATGTAGCGGTCCACTTCCTTGTTTGAGCACGGTTGCGTTCACATCTCCCATGGTCTGTACATGAGTACTACACATGCAACGTGCCAGAGACCACCTCTTCAAGCGCACTCGGGCACGGTACCTGAGTACGGTACTTTTGTGTTCACACTGATCAAATGACTTTGTTCTCAAGCGTACTTGGATCCAGGCCTGGGTCCCCAGTGTGAAACCACCCTTACTCTACAGCTAATAAACAACAACTCGTACCACAGTTTGAGAATTAATGTTTTTAGATGGAACTATGTCATACAGACAGCACAGAAAGTTAGCATTTGTCAGCGATAAAGGCTTTAGATACATCAAGTAGAAAACATGGGGCTGCTAACTAAACATAAAGTGTACTTTTTGTGTTTTGCCAAGCAAAGGTGAGTCAGTGTTTTCGTTACCTGTAGTGCAGCTTGCCTCGTACCAGAGCCAGAGAGGTAAAGTCTCCTCGACCGTGTTCGTTCTCTCCACAGTAAAGCAACAAGCCGTCCTCAGAGTCTGCCTGTACCACACAGAAACTGTTTCAAAAACTCTTTACACTTTTAAAAGACATAAAATCACTGGATAAAATAAAACAGTCCTTTACCTTGAACTCCAAAGTGATCTGAAATGTCTGGTAAGAGTTCTTTAAGGGCTCAAACGTCATGTGAGAGTAGCCATAGAACCTGGGAAAGTTTACTGGTATCACTGCAGAAGAACAAAGGATCAAATCATGATAGGATTGTAAAGGTTGGGAGTGCTAAATAAATGTATAAAACAACACCTGTCTCACCCTCAGAGCATGTGTCCCCTCGTCGTCCCAGGTTACAGTGGCAGCGTGAGCCTCCGTTGTCAAAATCGCTGAGACAGAAGCTGTCAGGGGGGCACACCGTATCATCACAGGTCAGGTCGTACACCCGAGGTACCTCACCTCTCCAGGGGGACATGGTGGGCGGGGTGGTGGTGGGGGGCAAAGTGCTGCTAAAACAGATTAGAAAATAAAGTGTTTTACTGTGCAAAGTCAGTGGTATAATAACTCATACTTTTCATTTGTAAATTTGATTTTCATTCGATATATTGCATCTTCAGTTCTGTTCTGAGTTTCAGTAAGCAACATGAACATCCCAATGGAAAAAAATCACATAGAAGCCAGATGATGTTCGTTTGAAACATGACTGTTACCAAGCAACCCGCACGTTTTTACAGGCTCGCTGAGATTGGCTAGTTAGATGACTGCTAACCCGGATTGGCTGTTTAATTCAGACCGTAGCTTTAAAAGATTTTGTCATGCTGTCTAACCTGCTGTATGGCACGACCAAAATGGGAGCTTAAATGTATGTGACAATTCACTGCTCCTGTCACGAGTATTATAAAAAAATAAAATAAGTGGAGGAGCTTTAAAAGCAAAAGTATGTTTTACAAAAAAGCAGGAAGTCAGAAGAGACAGACATTTGTCCAGAAAAGAGCAAGAGAAACAACCAAGAAGTGATTAATAAAAAAACTTCTGACAAATCTGTTTCCTTGTCTTGAATGGGAAAAACCTGCAAATGTTCAACTATCAAAAAGGAAGACATTACTTCCAGGATACATCTTATCAAAAACAGATAGATGAGTGTTATTGGAGTACACATCTTACCTGGTGGTGGTGGTGGTTGGTGGGGCAGTCGTGGTGATGATGGTCGTACTTGGCTCTAAGGTTGTGGAGAAAATCAGATCTGAGAAGTCTGGGATTAAAGGCGAGGTGGTGGACGGAGCTGGAGGTGCAGTTACATTAGGTGGAGCGATGGTGTTCATCCGGTAAACAACATTCCGACCAGACGGCGGACCTGAACGCGATCGCAGCTGTGACTTCCTGTTGTCCTGATTGATACCTGGGAATGGCTTTAACTAGGAAGGAGAGAAAAAACAAGGATAGAGAACTAACCATAAAAGAGTGATGCGTTATGTCTCACATTTGTACTTTTTTCCTTTCCACTAATGTGTTCAGCTGTTAAATATGATTACTCCTTATCGTGTGTAATAACTCACTTCTTCAATAAAGATGTCGTAATCAGAGTCATCAACGTCAAAGATGTCATCGTCTTTGTTCCTTGAGTCTGTGACGTAACGCCCGTAGTCTCCACTGCCAACCTCAGACGCTCCTGTGCAGAATGACAACAATTTGTTACCATATACTTTCAAAGCTTTTTTTTAATTTTGATTAGGTGATAAATAAAAACACGATGGGGAAAGTGAAATGGTTAAAGTGATTTAAAAAGTTCTTTAATGATTAAATAAAAGCAGTACTGTGAACAGGGGCGGATCCAGAGGGCGGACAGAGCCAATCCTGAAATCTGATATGCCACCCCAGTGGCCACCTCAAAATCCTGAACAATGATTCGCCAAATGCCTTTTCACAGGCATGACTTATATCTATTACTCACAGGCTGCTACTGCTAGTAGCTTTCTTTGCATTGCTATGTGGCACATTTCCTTCTGTTAGAACTTTAAAGTTGTGACTTTGCACATGCATTTCTTTGTCCTTAAAGAATTAGACTAAAAAGATTAAAGGAAGAATATGCAACATTTTACACATAAATACAGCAGAAATCAAGTATCTTCTGTAAATGTCTCTCTGAGTCATGATTCTAGTGTGTTTAGATCAAGGTCATTCCGTGTCAGTATGAAGCTATGAGTTAACCAAAGTGTGCTAACATTAGCATGCTAACACAACAATGCAGGCCACAGGGGGTTGCAGCTCGAGCAAAGGACAATTTTGTCCGCTGCTTGCGCTTAATGGGGCATAATTAAAGTGCTGGAGGTGCTGGAGGAGAGCGGAGGCTTCAGAATAACCGAGGTGTCGCCAAGCAGCAGTTTATTTTGGTTTAATGCTGGTGCTCAAGGGCGACATCTACTGGATCAAAAAGTCACACATTCTTCCTTTAATGTTTCCACTCTGTTATGTTCTTTTTTACAGTAAAATAAAGCAAGAATTGAACATTTCAAATACGTTAATGTTATTTAAGGTAGACATGATTAATGATGTATTAACAGAGATAGAAAAGGTACATAAAAGCTATTCATTTGTGCATAAATCAGTGCCCCAGATGGGCCACCCCATTCAGAAAGTCTGGATCTGCTCCTGACTGTGTACAGATGCTAAATGTTGATCCGACCATCAGACAAAAAGAAGCCAATGGAGTACCACTGCAAATATATTGTTTGGTTCAAATTTTATTTTCTCATTAACTATCTTTATGGAATCAAAACTTTACAATGAGCTGAGGGCCAAAAAGTATGCAGGAATGTTTGCAATGACGACATCAAAATAAAATCCATGTCTCCATTATGAGATCCTCAAGTGGCCAAATTGCTTTTATGATTAATGTGCATCTGTGTTCTTCTGCTGAATTCAATGTTAGATGGTTGTCTACTTTAAGAGTAGCTGTATCAGTCTTGATTTTCATCTTATATTTTGCATTTTCAAAATGACGAGGGATCACAAGGTATTAGAAAAACAAAGATGATGATGAAAGTTGCCCAAACACAAACAGGAGAAGTGTTGTAGTCACATGACGTTTGCACACATGGACAGATTGATGATTAGTGGCTGACTTTGGTTTGATGGCTGTGCTGTGGTCATGATAATAACATCTCAGTGATGATGCATTGATGATGACAGGACACAAACATTAAGTTGTAGTAACCTGTTAGTCTGTACCCAGGTCGTCGCACCACATACTGAAACGAGCGTCCTCGATACAGAACGAAAGCTCGGGAGGAACAGGGACAAAACCAGAATGTGAATACTATTAACGAAGCATGCAAACAATTTCATAGTTCTCTCCTGTAACTGTAGCTGAAAAATACTTGACATTTTTCCAGTACTGATAGTTTTGTTTAACACATTTTAACTAGTTGAGGTGCTGATAACTGTAAGACGTCTTAAAGGGATCATTTTTCTTTTGGTTAAAGTGGGGTTGTGAACTTGTCAACAGTACGTTTATTAGCCACAGGAGATGCCTGTCAGCGTGGCCCCTTTAAGAAGAGAACGGCAGAGTGCCAGCATTGAAGCTAAAGGCTATACAGCTCTGGAGATCGGGTTGTTTGACCAACGCAATTTACCTAATTTGAGGAAAAAAGCAAGCTTAAAAAACAACGTTGGGGTAAATGTAGGGCTGTATTGAAAAATGTCTCAACGCTTCACTTCACGTCACTGGATTAATATTAGACAATTGGTACGACTATAAATCTGTTAAATAAATCAATTATCTCATTTAAACTCACTATAAAGCCTGAATGGATGTTAAGATTGTAAGTGGTCATTAGCCTAATAACATTAAGTCCTGAATACTGAGTGCTGCTGGCATTAAAGGAGGGGGAAGCCCAAAAAAGCCCTCAGCCAACTAATCTTCTGTTGTGTAACAATCCCCCTCAAACGTTACCAGCTGCTTTAAACACACACACACACACACACACACACACACACACACACGCACGCACACACACACACACCCCCACACACACACACACACACACACACACACACACACACACACACACACACACACACAAACATGCACGCACAGGAACTGTCACAGAGAGAGCAACAAGAAAAGTATGTCAGTCAGTCAGTCAAGCCCACCCCTGCTGTTCGCTCAAGCAGCGGTGCATTGTGTGAGTGCATGTGTATGTATATGTGTGTGTGTGTGTGTGCATCGATCAGGGGTGTGCATGGGCAGAGAAGGGGTCTGGCATCCCGTCCTTAATCCTGTCTGATGAGACTGGGACGTAACCAGCTTTTATCCCCTGCTAAGAAACCACGCGTCTCTATCTCTTCGATTCTGTCCGTCTGTCTGTGCGTGTTTGTGCGTGTGCGTGCATGTGTGTGTCTAACAGGCTCATCGTTATCTTGTTTCACGTTACTTTCATTGACATTATTCTTCTGTCTTATATTATCTCTCTCGCTGTCTTTCCAGCTCGGTCTCTGTCTAGCAGGATATAGAACTCTTAATTTAATCTGCAGCATTTACAACAGATTGACAGCTAGCATGGCGTACGCCTAACTATCCATACATGGCCTCCTACAGTCTGCAGCAGTGTGGCCTGCAGGTCAGAGGAAAACAATCTGGTTAATGTGATTGAGTCTACATTGCTTTTTCATTTTAGTAGTCACAGATAGTCATTCTACTACAGCATCCTTTGCACAAGCATCAAGACATTATGCACACAAGTCTGCAGGGAAATGCCTAAATGCCTCTAAATGTCATGGTCCCTGATCCATTAAGACATCACTATAACTGCATGTATGTGTATGTAATTCTGCCACACACCTGTGTGAACGCATGTGTGTTTGTGTGCTTTAATATCAATCAGTCCTGACTGTTCCCCTCCCCCACGTGCAACCAGCAGCAGACTGCTTCGAAAATAATAAAGTAAATGACTCTGTTGTGCTACATCTCCATCATCCATCACTCCGGTAAGGAGAAACCCACTGACACACTAATACATTACTACTCTGGGTTTGTCCTACATTCAAGCAAATGCTGAAAGAGGTAATGCTGAGAATGTGTTTATGTGGGAAAAAAGAGAAATGAATTGAAAATATTCCTTTTGTTTTTTTACTAGTAAGAAGAAATGATCTTCACACAATGACTTTAAAACATTTTGTTAGCACCCAAAAGACCAAAAAGAACAAAGAAATGAATGCAAACAATTATATGTAGTTAAATTCTTATAATATTTTTAAACACAAATATGCTAAATCTCCATGCTGAATTTATTTATGGCTGTATCTGATTCAAATGACTCAAAATAAGCCTCAAAGTCAATAAAGTAGCTGTCATGCTCTCTGTGTTGTTCTCCGATGTGCAGACGCGGACTGGACTGCACGTCCCATTTTTTTCTTTCAAAATCAGAGATTGTATTGTTTTAAAACATGGTAAATGGACTTGAGCTTGTATAGCACTTTTCTAGTCTTCTGACTACTCAAAGGGTTTTTCACCGAAGGTCACACCTCCCCATCCAAACACTGATGACAGAGGCTGCTATGTAAAGTGACCATCAGAAGTAACTAATCCCATTCATACACATACTGTACATACGATACACCGCCAACGAAGCAGCGGGAGCAATGTGGGGTTAAGGGTCTTGCCCAAGGACACATTGGACATGTTGCTGCAGGAGCTGCGAATCGATCTCCCGACCTTCCGGTTGAGAGACGACCGACTCTACCAACTGAGCCACAGCCACCGCATTCAAATATGCAGCCCACGTGGTATAGAAAAATGTTGACAACTTTATACTGCCTTCATTGAAACACTTGGGTTTAAAAAAGTGCGGTTGGTTAGGGCAAATGTTGTATGGGTAACTTTGGTGATAGAAAAAAGAGTGAGCATAGTCTTTTGGTTTGGTTGTGTGTGGGTGTGCAGTGTAAACTAAACTGAAAAAGATATTGTTTTGAAATGTGGTTGAAACCAGACTAACAGGGGGGCTGAGGCTAAGCTGTGCTGGCCATCTCATCACACATGAACATTCGCTCTTACCCAGAGTGCGCACAGGACTGTTGATGCTGCTGGGTGGGCTCGCTCCGTGCACGTTGACAGCCCTGACGACGAACTGGTACTCCGTCTCCGGTAATAACCCCTTCAAAACCATGGAGTTAGTCTCAATGGGCTCACGAATGTAGGTCCACTCCGTGTCCATTTCTGGCCTGGAAACAAAACACAAAAAGATCTTCCTTTGTTTTCTGATCTAACTGTTTCTAAAATAATGACACATTTAACCAAACAATGGTGAAAATCCTTATTCTCGGAACGACTGCTTTGACAGTGATGACCTGTTTTTGTGTGGAAATTCTGACGTGATCTTTCCAATGATTGTGTTCCTCTTGCTGCTGGGTGTATAAAAGTAATTTCACAGCACAATAACAAGAGATTTTGGCGCTGAATAATAAAAATCACAAAGCTGTAGTTCATCTTTTTAAACAAAAGAACAAGCCATTGATTGAGATGTTTTTCTTTTTCATTGTCCTACTATTTTTGACGCCCTTGAAGTTGTAAGGAATTATTTTCTGCTTCAATCACGGCGTTGGTTTGAAAGAAAACATTAAAGTCAGAAAACAAAATGATGAACTCCTGAACTTTATTTTCCCTTCCTATCATCTCCAGCGTCGTTCTCCAGCTGCCGTATCTGTGTGCCGATGCCTAGCGCCTGGAGGCACAGCTATCTGTTGAATGGGGTCATCTTCGTCACCACTCAATGTCTCTCTTCAGCGAAGCCTCTTTTGATGTGAGCCGAGGAAGATTTGCCTCTTCGATGGCCCTTTTGTGTGCAGAATGCCCCCGCATGCAAAACAGACACTGCTTCACGTCTGCTCCGTCGCAGTAAGTGACAGTTTGTCTGCCTTCGTCTCGCTCTCTCTTTTTGTCTGGCTCTCCTCGCTCAGTATCAGCGTGTTAACTTTGCATCTTGAAGGGCATCATTTCTCAGTTTCCTTTTATAGTTTAACAACTTTTTTTTCTTATTTGAACAATCATAATGGGGGATATTTTTACATACTATTTGCCTTTTTTGTGAGTGTGTCTGGCAAATCATAAGAGGACTGCCGACCAATTATTTCTGACCTCAAATTCCTTGACTTTGTAGCCCGAGGACTCGTCTAGACGTTAGAGAATCTCTAATGTGTTTGTCTGTGTGTGTGTGTGTGTGTGTGTGCGCGTGTGTGTGTGTGTGTGTGTGTGTGTGTGTGTGTGTGTGTGTGAGCGTGCATACAGTATCGTGTTTATGTGCGTGTAAGGCCGGACGCGACGAGATAGAAAATCATTCCTTTTTGTGTCCCAGCAGACAGAAATGGAGATATAAGGCAGACCAGCAAACGGCGTCAGAAATGTCACTGTAAAAGAGAGATTTGTGTTCTGTGTCACTGTAATGTAGTGATAAGTGGAAGCTGAGGGTCTGATTATAGAGGCTGAATGTGCAGATTCCTTTAATGAACACATTTGAAAGCTTACAAATAACTCTTTAAATGTACTTTGGTGCTTCTTCGTTGTCATTTTATATAATTATGCCAAAAAATTCACTCCAACATGTTGTGCTCAAACAGCAAAACTCTTACACGGTCATGTTTTTAATAACACACATCTCCTTGTGAGTGCCAGGATTCCACTTGAACTTCCCTTTTAGTGGGCAAATAGTTGAAAAGCCTTTTAGATGCTGCATCTTCTTTCAATGCTAGACATTTGGCGCTGAGAGACTTCCAGTGGAAGGCGGAATGCTAACGTCACATTTACACCTCGTCTAGTTTTCAAAATTTCCCTCTTCTTCAAGTCAGCATGCTAAGCTAGGCTAACCAGCTCCAGATATGCAAACGAGGGAGTGTCACTGATCTACTTATCTAGATCTATTCTTCTTTTCTTAATAAATCAATCATTACCTGTTGGGTTAAGATGACAAGGTTTCATAGGCTGCACCTACTGTTTTTTTTATGTTCTGTATCTTTAGAAACCCTGATACGGTGACTAACTTGTGCTTTATAAATGATTTGCACCACAAAAAACAACAAAATAATCCTTACAAAACATTCTGTCTTATCCCATCCCACCCACCACTGTTTTCACTCCGGCCCACTCTCTCCCTTCATGATGTGTCCACTTTAAGTTGCTTTTCATCTGAAGTTTCTATTCGTGCTGGTTTCATGGTGTGTGTGTGTGTGTGTGTGTGAGATGTGTAGATGCTCTAGTTTTTCCTTTCTTTTCAGCTGATCCATCATTAATGACTGACCTGATGTAAGCCACCAGGAAGTGAAGGACAGGTGAACTTCCCTCACTTTCGCCTTGCTGCCATGACAACGCGAGCTCCGTGTCAGACACAGCCATGACAACAGGCTGAGTGGGGGGTGATGGGGGCATGCACATGTCTATTGAGACAGAGAGAAAACAAGTTCAATAATTAATTTAATAACAAAACCACAGCATAAATATTAGCATCAGCTATAAAAATAGATTCCTACTACTCACATATTCTTACCATGTGAAGCAGTGCCGATGTCTCTGGCCATGCTGGGTCTGCCCTCCCCTGCCCAACCATACGCTCCAACACTGACTCTGTACTTAGTGTTCACCTTCAGGTTACCAATGTGCACATCCTGGAAGACGGTGTATGGAGGAGTGGGATGTAGAGATGAATATGGTAAATTAAGATATACTTTATTAATCCCGTGAGGGGAAATTCAATTTTACACTGTTGTTGAACATGCTACACACACATAGGCTGAATACACACACATGCACAAACAGGATCCTATGGACATGCACTAATGGAGAGATGTCAGAGTGAGGGAGCTGCTGGGGGAGTTTGGTGCCTTGGTCAAGGGCACCAAGGACGTGCTCAGGACGTAAACTGGCACCTCTCCAGCTACCAGACCAATTTCCAGATTTGGTCAGCACCAGGACTACAACTGGCGTTCCTCCGGTTCCGTACCCAAGTCCCTGACTGAGGCTACATACTGAGACTAGGCTGCACCTAGGTGTTTCTGGATGTAACACAAGTACTTTAGTTCATATTGTTGGGGTTACTACAAACAGTCTTGTAAAAATCATGAGTCAACCCATTGAAAATGTGTCTTCACCCAACATCAGTAACGCAGCTGAATTAAAATCACCACCAGATTTTCAATTACATCATGGTTTAAGATTGTTGCACTTAAATATTAGGAGCCTATTACCTAAGTTGGACGTTGTTCATGTTCATGTGATGACTAGTGAAGCCTCCCCTGATATTTTTGTCATGTCAGAATCATGGCTCTCTGGAAAAATATCAGATTTGGATGTAGCCATTGACGGATACAAATTATTTCGAATGGATAGGAAATCTAAAGGGGGAGGGGGAGTGATTTATGTTAAAGGAAAAAAACGTCTTCCAGGATATGAATATAAAAGCTTAGAATAAAAATCGGATTCTTATACAAAAATGGTAGTGGGGGCGGTAGTAGCTCAGTCTGTTGGGACTTGGGTTAGGAACCGGTTCAAGTCCTGATGCGGACCAAAATATGGAAGTTGGTCTGGTAGCTGGAGAGGTGCCAGACCACTTCTCAAGCACTGCAGAGGTGCCCTTGAGCAAGGCACCGAACCCCCACCAGCTCAGGGGGGCGCCTCCTGTGGGCTGCCACCGGACTCTGACATCTCTACATTAATGCATGTCCACAGGTCGTGTTTGTGCATGTGTGTGATTCAGGCCTGTGTGAGAAGCATGTCTCTCAATAACAGAGTGCGAACCAGAATTCCCCTCGGGGATTAATAAAGTATATAAAATTTAAAAAATTAAAACAAATCCTGCTTCTCCACTGCCAGTAGGAAAACCATTGTGCAGTCTACAGTTATGTCTGTTTTTGATTATGGTGACATTCTATACATGCATGCCTCTCCCACAACCTTGAAACCCCTCGATGCTGTGTATCATTGTTACAAAGCTCTGACACGTCACTGTACCTTGTACACCAAGGCTGGTTGGCCCTCTCTGGCTATGCGGAGACACAACCATTGGCTCACATTTATTTATAAGTCCATTCTTGGTCTACTCTCCTCCTATCTATGCACTGTGATTTCACGCAACATCGGTAGCCATAGCCTACGCTCGTCTGACCTGTTATTGCTATCTGTACCTAAGGTCTGCACAGAATGAGGTAAGATGGCCTTTGGGTACTCCGCCCCCTCTTCCTGGAACACACTGCAGGCCGACTTGCGGCTGAGAGATCTGGTCACTCTAGTGGAATTTAAAGCTATGCTGAAAGACCACAAACCTAAATCAATCGGGAGTTGTCTATGTTAATAGCCCTGCATTGGACACTTGACTTGTGTATTGGCCATGCATCTACTTTGTGTTTTGATGTCTGTTACCTCGATGTTTGCATTATTTATTTTTATTGCCACTGATGTACCCAGGTCTCTCTTGAAAAAGAGATTACAAAATCTCAATGAGACTACCTGGTAAAATAAAGGTAAAATAAAAAAAAACATTGGCAAGGATGTTAAGAGGGAGAAAAAAAAGGAGAATAAAAGTCTAAGGATACTCACAAAGCTTGCTTGTCCGTCAAATTGCCCCTGTGAGGAGATACAAGCAGAGAGATCCATAAATGGTGTAACACAGTGCATGCTAGGGGTGGGAGTTACAGGTTAACTAATGATACGATACGACACAATATGATACTATAATATAGAATATGATATGCAATACTCAGCCCACAATAATGATAATATCCCAATACAGGTTAACTGTTTAACATACAATGCCCCTAAAAGATAAAGTGCAGGATTCATGTATTTATTTACTGAAATGTGGCGTCTTTTTCACCTCCTCTCTGGCCTTATCCCCAAACTCTTTTTACTTCTGTCCAATATTATCTCGCTGTCGTTGTCATCGTCTTCTTCTTCTTCCTGTCAACATCTTCTTTGGACAATTAGCTTCTGTTTACATTACCCTGATTCATGTCAAAAAGACCACCATGAGGAGTCATGAAGTGGTGACTATGCGTCAATTTGACACCAGCGATTTGATAATTGTATCACACTATTGAGGACAACCACACATAACCGTGTCAATATTCATTCCCGCCCCTAGTGCACACATTCCCGTCATTTATTTGTAGGTTCAAAACGTATCTTTCACATCCTGTCATTCATCTAGTTTTTGCATTTTTTAAATACATTGCTTCATTTTGCTTGTACTTTGTTCCTTCTGTCTTTTCCCTGGGCTTTGATATCATTACTTTTTTGATACTCCACCCATCCCCTAGACATTTTGAACCTAACTCGTAGGCTTGAGACACACAGACGATACTTGTTATTAATAAACATTCACTGTCAGTTTCTTACTTTTCAAAGGATTTGATAGAAATTAGAAAAAAGTTTAGGATGCAGCCGAATGTTTTTGTCAAGAGTCAGACAGAGTCAGTTTTTTGTGATGTTCCTCTTCCTCTAGCTACCATAAAATCTGCCTTCCCATCAATAACAATAAACCAAACTTTGCACACAGATCAGGTCCTGTGCAAAATGTTCCTCACTGGCTTTGTGGGCTCATAGTCTGTATGGTGGCTTTGCAACTTTTTTCAAAATCAAGGCCCAATTGAGCACATTGTTTTTTATGCAGGAATTACAAGTCCGTCACGCTGTGTTTCTCAAATAACTGTAAAAGTAGTCAAATCAAACAGGAATCAAACAAATGGAAACATAAAGTCAGTGTTCTCACAGTGGTCAGCATGTCCAAGCTGAGGGGAACCTCCATCATGGACGATGCACTCATCGGACGGCCATTCTTCATCTCCGTGTAGAAGACCTGAAAAACAAACACTTAGTCAAAGAGAGAGAGACACGCACATATACTTAAGACAAACCACTCAAACATGCATTCATATGAAAAAAAGTGTCTTGTTCTTTCTGTTTTAGGAGGAATCAACAACACTCCCTAAGTCTTTGCTTTGATATGCATTCATTAATGTCATGTTCATTATGTTGGATTGAAGGACCCATGTTTAAAAGCTTTTCAGCTCTTATGTGATTAAGACATGACGATAAAAATTAAACACTGCATTATGTGGAGGAAACACAACGAGGAAACAGGATTATGTATTAACATCCCAAGTGATTGGCCAAATGAACGCACATGTTTATCTGTGAGTGGTGGGGAAGCTAGGTAGCTGAGTAATCCTCTTAGTGCAGACATATGGTCAGAAGCAGAGCACACACAGTCATACTGATCCACACTGTGTTAATGGCTCACTCAAAACAAACATAAGAGGCGAGGGAAAGGAAAGAGGAAAGGAGGGATGGAAGGAAGGAAGGAATAAAGCACAGAAACTTATGTCAGAATTAAAATGATTAATTTAGTGTTCAGTCCACTGGCCCTATACAACAACAATGCACAATGCATTACACAGCGTTAACCAAATGTCCCTTAATTAGTGTCCATTATTTCCAACAAAGCTGTATCTCCTAATACCTGAAGCAAGCTTACCTAAGTAAAGATGTGTGGCCACATCTTTCAGAGTTATATTGCCCCTGAAAGGAATACATTTGGCAGTGAAGGGTTCTGTCATAAAAAAGCAGAAATGTCCAAATATCAATCTAGCCCTCAAGGCCATCCTGCTGGACAGCGGATTTGACAGGCACTTAAGAAGCAGAAGAGAGGTGGGGGCCACCCACACCAGGGGCTTTCAAGGGGAAATGTGCATCCCTGTGAGGGAAATTTGATTTGTGACATATTTGAGGAGTTTTTTTTTTTATGTTAGCTAGGTTGAAAACCTTCTCGTGTTCATAAAAAGGTATTGGTGTGTTTCAGCCTTTAGTTTGTGCAGCTTCATATGTTCTTCTCCTCTTGGTTTTGGACAGTTTAGTGGGTTGGTGCTGCCTCAGATTTCTGAGCATGGTACTAAAGAAGAAAGCCATCACTAAGAAATGGCTGGAAAACCAACAAAAAAACTGTGTTGTAAAGGTCAATTGAGTGAATTGTATGGAGCATTTCATTGCATCTCTACCATAAAGAACATGTTACAAGTGTCAATACTAATAAAGTTTGAATTCATAAAATTCTGACATCTCACGAATCAGGTGCCTTTAACCTTTTCCAAAAATATATCTATTGCGTTATTTTGATTTAAACTTTTTTTTTTTTATTCAACTTTCGGCGGTCGATTAACTCATACTGTATACACCTCAATCAGACCCAAACTGGTCTAGGCATTCTGAGCATGCTCCACAGTTCCAACCCCGGGCTTTGACCCGTAAGTCGAACAACATTAATGAGTGGAAGACATCTGGGAAGAAAACAAGACGAAGGTATTAAAGGCACAGTATGTAAATTCTGCCACCAGGGGGCTCTCCATCAAAACACAAAAACAAAAGATGACGTCGAGGCTGTCAGGGAATCACGTTGAGTTGACCGTATAGTCAAGACTAACGGTCAAAACATACCAGAGGAAGAGAATATGTTTACCGACGAGCTTATGTTTCCAAGTATAATTTACATGATGTTTTTATCACAGCAGCACATACAGCAACAGTACAGCAGCTTTCAGCAGCAGTTTTTGCTTCCTTATGTAGCGGTCTTTGATGTAACATCTGGTGTTTCCATGCCAACGATAAACATGTTGTGTCTGTCACGGCTGTAAGTACTCAAAAAATTATATAACCTACAGTAGGTTGAGGTACATTTTTAAACAATGATAATCTTTCGTGTAAAAATTCAACATATTACACCTTTAACTTGTGGTGGAGTGCATACGAAAAGTACAGAGCTGTAAAGGTTTCCATGTTTTCACTGTTCGACATACAACCAGTTTGCCGCTTGCCAACTTGTTTGTCAGTTGTTTGGGTATTTGATGAAAGGAGGCATATAGCCACATAGCGGACTCAGACATACTTCAGTGAATAACTCGATTCTCCTCTGGTGCTTCTTTACTCTGACCAGGACAGTAGTCTGAATAAAGGGCCTAATTGAGCTGTAATCGTAGCTGGACTTAACTGTGCATGTAAACATACTGACTGACATGATTGACAGCTAACAAATAAAGATAGAGGCGTCACATTGAAGAGGAACAGATACTGCTGTATCTGCATTATTAATGTCAAATCACAGCGTGCAATACCTTGTATCCAGTGATGGTGCTAACATGTCGTCGGGGCATCTTCCATCGTACACTGAAGGCGGTGCAGTTAATCGTCTCCAGCTGGATGTCTAATGGTGGACTCAGACGGTCTGGTTCATACAAACACACAGAAAGATATAATCAGTGAGGTGAAAACAGACAGGATGTACAAAAGAAAGAACCATTGAAACCGTGATAAACCAATTTGTAAGTGTTTTTATTTTATACAGAATATTGAAGAAAAAAATGTCGGCCTGTGTCCAGTATGTTTGGGCATGTAAGTGTTTTACAATTTTGTGATCAGAATTAAATATTGAACTTGGGGGAAAGCATTTTAGAGTCTTTCAGCTCATTGTTTTGGTTCAGTTCCCTTTCATCGCTCTAATCTCAGCAGAAGCAGGGAGCTGTTGTATTCTCTCAACAACAATACCGGATAGCCAAGTGGTTATGACGCGTGCCCCGTGCACAGAGGCCCTCGTCGCAGAATCTGTGGATTCGAAACCGACCTCGACCCTTTGCTGCATGTTATCCACCACTCTATCCTCCCCACATTTCCTGTCTCTCTTCAGCTTTCCTATCCAGTACAGACTAAATGGCCCAAAAAATTAACTTAAAAACACAACTAATTGCTGGCACCAAACAGCTTGAAAGACAACGCTATAGCAAAGAAGCCATATATTTCTAACCCTAATTGGTAGAAAACAAAAATAGACCAAAAAGGAACTTACAGACTTCAGATTTAAAAGGTAAGCAATGACATTACTCCAAATAAAGACTGAATTAATTCTTGAGCTTTATTTGTGCAACTATTTGGAAATGGTTATCAATGCAATCCTTGATTTGCTTGTTGTTCCTAACACCCCCACATGGGCCTCAAATATGTAAACAGAGGTTTGGAGATTAAATAACTTCAATCCTACAATCTCCTCTTTGAGAAGATGTTTTTATGTACACAAATGAAAAATAAATGTTAGCCTTTTTTGGGGAAAAAAACGAGGTAGAAATTGCACGCAAAAAAAAAAAGCATGCCTTTTATTTATAATTGCTTTGTCAATAGTTCCATGAATCTGAAGAAATAAAGGTGCTGCAGTATTTTCTGAAGTCAATGAAAATCTGCACATTAACCAGCCTTGTCTTACCTTCTGCTTTTTGATGTCTTGTGTGAAGCACTTTGAATTGCCTTGTTGTTGAAATGTGCTATATAAATAAACTTGCCTTGCCTTAGCCTTTATGAAGGTCGTAATAAGGACCATTTGAAATGTAGTAACCTGTAGCTTGATGAGGTGTTCTATAATATCGACTGACTTTGACGTATTGTCATTATTTGCACGCTCTGAGTTATTCAGTCCTGGGTGCTTCTGTGACTCTTCAAAGGATTGTAATTGCGCATGCAGGGTCTAGCTGCGGGCTGAAAACACTTCAGAGGCCTCTTAAAGAAGAAAGACGTAGATGGAGCTGTGGAGGTGTAGATCATCCTCCCCCCTGATGACCTGCTGGATATGCATCACCTGGTTTTAAGAGCAGACGAGCACTCTCGCAACCTCAAAGTCATACACTCTGTATTGGATCGTTTGCACAAAATATTGAGGACTTGTACATCTTGACCATCCGAAAGCTGCTCTAAAGTGCTCAACAATAACATACATTAGTTACCAATGAGGTTATTATGTATGGTTTACAGATGGTTTATGCTAATATATATATGGTGTCCCTTTTTCCTCTAAAGACTTCTCCCTGTTCTTCCATCTGAGAGGGGGATTCAATGTCAGCTGAATTTCCTCACATTTGAATCACACCAGCAAACGGGAAGGTGAGCAAAATCACCAGATAGAGAGACAGAGAGATTCTTAAATCTTCATCTTGCAGGAAATTATAAATGTGCTTTGTGTTTAAGGTACATTTGGCTACAAATTTAAATGATCAATAATCAATAGAAATTGATTGACATAAATATATTGACAAAAGTGTTTAAACAAATGGATGACAAAAAAAACTAAGACAAAATACAAAATGTTAAGTAACAGGGGAATAAGCAAGCAGAGACTGCATGACTACAGTTACAAAGAGTTACACTCATGAGGACAGTGTGGACAACAGGAACGTGAGGAATACAAAGGAGACATCATTCCCTTCACCTTATCCCATCTCCCCCTATCCCCTTTTTCTTAAAGGATTATGAAAAATCCACTTTTACAGTGTTTTTGAACATATATTCGGTAACCTGAGTGTCTACCAACCCACAAAATGTGAAATAAACTCATCCAGTCCTTTGTTTGTGGTCTGCATACAACACAGAGAAAAATGATCCGTGTCAAATTTGCTCTCCTTGTGACGTCAAAGTGGGATTCTGGTAAAAAAAAAATACCCTCCCCTCCCCTGGTATCTCCACCCATGGACTCCACCCCCAGCCTACAGCAAAACTTTTGCACAGGTCCGCCATTTTTATTGTGGCTATCGAAGGAGTGATGTCTACTGGGGAAACTCAGGGGGGTCTCATTGCATTTAAAGAGACACACACACCAAAACGGAGCGTTCTGAGAGAGCTGGTTTATACAGGGTCACAAACCTCCTCTGGTGCTTGATTCATGTTATATTTTGACCAAAGCACAGCACAGATGTTTCATTTAGACCACAGGGGACTGTTTGAAAAGGTGGAAAAGGGGTATAATATGTCCTCTTTGACAATAGGATGGTCTTTAACCTGCTCCTCTTGTAGGGCGCCTCGAGATAACACTTGTTTTGAATTGGCGCTATAAAAGTAATGATTGATTTATTGCTTTATAATTTGTAATCATGTTTTTTAATTGACCCATGGTAACCATTGTATTGAGTTTCAATGTGTTTTGTAATGTGTTCCAGGTGAGTGCAGTGAATATCCCCAAACACAGGTTTTGGCTGGTAATAAATATTTTCCAGCTTTTGAGAGCATCTGCTCCATCAGACTCAAAGTAGCTATACAAAAATGCATTAGTTTCTAAATAAACACTGTCCTGAACCTATTGTCAAGAAGCTTAAACATCCTGAAAGCACAGCCCCTCAGATGCTCTGTGACCAGTATACCTTTCGAAATCTGGGTACAACTATCGCCTTCAATTGGGTTTTTTTGCCATCGCTTTCGGGATCTATATAAGACAGGGTGGAAGTCGAAGATGTCATGTTGTATAAAAAATCAGCCCCAGTACATGTCACACACTAACTAATTCAGTCACTAAACCTCCCCTCTAAGCTGTGTCGATTCTGTTTGTAGACGTGTTGCTAAATTATCAAAAATATGACATGCTGTGTAATGTCTTCAACCGGAAGACATTTGTGCCCTAGTTAAGAATTATCCACGTTATATTTGATTGATATGTTAGCTACTCATCAGGTATTTGTCTCTGCCAATCAAACCCACCAGGTCAGCTCATAAATTGTTACCCATGCATCTATTTATTTTAGTTTGCCGTTGATAGTTTCTTTCACCTGTTGCTCGCTCTTGTAACGAAAGATGAGGACAAGTGATCTGCAAGTTTTCTGCATTCCTCAAGCTCTTAGATTAAGTGGTCAACACTCCAGTCATCTACCGACACAAAACGAAACTTATCCTGCAGGAAACACTGTCAGAAGATCAAATAATTATCCTTAGGACTAAATGTTGGTCATCAGGTTCCAAGATTGATCAAACCAATCGGATACCTCCCGTGTTGAAAAAGAAGACAGTTCTTCAATTTACAGCAGACATAAATCATGATTCACGTTCTGGTCTCTACAGCTTTTTTCTTTATTGGTAAAGCTCTATTGATTGTTGGGCTTCAAAACACCTCATCAGAAACCGTTGGGTGACATCACTGAGACTACGTCCATGTTTCATACAGTCTAACAGAAGTTTCACAGAGGAGACTGTGGTGCAATCATGTGAAACCAAAATTCAAGGCTGACATCTTGTATCCACAAGTATCCATTGTGGTCATATATGCACCCTCATGCTCTCTTGAAAGAGAATAGGCTTTAACAGCTGTAGAGGCTCACACAGTGCACTACATGTTAAGAAAACACACGGACCATGGTTTTGAGGCCAACAACATGATTAATAACTTAATATTTGAGATTTAATAAAAAAATAGAATGTCGTCTTTGGGCCTGGGTCAACTACTGGAGTTGTTGCGCTAGTAGCTCCTACGGCCTTCAGAGCTCTTCTTGGCTTACTGTGGCTAGGTTACAAAAGTTGTATGCGCCACTTCCACTTTGCTCCGTATGCTTACTATAGACTGCAAAAGTGATGACGTATTTTTGTAGGCCAACCCGGAAGTAGCATCGCCATGGGTTCTAACGAGAATTCGCCTATGGGATTTTTGCATTGGATTTTGGATGATTGCAGAAAATAAGCTCTGTGGCAAACACACGTTTCTGATGCGTAGGCGTTTTGTTCAGCAGGATAATCTTTACAAATGAACACCACTTTTATGAAGTTTGAAGCGTTAATGCAGCCGAGAGAAGTAAAAAGCTAACGTTATGCTAGAAGCGAACTACACCACGGTCGGTTGATTTTGACGTCACTACCGTTATGCTTCATCGATCTAATCAGCGGTTTTGACAAGCTAGCGAAACCGTAGCTTAATAAGTTGTTTATTAACCTAATATTTGCAAGAGCACTGAAAAACAAGACTAGATGCTGTAAGGCGGACTAGTGAGAGAGTTCCCGGCGTGATGACGTTTAATGTCCCCGACAACCACTGTAGTCTCATGTAGCTACTTGTTAGCAACCGCCGTTTTTAGTACACGTAAAAACTTTAAAATTCACAAGTTGGGGTCTTATCCAACGTAGTTTATCTCGTCTAACAAAACGCCAACATCTCTTAAGCTTGTGTTAACCACAGACCTTATTTCAGGCGTCTAACCACAAACCCATTCAAAATCCCCATTGACTATTAGAGTTAGGAACCCATGGCGCTAAAATGCTAACTCATCCGGGTTTCAGGACTCATTCCTGTGGCACTCTATTTGCTTTTGTTCAAGAAAATCTTTAAAAGAAAATGTAAAAACTATAGAAAGGAATTATGTCCTGGCATTAGCAGAAGCTCTAGACCTGAAAACTGTCTCCACACAAAAAAAAAAGTCTGAGTGACATAAAAGAAAGAGTTTCTCCTCTGCCAATAACAAAGTTGATGACAGAAGTCCCGCCCCTTCTTGAATTTGATTGGTCAGTGAGGGACACCTGACACTGCAGTACTGCAATGTTCCAAAAGTTGAACTTCTTTCATCTGAGAGAACCGCAGCGAGACAAAAACAGCTGACACCAAGGGCGATTTAACGCTTGGGACGCTAAAAGCGCTGAAAATGCTGAACTGAACTTTAAAGAATAATTGCTACCAAGATCAACATGTCAGTTTCATAAAAGGGGTTCGGATATAACTTTCTCTCAACTGATGGCCAATGATCAAGTAAACATTGAGATGTTCTTAGTCCTTTATGAACAGACCAGCTGCTTTATCCCTCTGGTTCCACATCTTGACTGTCAGAGTCAGTCATGTTGAAGTGCTGCTCTCTCTGCATATGAGTCATCCAACAGTGAACGACCAATAAGACACATGCTGTTCAGCTGCTCGTCAGCGGGGCTTAGAGGATAATAATACAAAAACATCCGAATATCAAACTGTGAAACCTCAACTCTGAAAAAACCAAACAATCATACTGGTTCTATTTTTATTGTCTTTTACAAAACAACACATACTGTATGACGTGATAAAGAGAGTTATTATAAAGGGATATGTATTCATTTTAAACAAACAAAGCTTTAAATGGATAAGAGAAATAAATATGTGCTCTGAATGATTCTATGAATAATTCAACAGCTTTAGTAAATCAGGCATAAAGCTGTCAAATCCCTGAAAAAAGTAAGACCACCTTGAGGCAAGACATCATTCAAACCACCAGCTTCACACTGACGTGATTCTCCTGGACATCAGACCCTGCTGATATTCACCCCTCCCTCAGAATAAAGCCTGAAAGACCTCAAAACAAACAAAGAAAATCAAGTGCAAATGTCAGCGGCAATCATGAAGGAAGAACTAAAGCTGCCCTCAGTTTGACAGTCCTGTCCGTGGTGAGTGTTTCTGAACTGACAGACAGATGTAACAGTCAGCCTGCTGTGGCCTGTGGGTCCGACAGAGTGAGGGAGGAGATACGACGGACGGACAGAGAGACTGACAGAGGGGGGGGAGAAGGAAGTGATGGAATGAGAGAAAGAGGAGCCTTTGGAGCACTTCACTTCAGTCACTTCAGTCAGTCAGTCAGACTTGGACAGAAGAAGAATTCAGGGTGGCAGGATATGATAGAAAGACAAAGAGAGAGAGAGAGAGAGAGAGAGAGAGAGAGAGAGAGAGAGAGAGAGAGAGAGAGAGTAGACAAAGTGGAGTTGAAGAAATCAGCATCCAAGAATTTTCTGCCCAAAGGAGGTATACGCTAAGTTTGTTCAAGGTGTGCTGTTGGTCTGAATGTTTTTTACTTTCTGTCTTTCTTTCAATCTGTTTGAACTTTTTTGTAATGTTTGATAAACTTATAAAGTCAATTGGTATGCTTTTAACATTTGAAGCGATAACAAGACAAACAAAGCAGGCTGATTAAAGGTCATTAAAATCACCAAACAGACACTGACGTAAAAGTTACGATATAAGATGTCAACGATGAAGCCTTAAAATGTTGTAAAATCATAAGTTTAGTTCATTGATTAAAATCGGAGGAGAATAAATACAGTACACTGATGTAAAATAACTACAATTTGAAGTCTTGAGATCTAAGATCAGATTTCTAAATCTCCCAAAAGGTCAAAGTTCTTTGATTTCAAGCTGATGTTGTATTTTGTTCTGAGTGTCAGGTGCAGCATAGCATAAAGCATTCTTTCTAAGTTCTGATCTAAATGGAGGAACGTGTGAAAAAATAACTGATCTGAATCATGTTTTAAAAGCTTCTCAACTGGTGGGTCGGGGCCCAACAGTGGGTCGAGGAGCAGTTTTCGTGGGTTGTGAATGTGTGCCCGAGAAAAAGAATTCAAAAGTCTGATGTTTGTTTGAGTCTGACTCTTTGTTCTGTCACGTGTTGTACTGTCTGATTGTACTGTCTGAGGTCCAAACTGCACCATGTTTCATTAAACAAATCTCATTGGTTGAAAAATATCAGAAATGTGGGTCACAATTTCTCATGAAGGAGTTGGTGGTGGGTCCTCCTGAGGCATTTTTGAAAGTGTTTAAATCACAGTTACTCTCTGACAATTCAAATCAAGCAGTTATGGTTAAAATACTAAAGGATCTTAGGAATAGGACTGGGTGGAGGCAACATGTCGCTCAGGATGCATTGTAGGAACATCACTCTCGTGCTAAATGATTGTGGTGTAATGGAGATTACATGATGATGAGCAATCTCCAACAACTCCATATTCCTGTCTATGTTAAAATAAATTAAACACACAAGGACATTCAGGTTCTTTCACTTTAATTGCAACTTTGACTTCTTGTTTTGTTGTTGAAATAGTATCATTATAGTTCAAACTGAAATGTGACGTGACAAAGTTTGAAAGCAGGCTTTATGATACTGCTGTAATCAAACAAATGGAAAGATTAGCACACATAAAGGCTGCCTTCGCCCACGATGTTCTAATATGAAGCATTATTGTTTTATTATTATTACTACTGTCAAATGTACTCACCAGATCTGCGAACGTTTGATCTTCTTGCACAAAGACAAACGCTGGCTGTGCATATTGCGAACAGAAGTAGGTATAAAAGACTCCTTTCTTTACATGTAGACTCCATGTCTGCTTCTGGTCCAAAGTTTAAATCGGTCAAATGTTCATCTTATCACACGTTAAACAAGCATGTAACTAATGTAACTGTTCCGTTAGTTGATGTAAGTCTTCTCTGAAAAGAACTCGTTTTTCTTATCCAAATATGGGCTCAAACGCCATCCAAAGAGGGGCAGAATCTGCCCGAGAGGAGAGGGCAGCTCCGATTTGACACTGATAAGATTACAGTCTGTAAAAGATCAGTGGGTTGGACACAGGACGGACGGATAGAGAAACACTGAGCCACGACAAGCGCGCGAACGAACGGTGGAGAGGGCTGCACGGGCAATTTACGCGTAATGCGCATTGACTAAGACCACTGGCTGGTGGGCACGGTCATTTTTACGCACGAATATCGCTTTCGTGTCACGCTTCGGCCCGCGTCTCAGACAGCAGATGAGATGGAGAGCGGAGTGCAGGAACGTGGGGCCATTTAGAGCTAAGAGGATAATGAGCTTCTAATCCGCGCACTGGACACAGATGGAGAGCGTGTCTTGACGCACAAGCAGAGGAGCGACAGACACTCCGTACAACTGCACTGTACTCTGTGTGTGTGTGTGTGTGTGTGTGTGTGTGTGTGTGTGTGTGTGTGTGTGTGTGTGTGTGTGTGTGTGTGTGTGTGTGTGTGTGTGTGTGTGTGTGTGTGTGCAACAATAAAAAAAGAGAGGCGGGGTTAAAACAATAGATCCGTTATTTAATGTCTCCCAAAGAATGGGAGTATTGGACAGTAACAGCCCAGCTGATTAAATGATCTTCACTCCAATCAAAGAATGACCTATAAACAAAGTTTTGTTATTGTTGGTGGTGGTGGTGGTGGGGGGGGGGGGGGGGGGGGGGGTCTGAGTGCATAAGCACAACCAAATCATTTACTTTTTTAATACTGAATGGACAAAAACAGGAAAAGAGGAAGGAAGGAGACAAAGAAAGAAAAAGGAAGGAAAGGAGCAAGGAAATAAATAAATATAGAAAGAAAGAAATAAAGTAAAGAAAGACAGAAGAATGACAAAGGGAGAAAGAAAGTAAAGGGAGAGGGACAAAGGGAGAAAGAAAGTAAAGTATCATAAGTTCATCTTGTTTTCTTGTTTATTCCTTGTTTATTCCGTGTTTCTCAATTTCCTGTTTGTATGTCACTGTTATGTTTTCTAGTTCCCTGTGTGCCTTTAGTGTTTCCTGTTTTATTTTGTAGTTTTTTTTCTCCAGTGTTTCTTGTCTTGTCTTTTTCCTCCCTTAATCTGGTTTCCCTCCATGTTGATTGCCCTCATTGTCCTCACCTGTGTCACTAGTCTCACCTGTGTCTGATTAACCCAGTGTGAAGGCTGTTTTCAAAACCCTCTACTATACTAGTAGTAAGTACTGATTTGGCTGAAATGCAGAAGCGTTTGCTGTCAGCTGGACTGTTGTTTACTTCCGCATCCCAAGACAGGAAACCAGCATACTGCAAAATAACAATCGACTGGCAGTCAGACTACATACAACTTTCAAATGTAGTATGCCTTATGCAGTACAAACAGCATTCAATAGTAGTATGTAGTAGGCAGTTTCAAAAACAGCCCCATACCTCTGTGTTAGTTCATTCGTCCACCTGCCTTTGCTCTTGTGACACGTCTAACCTGCCCTTGTTCATAATCAATTACTCCTTGTGGATTTTGCTAGTGACTTCTTTTGTTTTATCACTTGGATTTTTAAGAAGTCTTATTTTGCCCTTTCTTTATCTTTTTCTTGTAAATAATGTTTCTGTTTAGTTCTGCAGGTATCCGTTCCTTGTTATTTTAATGCATTGTGACAGAGAGTGTAGTGAGACACAAAAGTTGCAGGTACTGTGAACACACAAAAGTTAGTTTAATTTGGAAAGTACTGTTGCATTCATTCGTGTCCTGTACAAATCCCCCTTGAAGAATGCTTCTTACATTCACCTTCACGAAAAGAACATTAGTCCAAACCTTTCCTCTGCAGGGCCACATTTCACTGAATTATAGAAAACCGCTCTAGAGGTAAAAAAAGAGTGGAAAAAATTCTAACCAGCTGCCAGGAAGCACACTGATTTGTGAGACCATTTTCATTTGTCACTCTACTGTTCATCTACTTATACTTGATTTTCAGAGTCAGGCATACTCTCCCTCTGTATAAAATACGTATGTCAAATCCAGCAATTACTGGAGACAAGCCATCAATTTTAATGAAATAATGGGAAAAATTCCTTTTATTTAATACAGCTTTAACATGAATCCCCTGACCCACACTTTCACTTACAGAACGTCTTTTGTACTAGAAATTACATGAACAAATCTTGAACCACACAAGGCTAAGCCCTGCACAGTGCCCTGCAGTTCTACGTGCTCATGGTAGTCCGTTTGATACTCTACCTGCAGTAGAAAAGATAATACCACCTATTCAACTTAACCCCTCTGACAGCTTGTTGTTAAGGTAGAATGGTCAAATATAAAACCGAGTCCAAGACTGACAATTGAATCTGTCTGATTGATGCTCTGACATGACAGCTCTCAGTTTTCACACTATATGTCTGACACAAAGGCTAATTTACCATTTTCAAGTCAGAAAAAAGGGGAGCAGCTAAACAAAGACAACAGAGTATAACCTCAGTGTGTGCTATCACATCATTAGAGATAGATTCATAAATCACACACAAAATCACAGATGATTATAAAGTCATCTTCAGCTAAATAACACCCAGAGTGTTTCCTTTTCTGTTGTGTTTTCAATACAATGGTAACGAAACTAAGGAAAAAAAATAAGACATGGGGTGTCATTACATGAACTTTCCATCATACAGACAGAACACAATACAAACACACAAAGCCAGACTTGGCAGTGATAAAACAGCAAAGCTTCAGCCTCAACATTGCATTCAGTAAAGGACGTAACACCTGGATGTCACCAAGCAGGAACTACAATTAAGGAGTGGAAGAATTTAGATGTCTAATGACTGGGCCCCAGATCTGTTCACTGAACCCATATGTGTGTGGCTACGGAGCCATTCAAGATATGCTCCAGGCACTAGTTCCCTAACCCAGGGGTTCCCAAAGTGGGTTGCCAGTGGCGTTTCTACAGTCTATTGGGGCCCTAGGCAAGAATTCATTGGGGCCCCTCCAACCAGCGTTTATCACCACCAGTGATCCAACGCTTACTCCCCTTCCTTTTTGTTACTCTTTCTTTGGTCTTTGGTTTTCAAAACAGCAATGTATGCCATGCTTAGCAGGACGATAGTGTGTCAGATAGGGCCCCCTTAGGGAGGTTCCAACTGTCATTGGAAAATGTGCACATTTTGAGCTACTGCTGTGGTTTAAAGTTTGTCAGCCTCTGTACTCTTTGCATCACTCTAAACTCAATCAGTTGTAACATGGCATTAAATGAACCTTGGTGGATCCATTTTTTTTCATTTCCATAGAAGGGTTTAGTGGAAATGTACGACTTTTCACTTCTGCCACTGAAACTCGTTATTTATTTATTAGTTATTATAATGTACAAAGGCATGTCTGCTTAGGGCCTCCGTAGTTATCGTTTTTGAAAGGTTGGCCATTTCTACTTCTCTATCCTTCTGTTTGTTGAGAAGGACATGTAGAGAGACATTTGGAAACAGAATAAGTAGAGATAATAATCTATACCATGTCAGAAAACATAAAGCAGCGTTCAGTGTTACTGCTGTCTGAAGTGTTGACTGCATTTCAATCAGGAGAGACAGGTGAATAAAGAACATTATTTATTACAATGGATAACATGGAAATGTGACTTGACAGAAAGACTTTGGCGCTTTTTGTTGTTGAAAATATTACACCAACATCCGGAGCAGTAAACCTTTGCAGAGGTCAGACAGTGATGAAAGAAGAGGGAAATATCATCTCTGTTTGAAAGAATCTCAAAAAACAAAAGGAAGCTGATTTAGCAGGTTAAACCACGTCTTAGTATTGTCTTTGGTCATGTTTTCAACAAGACTGAGACCATATTCCTCATGGTGCTTTCACCACAGCATGTCGTTGTTGCTGTCAAAATCATAAAATGATTTAGTTTGTTTTTATTTGTTGTGTCTTTCACAGCCTGCAGACCCTAACAGCTGATCCAGGCGATGCAGTGGAGGAACGCATATGTTGTGTTGAACAAGGTGGCTCTCTGATGGTAAAGTCTGAACGTTTTATAAATAAAACATACACTTAACCCGACATTTGTTATTCAGGGTACATTTCCTTAAAAGGAGCTAAAGGACGTAATAAATCTGACCCCGTCTGCAGCGATGTACAGCTGAGCTTCCATGCTGTTACTCTGGCTTGTTTCTTACTAAAGCATCCACGCTGACTGACTTTTCCTGCAGGTAAAATACTATTTAAAAGCTTCTCTTACAACCCCATTTCAACCTTAACTATCCCTTTAACCTGACGAAATCTTTATTCTCTATACTCTATTTCAATCATGAGGTGTAACGCTCATTAGACATGTCTGGCTCTCACTTGGCTTGTTGTTGTTTTTTAATTTACACTTCACCAGAATTCAATTTGTTGGTTTATGTGACCAGAAACTTAAATTATTAAAAGTACAACTCCTTTTTTTATTTCAACCCGGATCAGGGATGTGAAGATGGAGCTTGTTACAGAAATTTCAAACGACAGTGCATCGAGTTCAGCCCCTTTCCAAACGTAGGAACTTTCCCCCTGAACTACTGTACATTTGGACCACAGGAACCAGGGTCTAAATGTAGTTCTGGGGTGATTGATATACCCCTAAAAGAGACCCTGCTCTGCGGGTAGTACTTTCCAAAGGTCCAGGGACATTGGGGGGGCAGGGCCTGCGGCGCTGAATGTCACTGATTGGACTGACACTCGCAGCGTTTTAGGTCACCCACCATGTTTAACAGACTCCAAGTGCAAGCCGCAGACGCATTTCAGGCGTCACAGTTTAGATAACATTAAACCCCCCAACTAAAAAACATAAACCAGAGTAATTCATTTTTGAAGCGAGTAGAATTATAACAACACCTCCTGTTTAGATTAAACTTTTAAAAAGTCAGACCAGAAGCCTGAATAGACACACTTAGCAACAAACTGAGGAGAGCTTTTAATAAAGCCGTGTCTCAGGTGATAGTTAATGATTATATGTAGAGAAAACTCACTGGTTCCACCTGCTGGACAAACACAAACACAGGACACAACAGAGAGGGGAAGACATAAAGGAGAAGTGAGAGAAACACATTGGCAGGTGCTTTGTTCATACATAAAAAAAAGCTTCAGGTTACTTTATTTGTGCCCGTAGGTAAGGACATAAAGTGCACAGATTCCAATCGTACAAAGACAAGTTGATGTGTCAAAGTTGCCTCGAACGTTAAGAAAGATAATGTAGTAATGTATTTTTCCACCCAGCTTTCTTAAAGCAAGAGGGGAACACTTTTATATCAGCCCTTTTGTTTCCCCATGTATGTGTGTAGGAGTGTAGACATATTTTTGTTGGGGATTTATGTTCTGTTATGGTGTTTTTGTTATCAACTATTATAGTGACAGAGGACATTAAATAAAATAAACATTTTGTATTTCTCGTTTTTCTTCTTCATTTATATGTCTCGTCAATCTTTAAACGTTTGATCACAGAAAAGGGGAAATCATTTGTTCCATTTAATTATTTTGTTATTCTTTAAAAACAAGCAAATAAATCAGACTGCTGGTTTAGAAAATTGTTTCCCCTCGATGAGAAAAACAACAGCCTGAAGTCGGTGGGATGTGACGTGATTGGTTGGGTGTCTGAAGAACATTTCTCTTTCTCACCACACTTCAAAGATCGGCAAAAATGTCACAATAATCTGATTTGAGTCTTTATTTGCCTCAGTTGTTTCGTCATTTTGTTATGCTCTCTTCTACTGAGGTGTGAACACAACTGACCTGCTGTTTAATGCTGAGACACATGATAATACTGATCAACAGTGCCCACTAGTGGCAGCTTTAAAGTCCTACATGCTAATTAGTGAAAGAAGTGAGCACATCTGGAACTGAAGCGTCTTTTAACCCGATGTCTAAATTTCCTTGCAAACTTATTGAATGTATCCTCCTTCTGCAGATCATCTAATAAAATGAGATCTTTAGTTTCACACTGCCACCCAGTGGTCAGAATTGTCATATTTATTTCAAAACTGGAGACAAACACAAAGTAAATGATCTATTTGCTTAGACATCCACAGCTTTTGACCCAAACTTCACATTTCTGGGTCGACTCCCAGCGGCTCAGCTCAGAAGACATCACCCAGTCTCCCAGCTCACAGAGTCTGATCGCTCTCACCCTGAGGCTCCAGCAGCACCACAGGACATATGGTGTGAATTACTGTCCAGGCAGCACTGTGGTCCCCCAAGGAGCCGATTTCTACAATACATCCAAGTATCCATACAACATCCTAATCTATGAATAGCAATAAAATCATCAGTATCTTTAACCGCATCTTAAATTTTGGACTGATTTGGAACAACAAAAATAAACATGTACGTTGCTCCTTTTGCCTCTGAAAAACTGTCTGTCCTTCTACACAGTCAGTGACAAATGAAATCAGTCTTATAGTCCAGCTGATTTGCCAACAGCTGGGTTATCATTTTGTTTATTTCCATATTCGTACTAACTTTAATTTCTTAATGTTAATTAGATTGAAATCCACATCTGAACAAAGTGAATCCAAAGTGAACTAAGTCCTCTATGCTTAAAGCTGACTCTGAGGGCATAAGGTTGATCAGCTCTCCCTGCTCCTGAGCCGTAACTCAGGCCACTGTCTGAGGAAATCCACAGGCTGGCGGTTAATTCTACAAAAGTACAACAACAAGAATAAAAGTCTGCAGCTGTGCTAGTGTTTCTGTGAGGCTCTATTAAGGCACAGAGCTAAATGCTAATGTTGACGACTCACACTGAAAATACCAACATGTACAATCATTAAGCCTTACTGTATATAAACATTTACCATTCAGCACTAAACTGAAGAAGTATAGTTTTACTGATGCACTGATTCTCTTTTTTACTTGAGTGCATGCTGTTACTTGTTCACTTCAAGGTGAATCTTATGTAATTTCCCTGTACATTGTATTGTATAACCACAGTATAACTACAGGTATTTGGACATAAACCAAAGTACTGAAACAGTTACATTGTGACCTGATGATGATGGTGCATATTAGGGACATACTAGTTTTGAATAATTCATCCTGAGGGGGGATGATGAATGCATGTACCAACATTTGTGACTATACATCTAAAAGTTATGATGGTGCAGATGACAAGTCAGGGGATCACCAAAGGATACCTCATCTGCACAACTAATGTATATTAGACAATGTGTTAATCTGTCAAAAGGGTGTTACGGTCTTTTTCTGGATACTTGAGCAAACTTTGACAAACTGCCAGGAGATGATCAACAATGGTGGTCTTGCCATGCTGCCATTGTTAACACTAATAAAGCCTTTTTCTAAGCTTGTTTTGCACTTTTGCCAGTCTGGGGATTCGGGATAAATAAGTCAAGATCTCGAGAAAACAACCGGAAATTACTCATTATCATTAACAAAGTCAGAAAAAATGAATGGATGCATGTCCATGCAGAATGCAAAAATGTAATTGGACTAAACTTCTCAGGCAACAAATGCAAAGGATAACTTCTGCAAACAAAAGTCATGTCCCTCATCTAAAGATTCTGTATTCATACAGAGATGTTCCTAGATATTACTATCCGTAGAACTCTTCCTCTAGCTCAGGGAAAAACAAGTGTGGATTCTCCTGCCCTCTAAGATTTGAACATGTGCAAATGCAGAAAACAGGACACAATATCACAGATCTTCCGACTCTCCCCATCACTGTGGAGAGCCAGGACATTCTTTTTTCTGCTAATTACAACACCGGCAGCAACGTCCCAAATCAGACGTCCATTCATGCTGTCAACTCGTCCCTCCCACAGGATATTCTGGAGCATGCAGTTTCATGTTTACCGATAATGACGGGTGAAATGACCTGTGCAATTAGCCTATTTCATATGAGTCAAACCAAGCCCCGAAAATGGCTGTCAGATTCAGATTAGCTCCCGATTAGCCTTCATGCTTTGCAAAGAGGGAAACGCACATCTGCTTGGAGTATTTGCCGGCTTGCAGGAGTGTAATTGCTTGAGGACGAGGTATTTCCATACAGTTTAGTGAGCATCAGTGGAAAGGGAAGCCTTACTGAGGGATTAGTGAGACTTCTGAAAACACAAGCGGAAGACAACTGCTTTTCGGCATGATAAATCTTTTGAGCATATTTGGATGCACGGATGGTTTTTGCATGCTCTGAGTAGTGAAGTTATTACAATACAATGAGACAAACATGTGTGCACGCACTGACATGAACATGATTCATCATGAAACATTACACTTCAAGGGTGCATAGCTGTGCATGTTTACACATTTGCATACACATGCATAGAGACAGTATGTATTTCACATTAAACTTGTAAACCTAACTACCTCTGAGGAAACTGCTTTTTCTGTTCTGCTGGAGAGCAAAAAAAAAGGGGGGAACATTTCTCCTCTTCCTGGAATAATTCAGTTTGTGTGCAGCAGAACAGTGGAGCATTTTATCCAGAACAATCACTGCAGCAGAGAAAGTTAAACATTAGTTCTTCTTAAAATCACATGTGGTTTCTAAACAAAGTACAAAAAGGAGTTTTAATGTGTCTCAGAAGTTGGTAACTCAAATCCTTAGTGGACAAAATCAAAACACACTTCTATCCTGATGAAAAGGATACCAGCTGATTGCATGAAATATATTACTCTGCATAATGCCTAAATGATTGCACTGATGCTTTAGTGTCTTTTCATCTCCACAGCTCAGTGAATCGCGTCTTATTGCATCTGGACTTTGACACAAATATATTCATGTGGTGTACATTACGATTGATATACACTATTTGTTCTGCTTACCCTGAACGAAAAGGCTTAAAACACAGCAGCTGTGTGAGTGCAGTAAGCCATCCTGTGCTTCAGACTTGTGTGAAATAAACAACTTTTAACTTTACTCTTGGAAGGAGAGCACTCAGTAAAGTCCTCAGATCACTTCTGTTCATCGACACTCTGGTTTCAATCATGCAACACAGTTTCGTCAGCGTTTGCCATGTTATGTTTGCAAAATCAAACGTTACGAGAGAGGAATTTCTTTTACAGTCCCATTGATATTTATTCAGTAAAGTACAGAGGAGGCTGTTGCTGAGGAGAGGCAACAATTTCTTTCTGACAAGTATTAATGCTTTTTATAAGACTCAGCTTCCTAGAGTCAGTTTGCAGTTGTTTGAGTTCTGTAACGATGGAGTCCATAAACAGACATGGAAAAAATATATATATATAAGTTTCTGATGCACACTAGAAACTAACCCATGCTCCTCATCAAATTTCATGTGCTCACAAGAAGGTTCATATCACACATGAGAAAGAGTTTTATAAGAACGTGGAAATCTTTGTGATATCTCCGTCTCACAGAGATTACAAAATACCATAAAGCTCATCGCATGAGACAGAAAGCTCTATGGTACACACACAATACTTCCAAGTGATTTAAGAAAAACGTTCTCATGCGAATGCAGTATTATCTTGTGAGCACCATGTACTCCAAAATACTTTCTCATGTTCACGTGATAGTTTCTGGTGCACACAAGATATCTCCACACACAAGGTAGTTTCTGAGTCGCACCAGAAATGTACTGTTTGTTTTTTTCTTCTGCCCATGTCCCCTTAGAGGCTTTGTATGTTACTAAATAGAGGCAAACCTTTCTATTTGATACTCAGGCGCAGTACCAATATACCCCTTTCCCCTTCTTTAGCCCTACCCCCAGGATTTGCGTGTTCATGTCTATGGTGTCCAGATTCTTGTTGGAATGGAGGGGTAGAGTGAACTGATTCTTCAGAGGAGCACTCCAAACCGAGTGTTATGAAAAATCTCCCAGAACGCTTTGCCAAGTATCAGCAAGATGGAAGCTCAAGGGATTGAAGAAATGTAGAAATGTAAGCAGGTTCTTCGTTAAAAAGATTTGAAAATTACAAGAACCATCGTACTATTCTTGCTTGTTCAAAGACCACGCTTCCAAAGACAGTTTACAGTTATCTGAGCCTTTTAACAGGAACACATGCGACACACAGGCGGAGTTATTCATACATTTCATACATACATTCATTTTCTTTAATTTCAAAATGTCCGTTTGCACATCTGGATCTGGACATGTTGCATTAAAGTTGCTCCAACAGAAATTCATAAAAAAAATAATTTCCGCCTTCGATTATGAAATCATAATAGTATTTTCTACTGGCAGGACTCCTCAAGTTAAACATCAGCTCCTGTAGTGGATAGAAATGCAAATCCCTTGATGATTTCAGAGTTTTAAGTAGCAACTTAATCTATTGAGTCTATTCAATCTGTTTTGACTGGCTGATTAGAAACATGTCTCCCATCCAATGTCAACCTCAGCTGTAAAGCAGGATGGGGAACGTGGAGTGTTGTTAGTGGAAAGTGTGAAACTTTTCTCTCCCTCTGAGCCCTTTGAGTACACACACACTGAGTCTCTTTCATAACACGACTCCTCCACCCTCAACAACTCTGGAGAGTCTGGACCTGGAGTTCAATCATTCACTCGGGCTCCATCCCTCTGTGAAGTCTTCATGGGTGGAGACAGGAGGGAGCAGAGGATGGTCCATGAAACGTCACCACCACTCCCCATCCTTCCTATTAGACCTCTCCTCCTCAGGTCTGATCTGATGTCGACAGGGAATGAGCAGAAGTCGCTGCATTTTGCGCACTGAATGTAAACCTGAGTAAAGGACTGGAAACTGGGACTCTTTCTCTCTTTTTTGTTTTCCCGGATTGCCGTCGGATTGCAAACAACTTCAGAGGGAAGTCCTGGCTTTGTGTTTTGCGCGTCTGCCTTTGCTTTCGTGTCTCCTTGGATGTTGCGCCACGCTGCATAGCGTTTGCCATCTGGCACGCGGGCCATAGCATGCAGTTTACAGGCAACCTTACACTCATTTTGACCGTTTTCAGAGGCTTCACCCTTTGATTTTGCATCGCGCCATGTCCTTCTGCCGGACTAAAGCGGACAATGAAGTTATGGGATAGTCTGACCACTTGTTTGATACTGCTGAGCGCCACCGTGCACGCCAGCTCGCTGCTCCGCTCCACCAAGAGGAGAGGGCGCGCCGCCGAGGGTCCCCTGGAGCTCCCACCGGTTCAGATCAGTCTGTCACTCACTTCCCCAGCCATCAGCCGCGCACGGGCGGATACAGCGGACTGGGAAGAGACGCTGGCTGGAGGTGAAAATTACGCGTCTGTCGTCTGTATGGAGTGCTATTAATGCAAAAAAATAAAAAATAAAAAAGCTCTGAAACCTCCGCAGACTTGCTCTCTTGGATCCTTTTCTATTTCAGTACTTGTTCAAGTAATCTGCTTCTAAAAAAAAACAGCCACTCAATGTGCATGTTGTTGCTTAAAAATGTTCTGGCTGAATGTGGTGTCCAGTTCCAGATCCAGTCATCGACATATTTGCTGATAGATCTCATTCTGGACTCTGACTTTGATTGGCCTGCCTCATTTTATAACTGTAAACCCTTTTAACTTCATAACTTTATACCACCTATCTTGTTCACAACATTCATAAAACATGCTAATTAGTGTGGCAACCAAGGATTATTTTCTATTTTTGATTAATTCAGTTATTTTCTTACTAATTTAATAACTGTTTAGGTTATAAAATGCTACATTGTAAAACCATTGTCCCAATATTTACAATAGGCAAAGTTGAAGACTCGAAATTGAAATTTCGAAATTGAAATTGCATTATTTGTCTGACTTGCAGCTTTAAATCAAATAATCTTCACTTAATAAAGCCTCATAAAGAGGTAGCTTGTAGATTTATTTTCCAGTGATGCAGATATTGTTGAATCATTTTAGTGTTGTGTTTCAAGCTACATGGCTAGTTGCTGCTGTTACATGAATGCTAATGATTTAAAACATACAACTCTGTTTTACAAATAAGAATGGGATTCATTTGTACCTTGGATGAATCAGCCCGAATGGAATTTCTCTACATGGAAAAAAAAAAACATGTACCATTTCCACATATCTGACATAATACTCTATGGTCCAACTGTCAGTTTGAGGTGTTAAAGTGAAACAGCATGTGCTGGAATATAAGATATGTCCTTGAAAGAACCCCATTTCTCTGCATGTGTTTCAGACATGGAGGAGCCCCCACAGGAGGAATTTGAGGACGTGGTGGACTTCATCAGGGTGACCATCAGTCGAATACGCCGCTCCTCTTCATCCATTATGTCCTCATCTACCTCCTCACCCACCACCCTCTCTCCCTCCATAGAGGACTTAAGCAGCCGGGCTCGACACAGGAGGGAGAGGAAGAAAGGGGCGAGCCATCAGAGCCGGACTGGAGGAAGACTGGGGGCTACAGGGGGGGGCGACAGGGAGGAAGGTGAGGGGGGGAAGAACTAACGGACGAAGGCAGGGCTGCATGCTCAAACAGATCCAACTCAATGTGACAGATCTTGGACTTGGGTACCGCTCCAGTGAGGAAATGATCTTCAGGTACTGCTCTGGACCCTGCAGGAAGTCCGAGACAAACTACGACAAAATCCTTTATAACCTCGCTCACAACAGGAGGCTCCCTCCCAAAGACATGCCCCCTCAGGCCTGCTGTCGGCCAATAGCGTATGACGATGACCTCTCGTTTCTGGACGACAACCTCGTGTACCACACCGTGAGGAAACACTCTGCCAGAAAATGTGGCTGTGTGTAGAGAGTGTGAACTGGTGTCAAGCTTTGTGTGATTTTATGTTCTTTCTGACTGATGTTAAGTGTTTTTTTCTCCAGATTTTTCTCACTAACAGGAAACTCTCTGCCGTTATGGGCAGTGTTGGGACTAACTACTTTTTGCGGTAACCAGTAACATATCGGGTTACTCTCCAGATTCAATAACACCGTTACAATTACTGCGTTACTCGTTACTTTAAGCTATGTGAAGATTAAGGTTTATTGACATTGATTCAGCGGGCCAAGTTACACTATACACTACACTAACGTCAGCACGGTACATCCTGGGGGAAAGAACATTGCGCGCAGTAAACAGACAGGCAGGTGATCATTCAGCCGTGAGCTTTCTGTCTCAGTAATACCGACATTATTTTCTCCTGCTCGTGCTAAACGACAAGAATATAGCAGTGAGTTTATGTAAGAACAAAGCACCGAGTTAAACAACAGCACGCTCCTTGAGAGCCCGGTGCTGCAGACACCTGAGGTGCAGTTCACGTTAGCTCAGCGGACCAAGGAGAAGACACAGCTTGATTTAAAACACTGCCTGCTCCACAGTCTGTAAGCTGGACTATAGACTTAGACAGGTATGTTGTCGGCGACGGGCTTCATATCAACAGTTGGGTCTGTTGCCTTCAGAGATCTAATTAGTAAAATACCAACAGATTGAAAATGACTGCAGTGTTATTTGAAATATGCGAGTCATCACAGCTCTATTCTGCCACAGCAACACTAAATAATGTGAACGTTAACATGAGGATTGATGTAAAAAAAGTAACACTTAAGTTACTTGTATAATGCAGTAGTGTAGTTCAGACCACACTAACCGAGACCAAGACATACCCGAGACCAGAGGGCTCCGAGACCGAGACTAGACCAAGACATAGAGGGATCAAGACTGAGTCAAGACCAAGACATTTAGGGATCAAGACCGAGTCAAGACCAAGACATTTAGGGATCAAGACTGAGTTAAGACCAAGACATTTAGGGATCAAGACCGAGTCAAGACCAAGACATTTAGGAATCAAGACCGAGTCAAGACCAAGACCAAGGCAGGGCAAGATTGAGACAAGACCAAGGCCATAAATATCAATGAAAAATCATCATCTTGTGTGCATTGGGCGTGACACTCACTTAGACCGTAACATCGGGAAGTTTGCGGACGTAAACGGGATAAATATCAATCTACATATGAATGGAAGTTATTTGTTCTTTTAGAAAGTCGGGGTTTCATTCTAATCACAGTAATAACGTGGGGAAATAACCTGTCAGTGGTGGTCTTGATTTAAAATCCAGAGTCTGCCCAGTCTGAGAGCGAGACAAGACAGAGTAAAAATGATTTTAATTCCGAGACGGGAACGAGACCTTCAAAAAGTATCTCCAGACCAAAGGCCGATTTCAGTTTACAGTTTGACTAAAAAGCAGATGTTCATAAAATGATGTTTGTGCTGGTGTGTTTTTGTCAATGGAAGAATCAGCAGACTCATTCTGTCTACCATGAAGGACATATGTAACATGGAACATATTATACATGTATGAAATGTATTTATGAAAGCTTTTATTTTATTAACTTATTTATATTTATTGTGTTTTCATAAAAATAATAAACTTTATTTATTACATTGATGTGACATCTCAGACTGTGTCAAAGGTTTAAATCAAACAAGTCTACACATTCATTTAATATGAAAGAAGAGAAAGACTGTGTGGGTCACATAACTAAAGGTGTGCATGTCGAGCTTTGGGTGCATTAAGTGGTTCTTACCAAACCCATTTTCTCGTGTCCTAAAGACCTGTAAATTGTGATAAATTCATTTATTTCCTCCTGAAACGTTTCAAATTTTGAATTAATGATGTCTATCTAAGAGCTGGATTACTCAACGCTGTGCATACTCTATCAAACATGGATGTATAGTCTCAGCGAAGAGGCATTATGAAGCCCAACGATGGCATTGGAAATACTGACTCCAGCTAATCTAGAAGCAGGCAAAGAGGTGTGGTGGGCTGAAGAAATATCTTGTTCACTAAAACGTGCCCAGCTAGCTCATCATCTTGCTCGCATGTTCCAAATGATGAAACCAGTTTAAGGTCAGTAACAGGATTAAGCTGAAGTCAAGCCCCGCCTCTTGACACACAGCTATACAATGCACCCACCTGTCAATCAAATCAGCCACGCTCCTCATTATGTCTAATTATGAAGAACTTTTACACTTAATGTAATAGAAACCTTACATTCAGTTTTTACCCCCAAAAAAGCTGTCAGAAACTTAAACTGTGTTTTTGGAACCAGGCTGTAAACATGTTTATGTCTGCTGTGAATTAATCATTTTAAAATGGGACCTAATGGAGACTCCTTGTTTTTTGAGCCAGCCTCAAGTGGACACTCAAAGAACTGCAGTTCTTTGCATTTTATTGGCTTAATTTTTCAAAACCTCTGGATTCCCCTCAGAGCTGTCCTTTAAGATATATCGGATAAAGTGCTGCTGAGCTCAAAATCCCAACAGGATGTTCATTTATTTCATCATAACGGCGTCCTGAGGCATTTTTTGCATGACTATGCATTTTTTATCCAAACACAAAGTATGAGCTTGTGGCCTAACAAATGAGGTGCTTACATTGTTTTTCTCATAATGAACGTGCAAAGCCGATAAAAAAAACTTTGAGTGGTAAGGATTCATAGCTTGTTACCACCAACCGTTTGGATTTCTAAAAATTGCAGCAGGAAGGTACCATGTTAAAGAAAATATTTCTCTTTATCACTACTTCAGAAACTCTACAGAGCACCTTTAACGTTTTTCTTCACAGGAAGAACTTCTCTCATATGTATAAAAGTTACATCTACATTTTATCTTATATTTAGCAGAAACATCTCTAAATGTGTGTTCTCAAAGAAAACTACATGTTTGTACTTTAATAACCAAACTAGAGCTTTATTTTCATGTTCACATTTAATTCTCCATCCATCCATTATCTATACAGCTTTAGCGGTGGCGGGGGCTGGTGTAGATCCCAGCTGTCATTGGGCGAGAGGAGGGGTACACCCTGGACTGTTCGTCAATCACAGGGCTGATTATATCGAGACAGACAACCAGCCAAACTCACATTCACACCTACGGGCAATTTTAGAGTCAGCATAACTCTGGAAGCCGGAGTATCCAGAGGGGACCCATGCATGTACGAGGAGAACATGCAAACGCCACCTGACCAACAGGGGTTCAAACAGGAACCATCTCGCTGTGAGGCAACAGCACTAACCACTGCATCACAGTGCAGCCCCCCTTTTAATTCTCAATACATTCTATGTGCAGGTTAGTATATTTGTGTATGGTTCTTTATTGTTTGACTCTTCTTAGGATGAGTTAACTACAAAAAGCTGTTCTCCTATAAATAGCCTTTCTCTAACTGATCCATCACGTTTTAAACCTGATTTAATGCAGATGTTATAAAAACTAGACATTTATGAAAACAGAATTTAGAGGAAGAATAAACCTTCAGAGGAAGCAGAAATTAATCATGTATTTCGGACACCTTTTGTGTCAAAGGGAGAAGGACAAAAGAGTCCTTTGTAACACACATGGATGAGTAGTAGCTGATGTTATCAAATGACAGGAACAGGCGTTAAATACAAGGGAGAATAGAGAATCTACACCTACAGAAACTATAGAGTAAGAATAAAAGGAAGGTGAGACGATCAGGGAGGGATGGAAGATAGATTGTCGGTGACGATTGTTTAAACATCTTACAACATAAAGAACACAACACAGAAGAATGAGGAATGGAGATGGACGCGCTGGAAAAGAAAGGGAGGACAACGAGAAGACAGCATGATTAAACGGTTGCAAATATCCAGAGAAGAAAAAGACGTAGAAGTTGGAGCACATGAGAAGAGAAGATACATCTTGCTTAACTGATGTGTGTGGTCGATATCTGATCCAGCCCTGCTCTCTCACATTACACAGGCCGTCCCGATGCCTCTGTCTCCTGAGCTGTGAGTCACAGCAGTCTGGTTAGACGACTAACAGGGCCAAACTGTTCAGCCAAGCCTTCAATCCTTTTAATGGAACTCATGATCTGTGCAAAACAAAATTGCGTTTTGAGAGGACGGCGTTAGCCCAGTGGTTAGTGCACGCGCCCTGCGTACGGGGCAATGGTCCACCAAGTGGTCAACCCGGATTCAAAGCCAACCTGTGGCTCCTTTCCCGTATGTCATTCCCCATTCTCTCTCTCTCCCAATTTCTGACTCCATATACTGTCAAACAAATCTGGACTGTCTCCAGACATTTTACAGAAAAGCTGACGTCTCAGAGAATGATTCTGTCTACATCACCCAGATCATACAGAGAACACTTTCTAAGCAACCTGTTTCCGCTGCCAGAGGAAGGATCCCACACCTCAGCTCAGCACAGACAGACTTCTGAGATCTGGTGAGGTCAAAGTTCACATAGGGCTCTGGATCACAAGTTCTTTTGGTCAAATGATAGGTTTTTCATTTTGGTTGAAACAAATCTTCTTCAGACTATTCGTGTTTATAACTTTCAAACAGTAATTTATTTCTAAATAAATATTGGAGACCAGCCATATAAAATGTTGTTTTTAACCTCCCTCGCCCAAGAATAGTTATAAGACGAATCCCAAAGAAATATTTCTTTATAATTTCTGTCTATCTGACATATTGATTGATCCATTCTACAAATGCACCAGCCTTTATGTTGTTATCTCTATATAGAACAGCTGTCCATGTTGTGCTTTGCCTCTGTTCACTTCCTGTCAGCACCTCAGAGTTGAAGCTGTTCGTTTACACTTACTGACGTTGTTTCCTCCTCTCTTGATCCTTGCTTGTGTTGCACTTACTCTCTGATGTACGTCGCTTTGGATAAAATGATCTGCTAAGTGAATTGTAGAATTGTATCTCGAGATAAATATAGTCAAGATTTAAAAAACAACAACTGGAAAGTAATCATCATCACAGGAACGGAGAAGGATAAAATGTATGGATGTTTGTCTGCTTCAGGCTTTCTATAAAAATTAGCTGCAAGTTCAATCTTATGTTAAGCTTTTTAGCTAACTTAGAATCACAGTATACACAAAGTGTGAGCCTACACTTTCTAAAAACGTATTTTATTTTGAAGCTTTACATCCCATGCAGCCATAAACTGTTGTCTTCTACTGCTGGATCAATTTATCCTATTCTGAATAAACCGAGATGGTGCTAAACGGTAAATCTTTCAGCGGTGCACAAAAGAGGAAATCATGAGAGCTAACTGACGGTCAGAGGATAGCGTCATTAGTCAGATGAGTCTTCAGCTCCTTTGTTCACGGTGTGAGAGGATCATGTAATGAAGGATGATGTTGCACAGGAGTGTAATACTACACAAGTGTTCGCAGTTTAAGGGTATGGTGTTCCAAAGAGGTGCTAAATACTGGCAACAACTGTACATGCAGACGCATGGTGTTACTTTAGGACTTAGGGTTGGTTGACCCTCAATCATCACAGTCACAAAATCATGAGCTACATTCACACATGCACAAAACTCGACACTTCCCAAAAATCTTCAGGGTGAGCTGCATGTGTGAGCGCGAACAAATACATTTTTCAGCCAGACATTTTCCTTCCAGCCACCTTGTAATTAATCCACAAGCAGTCGGGGTGAGCAGATGTGAAAACACAGCAGGAAATACTCAGGAGAATTCAAGTGGTAAGGGTTAATAATATCTAAAACATGAAACCCGACGTGACTGAAGCTGCTTCATACTCTTCTCTGCTCGCCCGAATGTTTGTTTTAAGTTTTTCATTGATAATGCAAATATGTCCAATCACACGTATTATGAAGGCAAAAACTGTCATCCTAGCATTGAACTCTTTTGCTTTGTCTTCAATCTTGGATTTGTTGTTCTTATCTTGTTCCGACACGTTATCATCTAACTTGTGTGCACAAGATATACGCTCTGCGCAAAAGTTAATATCCTGTGTGTAGAAAATATCTGTCTTACTTGAGTGCACATAATAATTTCCCTTTTAGGACTTCAGGATCTCTGTACATATGTGAAGGGGCAACTTTGGTAATTTTCAGGACAAGACTGACCTGACCTTTTCTAGACTTTTTCAGGAGTGCATGTGTGAAAGAGGCTTTCCATTTTCTCTCTTTCATGTGGAACTGTATAACCATGCAAAAGGTTGTCGAATATGAGATTCCTTCCCAAAGCAGTGACTGTTAGCAGGGTATTTCTCAAAGTTCACTGCACTACAACATTAGCAAAAATCTATTTGTGTTTGTGTTGTGAAATCTCAGAGGAAAACATCTTGCAGATGAAAAACACTTTCAGTTGTTCTCCATATAGGTATTTTCAGTGAGTAACTGCTAGAGTAGTTAAGCAGTTAGAGGCCTTTTGTTGTCAGGGGTAAAGAGGGCACGTGAAGTTCATTTGATGACATTGCTGTTAAAAGTTGACCTTTCAAAATCTCTGGAGAATCGCCGGTTTCCTTTGCCTCGCAGCCTCCGGGTTCATGATGGTTTCAAGATTTACTTTTTAAAAATGTCTCCATGCTAGCTCACATTCTCATCATTCAGTCCGAATTAGTGACTAGATTGTTTAGAAGTAGGAAGCAATTGTGGTCAGAACATGGTCCGCCATCATTGTGAGAAAAAGATGCAAATGATAACTGAAATGCAATCACGGTTATATCAGACATGTCATGGGTTTTCATGACAGATCTGTCAAACCACAAGAAGTGCTTTGTGACTCTGCCAGTATGAGTCAGACTGGATGACGACTAAATTGTCAAGACGACCACAAAGACAGGAAGCAGTCATTGCAGATGATAATGAAAATACAGTCTGAGAAATGTGACAAACAAATCTGTTGCAGTCTCCTACTGTTTTTACCACCAAAAGAAGCTGCAGGATTTGTTATTTTACTTCTTTCGGATATATACGGAAGCCCAAAGCAGACATGCATCCATACATTTTATTTACTTAGTTTTCCAGTAATAGAACTTTCAGGTTTTTTTCTCAAAGTCTTGACATATTATCTTGTTATTTTAAAATAAACACTGGTTTTCCAGAGCGAGGGAGTCAGTTTCAATTGTTTTCTTCAGATATTGACTCGTTTTTCTCGTAATCTAGGGATATCAAAGCTGGTGTTGACATAAAAAAGACATACATTTTTCTCATTAACTCAAAATAAAAAAGGTTGTTTCCTTGCGATAAAGGGATCATTTTCTTTCTTTTTTTGTATTCCAGATAAATAAGTTGAGACCGGAAAACAGATATGCATGTCTGCTTTGGGCTTCCGTATGTAAAAAGTATCTTCTGATGAGGGAGGTTAAGGGTTTTATCCCTTAAGTTTTGCCTTATTAAAAAAGAAGTCTAAAGGAAAACTATCCTGTGATCTGCCATTGTGCAAGTGCAAAAACTGCAGTTCCTCAAGTGTCCACTTGAGGCTTGCTGAGCCACTGAGTTGCCTGTGCAAAATAACAACTTTGGTATAAATGTTTAATTTCTTTATTGTTACAAACTGCAGGGATAGTTTTTGGGATAAGGATTTGTTTGTAATTTAACAGTTTTGATTTTATTAAGCCTAAGAGTTATTTGTAAATATGCATAATTAGGGGTGTGTCTATCTTGACTGACAGGTGGATGCATTGTAGCTGTTTGCCAGGAGGCTTAAGACCATCTCAAATTCACCTGTTGCTAGATTGATCAAAAGTCAGAAGGTAACATTTCCAATATATGAACCGCCATTGTTGGGCTTCAAAACACCTCTTCAGAACCCAATGTGTGATGTCAGTGAGACTACACCCATGTTTTATATGTCTATCACTCTGAGCCATAGTTTTAGAAACCGTGCTGTGCTGTCATTGACTTGGCTGCAACAAAAAGCAGAGGCAAAGGGGATAAACACTGCACTGTAACCACACTGCACTGATCGTCTTCAACATGGCCTATCGCCAAACCTCCAGTCTGGACCACCATCCACAGGCTCCCCACTCATCACTATCAGACACACAAGTAGACACGTGTTATCAGTCATCACTACAGTGAACTTCCGATGAAACACTCGCTGATTCACCCGCCGGCCAGCAAGACAGAAAGAAAGGACCATCAACACCATAAAAACATGGCAGCACTACAATATTAGCAAGGCGATCCTGCCAAAGCCCTGTTATTTTGAAATGTCAGCATCTCCAGAAAAGGTTCAGCATTTTAATTTTCTGTGGGTTTGACAGAAGAGCGATGATAGTGGTGAAAACAACAAAAGGACATCAAAAGAAAAGGAGCACTTTGATAGGTTTTCTGCAGCTTTTAGGTATGATGCAATCACTTGATATATTTCTAAACTACGTGAAATGTGATATGGATGCAATATTATGGTGGATGCAATATTATGAAACAACTTTTAGTGCCGCAGAGGGAAATGGAACAAGGTGTGAATGTAACACAATCACCTGCGTGTTGGAGGTGTAGAGAGGTGTTGGCTCAGATGGTTAAAAATTCAGGTGCAACATGAGAACGTGCAACACAGGCCTCTAGCTCAGCCTCACACCTGTGGTTCGTAAGCGTGTGTGTGTGTGTGTGTGTGTGTGTGTGTGTGTGTGTGTGCGTGTGTGTGTGTGTGTGTGTGTGTGTGTGTGTGTGAGCTTGTGCGTAGTTATACTATCAACTGTTCTCTCTGTGCAAGACTTGTGGAAAAGTAGCAACCACTGGTGTTGCAAAAACATTGCAGTTTCTTGAGCATACAGCTGAGGCTGGCTCCAAAAAACCAAGGAAACCCCATAGGTCGCATGTTAAAATGTCTGATTTAAAAACAATGCATTAAATAACTGGTAGGTTTTGATTCTATCAAGACAAAAAGTTATGCCTACAATTTTATAAATGGGGGTGTGGTTGATTTGACTGACAGGTGGGTGTGTTGTAGCTGTTAACCAGGAGGGTGGCTGCGGCTCAGTGGTAGAGTCTGTCGTCTCTCAACAGGAGGGTCGGGGGTTCGATCCCCAGCTCCCGCAGCCACATGTCCGATGTGTCCTTAGGCAATCCACTTAACCCCAAGTTGCTCCTGCTGCTTCGTCTGCAGCGTAGGAATGTGCATGAATGGGATTAGTTAATACTGATGGTCACTTTACACAGCAGCCTCTGCCATCAGTGTGTGAATGTGTAGGTTTCAGTAGTCAGAAGAATAGAAAGGCTTAATACAATCTCAAGTCCATTTACCATTTAAGCCCCGCCTCAGCTCCACCACTTTGCCTTTTTCTGGACTGATTGAAAGTTAGGTGTAGTCAGCGTTTCCAAAACGTCGATCGCCATCCATCACTGGGATCCAAAACGCCTCTTCAGAAACCAACAGGTGACGTCCCTCAGACTACTTCTTATGTTGGGTTTTTATGTTGAGGTTTATATTGGCAGTGTTCTTTGGAGATGTGACAGACAGACAGACAGACAGACAGACAGACAGACAGACAGACAGACAGACAGACAGACAGACAGACAGACAGACAGACAGACAGGCAGGCAGGCAGGCAGGCAGGCAGGCAGGCAGGCAGACAGGCAGGCAGACAGACAGACAGACAGACAGACAGACAGACAGACAGGCAGGCAGGCAGGCAGGCAGGCAGGCAGGCAGGCAGGCAGGCAGGCAGACAGGCAGGCAGGCAGGCAGACAGACAGACAGACAGACAGACAGACAGACAGACAGACAGACAGACAGACAGACAGACAGACAGACAGACAGACAGACAGACAGACAGGCTGGACAGTCGCCCTTGCTGAGGTCGCTCCAATGTGTCACTCTACATCAAGCGGAGGGAACAGCTAAGATGATGTGACAGCCTTATTGAACGTGGTGTGATGCTGAGTGACACCAAAGCCACACAAGCACACGCCTACTGTAGCTCAGATTTATGTTCGTGAAATATGAATTCATTGCTAACAGCGGCGTTTTCTGCTTAATATTTGTTTAAGTTTCATCTGAGAATTAGTGTTTTTTGTCAGATATGGTTTTACCTGAGAACATTGCGGCCAACAGATTCATATGGAGTACCTCAGGTAAGAAAAAAAAAAAAGACATTTACAAATCTGTAACCACGGTTTACAAATGTGTCGATTCAGGCTGTTATCTATCTGGAATATTTTCCTTATTCACAGAATTCACTGCTAAACTGTCAACTAACCTGAAATGAACCATTTTGAACTGCTTAAGTTACATTCTTATTTGAAGGATTATCGTCTCCTACAAAAAATAAATATCAGATTTCATGATGACTTGCCTTTTTCCCTGTTCCCTAGAGTCAAAGATGAACATTCAAACAAACTAACTATGAACAAGGGTTCGTCTTTATGTGTGTTACCGTGGAGATCAACCCAATAAATCCCCAAAACAGCAGTTAAGATAAACTTTAAACAGCTTCAACGGGCAAACGTTTGATTTTTTACAAAATGAAGGTATTCTGTCACGTCGTCTACTTTAGGGAACTCTTTGTCACCTGGCATGAAAAACACAAATTTGGGCGTTGCATGACTACACGTGTTCTCTGTGGAGCTATGAAGGTTATAAATGATACAAAATGTACATAGCATACATTGTCAATACATCAGTGTACATTCCTCTCATCGTTTACACACATGGCTCTGCTACGCTGAGGTACAGAGTGGAACAGCTCTAATCTCCTCTGTAAACACAGTGCTGGTGTGTGTGTGTGTGTGTGTGTGTGTGTGTGTGTGTGTGTGTGTGTGTGTGTGTATGATTGTGGGCACGCTTGTGTGTCCAAGACCCCAGGAGGCAAACCAGACCACTAACTCACCATTTATTCTCCCCTCATGAGGAAACAGCAGCCCTCCCTTTATCCCTTCGTCGCTCGTCACTATCCCTCCATCTTTCACTACCTCCTTCATCTCTCGCTCCTCGTGTCACCCTGCTTTTTGATGTCCCTTTGCTTCACCATCCATAAAGGTCTACAGCCCTCGCTCCTTCTGTTTTCTTGTTCTCTTTTGCCCCCCCCCCCCCCCGTGTATTAACGCAGGACTCGGCTTGATGTCTGCAGCCTCCTGTGTTTGTACGTGTAAATCCACATGTACCTCTGTGCGTGTGTCTGTGTCTGTATATTCCCTGGTGTTAAAGGGAGGAACCTCTTACTTCCTCCATAAACACCTCAGTGGTATGCAAAGGATCTGTGGAGAGGTCTCCTGATTTCTTCACCCTCTGTTACTGCAGCTACGCCTCGTAAATACGACACAACAGAAGTTGTTGAAATGTGTAGAAACAATAGAGAAAGTCAGCATCCTCTGTGCTGAATTGTGCTCAATCAAAATTTTATTTACAGTAGTGGACTTCATAGATCCAATCGGCATCAAGGGGAATGCCCAACAACACCCAAACACGTGTATGTCTGTAGTCAGCACTTCAGTACAGTTAACTTTAACGTTGTGTTCACCTGACCATGATACAGTACGACTTTTGTTCTTATTATCTCGAGTAAGAGCTTTGTTTTTTAAATTAAAATTCTCTACCAACTAAGGCTTGGTGTAATTAACTTCTTGTTAAAAACATTTCTCCACTCTGTGTTTCACGGAGATGCAGCCATGTATGTGTGTGTGTGTGTGTTTGTGTGTGTGTTTGTGTGTGTGTTTGTGTGTGTATGTGTTTCCCTTTAAAGATCCTGAATCCGATGAGTATAACTGTGGGATTAAAGGCGGAGGTACTACATTAAAGAGGCTGGCTTCAGTGTCTCTTTTGAAATTATAACACAGGTGAAAAGCACAAGGCGACCCGAGGAAACAGTACAGAACTCATGTATTGGTAAACTATATGAAGTGACAACAAGAGGGAAAGAACACTGAGACTAAAAAGACACGGGGTAATCAGACACAGGTGAGACTAACGACACAGGTGAAGACAATCAGAGCAATCAAAACTGGAGGGAAACACGATACACAGGGAAACACTAAACTTAACTCAGGAATAAACCAACTAAACAAGAGTCAATCATGACAACTGTATCCTTATCCCCTAACACAAACCGCAAACATTCTCCACACTCGAGCCAAATGAAAAACACAAAACACTGCAGTGTGCCAAAAACACGACACACCACCAAACCAACTGTATATACAAATCTATTATTTCTCACTACACTCCGAAATATGAGCTCCCCGACCATGTACGTACAATTTTCTACTAGATACTCACACAAATAAAAAGATAAATGAGATGTTTTAAGTTAGGGGACAGATTTACACCTCAATGAAATCTAAATATTTGAGCTAAGTGTCACTGTGCATGATCATATTGTTTTTGCTGCACCAGAGAGGGTGCAAGGAAAAGAAACGGGAGATTTTTTTGCAGAGGAGGAGAACGATGAGATGCACATCTGGATTACACTGATCCACTCAAAAATGATTGGAACTTGAAGAAATATAAACCCATGTAATGCACCAATTTCACCTCGTATTATGCTAATGAGATGTGAGTTTGTTTGAAAGACAAGAATATCACCAAATATTGCAGTCATTAGAAAGTAGCAGACTATGAACATCAGTGAGTCAGATCGCAAAAAATACCCACACAAGTATTTACAAGCCTCTGATCCTCGACAGACATCTGTTTCCCCCCTGAGGTGAACGGACCCTGAAATGGATCCCACTAAGCCAGAAAATGACTCACAGAGCAAAAAGCAGGGAGCAAACAGCTCAAACCTCTGACTCACAGACCCTTAATAACCCCTCTACAACCTCTCATAGTCCACAATGACCCACTTCTGACCCCTGGTAGTGCCTTAATAACCCCCATCCAGGCCTGAGTGAGCAGAGACAGAGCTGATGGAAATCTGATATCTCATGCTCAGTTAGCCTGTTATTCAGTCAAACACATCATCAAGCTCTGACAAAAAATCCACATGCAAGTGTAATCTGTTCAGTGCCGCCTTTTTCTGTGGTGGAATATAGAAAAGTGGAAGGCGGATAAAAACACGGCATGTTTATTTGGCCTATGGTTTGTTGAAGTTTTGCCATATGGTGGAAATTGCCCCAACAACCGAGTGCAGAGGACACATTTAAAACAGGGAAGTAAAACGCTGACCTGTGTCATGTTTCTGCTGCGCTCTAACCTTTGAGGAACACAGAACAACAGCCATGGTGAAAGAAAAAACATCTCCATACTGGATGGGAATAAATTACATCTCTGCCGCAGGCGACTTGAAGTCAAACCCAAACTCAGGACTAATTATGTAAACTGATTATATTTCTCACTTTTTAAACTTTATTTAAGATGTGAAACACTTAACTGGCATTTGCAAAAAAGTTAGAAAGATGAAGATAAGATAGGACAGAAAAGGATACGCTACGTTATGATACGATAGAATACGATTGAATACGCTAACCTCATAACTGTAAATATTATTGGACGACGAGTGACGTCAGCCATCTGTTACTGCAGGGGGCTCCGGAGGATCATCTGCAGCCACCGCCATGATGGAAAGTCTGACGTGAGGCTGAGAGCTGGAGGGTTTTAAGCCTCTTGACTAACCGTTACATCACGCCCACTTGTCAATCATGTCAGCTACGTGCCTAACTATGGATAACACGTATCGTTCATAAAATCTAATCTAACTAAATCTAACTAATCAGACCTATTTAGTTTTTTTGTACCAAGCTGTAAACATGTTAATTAATGCTGTAAAAACGGCTTTTTTGCCAGTCACGTGTATGTAAGGTCCGGTGTTCCTGGAGCCAGCCTCAAGCGGACACTCAACAAACTACATGATTTCTCACTTCTGCATTGGCTGTATTTTTCAAGATGCCGCTCGGTTGACTTACACTTTGCTACGTTACGATTTGTTATGATTCGAAACGATACATTAGATACCATTCAATAGTTATACGGTATGATACCCTACTGCTCTATGTTGCAGTACTATCATGATGATTGGATATAATACGATACAAGAGGAGAGGATACAAAATAGTACGATACTTTAGGATTCAATACGATACGCTGCAATACCATCATTATGATACGATATGTTTTGATATGATACGATACCCTACGTGGCCCACAACAACTATTACATCACGGAACAGGAATTGTGTGATAATTGACATACTGATACCACATCGCAGAAAAACTCCAGCTGTGTTTTCCTTCATTTCTGTGGCTCTATGTGATTGCAGCATCACTGCAGGACATCCTTCCTGTTGTTTTCTGGCTTTGGTGGATCGTTCATACTGTGCATTCTGTGGATAAATTGTCCTGACACAGAAGAAGAATGTTTTTGAGAAACTGTTATGCTTCATGCTTTTGCTGAATTATGAGTTGAGCTGAAATGGAAAAAAAAAAAAGCCTGCTGTGTGTAAAGCGGTCACTCATTGAAGCTATTATTCAACAAAAAAAAACACACCCTGATTACAGCTCTTCACACTGAGGCTGAACACACAAGAAACTGTCAACATGTGCTGCAGTCACACAGGAAGTCGACATTATGTCAACACGGCGCACTGTCATCAAAAGAACCATAACAAGGAGGAAGCACTCAGACTCACACATGCATCATGAGCAGCGCGGGCACATGGAAAAAGTTGTCGCTCTCTCACACTTGTTCTGACAGAAACACTTCATGCAGCACAGTGAGACCTGGATGAGGGACGGGGAGCGTCTTTGTACAAACTTGTTGCAGGATCTTTCTTGTGACTCTGACACGGTTTTAAGTGCTTTTGTCGTATAGGACCATGTCCAAAATTATGGAAGACATGTCAGCTCTTCAAAACATTTACAGCGCCCCCTACTGAGTGGCTGCAGTACAGTTCATAAGCTCAGCCTCCTCCATGTTAACAGATGGGACAAAGATACACTTCAAATACATGTTTCTCAAACATGGTTTCTGTTATTATAGTTAATTCTTATCATGCTGACTTATTTTCAAGAGTTCACTTTTCTGAGAAGTTAATTTGTTTTACTCATTTAATGCTTAAAAAAGGAGTAGGCCTATAACCGCGATGTTGACAGCTCTGTTTCCTGCAGAGCTGTGCCCCCCAGATTAGCAGAGTAGAGGAGGCGTGAGAGGAACCATAACAAACACTAACACAGGAGTCACTGAACTTTCTATAACCGTGGGTGTCTGCTTCAGACCGACACAAGAATCTGTTCTGCTGTGGACTGCGCCAAACCTGAGGGATCTTTGCTGTTGTAAATGTGTCCTTTTTTTCATGGAGGCAGGATGCCAAAACCATGGCACAGTCTATAGCTTCAAAGGACGTCAGCAGACTAACATGTCACAACCCATCATATGGGGGAACTCTGGCTTCATTTTGTACAGTCGGAGGAGTTTGAGATGTGACGTTCATCTTTATACACAGTGACTGCGTTAACATGTGCACCATATTCCTATTAAGGTCCATATTCTGGTTAAGGCAATATTCCGAAAAAGGTGTTTACATGCTCCGCAGAGTGCTGAGCTACTGGAATATTCCGGTTCACATGTTAATCAGCATATTCCTAATAAACCGTAGTAGTAGTAGTAGTAGCGTCATGACAAGACGTCATCTAGGGGCGTAAACAAATCTTTGAAGTAGCATATTCAGGAGCATATTCCGAGCTTAACCGGGTTATGACATTTGGAATAAGGTGTTTACATGACTTCTACGCAATCAGAATATTGTCATTATTCAGATTAATACAGGAATATGGTGTGCATGTAAACGTAGTCATTGAGTAGGACGCTCAGGACTATTAAGTATTCCACTTTATCTAGAAAGGTCTGCCAGTGTTTGAGTATCAAACCTCCAAAAATGGAGGACTTACAGGTGAAAAGAGAATGACCAAATTTGAAGCAAAAAAAAGTCTTTCTTTTACATTTCATTGCTGTGCTGAGATGTTTCTTTTTTTTTACATCTAAACAAAACAACAACAACAACAACAGAATAAACACAATGATTCAAATCTAACAGCAGAGACGTTAACATGTCCAGATGTTTAGTGCCTTGAATAGGTTGCTTGTTTTTTAACATACATTTTTCATGATTCAACGTTTTCACCATTAAGTGTCCAACTAAATAATTAATTACATGTTTCCAGAAGAATGAATTTCTATGTTCACTTGAGGTAAACTTAGTTAGGCTCCAGACTTTGTTTTCTTCACATTTGTTAATGGTTTCCATTGTCTTACATTTTTGGGTTAGGGTTACCCCATCTATCTTACATGGATTAAAATGATTTCAGTTTAATTTCTTTTTTTGTCATCAGAGTACTCACACAGGGGAAACGGATGCTGCTTAAGGATGCAGACAGATATGTGTCATGATTACTGTTACGTTCTCTTTGTGTCTTTAGTGTTTCCTGTTTTCTTTTGTAGTTCTCATCTCCACTGTTTCTTGTCTTGTTTTCATTTCTCCCATGTCTGTTTTCCCTCCGCTTTGATTGCTTGATTACTTCCACCTGTGTCTTGTTTCTCGCACCTGATTTTGATAAGCTCCTGTGTATTTGGTTTCAGTGTACCTTCCCTTTTCTAATCTTATCTCGCAGTGATTCCAGTGTTTGCTTTTTGTTGTTTCTCCTTTGATTTGGATTTTGGACTTTTGATAGAATTGGTTTGCTGATTTGAGTAAAAGTGGGCGGTTTACATTTTTCTCTGATGAAGATATCTGCTTCTAAGGATTTCTGTCCACAGGGGTTTTAATTTTCCGGAGGCTGTTCAGCCAATTAAAACTTATTTTATTACCAAATTGTATACTTCTACTCGACTTAATTTATCTGACACTTATAGTAGATTTTTCATGAAAAAAGTATGAATTCCTGGGGTACCAGTAGCCTAGCGGTTAGTGTGTGCGTCCCATATGTGGAGGCGTAGTCTTTGAGGCGGACGGCCCGGGTTGCAGAACGACCTGTGGTTCCTCTCCCACATGTCATTCCCCACTCTCTCTCTCTCTCTCTCTCTCCGATTTCCAGATTTCCAACTCTATCCACTCTATCCTGTCTCTACAAATAAAGGCATAAAAAGCCCCAAAATGAAAACCTTTAAAAATATGAATTCCTTATATGGTATGAAGACACGCTGTGTGTATCTAAAATGGAGCCAAATTGATAAACTCACACGTTCAAATGTTCATATAAATGTGATCATTTATAAAAACAGATATATCAACAAACACTTCTGTAACAACAGTTGAGCCCACGATGTAAACCCACATATCTCACTACTTGTATATTCTGTGTGCAAATTGTCTGATCCATTATATTTCTATCTGTCTTCAAGTCTTCATGTTTGATTCAATTCAGCTCTGTGTGGAGGAGAACATGTTGCCCATTTTCCTCAGCACACAAAGAATAAACAAACATGATCCAAAACTCAACCTCGAGGAATCCTGAACATTTTCTCCAAACATGCAACACATGACTCATCAGCTCAGACATGCTAATGTTGCGCAACGTAAATTGTACGTTTGACAGCCAGTAACACGTGCATTATTACTTTTTACAATTGTTATTGTTAATAATGACTTGGCTGAAGTCAAAAATTTAACAATTGTCTGTCCTGTGCTACAAGATAGTTTTGTCTATGTCTGATTCTTATTACAACAGTTGCGTCAAAATGTCTGCGTGTTGGCAACCACAGCCGTAGCAGAAGATTTGTCTTCAAAATCTGGAGACAATTAGTAGCTGGAACAGAAATAAAAATGCCAGAGCGAGTCATAATGTAGATCTAAGGAAGACAGACTTCAGCTACACACAATGGTGTTTTGACAGGGAGCTGGGAGAAAGAAAATAGTAGAGAGAAAGAGCTTTCTCTCCTTATCTTCCCCTTTCTCTCTGACCCCACTTCCCACATCTGTAGAACAGATTATTGTAAGAGTCGGACTGGTGAGATTAACCCATAATAAGACTCCACATTAACACCTCTGTCTTACTGTGTGTGCCTGTCTCTAGAGAGAGCCTTGTGTTAAAGCAACAACACACATCTTTTCCAGGGCACGGAGCAGGAGAGAGAGAGGGGCTGAATTTAAGCTTTGTTTTTACGTCTGGGGGTTTTCTTTTCTTGGCACCTGAGTCTCGGTCTCACATGCCCTCCTCCTTACATCTCCACTTTTTCCCAGAGGGCCCTGAGAGTTTCAGACAAACACGACCCTTGGAAGAGTCAGGCCTCTGCCCTCGGCCAGGTCGTATTGGCTTCCCCTGTGTGAGAGCGGGGACATACAGTTTATTAAGAATTCATGGAGCATGTCTTTGAATGCAATGAAGCGTGATGAAGTAGGGCCATAATGGCTGAGGGCCACGGGACACATGGGGGGGGGACGCACAGATGCAAACAGACTCAGGAAATAATCAAACAAGTAAAGAAAAGTAAAAACAAGCAACAAAGGAACAACAAACTTTAAGGAGAAATAAGCATGTGAAACACTGCACATGGAGCCCCGCACAGGCACGTATTTAGGCCACCTTGTACATGCCGCTGGGTGCAAAGATACACAAATCATGACATTCATTTTCTCACACATGCAAAGACACACACTCAGTCCTAAGTCTTGTAAAATGGCTTTTATGGATGCCACCTGTCCATATGGGATCTGATAAACACACCCAGGTCAGTCCTGTTTAGTTGAATTAAGGCTCTGTATCTGTTAACACATGGTACCAGCCTGTCCTTTAACTTCCTGCACTCAGCTCTACACACACACACACAGGCACACACACACGTACACTGAGGAGGGGTTGCCCTTGCGAGTGGTGGAAGTTATCCATCACGTTTCATTCCCTCTCTCTCCATGGAGCCCCTCACAATCACCTCATCTCTCCTCATCACATCTGCCAAAACATTTCTCTCACGCTTGCGGCTCTGACGGTTTTTCAAACGTTCCCCTTGTAAAAAGCATCTCCGACTTTACTGTACCGACACTATGTGGAGTTTTTAGGGTCAGCCAATCCATTTCCCTAAATCCCAGGATGACAACCCAGACTTGTTTTCAAAGCTTTCGTGCAGAAAATCCTCCGTGGGTGGATATCACACGGCTGAGAAGTTCAGTTACTGTCAAAGTTATTTTGTGAATGTGAAGCACTGCAGGGTGACGTGTTTTTTTACATGATGATTAATCAGCGTTTTCTCTTTCTCAAACTGATTTTAGTCCAAATGTTATAGCGTAATCACAACGTAATAAAAGTTGTAGATTGTTTCGCTTATTGTATGCACGAAAGTTGAGACCTTTTTACAAGCAGTAGAACACTTTCTTTGAACACTTTTCAGGATTTTTGTTAGAAAGTTACTTTGCAGGTTTACACCAGAAACTTTCAAGAGTTTTCTTTCAAAGTTTTACAAATTTCTGCTGCAGTTTTTTTTCTTATTTTGCAATATTCATCAGAAACTTCTGATGATGAGAATTTACATCAGAAACTTGAGTGAATTTGCTTTAGAAGATTTAAGGAATTTTCATTTACATTTTCAGGATTTTTTGTGAGTTTACTTTGAAAGATTTTTGTCGGAAATTTAAATATTTAGGTAAAAAGTCTGATGAAGGTGTAGATGAAGGTGTAGTACCGAGTCGTAGCCAATAAGTGTTTGTTTGAAAGTTACACAGTGTGCAGGAGTTTACCTTTAAGTTCTTGATGGACACATTGCTCTCCTACACACAGGTCTTATAAAATGAATGTGCGAAGGTTTTTTTTATTTTTTGTAGTCGGAAATGTTTGAATTGTTTGTTCAGAGTTGTAACCTATACCTCAAATACTATTTATTATGATATATAAAGGAGAAAGGAAACAAATTCTCATGTTTGAAAGACTTACACATGTGACTGTATGTCATTTTCCCCCTAGGATTTCTGCTAGAAAATATTATTTATTATTCAATATTACAGTGAGTGTTGCCGTTTTAAAGTTTTGCACCTGCTGGCCATTATTGTACTTTGTTGGATTCCTAAACGAGCACTCATACCCTAATATAATTCCCACAATGCTTTGCAATAGGTGGAGGCAACTTCAAACTAGGGGAGGAAAAAACAGTAATTAAGGACATTACATCTGTTACAGTGCAGCAACAAATGTCTCTCCACTTAAGTTATTAAGTCAGGACTCTTTGACATTCAAGAGAAACAATAAAAAGTAAAAAAGGCAAAATTAACAAAAATGAAAACCTAAAACAGTGTGATGTTTCAGAGCAGATTGAACTGAAAACAGACTCACTTCTTTGGAATCATAAATCTAAACCAGCGTGTCAAACAAGTGCAGCTGAATCAGAAAACAGACGTCTTTATTCACGAAGGATCCTCTGGGTCTGTGAACCTGAACGTTTCATAACACAGGCTGACAAAAATCTGGACCAGGGCCGATTTGATAGGATACAAAAAAAGATTTAAGACCACTTTGAATCGTTTTTGAAAACCTTAAGTGAACCAAACACTAGGATTTTAGTTTTATGCCACAGGATATCTGGACTCAATGTCTGGACTGGATATAAATGTAGAAAAAAAGAACATTTACTGAAGGCCAAGCATGCAGGGTTAATTAGAAACAGGTAAAATGACTGATTTGACCCATGAGGTGGAAAAAGCATCTCGGGGAGAGATTCTCCACTCCTCCTTCAGAGGAGAAAACGTTCACTCCTAGAGTAACTGCTTCATTTACTAATGAGGCAGTCAGTCCGTTTTGTGGGTTTTGGCTAATAGCTGGAATTTAAATGTTTTAATGTGCTCCGTAAAAAAATAGCTAAATGAGACACAAATGGAAACTATGCCTGCTCTTAATGTTAGCCAGAATTTGTCTGAGCCACAGCACGACTGACCTCGTGCCATCAAAGTTTGAAGAATGTGCAATATGAAAAGAGACTGTGCAATCACAAGTGTTTCATCGACTGATCTACACATCCTACCGTACAATATTGACTTTTAATCCGGGTGTTTGTGCTGCCATCTAGTGGCTGTTTGTCAAATTTATAACCAAAAGTGTCTCATGTTGGTAACATGGAAAGACTTTCCTCAGGTGTTCTCCTCTGCTGTCTTGCTGGCACATGAAAACAACTTTAAAGACAATTTAAAGGGTTATGAAGTATTTTTTTTATTTGACTTTGAATGTTTATTAATACAAAAGTGAAAGTGTTGATACAGAATGATACAAGACACAAAATCTTAAAAATCAGGATGCTGAAAAGTCAAGATATCCAAATGAATATGCATGAAGACGTCCAAACTTCCATCTTTATGCAATCACTTTGTTTTTAAAATGTCCTCGTGAGGGGAAAAAACAAACGACTGTGGGATTAAAATCAGAATAACTTAAACACACAAAAACTGACAGTGAGAAATATTCATTTTTTTTTTTAATCTAAGATAATAAGAAATGTCAAAAAAAATGTCCAAACTGTTAAGAACAAATAAAGTACAGGAACAAACAAACATCTTCACAAACTCCTTGGTAGAGGGAAACTGGAAGGTCTAGGCTGCCAGGGTCGCCATGGTAACCCTGCTCTGTCAGGAACTGGACAGGTATAAGAGAGGAGAACATCAGAGTGACTACAAGTGTGGACTCTCAATCCTGTTAACCACGTTTTTTTAAAAAGTGCGTAAGAACGTAAGAGGAGCTCAGGGGAGACTCAGAGAGAAAAAAGTAAACCAGTCAAAAAAAACGTAAACCAATGGTTCGCTCACTTCTGTGATGTGTAGAGTGAGATGCACTGATTTTCACTACAGTATAACTTGTAGCTGGAGACTGAGTTCTCACCTCCCTCCAAAAAGGCTTTTAAAAGTATTCATCTCCTTCCCCACCCCTCATCTGCGTGAGTGTGAAGGTTTGTATTGACCTTAATCAAAAGTGGAAGACGGCCTGCGTTCATCACTTTCACAGTGAATCCCCACATTATCTGCTCATGTGTATCAAAGATCAAACTTACTGTTCCCGCTAAACTAGAGATCGGCATCATGGGGCTCAACGGGGAAAAGAACTACACTACCCATGATCATAGTGTCGCCGCAACGTCTCTGATTGGTAGAGCTCGCTGTTACCATGGCAATGTTTCCTGCCCCTCGGCGCAGAATGCGAACGGATAGTTTCACTAGCAAGCTAGCTAGTTAGCTAACGAAATGTGCTAATTATCTATAATTCATTCTCTTCTCTTGTTCTGGTTTTACCTTGAAGTTGTTTTTGTCTCAGTCTAACAACCTCAACAATGACAGAGTTTTTATGATCTTTAAGAGCGGGCTCACCTTCCCAGACTTTGAAAACCCCCTTGTGTTTATCTACAATTCAACGTCGCACTCAGTAAGACAGCGCCAGCATTAATGTTTAGAACAAAGTAAATAAACAAGGGAATGAAGCAAATGGTTTCTTTTTAGATGAACCCTCTTTCAAAGTTTGTGAGATCACCTCCACCCTGCACGCATGAAGGTCTCCATCTTCCTGCCTTACCTCATAAAGTGTTTGCCTTCAACGTGAACGTTTTCAGGCCTTCCCGCAACTTCTGGATCGCAGCCTCGTCCTCCTCTACGGCTTTGGAGCAGACGCGCTGCACTCTGCTGTGCAGATCCTCCAGGCATTTCTGTTGTAGAGGATCCACAGGAGCCAATGAGTTACGATGCACGTTAATGTGTTAACTTCACACGAATACAGGCTCAGATACAACACGTTCTACTCTGCCAACAAAGTAGAAGTGCTTAGGGATTAGCAAGAACATGTTAAACTGATTAGATTAAGATCATTATGGTAAATACATTATTTATTGTTTGGTCAATTTCCCTTTTTCCACCCAATCAGTGCAATGTTGCCATCATCTCTTTTGTGTATTTTCTATCCATCTGTTCACACATTTAAAACATGGGGAACTTTTTAAGATGTTCTTGTATGGGGCGCTGATGGCCTAGCGGTTGGTCACACCCCATGCACGGAGGCCACAGCCCTCCAAGTGGGCAGCCTGGGTTCAAGTCTGGCCTGCGGCTCCTTTCCCACGTGTCATTCCCCACTTCCTCTCCCAGATTTCCTACTCTATCCACTGTCCTATCAAAAAAAAAAAGGCATAAAGAACCCAGAATAAATTGTATCAGGCCCCTGTCTGGGAGGTCATCACTGTGGAAACCAAGGGTGCTCTCTAAATTCCCTAACCTACAGAGGACGTGTGTAAAGATGTGTGTAAATTACCTCTGTAATCGACAGGTGGTTGGCCGCAGTTGTACAAACAGATGCGAGGTTGTTGGCTACTGTTCTCCTCTCCTCGTTGGTCTCCTGCAGAACCAGGTGGTACCTGAAGGAGAGGTGGCCACAAGTGTTTGACTCCAAAACAAAGACGTCATCGTTTAGCTTGTCCTAAAGAGGGACCCTGAGAATGTTAAAGCTCCCACATGAAGACCAGTTTTATGAATACGTGACTACATGAGGCAGAGATGAAGTTAGAACTGTATTATCAGGGACATTTTGCCAGCTAACAATGTCCGATTACTTTTAACCGTGTTGTTTTGTAGCGGCTATAAGCTCAAGCAGGTCAGTCACTCACTGTTGTTGTGCTGCTTTCAGTTGCTGCACGGCCTCATCGTAACCAAAATGAACCTTCTTCTCAAGAAGCTTACGATGGTTCTCCACCGACTCCATCTCCTCAGCCCAGTCCTTTTCTTCTCTGGCCAGCTCCTACACAGACGCAAACACACAGGAAAACATTGTTAGCAACATTATGATGCATCTGTGCAGTTTCAGTATCTCGTCAAATATTTCATTCTTAGTTTTTGTCTTAGAAGGGGAAAAAACCCAGGGCTCAACAGACCCTGCTAAAACAAATGCAAGCTTTGCTCCATGTGTTTAATGCAAACTGGTAGATTAAATAGTATAGCATTTGGACAACATAAAGCAGGATTAACTATCTGGACTGTACCTGCATGTCAGAATCCAACCGCTCATCCAACTTGCGAATTTGCTCTCTGAGTTGTTTCACGTCATTGGACTTGTCCATGATGTTTGAATTCACCTTCAAAATCACAAACATTCACACGAGTTACCATTTCAATGTCGCATACACCAACAGACTAGACTTTTCAACTTAAACTACATTTGAACAAAGATGTTCTCTGTTATTTCTTGTTACCTGTTCACAAGACTCTTCCAGACTGAGTTTCATGTTGGTTAGTCGACTGTTCTCCTCCTCCACGTCGCTGACCAGCTTTCTCAGGAGCATCTACAGCACAGAGCATAGATCAGAGCAGGAACACACGGGAGCAACATCCATCATCACGATAAACAGAACAACATTTGGACATCCTATAATCTTAGTAAACCTTTAAATATGATCTGAGAAGATGAATAACCAAGATCACACTAAATGAAAACGACTAAACTGAACGATCCATCACAATCTGACACTTGTATCCATTCACATTCTTGTATTAGCTTAAAGTACCTGTATCTGTGTTTTCTGCTGAACCATGCTGCCGTGTCCACATTCAAACGGCCTGATCTCAAAATCGTGTCCGCAGGCGTTCTCTGCAGACAGTGGAATCAGCTTCAGTTTACGAGCCAGCTTGTGGTACTCTGTTAGCTTCAGCTCGGCCTGGGATGAGGGGGAATATCAGGACACCGGAGAGAGGAGAGGCAAGAAACAGGTCAGCTGGATCGTCAAAATATTTGAAACAGGATTATAAAAAGGAGCACTTTTAGAAAACTAAATGATTCAACATGGTCGCCCTCACTAGTCTGCAGCAGAATAACTAGTCGGTGTTTTATTCATTTTTATTTTTATTCATAGGAGCCTAATATGTACATAAGCCACTAGCAGCGGCTGCAGCTCGGGTTTATGGGTCAGCTCTCCAGATGTAAACAAGCACAGCGGACTGATTGTATCTCTTAGCGCGGAGCACTCTGGCAGTTATAGTTATATGGAGGATGTGTCAGGTTAAACTCGTCTGTAGTTAGATGCGTAACCACATTCAGCACATGCGTGTAGGTGTTAACCTGCAAGGAGGATGGACGGCATGCGGTGCTAGCACAGCTAAAGTTAGCCACCCTTAGCAAACCGATTTGTCATCCTCCCGTATTTAACTGTGTTAGATAAATTGTGCTCAATTTCCAAGTGTTTTCTTAAAATAAGTCCACTAGTCTGAATTAAAAAGCATGTTTAACTAACATTCAAAAATGTGTCTCTAGGAACTTCCTGTACAGGTCAATGGTAAGACTTGGTCTCGAAATCACATTGACACAAAATGAAAAGGCATAACCCTTGATATTAAGAAAATAAGTGATATCATGAACATTACATCAGACCATCAGATTCATGATCCAAATGATGGTTGTGGTGGTTTCAGCTCCGCTTTGCATATACATACAATACCTTCTCTTTGACTTTGGCCAGAGCGATCTCCTCATTCCACTTGTGCTGTTCAGCATCTTCCAGCGACTTGCTGAGACTGGAGATGGTTTGTTGAAGCTCTCTCTTCTCTCTGTTGATTCTTTCAACATCTGCTGGAGTGAACTTCTGGTTCTGCAGGAGGTGTTGCAGTTCATCTCGCTCATGTTTCAGAGACTCCAGGTGACTGACTACAGAAAGGAGAGAAAAAACCTGATGTATGTGGAACAAGATCCAACTCTCAGTTCAGACTGGGGGGGGAGGAAAGCTTTTGAAGAAAGTTCAAATGTTCACTATTGAGACTAGATTGCTAAATGTGAGATTTCTTTGCAGTGAATGAACACTGGTAAGACAGAATCAGACCTTTATTTGCACTTTACAATGCCTTAATAGTTACAGCTCTACAGTGGTGAATGTAGATGTTTGTTTTGTTTTTTCTAAAGGGGCTCAAACCGAGAGAAAATGACACCACAAATAGAATCCAGCTAACTTACAATAAGTCGACCATGGTAAGAGTAAACTCTTTAATTGTTTATATTTACCAGTGGTCTCCAGTTCATCTTTCAGTTCTGAATCTTTGTTCTCCAGGTTGGCTTGAAAGGTCTCCAGACTGCTTCGATAACTCTGGAGTTTCTTTAGATCTGCCTGCAGCTTCACCCTCTCCATCCTCTTGGTCATCAGTCGGTCCTGTCAGGAGGAGACAAACTGTTATCGGCACGCTCACTCTTACGATGTTTAGAACAGAAATCAACATGACAAACGTCACTGCAAGTGCCCATGTGCAAAAATATTTCAGCCAATCACAGCTTTAAAAACTTTACACATCTGGCTAGAATTATATCCATTTTATTTGGTTTGGTTATCCCGTATCGGCACGAATATAAGACAGGGTAAGACAGAAGTAAAAAGCTAACGTTATGCTACAAGTGAACTACACCACGGTCGCTTGATTTTGACGTCACTACCGGTATGCTTCATCGATCTAATCAGCGGTTTTGACAAGCTAGCGAAACCGTAGTTTAATAAATTGTTTATTAATCTAATATTTGCAAGAGCACTGAAAAACATGACCAGAGGCTGTAAGGTGGACTAGTGAGAGAGTTCCCGGCGTGATGACGTTTAATGTCCCCGACGACCACTGTACTCTCATTTAGCCACTTGTTAGCAACCGCCATTTTAAGGACGCGTAAAAACTTCAAAGTTCACAAGTGGGGGTCTTATCTAACGTAGTTTATCTCGTCTAACAAAACACCAACATCTCTTAAGCTTGTGTTAACCACAGACCTTATTTCGGGCGTCTAACCACAAACCCATTCAAAATCCCCATTGACTTTTAAAGGATAGACCCCATGGCGCTTAAATGCTAACTCACTTCCGGGTTTTAGGACTCATTCCTGTGGCGCCACATATCCGCCCGATACGGTGTATTGTTTGTTAGACAGTGTTTCAGTTTTTACCACTTCCCCTTAGATTAAATGTGTTATAGTTTCCTTCATCGTATTCAATACACAATAGTGGAGATCTCAGGGTTTTAAACTCTATATATTATCTTTATGCAGAGCGAATAGGCGATAATGTCTTCTGACCGTCTGGCTCTCCTTCTCCAGTTGTTCGACCTCCTCACTCAGCATTCTGTGCTTCTCCTCCATCGACATCAGCATGGCCTCATCGACGTTGTAAAGTTTCTCTGTCGAGACAGACACAAGAAAAAAAACATCTTAATGATTTTAAATATCGACATCTTAGATTGAGAAACAGGCTCATTGTGTTTTTAATTAACACTTAGTTTATAGAGACTTTTATGTGATTACTTAGTTTATTGAGGAAAGTCTCGTCCTCGTCCTGGAATGTGTCATCGCCCTGCATGAACTTAGAGTACGTCTCGGCTGTGTAGTCCATGAAGAGCTGCCGGAGAACAAAGCAGTGAAAGTAAAACAAGAGACAGAAGAAACAAAATAACAGAAAGAATTAATGTAAAAGTATTATGTTAAAATGTTCAAAATACATTAGAGTAACTGGGGGGCTCTTAAAATACTGCATCAGAGAATAGAGACAAACTGTGTAAACAAGTTCTTGTGTTTACTCCATCTACATGTGTACAGAACATCCTCTTGGCTCATCTCTTTTTTTGTAGTACAGTGCCACTTGGTGCCGTTTAAAGTAGTCAGTATACCTTGTTATAGGCGGCCCCGTCTTCTATGTTGTCAGATTCTTCACCAAAGTCACTGAACAGCAGCTCCTGACGACTCAAACTCCAGCTTATCTAACGGAGAGAAACACAGGATTACAAAATCACTGTAAATTCCATGAGCTTATATTTGTGTCCTTTTTGTTTGCAAAAGATAACTGATGACAGTAACTCTTTTTTACGAAGCATTGGCACCTCACCTTCACGGTATCGATTAGCCACATGAGAGCACCGAGGACCTGAGGCCAGGTGTGTGGAGCTCCAACAGAATACATCGAACACTTGGAGAGAACAAATGGATACCTTCACCCAGGAACAGGAGGGGGGGAATGACAGACTGTCAGTCATGTTTCTTACACTACAGACAAGGAGGCAAACATGAAGTCTCACAACAAGTGCTGAGGTACATACCTCCTACCCTATGATTGTGTTAAGCTTGGAAGCCTATGTTTTCCTATGATTCTAGTTTTATATATTCACTTTAGACTGTAGGGGGTCATGCATTAATTTTACAAACGCATACTAAAGATACCTGAGGGCTTTGAGTATAGCTGGAACCTCCTCCTCGACTTTTGAGTTTGGCATTTCAAAGGTCGGGTCCAGCAGGCGATAGACAAACTCAAACATCTTCACAAACTCCTTAGTAGAGGGAGACTGGAGGGTCTTGGCTGTCAGGGTTCCTGGGTAACCCTGCTCTGTTAAGAACTACACATGTATACAGGAGAAGAAAATCAGGCTGGATGTAAGTATGGACCCCCAATCATATAAACCAACACACCTATGACCCTTTGTTCAGCTACCACTCTCAGTCACATACCAGTAGCATTAATAACATTTGATAATTATGATGGTTTCAACAGAAATAAATGATGAACACAGTATTTCTACCTCATGCAGTTGTCTGATACACTGCTGAACATAGGATTTATCATGCAGAGGTCTGGCATCTTTGATCTTCTCAGTTCCACCAAACCCCGACATGATGCTGTTGCGAGGCATGCTGGCTCCACTTGTCCTGCTGTTAAAACGTTCAAAAGGTCACAAAAAAAGTGTTCAAAAACAAGGATGAGCAACATTTCATTTCATATAGCATCTAAAGACCTGCATTGTTTATATTACTCATAGGAAAAGCAAAAGACACACTTATGATATCAGTAACTTACAATTAAACCAAATTTATTCCGTTGAACTGAAGTAGGAAAAAACTCTGTTCTCCCAAAAACACATTTATTTCCTCTCTCCCTGACATCAATTGTTTCAATAACTTTCATTAATTACGAGGTTAGGATAGTTTAGAAACTTTAACTGTCCATAAGCTGGAAAAAATTACCTCGGTTTCCAACAAAATCAACGTGAGAAGAACACTGTATTCTGTGTTTTGCTGTTTTCTTACAAACATTATTCACATACCGGCCACCAAAGAAGCTGGTCCGCCTCTCAGAGGTCACAGACTGTGGTTTGGGTATGTTGAGCTTTCCAAAAGAAGGTTGTTTACTGAAAAGAAAGAAAAGTGTGAACAAAGGGAAGTGTTTCACACTAATCCATTCAGACAGAAGAAAAAATAACTTAATAACAAGAAGCTTCTGAATAAATGACAGATAGATGATTCAGTAAATATATAAATGTTGTTAATGTCTGAGATTTGTTGTTACACATACAAGAAGTAGCATGAACGTCTACCTTACATCTTAATCTGTGAAGTCAAACCCAATTTATCGTAATGCAACATTTTGAATTAAATCCCATTTGAGTGTGAGGGTGAAGGAGAGCTGTGAGGTAGGAGGGGGCCTGGTGGTTGAGGGCTTTATGTGTAAGGAGCAGGATTTTGAATTGAATACGATATGGGACCGAGAGCCAGTGGAGATTTTGCAGGACAGGGGTGATGTGTTCACGGGATCGGGTATGGGTGAGAAGGCGTGCAGCAGAGTTCTGGATGTATTGGGAGTTTATTAAGGACTGATGTGCCGAAAAGGATGCTATTGCAAGTGTCATCAATGTATGGCAGATACACACTTCTACTCTAGATACAGTATGTTATCATTTCAGTTACACACTTCAGTATAAGTAGACCATCATTTCCCAATTTTGGATCAATAAAAAAATATCTATATACTTTTTTTGTGGGTGTGGTTCACGTTTAGTAAAACCCAAAACAAAAGTGCACTGTTCACATTGAACACATCAAAGCAGCAACTCTAGTGACTAATAATGTTGTGTAAACTTATTACATGCCTAGAAATACAAGTTTCAGTAAACAAACCTTTGGGGCGTTGTATACACATTGCTCATCCTGTTTGTGTCTTGCACTCGCATAGGCAGCTCCGATATCCTTCCCGTCGCTCTACTCATCCTTCCACTGGACATGGGAAAATATACATGAAGTTATATTACGTTATACAGCTGTTACACAAAACCCAACACAGTACATAAACCCAAAGAAAGATCAGTGTCTTTGTCCGCAGCGAGCTAACGTCAGAATATCGGCGTTACTTAGCAACGTTAGCTTAGCTAGTTAACCAACAGTGTTGAAAGCTTGTTTTGTACCTCAAGAACACATTTTAAAATACCATGAGTCATATAGCATATAAACCTTAACATGGGACGTAAAGTCACCTTATGTAATGAGTTCGGTGGTCAACAACGCTTAAGTCAACGGTGAGTTAGCAAGAGTTAGCTAAAGGTGGCTAACATTTAAACACAATATCGGTGACGGAAAGTCACAAAACTTAATTAATTGGCTAACACGTAGCTTGCTGACTTAAAGTGAAGCGAAACGACTTTAAGAATTTCAAATCGAGACATACCGCTCCATTTTTAGGTTGATGGGAAGCTGCTGTTTATAAAAACGAATCTATGACCCGGTTTGAACGAAGTTGTAAACCCCGCCAAAACAATACAAACACCGATGGGCGATGACGTCATCAGAGTAGGGCGAGCCACTAGGTCCAAAAAGGCTCCCTTAGAAGTCTACGTGACCACAGCGTCCAACAGAAACTGCCTAAAATTACATTAAGGTGCAAGAAATCTCTGACTTTCATGTATTTATTTAAAGGTGATTGCAAAACCCACTAGGGGAATAGCCTAATCCTAAAGAAGTTTCAATACAAAACGTGCTAAATCCAAAATAACAGAAATTTCTATTATAACACCTTCCTGGCAGATTTTTTTTCATAATTTATTTTACTGTTCTTTTTACTTAACACAGCTAGTCGAGTACATCTCAAGAATCAACAAAGTGAGACCCAATTTTGATATTTAACCGATTCTCTGTAAGGCACATGTTCAAACACACAACAGTGATAGTGTAAAGAAGTACCTTTAAAAAATCAAAACAATTTGTGACAAACTTCTGGTTCAGTTTGTTTTTGAATCTATACAAAAACAATAGCAATAAAAAAGGCTTTATTTCTGGCATGAATTTGTAAGCGCTCCCCCTTTTGTAGATAATCAACCCTCTTCGTCCTTTCAGGCCTGTCTGTGCTTTGGCTTTATCCAGGTAATGTACTTTTCTCCATTTGCTGAATGAAAAGATCAGATTAAAACTTTGAGCAGACAAGTGACAAAGAGAAGTAGAAAATTTATTGCAGTATTTGTTCCAGCGAAAGGGTATGAATCCCCTTTCCTCTTATTACTAGGGTGACCTAATACAACAAAATCTACATTTACAAAATATCCTCCTGCAATAGGCCACATATACTGCATGCGTAGTTCGAAATAGAATAAATTATATTCAGAGGACTCTGCCATTGTACAGCATGGACAAATAAAAGTGAACAAAAATAAAAAATCTTTTTTTTTTTGGTCTTTTTTCTTCTTTTCTTTTCAAATATCTAAAAGCTAAAAGGAAAAAACCATCAGGGTGCTAGTAGTATAATAAACTCCAAAAACACTTTAATAAGAACATCAAAAAGACTAATTTCCAACATTCACTTAAGGTTTTATTCTTTTTTTTACAGCTTTTTTGTCTTCAGAGATATAAACATTTTAGTTTTTTGTCGTGTTAAACTATGATACAGTGGGAGTAGAAATGAGCGACTAGAATCTGCTGCACAACAGCGAAGGAGCTCCCACAACAATGTTGACAAAACATTTCCCTCCAGGTCTCTTTTCTGATAGCCTTTTTTAAGGGATAATTTGGGCGAATTATTCCTTTAATGCCTTCTGGATTCTATCCTCTGCACTTGTACACAAACAAAACATGAGCAGTCCCTCTATAATATAAGTCTTATGTTTTGTGTCATTTTCATTTTTGCAAGAATAACTCATGTAAAAGTATGTAGTGTCAAATATTCTTGCTCTCTTGTGTTTTCTTACAAAATTGAGGAAGGAGAGGAGGAGGGTAGGAATCCAGTGAAGTTTGGCTGTGTTGTTGGAGGTGGCAGGTTGAGGAGGAGGAGTAGGAGCAAGGAAGAGGAGGATTTGATAAAGTAGAAATGGAACAGGGGAACAAAAAAAAAAAAAAAAGGAACTGAAAAGGAACAAAAAAAAAAAAAAACACCACACAGGAGCCATTAGCTAGCCCCTCCTTCCCGCGCTGCATACAGTGAGCGTAAAGTCTGTACTACTTTGTTGCTCAGTTTGTGGTTGCTGGTCAAGGCAATCTTCTTGTAAATGATGTCTGACTCCTTAATAGTGTCCACCCAAGGCACCAGTTTGCGGCCGTCGCGTTTCTTAGCCTCTGCCCATGGCCCCGAGTAGGAACCAGCCATCCAATGGATGCTGTATCCACTGGAGGTCCTCTGCACGACTCGCGCTATCTGCGGCCGGTCTTTGTATTTTGGGCAGCAGAGTGCGATCACGTCCATAGAATCCACTGTCTCGCTCATACGGCCGGGGTCCGAGGAGTCGCCTGCTCGCCTTGACCTTCGAGAGGACTGCATATGGGACAAGAGAACAAAGGTTAGACTATTTTCCACCAGCATTTTTTTATAATCTTTTAATAGAAACTGTAAATCCGTCTGTCTCACCCCTGGGGTCCTTTCATCACCATCACTGTAGTCATCGTCCGTCTCTGGTCCTGCCTGGTTGCGTGGACTGGGTCCTGACATGGGGCCGGGGCCTCCCAGTAGGGCGTTTATGGCTTTGTTTCTGATGTTAGCGCTGGCGGACGCTTCTCCCTCCTCATCCTCCTCGTCTGGATCCAGATGTTCCATCAGAACTTTGAACTGTGAGGAGTGAAAACACGAGAAACTTACTTTGAGAAACATTTTTCAAACTCAGCAGCAGTTAAGAGAGCATGTTGTAAGCTGGCATGACTCCAAGTAGATCTATGACAGCACTCGCTGATAGGTGCAGCAAAGCCTTGTGATAGGTCAAAACATCTTTCAACATAAACTCTGGGCTACTCCCTTAGTTTCTGGAATATTGAACTGTTCAGATTCTGTAGTTTAGAAATCACTTGTGTTAAATTGTTAAGGACGTTACTGGTGAGTTGATTAAAGAAAATATATATAAAAAAGTGACATTTTGACATGTTCATTATTACACGGCTGTGTTAAATATTTGTTTCCAATTGGCTGGTTAGGCAAAAAAACGGTCTTCTATTCCACGATAGTAGGCCACCGTTATGAAGGACACACTGTTGCCATGAAGAGACGGTTGCTATGGACATGGTTCAAATCCCTAACTTTGTTGGGGTACGGTAACTGTCATCATATCAATCTGCAGAAAAAATATCAGTCATTTTGAGGTTGTTCCGAAATGAACAAACGATTTAACGAAATGAAGAGAGCGGTGAACAGAGGTTAAAATATGGAAAAACTGCACAAAGAAATCCACATAACTGTAGATGGCATTTGAAGTAAACACCAACAGAACTCAGTACGGGACAAGGCGGTGCTTAAAGGTGGTGAATGGATAAGAAAATGAAAACAGAGTCCAAAGTGACGAGGGAGAAAACCTCAGTCAGGTGCTGCGTTTATTAATGCGGTCACACCCAATCCCCTCGTCTCTCACGACCATCGGAGGAAATGTTCAGTTTACTGTGAGTAATAACAGCTGAGTAAGCGGATTTTAAGAAAGCTACAAAGTTATGCACCTTCAACTGTACAATCCAACAGACTATTTGTCTCCCAGAAGAAATACATCATTTCATAACAAACTAAATCATTTCCATATCAATACTAGTAAGTAACCTTCAGGGTGAGACACAAAACCCCTCCGGGTCAAGCTCACCCTGTCGGAGTTCCGTGGTACCAACCCGATCAATACATCATCCCATACATGAACATTAGCCTTGAATCACAGTGTGATATGGCTTCATGACTTACATCTAGGTACTGCCTGACTATCCGCCTCTTGACATCGTTTGTCAGTGTGGCGTGAGCCATGTTGTTGGAGATGAAGTCCATGGTCTGTCGTGGGTTGAAGTGAACATTGTTTTTTCTGTTCACGGCTTTATCGTACACCTTGGCTGACTCTGTTGGAGAGTACTTCTGGATTTTGCTGTAGGAAGAAAAAAAAAAGTTTGATCAACAGAGGTCATGGGATTCCCAAGTGGTCAAACTAATCCACATAAAAAATGTAGACTACATCCATTTGGATAGAAGTTGTACAGAAAGAAAGGTTAGGTCACCTGTCAGAGAATCCATATTGGTTCTTTAGATGCTGTTTGAGCACCAGCAGCAACAGAATGCCCTGAACAGCGCTAGCAAAGTCCAAGAGACCGGTGGGATTATCTGGTAGGAGCCTCATTACTTTTTCCACATCCGCCAAATCCAAATCATCCAGATCGGACTCTGACTCTGAACTGTCTGCTACAGGTTTCCTGGCTTTCTTAGGTCGTCGTACCACATCCTCATCATTGTCGCCATCACTGTGGTTGTTTTCTTCGTCACTCCTGGGTGACTCACAGTTCATTTTGTCCTCCTCATCCTCCCCATCTGACGTGTTTTTCCATTCCTTCTTTACCTTCTTTTCCTTACGCCTCGGCTCTTTGAGCAGAAGCTTCATAAGAGAAATCCACAAGGAAATGCATAAATATCAGACACGCAGACACCCCAAAATAAGCATTTTACGTGCGAGCTACTTTCAAAAAGGCTGTCCTACCTCTCTGAACGTTTGCAACAAGTTGCTGCCAGAAACCGACAGGCTGATGTCTATGTGGTGCATGATGAAGAGAGGCTCCTCCTGGCTCTGGTAAGGGAAATAGGCGAGGTTGTCTGCTAAATACAGCAGCATGTTTACTTCCGTCTTCTGCAGAGAGAAAAAAAGAAAGTAGAGAAAGAGTCAGAGTGAGTACCTGAAAAAAACACACATTGCAATGTTTGTTCATCAGGATTCAAACTCTCCATATCTTCTCAAAAATAACCCAGTTAAACATGCAAGTAAAATAACGAGTTATAATGTATTACTTTATATATGGTGTTAATCTAAACTTAGTGGTGATGTCCGTGTCCCTGACAGATATATAAATCAATTTTATTGCATTTCTTGCCAAGACACTGCTGGCAAACAGAAGGGGGATTCTCACTTGGCATTTAGTAAATGAGGACACCCCGCTCTTCATTGAGCTGTGCCAAGATGTGTGCAGGTTTACTCACAGAACTGTCATCAAAGAGGTTCAGCAGCGAGATGAGGAAAGCCCTCCGGTGCTGCCGGTTCCCTCTGATCATAGTGAACAGATGGGAGCAGAGTGCCGAGTGCGTCTCGTCCTGTCTGAAACCTCGAATGATGGTCTTACGAGACGACTCGATCGCCTGCTGCAAATTGTACGACATCTTCATCCCAGCAACAGCCTTCATCTGTAACACAATACGTTATACGTGTTATAAACCAAGCATTATATACAACTGTTAAGACAGCTGCTGCCTTGAGAACAGGTTCAAATTTAAATTGCAGCATTTCTTTTCTGTTCTTGAATTCTACTAAGATGCATTTCATTTGCGTTAGCCTGCGCCCGTATTCACAAACATTCTGAGAATCCTCTCAGAGAGCTCCTAACTTAGCTTAAAAAATCCTAGCAAGGGTGTTTAGCATAAAGGAGGAGTAACATTCTCAGAGTAACTCTGAGCGAGGAAGGGACAGAAACTTGTATCTTAGTAGGGAGGCGTGGTTGACTCCGTTGCTAGGTATGACACATTTTTTCAGAACCTCCTCACTACTCCCATTTTACACCTGAGGAGCTCTCTAAAGGGCAAAGAAGCTCTGTGAATAACTTTCCCCTTTACAAGGATCTACTCTTAACTTTAAGGGAAAATTCTTAGAAAATGTCCTGATTCTTAGAATTTTGTAACCAGGAGCAAATCTTAGTACTTAGGAGGCTTGATGAATTCGGCCCCTGGTGTTTCAGTGCCATCATTTTGAGACTGGACGTTAATGAACACCAACTCACATGGATGAATCCTGTGTACTTTTTGTCGATCTCCACCAGCTGCTGGTCAGCTTTGTTCCTCATGCTTGCCTCAGGGTCGGTTCCCATAGCAATGAGGTAGGGTACACACTTTACAGATGAGACAAAAAGATAAAGATACATTAACATGATCAGCTCACACTTCTGTTTTTAAACAAACACAAGACGTCAATAAAGGTTCAAATATGGGATAATGTTGGATTAGGATTTTTCTTTTAGATGCTCACATATAAAACATTCCCATATATATATATTTGTGTGTTCATGAATTGACAAAGTTAAGGTATTAAATCATCACTCTATCATCTTTAGTACCTGGAGGTGAGGTTGTTCAGATTCTCAGATCTTACCTGTACAGGATGGATGAGACCCTGGTTGAGTGTGAGAGCTATGACGTTGAGAGCAAAGTGCCGCACACTGGACTGGGTGTGAAAAAAGGCCTCCAACACCTGTTTGAGATAAAGCTGCATAATGGAGCTGCTCATGCCTGAAGAGATGTCTCCCATCTCCTTCAGATCCTCCTGCTTGGACAGTTTTTTCCCTGCAAGGACACAAAATGATAGCTTATTAAATATAAGGCACAAACTTGTAAGGGGCTAAATGTCAATAATGTTAAGTCTTTAATCTACAGTCAGTCATCTAGGAGGAAGAAACTCAGAAGTTCTGAATCAAAAAGCTGTTAGGCTGAAGCAACAACCACAGCTTCACTTACATTCTCTGTCTGCTTCTTGCATCCGCGTGTCCTCTTCCTGGAGGTACGTTTGGAGGTTCTTGAGGATCTGGATTTTGAGGTTGATGGAGGAGCCGCTGTCGGCCAGGATGCCGTTGTACAAAGTCTTCACCTCAGGCATAAACATCTGGCTGGGATGCATGATCACAAGGAAGCCTGGATAGATAAATAAATAAAAAGCGGGAGAAAATGTAACAGCAGGAAAACAAATACAGTCTACGTCATCGCAAACTGCTGGAGCTACACAATCTGCTTCATATGACCTAAACCACATCTCCAGCCTTACTTTAACCTGACCCTGAAGATCAGTGACTGAGCAATACATGGTCTCACAAATGCATTCACTGAGACAAAATAAATGAGAGCTTCCTTTTTTTTAAAACCTTATAAGATTTAAAACTGGTGTCCTTGCCTAAGCCGATGATGGCTTTCGTCTTGACCTCCTCATCTTCGTGCTTGGTGAAGTATATCAGCAGCTCAAGAACTTTCTCCTTGATAACAACCTGTACACAACACATTCACACACACAGTTTTCAGACAACATGCAATCACTGTTTTCTTAAAGCAGCGGTGCAGACGACAGCTGAATACAAAGGCTAGTTTTGGATGTGGCTCAAACGTGGAAAGAAAACTGCTACAGCTAGAAACATATAAAGAATGACATGACCTAAAAGATTCATGTTTTTTTCACAGATTGAATTCCTAAATGTAAATGTTATTAAAATCAAGAGCCATCTCACCTTGTTGGTGCCCTTAAACTCTTCTAGATCAAAGTCAAAGTGTCGTGCCAGAGCACCCACAGTGAAGAGCGATCTCAGCAGGAAAGGCTTGTTTGCTACCAACGTCGTGCTGTTAGGATCTTCCTGGTGCTGAACCTTCAGCTTGTTAAGTGCACCTAGAATACACAAAAAAAGGCTCAAAGTTATTCTTAAGTAGGTGAAGATTATTGGTGTCCTATTTGATGTTATCTCTCTCAGACTTGTGAATATACAGCCGCTCTTTTAAAGGGATGCAAAGACACGCGGCATTTATGGATGCGTCTGGAAATGTTTTAACACAAGTCAGATTTCCTCTTCTGGGAATTAGGCAGACAAAAAGAAAAAAGTTTGAAAACTTCTTGCAAAAACAAAAGTACATATAAGACCAAAGTTTCTCACCATAGAATCTGTTGAAACAAGCCCAGACAAACTTGTAGTTGTGCGTGACTTTGTTGACAACAGCTCCAAGACAGCTCACACAGTGCTGGACCACCTGAAGAGAAGACGGACGACCATACTTTTACTTTGAAAGCCCTTTTTTTTTTTTTTTTTTTACACTTTTCGAACAAAGAGGATCATATATATATAGTTCTAAAAGGTCACGGCCACGCACCGTCATGCCGTATTTAATGATGAGCTTCATGAGGTCTTCTTCGATGGTGGCGAGGAAGGTTTCACTGGGGTGCTCCATCAGAGGAACCACCAGCTCCAGGATCTTTGCCACATTACAGATGACCATGAAGTCATTGGCAGTCTGCAGGGAAATGAAGTTACTGTTAATACTGGGGGAAACGTTAACAAGTCAGGCTACAGCACTGACTTTACAAAGGGTGCTTTAACAGGTGCAACAATGAGACATGATGTGTTTTTACTGCTCATCAAAAATATCTTTGCTGCCACATTAAAAATGTTAGTAGACACAACTCACGTTGCACTTTGTGGTCAGGTAGGGTTGCATGGTCATTGCATGTTTGACCATGAGCTGGGCCCTGATCTTGCTGAATAAATACAATGTGGTGATACACGCAACTAGCCGCGTTGAGTTAACACCCTTGTTCTCTACAAAGAAGAGATGAAATAAAGATTAGACACACAGCTATAACTTCAAACATGTTATTAACGTAGTCAGCTGGAATCATACACAGTAGTACAAGAGATTGCTGCATGACATCATAACCTCGGTGTCAAATGACTAACTCGTGTACCTGAAAGAGACTCTTCGTATTTGAGGATGTGCTCTACCAGATTGTCGACCAGCTGAACGCAGGCCTTTTTGGCTGGTTTATACGATGCATCCTCTTCAGACTTGAGAAGCTAAAGCAGAGAGACATGTTTTTTTATTAGAGAGGTTTTACACATCGATTTAATCCCCATCAGATGAAGCCCCAACACAAAATGTAATACTTACATTTTGAAGAAGCTGCTCAAACCAGTCGTAGCCGGTGTCTCGACATGCTGCGACCTGAGGAAGAAATCAGACGGGATAATTACGGCCAGTCTAACAAGGTGGGTGAGGGGGGATGGAGGTAACCGGTAAGTGAGGTAAACTTACCACATCAGTGATGTTGAGTATCTTTCTGGTCATGGTCTCTTTGTCGTGGTTAGGAGTCGGCGTAAACCACAACTTTTGGAATGTCTCATTCACCAATTTCTGTGAAGAATTGAATTGATTCATTTTAAAGGGAAAGTGTAACTTAACGTAGCTTCAGTACAGAGCATGAAACGGATGTGCTGCACGGAGAACTTTTTTCACTCGTTGGGACTTTGAGAATACAGTGTATAAAATATACAGCATTCAGTAACGTAAAACCACACAACACTAGATTTATGAAGATCAAATAAAATATATATTACACAATACAACAATACACACACTCTATACATCAACATACAATAGAAAACTAAAACTCAGCAGTTAAAAATGAACACAGCTCTACCTTGATGCCTTCCTCATCATTGACTCTGCGGATCATCCTCACACACATCTCAGTGATCTTACTGAAGGTTGGCTGCTCCAGACAGATGTCTCTGAGGATCTTGATGACCCTCTTTCTTACACTTATACCCGTGTCCTGTGGAACAAAAAGATATAACATTCACAAAAGTTCTGCCATCCGTCAGAGCTCCTTGTTTTCATTTACAGAAGAAGCATCCATGTGTGCTGCAGTAAGCTTGTTCTGACACTAGGTGGCAGCATGACACTGTTGATGAAGAGTGAACTTCTCATGAACCCTCCTGAACATTTCCATGACAACAGGCACAACAATTTCAATGCGTTCACTTCTGAGTGGCTGAGTACAAAGACTAAGTCCAAAGCATGTGTGTTCGACTGCACTGCAAAACCGACAGCTCATAAACTCACAGCCATCACAGCGATCAGTGTGCTACTATTCAACCGACTCTTTATTTGACTAATTCAAGTTAAAGCAACTTAAAACACCCTCGAATGAATGCAGTCCCTACAGCGCTTTTTCTAGTTAAGTCAGTGACCCGAGATAAACGGCATTAATGTCCCCAGTAGAAGAAGTGGCTCTGATCATTACATTTGCATATGTGTTAAACAGGTGCACACAACAGCGGCAGCATTTACACACTCGTTTTGAATGGGAAAAGTTTACCAAAAAATGGGCGGTATACAGGTTTAAGTCCAAAACCCTAAATACATAATGTGAGTGTAAGGGAGAACAGTAGTTTTTCCACGTGTTTGAATTTTAATAAATGAATGGAATAGACCAAAACTCACCGTCGCAAACAAGACTCTTCTATGTATTGCCGTTAGTCAATGAATAGTGTATAAGATTATCATAAGAAATGGAAACATGGATGATTAGGACACCTACCAGTATCCTCTCTATTAACATGTCGTAGTACTGCTCAGTGAGTTGGGGTCTGCTGAGCACAAATTTGCCCAGCAGCTCTACAGCTGCCTCTCTCACACTCGTCGAGTTGTCCATCAAACGACCATGGACGCCCCGCTGCATGTCAGACTGAGAAGAGGAGAGTGCAGAGTGTCAGAACAAGCACAGGAAGGAGAAAAAAAAAGACGAAAAGAGAGTGATTATGGCAAGAACAGAAGGTAAAGATGTATCTAAAAAGTATCTTGAAATTTATCAAATTTGATCTTTATGTTAAAAAATGTTTTGACCAATCCTACTTTTTCAACGGTGAAACATGGACATGAAAAAATACGATTATTTCTATCAGCTCCGGGCTGAGAACGAATCCTTCACTCATTAGTCTTCTTCCAGCTTGAAACTCACTTCTTACTTTTTACACACCTGAGTCATTCGGCTGTGTTTTAACTCGGACTCATAGCAGATCTAACATGACATCAGTTTTAGCCTCACTGAATTTACTGCCTATTAAATCTAGAACTGATCTTAAGATACTTTTAAAGCATTACATGGCTTAGCCCATGAGTATATTTCAGAGCTTTTAACCACATACACCACGGCACATGTTCTGAGGTAATCCTCCTGGCCCTCAAATCTCAAGGTAAAGGTGACTGTTCCTTCACTTTTTTGTCTCCCAGACTCTCTCCTCCCAACATTTCCTGTCTCTCTACAGCTGTCCTGTCCAATAAATGCAGAAAGCCCCCCCTAAAAAAGTTGCTATGTAAAAAGAGTTTTAGTATTATTCATTTCTATTAGAAGGTTTTAAATCAGGCATGAAAATTGTCTTTGCAATCAGATCGTCACATACCCTGGCCAGTATGCTGGGGTCCACAGCCACTACTTCAGACAGACATTTCATGGCTTTTGTCCTTACAGCAATGGCACTTTCCCCAAGGACTCGCAGGATCTAGTGAAAGAAAAAATTAACCCCTGATTATCCAAAGTCTACAAAACAACGACATGCCCTTCAATCACCTTCACAATCCAGAGTGAATGACTAACAGACTATGTTATAAAATATATGAGATTCTTATCTTACCTGTGTTAAATAAATATCAAAGCTCTGGGCGAACGGCCTCATGGAGGCCAAATAACGCACGATCAGACAGGAGTCATCATAGTCCACAGTGTCAGAGTTCATTCTGCAGAGAAAGGAGAAGAGGATCAATGATGTACAATAACAACTCGAGTCTATAACCGTTTGATAAAACAAACAAAGAAATCCTGAAAGGTAGGAAACACCAGATAAGTTCATATCGAGTATTCTGCTGCATAGTCACACGTTCTTACTTCAGTGTGGCGAAATGAGCCGGCGTCGTCTTGATGATGTTGCGAAGGAACTTCTTGCGCTTCTCAGCACGCTGCATAATTTCTCCGGTGGTCTCAATCTCCTTGGCATGTTGTGGTCCGTCTGATGAGTCATCATCTTTCGAATTCTGGTTCCGCATGGACTTCTCCGCCTCTGTGGTGGCGTCCCGAAACCACTGCGCAATGTAGAACTTTCTAGCGAACTAGAGGACAAACATTGTGTCAGTATGAGTTTTAGCTGAAAATATATCATGTGAAAGAAATCAATGAAAACATGCTTAAATCAACACACAGTAAGAGACACTGCAAGGCTTTATTATGTACGCCTTACATTTGAATGACAAAGTTGGACTACGCTGTTTATGTTCAATACTGATCACTGTTTATGGATGAAGATATCAGTGTTTTGCTTTAACGTGGCAGTCACCTAAAAGGTAAGGAAAGGGTTTCATATGTGTCTTAGGGCGCACTCAAACTAGGCAATCCGTACCGAGCCTGAGCACACTCCACCCCTGAAGTCCATTTCGTTTGACGAGTGCTCTGATCCATGCTCAGGCACGGTACACTTCTTTGGCTCTGGCATGCTTGGAAGAGGTGTGCTTCGGCACGTTACAAATCATGCATGAGCACAAGCACACGGGTACACGAGTGTTATGGCTGTGTCTGACTAGAATGACTCCAAATACGCCACAAAGTCAGTAAAGTAGCTGTCATGTTGCTGTCTCTTTCTGCGTTGTCCTCTGATGACTCGACCGCACGTCCCTTTTATTTTATCTAGTACGCCTGTCTTGTAAACTTAGCACAAATCCTTATTAGGCCTACATAAAGCCATGCATGTGTTGTATTAAGAAGCTATGTACAAGAGGTAACCGTGCTCAGGCCCAGTTAGTCCTGGAGCCGTGTGAGTGCAGGCCAGCGGGGGTACGGGGAGGGGGGCCATCTTGCTTAAGCACAGTACGGGACAACTTTGCCTAGTGTGAGTGCACCCTTAATGGCACATTTTAAGTGATTAAATGTGAACATGGGACATATATTTCAGACAGCTAAAGCTCCAACAGTGTTTGAAGTCAACTTAATGTAAACTCACCACCAGCGAAGCGTCTGTCTCAGCGCTTTCTTCCAAGTAGTCTAATAAAGCCTTCTGCAGCTGCTGGGTCTCATCGTTACCTGGAGTCTATATAATCAGAGAGAGAGAGTGAGAGAGAGAGTGAGAGAGAGAGAGAGAGAGAGAGAGAGAGAGAGAGAGAGAGAGAGAGAGAGAGAGGTCACAGAAGTGATTTAGAAAAGCTGGATTGTAAAACATCTTCTTCCTGTTTTATCTAACTTATTTTTGTACATAAATGAGAACGTAGGATTATGAAATAGGAAATTGTCCTTCTACCTCTTGTAGGATACGATCTATCGATCTCTGGTCCATCTTGCTGGTGACTCCGTCTTTCCTCAGACGAGCTGCCACGGTGCCCAGGTAGTCTAGAGACGCTACTCTCAGAGCCATCTCTGTCTGCTTGTTACTGAACTGATGAACCTGATAGAGACCAACGAGGAAGAAAAAAAACATGAGAACAGATGTGGGAAAGATGTCCACTGTGATGAACACTGTTATCACATTACAACATATTCTATCGTTGTGTTAATGAACGGATCATTCATTAGTTTGTACGTTTATTACGTTTCCCACATCGTCAACAGATTTTTCAGCTTTAGATCCAGAGATCAAAAATCAGGGGAATTCACACGTTAAAGCAGCACACGATAAGAAAAGAGTGGCTCAAATTAGAGAAATACAGGGGTGGGGTGGGGGTGTGACTATAAATAACAGTAGTAATAAAAAGCTAAAGCACATGTTCACCAATTTTCACCATGTACAAGTTCACAGCAAGATTGCAGAGAACGTCTCATTTCACTTTGAAAGCTCAGCTGACGAGTCCAAAGTGAAATCCAACTTATTCCATCATCAAACATTTCACTTTTTTTTAGATTCCTTTGAGCTGTTTTCTTTAAGTTTTTGATCCGTTAAGAGTTTGTTTTTCTGTGGTTAAGTTCAAGCCGTAACCTTCGATCTACCAGAAGGTCCTTACTTTATTTCAAAATAAAAGCATGGATTCATTAAAACAGCAAGTCAAGTACTTCCAACTTAAGACAGTACAAACATTTCAAAATAAAAGCCTAACAATTTCCCTAATTAACCCTAATGCAAAATAATGAAGTTTAAACATGCGAGTTTTAGCAATGTATCGCAATTTAAAAAATGTAATCGTTCGACAGCCCTGAAACAGACCGAACCTAAAGCTCTCTTCTGGTCTTCAAACTTCACACAATGCTGAACACTTTAAGTCAACATTAACCCTTTAACATCGATCAAACACTGATGGGATTCATTTACACAACTTCACTAACTAATTGTTGTGCCTTAGGGAACAATATGAGGTTCAGCTTCTCGCCCAAATACAGTCCAAGCCACCACTGAGCCACAGCTGCCCCATAATCAATAAATAGAGGCTTCACTATTCACAATGACAAACTAGAGTCTCCAAATAACACGTCTCAGCTTTACAATAGTTCTCTTTTTCAGAGGATTTTAAAGCTGTCTGCTTCTATTAATATCAATCTTCTATTCTTGGAACTCTTTAGCACAATTAGTTTTATCTTCAGCTTAGAGACAAAGTCTGTCATACTAACCAGTAGTCTACCAAGCAGACTGAGCAGCAGCTCTGCAGCCGGCCACTCGGGTTTGTTTACTGTGGAGAGCAGATCCTGGACAAAGTTCTCAAACAGAGGCCGGTAATCTTCCTCACCCTGCTTACTGCCACACCTGAGGAACGGAAAAGAAGAAGAGAGAGTCAGAGGAGAGAACGGAAAGGGTACAGACAAGAAAAAAAAATGTCTTTTAAAGAATAATGGAAAGGGAAGTGCACATCAATATTTAGGTTTTAAGGGCCATAGAGCAACCAGAATAATAATTTAAAAAAGTCTGAACAAGCATCCTTACTGAAACCACCAAACCAAATGTTTTACTACTTTGAAGCTTTAGAGCAATTTTTTACACAAGACAGTCCCAAATTGTTTAGTACTGCGGTCAGTATCAGCACAGACATGAAAAGACATCAACATCATGAGGATGGTGAGGGCTTGACAGATAGTTTTGCTGTCTATAAATGACATTAACAGTAATGGTAGGGCTGCTCGATTCTAGCAAAGATGATAATCACGATTAGTTTAAGTGATATTGAGATCAGGATTATTAAACAGTTACTCATTGAGTTTACAGCATCTGGATCAGATGCATTTATCCAACTAAAAGCCTCTTGACATTGAAACACTTTAAAAAAAAAAGAAAAAGAAATACCGTATAATCGGGTGAATAATACCTTTTTTTTTTCACCATAAAAGTGTGCTGCGTCTTATACACCAGTGCGACCAATATACCAGTATAAAGTGCTGACAAACGTGCCCCGGTCCGCCACCATCACACACTGCACGCGATCTGACACGATTGAAAATTCATCCCTGTTCATTGTGTATTGCAGTCAGTGCTGGGAAACATAGCGACACAGACCAGACTGGCTGTGAAACCATTTATCATCTTTTCTCCCTCGTCAGTCCATAATCATGCATTCAAAGAAAACAATAGTATATTATTCCGCTCATAAACCTCGTGGAGGGCACTTTGGACTGAAAGAGTTCTATATTAAAGTTAACGAGTGACCAGCGGAGGTGGGCAGTGCGACTCGCGGGCTGTGGGTCTGAAGGCAACTTCACAACTTTCACCGTAGGCTGAGAGCTCAACTACCGTAGTGTACCTAATAGGAGTGCAAACTCAAAGAGCGACACAGCTGAACAGAAACTGAACGTTGTGAACTTCGCTGAACACAATAGAAGTCGTCACGCAGGACGACAGTTTACTCTCAAATCAGACTGCGTCTTCTATACTGGTGTGACTTTACATTCTGGATTTTACGGTAAAAGAAAAAATAATGATATATAGTTATTATAAATGAATAAATTTAATTTGTTTTGAGGTAGTGTTGATGGATTCTTTTGGCCAGAATATACCAACAAACACTTTTTACCACAGAAGACAAAACAACACGGCATGCAGCACAATTACAGCAGTGCTCCTAGAAACAAAGTAATTGGACGCCTGTTAATATTGTAAATAAAAACTTACTTTTTGAGAAAGACTGAGAGGAAGTTCTGTGCTGTTCTCATCGCCGTCTCATACGAGTTAGTGATCAACACATCTTGATCCATCTTAGAAAAAAGGACAAGAAAAACTTGTGAGCAAAAAAGTGTCTGTGTTTGTTTTAGTAATTGTACATTTGCTTTCCCGGGTCGTGTTTCTTTTCAGATGCTCTCTCACCTTGTCACACTCATCAAACATGTCCTTGTCATTGGGGAGATGGACCACACACTGGATCAGCTGCAGCACCAGAGCCGTCACCATCTGGATGTACATCGGCTCTCCGTCCTTGTCTGAGCTGTTTAGCCTGAGGAAACAAGAGGTCCAGAGGATGCATGCTTAAGGAACAACCTTTAACACTGGAAAAACATCCCCTTTGCCTCAAGTCTTTCTACACTGATAATCAAGCGATTACGACGATATGAGACCACAAATCATTCTAAAATCATTTTAGACAAGTTACCTGAAGTTCCTGAGGGAGCGTTTGCTGGTGGGCAGTCTGGCCAAAGAAGTAAAGATCTCCTCCAAGATCAGCTGCCGATGCTTCTCGTACCGAGAGAACACCTGGAGACAGGAAATAAAAAGGCTCTTAGTCTTTACCTTTACTGTTGAGTAGAACAGTGGAAACAACAGAGGAAAATAGACTTACTGCTGTAACTAGTTTGATGGCACACAGCTGCAGCTCACTGACATTCTCCACAAAGAACGGCGTGATTCCCATAGAAGAGACCTGGAAAACAAAGACAACCGGAAGAATTAGCGTCTGCTTTGGATGAAGTTTTGGACTTGATTAACAGCTGTACAACCTTCATTTAGACTTTACCTGAAGGATGGTGGTATCTGTCAGCAGCTGGATCTCTAGCAGCTCAGAGATGTTGCTTACAATGTCGCACACTTTGTTGTACAACATGATAATCACCCGTTGCTTGTGTGTGGAGCATTTCGCACGCTTTGCCTTGGAGCTCAACAGGCCACCTAGATGGAAAAGAGCAACCATTTTAATCCCATTTCTCAAAGAGCTTTTCAAAATAAGCATCATTTTTCTTGCACACTTTATATTTCTGTTGAATAAAGTGCAACTCATTATTTTGCAGGTACGCCCCTTTAAAGGAAGGGTTGGTAATTTTCTCCAGATACACTTTTTAAGATTTTGGTCGAACATGTCTTTAGGTCCTGACAAAAATTAATAACTCATGTGCTCTGAAAAAAGGAAAAAAGAAAATCCGTCATCTGTAGCATTTGTAAGCCTGTAAAAACTTCGACCAATGTCTGCCATGAGGTACCAATTTGATGAACCAATCATGCCTCCCTGTCTCCCTGCTCGTTCTCTACCCCATGCATGCACTAGCCCACACTCAAAGCATGAGCTGAGGTCAGCTTCTGGACCAATGGCGCTTGTGCATGTAAATGAGGGGCGTGGCTTTTTAGGGAGCACGGAGGGGAGGGGGTGGGTGATGCTACTATCAAAATCATGCTAGTCTTCCAAAATTACCAACCCTGCCTTTAATTGCAGGGACCGGTTTAAATCACAACAGAGACAGCAACTCTAGAAACACTATTTAAATGTAATTAAGAGTTTTTACAAATTAATCTCCATCATAAGTGTAAACTAGTGCAGCTCACTGTCAGGCTTCATTTATGCAGCTCTAGCTCTTTGCTTTGGACTAAAACATTTGTGGTCAACATATATTTCAAGAATGATGATTCAGTAAAATCCAGGGCCCCTCAAATCAATTGCATGCATTTTTTCCTAAATATATTTAACACAATTCTGAAGAAGTTTCTCATACATAAATACATTTTCTTCATCCTTACCACCATGTGGGTCCACTCTGTACACCGGGTCGTATTGTGGATACAGTGTGTTCTGAAGATGGAACTTGGTGTATTGTAGCACTCGCTCTATGACGTCCTCTATGTAGACAGCCTTGGGCATGTGCAACGAGGTCATGATGTTAAGGGCTGTCAGACAGGCGTCAGCTGACTTTGTGACTCTCTCCATTATCAGGTCCCTCCACAGTTTCTCCTCATCTTCTCCGTCCTGGTCCTAAAGTTACAGAGGACAATAAACCACTAGCTGAAGCTGCAGACGTTTATCACTGCCAGTTACTATACATTTGATTGTTTTTGTTCATGGTTACTCTGGAGATTTCTGCAGGATTTCACTCAAATAATCGTAATAACCTAACACAAATGAAATGGAGCTTACATGGTTCATTAGAGTGGTGAGCTTGGACCCATCCTGGATGTTCTTTTCCAGTATGTTCAGCAGCTTCACCAGCTTGTCTGATGGGATCTAGAAACAACAGAGATCATCGTTTAGACCGATATCTGGAGACAACAAGAGCCCAACTTCAGATTTACATCGCTATACTATACAGTACCCTGCTGGAGATTCCCATGGCCTTAATCTTAGCGGACTCGCTGCCCAGCTCATTCAACTGGTGTTTACCGAGCAGCAGTTCCTGAGGTATCTCATCGTCGTCAGCTGTTGGAAAATAAAAAAAACAGGACTCAAAACTAAGAATAAATGCAGCTAAATTGCTGCTTTGAGACTATAAAAATCCAACTGCAGTGACATTTAGACAGCCAGTCAGCCCTGATATTTACCCATGGTAGTGAAATCCACATCCTCCAGATTCTCCAGTATGTTGTCAATGCTTGATAAGAACCTCTTGAATGTGGACGAGTCCATCAACTCCTCTTGGGTCAGCTTGGGTTCGTATGCTTTCCGTTTCTTCTGCTTCTCCTTCATCTTCATTTTTCGGGCAACTGGGGGAGAGAAATGTTATCCTTTTTATGAAGTGTGTCACATACCAAACAAAGTCCCAGTACAACTAACTTATTTCAAGAAACTTTCCCTGTTTCCTCAGTTATGATTTGCATGTTAAATACTGAGCCTTCCAAGCCTGCGATATCATGCCATCAATTGATCTTTCTGTATATAAACTAAAAAACTCTAAAAGATCTAATGTGGCGTTAGCTTTAACTGTAAAGACCAAGCAGGGCATTATTTGACATGCTGTGGAACATGACTTGAGTAAAGACCTTCACTTATGCTGGGTGGGGGTGATTCTTCATCTGAGGAGTCTCGATAGCGGCTCCCTGAGCCTCGTCGACTGTCCCGTTGCCCACTCTTCCGATGATCCCCTGAACCACGACGCTCCCTTTCTTCTCGGTCCCAGGTCTGGTCTTTGTCCCGCCGCTGTCGTTTCTTTGCAGCTGTGGATATGAGATGTCAAGAAATCAAACCCTAAACTCTACAATAAACCTGTTACACCAAAATGACAGACTCTTTGTAACAAGGAATCTGTTCCTGTGTAGAGATGTTAAAAAAAAAGATGTCAACTAGGGACGTTAATGATTCATCATTAATCGCCGTTAAGAGTTTAACCGATTAAAAATGTATTAACCAACAAGCCATTTACAATTTTACCAGCAGTCACATGTAATACCATTTTATACCAAAGGGGGCGTCCGTCACCTTTGCAACTCACAAACGACTGTTATTACTACTAGAGGAAGAAGCTGTATGGAGAAAAGTGAGGTGAAAATGAAGCGGTCAGCAGAGAGAGTTTCTGCAGCTGGACTAAGTGTGAATAGACTGTGCACACGACTCAGCCCTGATCACGTAGATGTTCTCATCTTTCTAAAAAAAACAAACACTAGACCGTACATATATTATGGTGAGTGGAGTATGTTATGCGCTCACAACTCACTCCTGAACGTGTCGATGTGTTAATTTGCCTACAAAGCAGAAGCATGAAGTGAATCGTGAAGCGGCTCATATGGTTTTATTTCACCTTTATACAGAACTTTATGTTGATGTTTAAAAGGAGTTTCATTCGGTCAGCCTTGTTAGTCTGGAAACGGCAGTAGCGCCTGATTGGCATTGTTTTGCTAGCAGCGCCGTTAAATAAAGTCAGTCATACGTTTCAAAGAGCAGTTTACCAGCGAGAGCCTCGTTGTTTTAATAGTTTAAACTTTTTGTATTTAATAAATTAATGTATCAGTAACTATTGTGCTGCTATAATGGTTTCAATAAAACATAAACTGAGAAAAAGACGTGCATTTGGAGCTCATTAATTATTCATGATTAATCGATAATTGATCGTTAAGGTGTTCAACCATCGGTTAAGGAAAATGACTGAAATTTGCATCCCTAGTGTCAACAATCCTAAGGCATGGGGTTAATCTAGAGACCATAAGGAGCTGTTTTTTTAAGCTAATGAATAATAAGACTTTCTGGCTTCTTCACCCTGATTATCCTTCAAAAACATGAAAAGATGGTCAGAAACTGTTTTGCAGACTCGCAGCACAGAAAGAGAGACCTGCGCTCATGTTACCAAGCAGCAGACATCGATGGATTACAGACCAAGAGCTTTATCATCAATTTGTAAGGCACATCTCCCAACTGAGTCATTCGCAGCATGAGGAGACGTTCTTTATTCATTTCAATACATGTCAACATCAATGCCAGCCAGAAAAAAAGGCTCCTTCTGTTGCACTGGGTAAGCTGTTTACTGTCTTTAATGCCAAGACATAATGGTAAGATGAACATACACGCATGTGCTAAAGTTGGGGTGTGTGGCAACATCTGGCTAAAATTGTGCAAACGTAGTGGTCATGTGCTTGCATCCATAAAGCTGCATAAAAGGCATCTCCATACACCTTGTGGTGTGTGTGATGAGCTAGATCGGCTCTTGTAACTATGGCGGGGCAGCAGGGCCGGATCCAGGGGAGGCTGTGGGTGGCCTGGGTTCCACATGAAATCTTATTGGCCACCCCAGGTGTCACCCAAAATCCAAAATCTACTATTAAGTAGGCATGGGCGATATGACAAAAAATTTTATCACGATAAAAAATGTCATATCAGTCGATATCGATATAATTAAACAGAGGAACATGTCACCATCATGAGCTCAGTGCACGGAGCGCTGGAAACGCTGATATGACAGTTAGCAGTGGTCAGTCACACTTGGCCTACTGGCCCGCTGCTTACTGAGGGTCCACACCATACACTGTTTATATTATTTACAATACGGTCCACACTAACACTGGTTTGGGACGTTTGGTCATTTCTTTCCACGAGGCCTCATCAGTTGAACTGCTCGTGAATTTGATACAAAATATTTGGTGAATATATATTTATATATTTTTGTTATTAAACTGAAAAAATCCTGTGGAACAAATAGCAGCAAAATCTGACAAGAATCAAATAATTGAACTCACACTCTCCGTTTGCGTCATTGTCGTCATCCGAGCTGACCTCTGCATATTTGGGCTTCTCGTTTACAGTGCTTCGTTTCCTCTTGTTCATCTTTACCCGCTCACACAGGGGCATGGTCGACTCAATCTCTGCCAGTAACTCGGGGGGGAAGCTCCTTCAGGACTGCCGGGTCCATACCACCTAGAAATTTGACAGCAACATTTCCAGGTTTCTATATGAAAGGCTTTTTATGTTTTATTTCAGTGCATGGAAAAACAACTGCAGAGTAAGTTGAACGATTTGAGAGGAACTGCTTTTATTGCTGCTTCTTCTTACTTTTGCCAGACTTTCCTGATGAGATCCTGTTCTTTCCAGACTTGTTGTGCCGGATGATCCTCTGGATCTGGTCAACGGAGAGCTTTTTGACAAGCACTACAGGCTTTGGCCTCTTCTCAAAGTCCTGCACCAAACCCAGCCTCTCCAGTTTGACCTTGGGCTGGCCCCACACTTGAGTTTCAGTTGACCCACTGCCGTCTTTATCACGTTTGATCTGGGGGAAAAGGAAATATAAAAAAAGAGTCAGGGAAGCCTGCAGAGGTTTTCAAGAGAGCAGTTCAAATGTAAAAGAAAAATAATCTTTTGAACAGAACAACATGAGCTTTGTTTACAGAAAAGAAAAATCAAGTTAGATAATAAAATGTAATCAATGGATCAAACTGATTGGCATGAGATTCGTGATTTCAATCGTTAGTTTCCAGAACAGTCATGATAACAACGTAAAGAAATACTCCACCACCAAAAATAATCTCCATGTGTGAGTAACTGTAGGTGAAACTATCAACACATAGTGTAAACACTGCAGTGCTCAGGCTTCAACTCCACCAGCCACCATGTGAAACTCCTCGTATGGGGAAGTTTCCTCAAGTTAAAATTGACTATTTACTCGACGTTAATGTCTGAGATGCGCAGAACAAACATTTTTACAATACATACATTACATAAAGTGAAACTGAGCAAAGTAAATATGCTCCTTGTTATGAGCATGGCAAAGACTAAACTGTACAACGTGCTGCTGGTCCTGACTGGCTCAGAGAAAAGAGTCACTAAAGATATTTGGCCTTCAAGCAGGCAAGAGTTAGCGACACGATTTCCTCTTTAGAAATGAAGTGATTTAGAACTCATCTGTTGTCTGACAATGACATTCTTTAAGGAGTCATTTCAGCAGCAGACTGAAGCGTACTGTCATCATGTTTTTTTTTTTTTTAACTACATGCTGAAAATCTTACATACACCGATTCAATTTCTCAGAATTTAATCTTATTGTCTAAACTTGAGCAAAGCAAAGTCAAAACTCCTTCTCCAATGCCTAACAACTTTTCACATCACACATCGTCATTCACCTATTTCATCAAAAGCAATGCAAAGTCCCACAGAGAAGATGTAAATAAGCGCTCGATTTAAAACTCGGATGATAAAAACTGTCCTATACTAAGCCAGTCGCATCATAATTGATCACTTGGAGCAACTTTCCATCATCCAGATGCAGCACAGCTGGTTATTTCTGCCACGATGACTTCAGCATTTCTATCACAACCGCTCTGACTGTGGCATGTGGCTGGGGGGGTTGCATTTCTTTACACTGCATAGACAGTTAATATTGTTGGTAAAGACAAAACAAACGGAAGCTTAACTGTATTGGGGAAATGTGCTGTTTTCAGTCCATAGTTTTTGGGCTACCCAATACTGACAGAGAGAGCTTTTGGTGACATTTACCGACATCTATGAAAAAGCAGTGGAGCATTTCTTTGAGGTACTTGCTTTTGTTTACACACAGGACCACAAAATTCTAAAATTAAAACGATTTCTCCTGCTTTTATCAGATGGTTAGGAGTCGGTGAATGTGTTAACAGAATTTTAAGACCCATCCCAAGAATAAACAAAAGGCTTACAAATGAAAAAAACAAACAAACACAAAAAAAGACAAAAACAAGAGTGAGCAGTGGTGATTTGATTTGGTGAGATTGCAGGCAGTGACAGCTGAATGATTGGTAGGTGGGTAGATATTTGGTTGGGGTCGGCCCAGATCACCTTAGGGATCTGGAAGTTCTTCAGTGCGCCACTATGGCCTCCCAGGAGATGAGCAGGGAAAGAATCTGGAAGTTTAGCACCAGAAGCAGATGAGGCGGGTTTGGATCCGTCTTGCCTATTAACGCTCCGACCAGGCTCTCCAGTGGACGCAGACCGGAAGCCAGACCTGTCCCGATCACTTCGACAGCGCGAGTCAGGGGAGCGTCTGTCTCTACCACCGGTCTCACTCCGATGCCTTCTATCTCTATCAGACTCTCTGTCCCTGTCTCGTCCGTGTTCCCCTCTGTTTGACGACTTTGGCGTGTCTCCTCGTCTGTCCGAGGGCTTCTCATCGTGTCGGTGCTTCGATGACTCACGACCCTCTCTCCTGCTGTCATGTTTATCAACCCTGTTTTTAATGACTTCCGGCCGCCCATCTGGTTTTAACCGCAAAGCAGTGTCAGAACCTTCCACTGCGGCAGGCCCACTAGCTGGTTCTTCAGGCCAGCGTTGGGCCTCAAGGGCTGGAATAGGGGCAGCCAAGCAGGGGTCGAGCTGACCATCAGCTCGGCCCGCCTGCTGGAGGTCGATGCTCACCATGAGGGGAGGACGGCTGGCACCATTCCCAGCTGCAGTGGCCTCTTGCGGGGTCAGTTTGCCAGCATTGCCCCCTCCTGTTGATCCACTGCCCGGGGCTCCTGTAGGGCCACCTGGTCCTCCTGCACCTGGCTCCAGGGGAAAAGAGTCCTGTTTCCTCTTCTTCAGAGGCTTATCTGTGAACAGAGAGACAACTTCATCAAAAATCTGTAAATTCACTTCATATAGTTAATACTTATGATATTAAGTGATATTCTACACACCTTTATCTTGAACCTCCTTTGAGCACTTCTCACTTGCCGTCTCACGTTCTATCCTTTCGATTTCAGCGAGGGCATCTAGCTCCGCCTCATCGTAAGGGGAACTGGGCTGAAGACCACCGGCACCACCTGCTTGGTGGGAGATCTGTTGCAGCCGGGCTCCAAGATTTTGCTGGAGAACAGGCACCTGCTGAAAGCCCAGTTCTGCCTCCATGTTGTCAGAGTTCTGCTCCATGCCTGGCACACCGTCGCCTGAGTTATTAACAAAAAACACATTTAAAGAGTCCAATAAAAAGGACTGATCATTTCCAACTCCAAAAGTTATTATTGACAATAATTGTTTAAGGTGGGAGCACAGTGTACCTCTAATAGTGTAGGGGAAATGTAAGGACAAAAACCTCAGCTTAAAAATTGCATAAAGGAATAAGGGTCACGTTAATATATAGATTATCTGAAATCTTCGCTTACCTGGGGTATCGGACTCATTTGACTTGACCCTGGACAACTTGAGGGTGAGCTTTGTAGAGTCCTTGTTTGGAGAGCTTACAATGTCGTACATATCTTTCTCCTCTTTCACTGCGGGGGCTTTCTTCCTTTGCTGGAGCTGCTGTTTCTGGTCAGGCCCCCCCTCCCTCGGTGAGGGCGCGTAGGGAGGCGGTGACTGCAAAATCAGCGGAGGACGAGAACCCTCTGTAAGGAAGCCAAACCAAATAGAGAAACATGTTATCCTTCGAGGCAACGTAAGAGGACAAGATGTGATGACAACTGACAGTTTTGTCTCTGTGACAAGACGGCCACCAAGACCTGGAAGGAAATCACTAAAGCCTTTCATAAGCTTTTTGGGCACCACAACCTCAAACTGTTCCGATGCTGTGAAACTCAAATTGTGAATGTTTAATTCCACAAGCAGCTTTTGTGCGAAATAGAAAGAAAAAAAAAAGCCAGGCAAGTTGTAAGCACTGTAGTTAATCCATCATTCTTAGTATCCTTACGTTTGGGCGTTCCTTCACTCCCTGCTGGGGAGCAACCAGACTGTGGAGACCTCAGAGAGAAAGAAGGATTCCTCATGGTAGAGTCACCCTCCTGGACAACACAAAGAAAACACAGATGTTAGCCACAAAAGCAACTCCTCACTGGACATACCACCTAACAGTTTCTGCAGGATTATCATAACTGAACGAGTCCTATTTGTGTCATGCTCTCCCCAATAAAGCTTACTTTACAAGGAAGCACCAACTCCTGCCTGTATGTTTTCATTACATGTAATCATCTAGTTTGCAGACTTTAATTATGGGGGTTCAGCCCTGATGCTTTTCTTCTAATCAGAACCAAAATACTCGCTGTTTCTACTGCTACTAAACATCTTCCCCTTATGTCATCTTCCGCGTTTGGCGTCCTCTTTCAAGGAGGGAAACGTGAGATTCCACCTCAAATCTTGTGCCAATCAAAAACTGTGCCAACTGAATGCCCCGACAGACAATATATCTCCATTAAAAAATGACATGTTACTAAGACACACACATGCACACACACAGCATGAGGCTTAACAGGTTACTGTACATGGTGAGTTAACATTACATAACCACTAGAAACAACTTGAGAATTAATTTTTTTTTGATTCGCCTTCAGCTGTTTTTAAAATCTTGCACCTGAATTCTAACGCTGGCTGTGCTGTCTAAAAGATATAAACAGCTTTAGCTGCATGCTTTTTCTGTATCTGGAAGATTCAGTTTGCTTCCTGAGCAATGACACTGGCGACTTTCATGGACAGCGACATCACATGCATTCCCTTTACATGCTGCTCTGAGATTTCTTTTTGCCTCACACTACATATCTAGCTAAACACAGGAGACAAAAAGGTCACCTGTTGAAAGGTATTACCATGTGTTTATGTTTTCCTTCATTGGTAAATAAACATTAATCCTACCTCATTACTCAGCCGTTGTACAATGTTCAGGTAGTCCTCCGTGCCGTGTCTTTCTGAGTGGTGGTTGGCAGCGTTTGCCATCTGCCCTGATACTTTGCCCTCATGGATATTTCGAATGCCACCTGGAACCATGGGACTCGCTACAGACACTGCAAGACAGAAGAAGACAGAGGTCGTTTTTTAAATGTATCCATTATTCAGCAGAGTTCTCACACCAAGTCTTCACTTGGGCAGGCCGCTGAGGTTTACTGACAGTTGCCAAGCGATTTTTGTCAATCAACTTTCGCATTTTTCCAATTTTAATTTTTCTCAACAGCCGAAGAGAAGCTGCCTTGTCCCATTGATTGATTTGTGGACAATCATCTTACGCTATACCCTGCGTAGGAACTACACACATACTCTCCAGAGAAACAGAGGCTGTTGTAACTGCATTGATTAGGGTCTGCACTCTACGGTTTAATTTAGACCAGTGGTTCTCAACTCGTCTAGCCTCAGGACCCACCACCAACTCCTCTGTGAAAAATGTTGCCGTTTGGACCTCAGTCAGAACAAAACATGTTACAGAAGCAAGAAACTGAGGAAGAAAAAGAAGAGGCCCGCACACTTGCTGAAATGCCACAAAATCTTTTCAGAAGCAAGAAACTGAACAAAACAAACATGTTTAAAAAGTGCTTCACAGACTTTTTTTACAGGCATGTATTCGTGACACACTGAAAATGGCTCCGTGACCCACCTCCGGGTCCCGACCCACCAGTTGAGAAGCACTGATTTAGACCATTCGTTGCCATTGTTTGAAAAGATGGTAGGAGTTGCCAATGTATTTTTTAATTATTTTTTAGTAGACAAGATACTGAACCCCCCCGGTTGCTGCCATGGATACACCGTCACATTCTCTGATCTTTGATTGTGGTAATTATAGCATTGTTGATCATGACAGAAATATAAACATGCTCCACTATACAAAAGGAGATTTGTCCTAAAGAGTGCTGATTAAATAAAGTCAATCAGCATCAACTGAACCAGGGATCAGAGAAAAACGTTTTTGGGTTTAACGGCTTATAAGAGGTGTCTGAGAGGTTTCCTAAGACCAAGAGAAATGATGGGCAAACATGTTTGTAATAAAAATGTAAGAACAACACGACACTGAACGTGCAGGGTCAAACATAGTGGGAAACATTTAGCCTGAAATCGACACATTTTTGATTCTCCTTAGCTGACTTGTTCGGGCGGACACAGACGTTTGTAAAAACACTGCATGGTTGAAATCTCTGTTTTTTTGCAGTGAACGGGGAGTGGTAGTTAAAACCAGCAAAGAAGCCACTCTAAATGCAAAGAAGGCCTCAATATTTCAAACAATTAGATATAAAAGTAGGAACCATATTGTCACAGTTGATGTTAGATTGATTCATTTTATTTAAGTCTGAAGAGCATAGATTTGATAACAGCGTGCCCATTGCATTCACAGAAGACACGTTCATCTTTCAGCTCATTGTGTACATTCATATGTGTAATTATTGTTTTTATCTTTAAGTCACTGCGCTTTGTACAAAGCTTATTATTCTAGTCTTACTCGTTACTTATTTTATCATCTCTATTCTGTTTTAACAGTCTTTAATTATTTCTACATTTCTTACTGCTGTATTGTGTTTAAGAGCAACGGTAACAACCGAGTTTCCCCCAGAGATTAATTAAGTATTTATGATTCTGGTTCAAGTTGTTGAACATGACAGCAAAGGGAAACACAACTCTGGTCATTTTAAATTGACAAATTCAAAACAAACACATTTTTAATACAGAAACTTGAACTTTTGATTTTAATATATTTCCCTCACTGTTACATTCACTTCTGTTTTGAAATACTGAACTATGGTCAGCTTTGTATTTGAGTTCAGAATAAGGCCTTTCACCTTCTTCTTATTTTCATTTGTGTTACTTTAAATTTAAAGACAATTAAATCCAATGAGAGCAAATACTGTTGGCAATTAGGGCTGGGAACCTTTGGGAGTCTCACGATTCGATTCAGAATCGATTTTTGATTCAAAGTGATTCTGGATTCAAAGTCTATTTATGAATGAGTACATACTTCAGGATCTACTCCCGTCATCTGTGAGACTGGCTGAATTTCTTGTTGCTCTATTTGGCATTCTACTGAGTGAAAGAGCTAAAAAAAATAATAATAATAGTAAAAAAAACAACTATTATTATTTTTAAAAAAAGAAATAAATTGGAGGTTATGAATCGATTTTAAATCTTAGAAGAGAAGAATCTCGATTTTTACATAATAGATTTTTTTCCCCACCTCTATTGGCAATATCAAATCACAACAACTTAGGTAATTAAACAATGAGGAAACGCTGACTAACAACGACAACAACGGAACAAGAAAGAACAAAATCATGTCCACAGAACCAACGTGTCCAAATCAAATTCAACCAAGAGTCAAACAGCAGCCTGCACATGAGAGCAGCCCAAGCCTCTGCCTTCACTTCTTGAGCTACAAAGATCAGCTCCAATAACAAAACTGAATATCCGAGTCAGGCAGAACACTGTTAAATGAATCCTTGTTCATTAAATCCTCTACACTTATATTTTAGGATGCAAATTTCCCCTCAGAAAAGGAGAATCTCTGAATTTCATCAAAGACCAAAAGTCCAAGGTGTAACAGCGCAAAGTTCTTCAAGGCCACAAACTATTTATCATCTGCTAGAACAACAGACTTTGAAGCCTCCAAAAGCTGCACCCGTGAGTCACAGAGAACGTCCACACACACACATGTTTCACACTAGAAACATCTCAGACAGGTAAAGTTGAGCACAGCAGGACAATCCTGCAAAAACAGATCCAAGTCCGGTTGATCTGATGGGTTTCAGTGAATCAAACTGACCATCTACGACAGGTGCACAAACAAGCAAACATGGATCCATAACGACAATTATCTCAGCCCTCACACACATGCACATGCAACACACAGACATACACACACACAGTCTCACCTTGTTGTATCTGTTGGTGTTGGTTATAACTGGGTGGTTGTTGGTGGGGGTACGGCTGTATATAACCAGGGGCAGGGCTCTGTGGAGTGTAGGGACTGGGTACTGGGCTGTTCTGTTGACCCATATACCGACTACTCGAACCGGTCTGGGGCGACACAAACCGGCTGGACATGGAAGAGGAGAGAAAAGAAAGTAAGCAAGCAAGTAGAAGAAAGTTGCTTTTAAAACCAAACCTATAAAACTACAAACTGAATTTAGATATTGTGATGCAACAGGGCTACACTATCAACATCATAAGAAAATATGTGAACAGCGAATACATCGTTTTGTTTTTTTATTGTAATGACACATTAGAGGCAGCTCACTTTGCAGGGGGACTCACCTCTGTGGGTTGGGAGAAATTGCAGCCGGCTGGAAGTTTGCAGGCTGGGCAGGGCTATGCATGGAATTTTGTGTGATTTTGTACGGCGGTACCATTGGCTGCTGCATAACATCTGTTCATAAATAAAGGGAAAACACAGTGTATTTGTTTATAAATACGTATTTTTAAAAAGCGTCTTCATAGGTGCAGTGTTTGATATCATCAACAGGTGAAATTCTTCATACTTTTCTCCCTGAAGATGCCAGGGTTCCTGGCCAGCATGGTCTGCAGCAGCAGTGGTGCATCTCCCTCTGGCTCATCGCTGCCCAGGTTGTCCTTCAGCTCTCTGAGGACACAAACAATCAACAGTTTCAGTCACATTGCAACGTAGTGAGAGGAGTGAGTCACACGAATAATAGTAACATGTAGAAACAGACTAAACTGAATAATGTTTGCACGGTTTGACTGAATGGATTAATAAATAAGTTTGATTGTTTTTTATCAATATGGGATGCACATTTCTGTATAAGCAAGTTAGCTCTAATTTAAATGTTTTTTTTTTAATTAAGACTTGATGAATGAACTTTTATCAATAAATGACATCTGTCAGAAGTGGACTTGCATTTATAAACACACACTTCTATAAACAACATAACATTACTGAAACATTTTAGCCTGATGCAGTAAACTGACATGTATACATTTTAAGTCATCTCATAAAAAAGGTCGTAAACCCTTTATTGTAGATGGTACACAGTCATTGACTTTTTGGTATGTAGTATTGTCATCTTGCAAATATACAAACAGGATAAGCAGACAAACTAACATTCTGCCATTTGTGTTTATGCTTCCATGTCTCCATCTCTTACAACATTTTCTTTTGTATTTAAATGACTGAAAAACTGGCAATTTGTCTTCATCTGCAAAACTCTTTTCAATACCAAGCTCCGACACAACCAATGTTCCCTCAGACTATCAGGTACAACCTGTCTTACTAATGAGGATAAAGACTTTTTCCATCACTTCTAATGCCACACTCACATGTGCTCTGTGGACACCTGGTTGAGGCCATGGGCTAGCTGGGAGGCCAGATTCTCATCCCGACAGCCAAGTAGGCAGGTAACTTCCTCTGCGATCCTTCCATTGTATAGGAGGCTCTTAGTGGTGGTGGCAGGGAGAGGGGAGGGGAGGGGCAGCTGGTTCAACACTGAGAGAAGAAAGAGATGATGGAAAGCACAGAGATGCGTAGTGTCAAAATACAGAAGATAAAGGAGTGAGAAACACCGGACATGTTGTCGCAGACAGTGACAGAGAAAAAGATGGACAAGACAAGGGACAGAAAATGAAATCACAATTGCTAAAAACATCTGTTCAGGTAGAATATTTCAGCTAGGCATTCGAGTGTCACTCACAGTCAGTAAGGCTAGCTATCCCAGCAAGAGTGGTAATGGGAACATGAGGCATATCCCCATTCATGCTGAAGGTGAGGGTGGGGGAGTGTGTCGATACACAGGTAGATCAGGGGGTCGATGGGCGACACCCGTCCTCACATCTCCTGACACCTGTGGCAGACGGCGATCCCAAAGAGAAGAAAAACAGTGACAGTGAGTGAGCGGGGCGGGTTTATGGAGAAGAAGAGGTAGAAAGAGATAAAAAAATAACAGAAATTAACCAAAGTGACAATTTAAAAACAGCTGCAGTTACTAAAGCATGTGGAATCAATGGTTCAGGTATGGTAGACACAGTTCTGTTTATACTGCCATGTCTTCCCCAATGCTGATATCATGTGAGGAAGAAATGGCGCCTGCTGCATCATCTGTCAGCAACAAATAATTGTCTTAGTCGATGTTGTCAATCAACAAAAACAGTGTGACCTTTACCACATTTACGCAGGGTTGCTCTCTTTTCATTCATGATTTCAGTAGAGTAATATTTATAGTAATAATGAATAGTGTTGCATTATAATGCTGTGTTACGGTACAGGTGATACTTTTGCAGTAATGTTTCAAAGCTTGTGAGTTTTGCTACACCTCTTACTTCAACATCGATACACTGATTGATGCTTACTTTGAGCCATTAAAATGTCATGTTGTATTACTTTGATTTCTCTACCGCTGCATGAGCTTGTCAAACATTTTAAAAACACAAAAATCAATATCTAAACAAAAGCTTTTTGTCAAGTTTGGCTTATTAAAAGAGATAATAGGGCTTTGTTGGGAGCAGGCATATTAAGCAAAAGGAATGTAGCTATAGGTGTCTATATTGTTTCTCATGTATCAGTGTAGACATTATTTGAATTATGCAACACCCCAGCAGTAACATATTCCCATGAATGAACCTTGACATTCTCAGTGGTCCTGGTAAACCAGTAGATACTACACCCTGTGTGGGTATATGCCGATATTCCTCTCCAATTCACGTCTGGTTGGATTTTACAGAGTTCACACACTTATTATAACTAGTACATTAAAAATGAACAGCAGTGCACTGATGTAAATCTGAGTTGCAACTACAGAAGAAGTCCATTCACTTTCATCCTTAAAAAAGCAGAGGGCTCTGGCAGCTTATGAAGAAAGTTTTGAACACATTAGCACCCTATGTGGCACCTAATTTGTCTTAAATCCCTTTGCTTGTTAGGTGCCCTTGACCTCTCAAGCAAGACCGTGCAAGAGGTCAATGAAAAGCAGAGTGAAAAGCCCGCAGCAATTTTCAGAATAACTCAAAGCAGCTCACAATTCCTGGATGAACCTAATAGCTCTAACAAGTCCAAAAAAAGCCTGTGCATTGTTTTCTCATGAACAACATTTCTCTCCATGATGCAAAAGATAATGAATGTGTTCAGATATTACAGACATCCCAATTAAGACACACAGGTAACCTATAGCAGCGTCAAACCCCCACTCAGCATGCTTTTCAAATTCTGGATTGCTGATATTTAGGGTTCACAATAATTTTTTTAAAAGCTGGTGAAATAATGAAATAACTCAAACCTTTTTGAAGAACTCTGTGCAGTCTCGGGTGGACTCACTGACATTTCAGATTAAAAAAAGTCCTACTCCTTATATCTGTTGAAAGAGAACAGAGCTCTGTATCAGTCTTTGGACACACAGCTACATTTCATTCTTCCATGGTACATTACATGAAAAAAATGTGCAAGGAAGTGAACTAAAAACAGACATCCTTTATAGCAAAATAAAGCCACATGGAGCACAAGTCCCCTGCCACACATGCACTTTAAATTTGAAACGACTGATTCATATACCATCTTCAAACCGAGAAAGAAACAGTATGCACCATGCAGCACTGTCGACCTGATGTGGTATGTTTCTTTAATCACTTTTAAGGAAATGCAACACTTGTTTAGCAACTTCTGCAGAGTGCTGATACCTCGCAAATCTATCAACACATTCCTGCAAACAGAACTGAGCGTGCTAACGAGGAAGTCAAATAGTAAATACGAGCAGCACATCTTACGGAGGATCAACAGATTGATATTGTAAACAATACGTAGGCTAACTGTAATGATAGCATGCTCGGGTCTATGTGCTCTTCCTCAATACGCAGGGGCTTGGCTGACAGCTGTGAGACTGACAGGCAGGAGGCAGCACAAAGGAACAGATGCACTGTGATGGTGGCGGCAGTAGTAGTGGGGGGCTGCATCCTCCAGTAGCCAAAAGCCCCCCGTATGCATTCTGCAAACTGGCTAATTGCAACACGCAAACAAGCGGAATGTGCATATCCATAAAGCAAATGTATCTTGGACCCCAACTAACAACAGAGAGGTGTCTATCGGACTCGGAGAGTAGAGCAACCACAGCCGAGGAAACGTAGCTTGTGTGCTCAGTCAGCTCTCACTTAAAAACATTTCAAAACAGGGTAGCAACCAAAACTAACATAACCCCTGCAGCGTACTAACGCACAACCTAAGCATTCAAATGACACCAAGTAATTAGGAAACTAACATCAAAGTAAGCTATTACTGTCATTAGTGTCTGTTTGAATGTTTATCTTACTTCGCTGAATTTCCAGCTGCAGCCCGCTAGTTGCGAAAAACACCCGCGGTACCCTGCAACACACGGGAGCTGATGTTTCAAACCAAAGATAGCTGCTATAACCACAAACGCTACCTGCAAAACATTCATTAACAACAATAGTGGCGTTTTTAACGATGAGCTAGTTATGCTAACTAGCTGGTAACTGTTGTTGGTTAGCCTGCTCGTTTAAATAAGGGGGGACGGCAATTCAAATAACACAAGGAAGCGCATAATCGAGAGTAAATGAGTGTTTAGATATGTCACATTGAAGCTCAGGAAAACGCGTTTGGTTAGCCAGTGTGGATGTAAAGGCACATATTCTGTTTCCGTGGCGACGGCCCAATCCTCGGGCTCGACAAATGACATCCAGTTGAGGCCGTGCGCCTCGGTGGGAGCAAAAACACACCTAGCTAGCTTTGGCTGGCTAGTTCGCTTAGCTAGCTTCCGTTACCTCCCGGTTAACGACGCCGTTGAGGTTGGTCTTGCTTTTTTATAGTTCCGTTAATATTTGCATTTTTAAAAAGTTTGGTTTCCGAAGAAAGATGTGTGATAGTATTTACCTTTGGGATGTTGCGTTCAAGGGAGGGGAAATGTTTTAGCTTGGTTTGTGTCCGTGTCCGTATCTCTAGCTCCCCCTTTCTTCTCTCGAAGCTCCTCCAGAAGGAACTCGATTGGCTCGCCAGCTAGCTGCTGAGCTAGCTTGCTAGCTATCAACAATAATCCGGGTCGGACTGATTCGTTCTTCTTCCGTCACACACGGGTGAATGTTTCAACGCACATTCACGGGGAAACATTCGTTCTTCGGCGTTTCAGTCGGTCCGAGCCGACGTAAACAGCGCGTGCAGCCAATTTCGACAATAAATGAGAAATATGACGATTTGTTGCGATCATCAAGAGGCTCTCCTCTCGTAGAACAAAATGCCGACCGGAAGTTCTGCCGTCTGACTGACCAAAGATCTCAGGAGTGACTCCCTCCATCGGCGCCAAACAAAATGCCATGCGACGTTTCGTATTTCAGCCGCTAGAGGGCGCTGCAAGACAAGTTTACCACCACTGGTTTTAAATGACTGTTGCAGTAATTTGATGTGGTTGGGCGTTACATTAGCGGGCTTCCTGAAGACATTTCACCACGGCGTTAATGGACTTTTTGTAGGTCTTGGCACGGTTATCATGTAAAAAAAAATGTCATGCATGTTGGCGAAAAAAAACCTATTATGGGATGCATTTTTGAACATTTTAAGGGGGCGCCACTGAGCCATTTTGTCTCACACTTGTAGGGAAACACACGTAAATTTCACGCACTCCTGAACTTGATGCAACATTTGTTGAGTTTTTCTTCTTGCACATTAAGATCCCCAAATAAGAGATTAATTTGTGCAAAGGAAAACAAGGAATAAATAACTCCTTGCATTCCAATAGGGTCCTCACTCCGCTGCTTAACTGCTTAAAGGTGCACTATGTAGATTTGGTAGTGAAATTTGAAAGTTGGAGAAGTGAAACATTTCTATGATATATTTTCTGAACTAACTTCCCTGGACACTGTTTAGAGCTTAAAAGCTACCAGGAGAGTTACGGTGTCACTGTTGCGGGCCCACCACCATAACTTCTTGCTTAGCATTTTATCTTCAGCGTTACAGGGACACAATTTTCCTCTGAGGACAGTTTGTGTAGGCTATAGAGTTTTGAGCGCGGCTGTAGGTCAGTCGGTGGATGTGATGTGTTGTGCTTCTCAAAAATCAATAGAAAAAAGAATAACTTTCGTCACACCTAGTCACACACACATCCGTAGAAGCTGTCAAAAGTTATCGACAAAGGTAACAGTTTTTTAAGAAAACGTAGTGCATTCAGTGAAGTATACAGTGTTATTAACTTCTGTACAGTCATACACACTACAAGGATTGAAAAAAATGCAAGTTTTGTAGTATAGTAAGTCATATTGCACATGAAATGTAAACAGAACCCAATGTACGCATGTACAGAGGCTATTGGCCTTCCAAGCCAGCGGCTTGCAACTCAAATGTTGCACCTCAAGTTTGGCTTCTTTTTTTTTAACTAACCTAAACAGGCCAATTGAGAAGTTCCTCCGAACAGGTGATCTACAAGGTCATATCTTTAATCATCATTTTGAATTATTTTTGTATTCATTTATTTAGAACATTTAAAAACTAACTATAACAGTAAACTTTGGTTAAAGACTTTGAACAAGTCCATGTTTGAAAGGAGTGTATGAAGTTAAAAAACAACAACATAGGCCCTAATAAAATAAAGTCGCCTATACCGTTTAATCGACGGTACAGAACGTACAAATGATATTATTCCAGTGCAGCTCTTTGTTCTTCCATTATATGTAATATATATACACTACCAGTCAAAAGTTTGGACACACAACATAAATAAATATATCCAATGGATATATTTAGAAGATGTTTTCATTTCTGATTCATTTTTGTATTTATAATCCAAATTATGCAAAGTCATCTGTAATTTAAAGTAAACACAAAGGGATATCCTGAGTTTTCTGGATTACAGCACAGTTATACAACCACGTGCACTTTCAAAATGTACATATATGTTTTTTCCAGCAGCATGAAGTGAAGTGTTTGAGGGAGATCAGATCACTGTTTGACCTCAAGGTGTCAGCACAGGCAGGCATTTGGCAAATACGGGGAAATGAGAGCTGCTCTCTCCTCCAGTAGAATATATTTTTTGAACGTTATCTTCAGCAATAAACTGTCTCCACCAACACAACTGTTCAGTATCGGTACATTCCATCCACCTGGGCAGCTCTCAGGTATGACTATGGGTCAGTTTCCAAGCAGCTGCTCTCTAACTGCTCATAAAATGTGTGTGCTAGAAGTTAAATAATGATCTATAATCTACACATTAATATGTCTGGAAATGATCACTCCATGTTAATCTTAAAAATGAAAAACACAGCCACTGATTTCATATTTTTATTGAAAAAAAATCCATGCAAGATTAAAACTATAACCACTAACTTTTTTCCAGTCATTTGTGTGTGTGTGCGTGCGTGCGTGTGTGTGTGTGTGTGTGTGTGTGTGTGTGTGTGTGTGTGTGTGTGTGCGTGTGTGTGTGTGTGTTCTCACGTGTGAATTTATGAAACACTCAGATCAATAAAGAACTGCAAACACAGCAACAGTAAACAAAGGAACTGTTCCGTTTCCTCGAGCGTTTGGAGGAAAACATTTGGTCCCTTAAATCAGCTTCATATCAGTTCTATATTTTGTAAAAGGGACTCGAGGGATTGTTAGTTCGGTCATTAGAGTTTCATAACAGCTTCTTTACATATACGCAATCCTCCAGTAACCCTTTACAATTCAAGTCTACAATTATTGTACACGTTTATCTACATTTCTCTATACACGTACAGTATATTCAGAGGGATCTTCTATACAAAGCGTCTTCTACGTTACATTTGTTATCCATACTGATTGGCTCGAATGCTAAATATCACCTACTAATTCAAGCTAACGACAATAAAAAATGGGGAAATTAAAGTAGTGACATCATTGTTTTTACAGCATGCATCCACATGAAATCCATTAAAATTTTGTTAAGATTTTATCACTTAAGGGAAGCTAAATTAAGAATAGAAAATAGGCTACTTGCCTATAGACTAGCAAAAAATGAAAATGATTATATTCTTCTAATTTTTTGCTAAATTGATATTTAAAAAATCGTCTCTCATGTAAATGTTACAAATCATTTCCACACCCGTGTAAGAAGGATATTGTAGAAAGACTGACTAAAAAATTACCATTAGAATTGTTTGAAACATATGCATTACTGTTTTCTACGGAAGCCCTGAGTGGACATGCATCCATACATTTCATATTACTCCATTCTCCTGTGTGTTGTTATCCAAAGTCATGATAATAAAAAAGCAACCGGAAAATACTTGTTGAAGAAGTAATATGTTACTCTGACACCTAGGGTCTAAAATGGGTACTGCAGTCCAAATTCAAAACATTGGAGAGAGCTGTGTCCCCTCACCTCCTCCTCACTAGAGTCGATGCTCAAGCAGGTTGCTATGTCACAGACACTGAAGCTTCAGTGTTTAGCCAGCTCTGCATCTGTCTTGAAACCTTTCTGCGTTCTAACCTCTCTTCATTTTTCAAAAGCATCTCCAATATTTAATGTAGTTTTACAACATTTCTGCTCATGGAGCTTATCAGAAAAATGCTGAGGTCGGGTACAGTTATATCTGAACCAGATCGCTTGCTGCAACACCTGTTGGTTTGACGTTTGCCTGGCAAACCGATGGGCAACGGCAAAATACGCCATATGGGGGTGCCACCTACTTTTCAACAAAACAAACCATTCTGCACCGGAATCAAAACTTAGGAGGAGAACATACTGGCTGCTGCACTGTTGTCAGAGAAGCTAGCACTTGAACACAGCATGTTTCCTTAATTTCTGATGATATAGTAAGGTAATTTTATGATTGAATTCAGTAGATATCGTACATATTGGACCTTTAATATGGTAAAACAGCGTTTAATAAAATGTGTGGATGCAGGTCCTCTTAGGGCTTCCATAGTTTTCCCCTTGAAACAGCTGGTTAGCGATTTATTTGGAAACTGTTTGTTATGATGTAAAACAGATTTAATATGATTTTGAAGCATATATTTGGTGTTGTATTTTGGTTGAAGTATAATTTCATATAGTTGATTCAAATTCATAGTAAGGCCACAGGATGGCTGAATGCTTTTGGTCAGACAGTTTGAATGATTGTGATGAATGATTGAAGAGGGAATTTGTAACAAACTTTTGCCAAGGCGAAAGCTCTGTTTGCCCATCAACAGTACTTATTTGGACAGTCGGGAGAAAAGAAGCTAGATGACATCATTCATTCATTCATTCAGTTGAAGTCTGTACACACAATCATTGAAAATAAAGCCACTGATGTCTATACATTAGTTGTAAATTCACAGCCCTTTTTCTCCCAAAGAATTTGGCCCAGTCAGCCCAGTGTATACGCAAAACACCACACATTTTACATCACTCTCCAGACAGATTTGGACACCCATTTCACTTACATTTTGCTCATGCAACAACATTCAGACTAAACAAAAACAACAACTTTAAAGCCAGAAAAAGCTGGTCCAAGTGTGTTAAACTCACAGCAATACTGGCCTCTAGTGGGTGAAATCAGTCATCACAGCTCTGAGTGAAGTTTGAGATGACATGCAGGCTACTAAGTTCTACTGTCGTTCATTCTTACTAGTAAACAGCTGCCAACCACAATTAGCAGATACAAATGGTACTTTCAGGAAGTTTCATAGCACAAACCCTTAGAAAAAAAGAATTCAACATTTCAAGTCTGCAGTGTGTAAGGAAGGTCCACACTAGACCTCACACAAGTGAAATTCATCTTGGCTGAAATATTTTCTAGCTGTAGATCAACTTAATTTGGAAGGTAGTTTGAAGCAGTTCAATGGTTTCCCTAAGAAAGTTTGCAACCTGCCCCCTACATCTTGGTCTCACTGGCAGCAGGCCTCTCGTTCTCGTACTCATTCTCTTGGCAGATGAGCTGGTACGGCTTCTTGTCTGCCTCCTCCACCACCGAGTTTCCAGTCTCAGGGTCCTTCTTCTGCAACTCATGGCGAGAAAGGTGTTCTACAATACCTGCACCGATTGAGTCTCCGAGGACGTTGGTGGTGGTGCGCAGTCGGTCCCTGAGGATAGACGGAGGAAAAAGTGAGGAAAGAAGGTGGACGGGGGAGAAAGAGAAGATGAGACTAGTCACAACAAGATGACACCAGAGAAGAGAGGCAAGACAATACACGTAGAGATAAAGAAGATGAGATATGATAACAGGAGGACATAAGAGAAGAGAAAATGAGACAATTTGACAACAGAAGACAAAAAAAATGAAACAAGAGGAAACAAAAATGGAAATAGGACGAGAAAAAAACAAGACAATAAAAGTAGAGGAGACATGAAATGAAAGAAGGCAAAACAATTTTGAAACACTGAAATTGAAACAGATTATAAACAAGATAAAGGTGGAAACAGAAGCTTCAAAACAAGATTAAATAAGACAAAACATTGGAACAGGACAAGTAAAACACAGACAACAGAACAAGATGGTTCAAGTAAAGAATGGACGACAGGAGACAAAACAACACAAAATACAACAAAACACTGGAAAACTGAAACATGATAAGAAAAAAATGAGAGAAGAATGGACAACAGAAGACAAAACAAGATGAAACAAGACAATAAAAAAAGAACATTTAAATTGGACAAAAAAAAGAGACGACGAAGGACAGAAAAGACCAAACAAGATGAAACAAGACCAAACGACAGAAAGATAGAAGCCAACCGTGAACAAAAAAGACAAAGCAAGACATCAAAAGACAAGATGAATTTGGAAAAGATAATGCAAAGATTGATAAAGGACGAGATGAGACATCAGAAGAGAAAATGAGGTTATCAGAAGACGGGACACAATGAGAAATGATGAGACATCAGACAAACAAGACAACAGAAGAGAAAACAAAGATGAAAAAACACGGTAGAAACAAAGACAAGATAAGACCAAAACGACTTGATGAAGCCAGACAAAAGAGGATGAAACAAAAACATTTTGTTGTTGTTGTTGTTGTTTTATGAAAAGACAAAAAAGAGATGATATCAGATAGACAAGAGTAACAACTAAAGACTTAAGAAATGACACCAAAGAGAAGTGTTCGTTAATGTGGGTACGCAAAAATATGGAGGCATGGTTTTCATGCTCCAGGCAGTCTTCAGCCCACATGAATCAAAGCCAGAAGGAGGAAGTAGAGCCTTGCTCTGGGATTGGACGCCAACTGAATAAAAACCAGATGGATGGAGGGACGTGGAATGTGAGGGAAATGCCTATGGAAGCTGCCATTTGATCCTTTTTAACCCTCAAAATCCTCCCCGTTCCAAGTTGATTGAATCCATGCCAAACTATGCCCTCTCTCCTCACAACGTAACCCCTCACTGCTCTTCCAAAACAGCATTTTTCAGCATCAAATTATTAGTTTTCTAAGATTTTACACAGCAATACTTACAAGAACCAATCGACAGCAATGATGAGCGTGATGTCATCAGTGGGCAGGCCTACAGACGTTAGCACTATCACCATGGTGACCAGTCCAGCCTGAGGGATTCCAGCTGCTCCAATGCTGGCTGCTGTTGCCGTGATACTGACAGGGGAAAAAGTTTAAAAAAGCAGAAGAAGAGAAGTTGGAATCGTCTAAAAATCAAACATCCGAGTGCAGCTGTTACAGACATGTCCTTGGATTGACCTGTCAGTCACTACTCGGTAACACCACAGAAGAGGATCATTAAATTCATTCCTTTGGTTGAAAAACTATCCCCAACCAAATATCATGACTGGTGGTTAGAAAGTCCTTCGTGAAGCCGTAACATGTGGTTTTAGGGGCTTGGAAATGCTTCGATTGAGTTAGGCAGTTTTTCTTTTCTATAATGAAAGACAAATGCAGGCCTAATGGAAATATTTCCCCAAGGCAGGCAGGCTTTCATGATACAAATCCCCTTGTGTCCATTTAAGTTGCACAAAAATGACTATATGTAAAACTTTTTTATGTATGCATGTTTACTGGTACATTTCAAGTACTGTACATGACCTACCTGATGGTGAGAATCTGTCCAAAGTTAAGGTCATAGTTATTGACCTGAGCGATAAAGATGGCTGCCAGGGCCTCATATAGAGCAGTGCCATCCATGTTTATGGTGGCGCCAACAGGGAGCACAAATCGGGTCACGCGTTTGTCCACCTTGTTGTTCTCCTCCAGGCATTTAAAGGTAATGGGCAATGTGGCAGAACTGAGAGGAAGAAGGAGGAACAATGGGATCAGGGTGGGGTCAACAGATTCTCCAAGAAGTTACAGTATATTTCTGAACTGCTGTGACCGCTTCAACACTGACCAGTCGTTTCCTTTGAGCAATAAATCTTTCTTATCAACACTCATCATCTGCACACTCAGGGAGAATGACTGCACACCAAAGACTGAAATATTCACTGCAAGCAAACTATGGTTTAAAATGCAACAAAGGACTTTTGTTTTTAATAATCCATTTAGTGTTTCAAGTTTTACCTGCATAAACCATTACTGTAAAATAACCACAGCGTTTGGGGGACAACTGGAAGCATTTATTAAACCTAGTTGGTGGTTAAAGCTCCTATGAGGGCTTTTGTTTTACTGGTTATGAAATGGATGGATGGATGGCTTCTGTATGACCTATTAAAGCAAACAAGACAATTAACAACAAGATTGATTAATTCTGAAAGTTTTCTTTAACGCCTGAAACCTTTGGTGCAGGGTAGGTGTCACACAAAGGGTTTAGCAGTACGCTACAGAAACAGACTTTTTTATATTCTATAAGTGATATATTTGCCTCTACAATGTAATCAAGTGACTATGATGTATTCTTTCTTAACCTTTTTTTTCTTTTTGTCATGCTACTTTCATTGATTCATTATTACATTTCGAGGCAAGTCTCACCACTGTACAATGTAAAACATTTCGTATATGATTAAAGGTACAGTGTGGAGAATTGCATGCTAATGTTTACATTAAAATATCTAACTTCAATTAAAAATGGACTAAACCCATATTATATATATTTTTTAGTTCAGTACTTACATCACCTCAAATATTTGAAGTTATCAAAGCCAGAGAAATCCGTAATTTTATAGTTGTAACGGTCCGTGTCTTGTAGGCGGCCGCCATGATGAGCCGCCATGATAGACACGAAATGTTGATCGTTGTCAAGGAAACACCGGATGTTACATCAAAGGCCGCTGCATAGGCTAGCGCTAGCTGCTACTGAAAGCTGCCGTTCTGTCGCTGTATGTGCTGCTGTGATATAAAACGTCATGTAAATTATACTTGGATACATCGTCAGTACACATATTGTCTTTCTCAGGTCGGTTTCGCCCGTTCGTATTGATTCGTTTGTTTTTACTCCCAAAATACACTGCAAGCCTCGACGTCATCTTCTGTTATTGTTTTGATTGAGAGCCCCCTAGCGGCGGATTTTACATACTGTACGTTTAAGTGTGAAAAAAATGCAAAACGAAAAAGGCAACAAACTTGTAAATCATACAAGAAGGTCGATGAATCCATGCAGTCAGATACCTGGATGATGTTCCCAGAGCAGTAACCAGTGCCTGCAGAATCCCAGCGATGAACACAAAAGGGTTCTTCCTGGTGATGACGAAGTAAAGTGTTGGCAAGACCACGATGGCGTGGATGAGCAGACCACAGATGACGGTCACTGTGTACATTCCCAGCTGTCCACCCATGGATGTAATGTCGTCCATCTCCACAATCTTCCCAGCAATCAGAAACAGGATACCAATGGGGGCATACCTGAGGATAGAGGCGTGGTGTTTTGATTGTTATCCGCGAGCTGACACCTCTGAACACATCATCCCTGCTGATACTTACCACATGATGATGGCGACCAGCCTCATGATGGCCTCATTGAGACAGTCGAAGAAGTCCTTGAGGGGCTGACCCTGTTCTTTCATACTGCCGATGATCAGACCGAAGCACATGGAGAACACCACCAGGCCCAGAGCGTTGACTCCGTTCACTGCCCCCGGCACCGGGATCATCTCCTCCCGGGTTATCTCATGGCTACCATTGACATCGAATATCGTGTCATTCACTGTCATAGTAACATGGACTACTCTCTTGGCATACTGCGTCTTGAACTGGATTTAAAAAAAGGGATGGATAGTGATTAAAACCTGGGACAATACGATTAATAAATACTATACTAGGGTCTCCAAATTAAAATACTTTGAAGCACTCTTTGGCATTTCAGAATGCTCCTGCTTTTAAGTTTCTGCCTTACAATTTGAAACTCAAAATGTCACAACCTCACAAGAATGAAGAAGTGAAAGTGGCACAGAGACGACAGGCTTTAGGTAAAAAAAACTCAACCATGTTAGATGAAACCATGGGCAGATGGGAGGGATCGGATCATCAGGTGCTTTTTGAAAAAGTCCCATGCATATCTGAAAGAAGTTTTAGAAAACTCCCTTTTGCTCCTGATATGTTGTAATTATGAGCAAAGAGTGAATCAACCACTTGTTAGGTTTAAAAAAAGTATGATACACCATATTAACAGTACTTTCAGATGTGACAGCTGAGTTTATTAAACTTACTGCCAGTATAACAGAGATCTCCTATAAGGAGCTAAAAGACTCAATGACAGAGGCTACATGTACGGAAGCCCGAAGTGGACATGCAGTCATACATTTTATTTACTCTGTTTTCCCGTGATGACAAGTAATTTGTTTTCTGGAGATGGACTTATTTTTCTCGTATCCCCAGAGTTGCAAAAGCGCAAAAATAAACATAGAAGTAGGTTAAACTTATCTCATTAGTGTGGGCAATGGCAGAATGGTGAGTCGTGGTCTGGCCTATCAGTGACCAGACTATTGTTTTGTTTTCTAGATAATGGGTTCCCAAAATTCTCAGACTGAGACCCCCAAAGTAACGGTGCTAGAGGTCGAGGACCCCAAGGTCACTGGAGGTGGTTAAGGCATTTATCATTTTTTACATATTACTTTAATTTCAGTATAAATCTACCTAAACAAATGTGGTTTTATTTTAAAAATAACTACTTGTATGTGTATTTTCACAGTAATGGATAAAATATGGAATTTAAAATCATTTTAAAATTTTGGAAGGCATCTCGAGACCCCCCTCTCAGTGTCTTCCCCACTCTGGGAGAAACTGTTCTACTGTAGATCCCCAGAAAGTTAGACAATTACCACAAGACAACCAGCTTTGTTATCTTCAGATGAGACAAATGGGACAAACAGCTTTTATATCCAGAGACAACGAGATAAATACGTTGATATCTCAAGAAAACCACCAGAAGTTATAGTTTACGCAGGAAATACAGCAAATAAATGTGTGACTGTATGTCCGCTCACAGCTTCCATACATATGAATGTTCAGAAGATAAAAACATTACTTAGAAAGAGGCTTAAAAAGAGGCTTTGATTAGGGGTCGATTTGTAGCTTACCTGTTTGGTGCAAGCCTCCACAAGGTTAGGAGGAAACATGTTTCTAGAAAACACAAAAAAGAGGTACATTTTTATTAGACTTGGAAAAAAAGTTTCACAAGTTATAAATGCCTGTTGCACAGGAAAAAAAAGACAAACAGCTGTTCTCAAAATGTGAAAAACTACAGAAGCCCTAAGTGGACATGCATAAATACCTTTTGTTTACTCCATTTTCCTTCAAAAACGACTGATTTTGGGTTGTTTTCCCAATATCTTGACTTATTTATCGAGATTAAAACACTGGTTTTGCGATGACAACAAATACATTTCAGTTGTATTTTGAGATCTCAACTTATTTTCACTGGATGTGAGGATAACGAAGCTGGTTTTCCAATTATAACAGATTAAGTAATTCCATTATCTTGAGATACAAAAGCTTGTTTTCTGGTGATAGCGGGATATATTCAGATGTCTAGAAAACATTGTGGCCAGAACACAAATAAAAATGAATGGATAAATGTCCACTTAGGGCTTCTTTAAGAAAAACATTGAAGCTATTTAATATTGACTTTTAAATCTTTATATGGCATAGAACTTAAAAAAATGATCCACCTACATCCGAGTAATCACTATCAATGATGATCATGTTTTTTTATTTTAAATCAGAGTGTGTTTGGTTGTTCGCGGTGCACAAATGTGTGTGCAGTTACCTGATCAGGTCGAGGAAGGCGTCTGCAGGGCTGATCTGCTCTATCTTCGGCTGCTTAGTGAACTCATCCCTTGATCCTTTTCCAGGGTGAATGATGAGCACCATGACGATACCGATGAACACGGCGATGACGGTGGTGGTGGTGTAATAGACCACAGCCCTCATGCCCATTTTACCAGAAGCACGGCTGTCCAGAGCGGCCATACCTGAAAAGGACACACCATGTAAACATACGTATATCGGTACTACAGGTATTGTACCTGCACTCTTACGCTTACTATCAGAAGCATGAATGGATATTAGTGCCGTATTCATTCCAAACAGTTCATGTAGAGGGAGCAGCAGTGCTTAATTGGGAATAATACCAGTCACTGAGAGGTGTATTAATGTATTAATGCAACAATCCTCTCACTCATTGCCTAGTTTCATGCATCAATTTCCTATACAATAAGAAACAGTTCATTTCCAGAGAGTTTGATTATTTCCCAAATAGTGTGCAATAATCGCAGTATTAAGTGAGTGAAATGACTGTGTGTTTCTGAATTTATTGCTTTTTTGTGGGGGGAAAAACAACCTTATTATTTTGACTGTAGGTGCAGCGTGACCTCAGAGTTTGCATGAATGTGTCAATTACTACGGTCCCTTTGAGTATACTGTTATAGCCTGGGAAAAGATGCTGTAATTGCAGGTGGAATACACCTGTCTGGATTATCTTCTAAACTATCTGTGACAACAAAGAGCGGCAAAGAAACACAATCTGACTCTGACCTTTACAGGTGGAAAAGCTACACCTACTGTAGAGCACCCGGGGACAGATCCACCATAACACATCTGGGGACATATTCATACAGAGGTTGTTTATTCTGCAGGGACAAACTCTGTACCTTTGGAATAACTCTTTAGTGGATCATACAACCGCGCAACATGCCTCTGTGTGTGACGTTAGTTTGTTGTGAACACAAAGAGCAGCAGATACTTCACTTACTGTTTAACAGACTGACCTCAATTGAACACTTTGAGAATGTGCAACAAAAATGACGTTTCTAAGACGGAAACTATACAAGGAATCAAAATCAAGAAAGATATTCAAGAGAGTGCACATAGCAACACTGGACACAGAAAGAATAATTTGTTGCAGCAGTATTTGGAAAAAATAATTAAGTGACACAGAAATCCTCCTCCACCTGCTGATAATCTCTGCAGTCTCGCACCCAAAATTTAAAGTGGGACGATTGATAAACATATGAGCTTGAGCTGGGGGCTTAAACTGTCCCCCACAGCTATAATAGCATTAAACAGACTTTGCAGGGATGAGGGTGGTGAAAAGAACTGCAGCCATTGGAAACAGGCAAGCTGGAAACAGACAAGCGGCCTCAATAGGCATGACAGTAACGCTGTATTTTCAAAGTGTCAGCTCCTATTATGGCCATTATCTTCATTCAGAGCTGTACAAGGCAAAGCGGGCTTTGTGTGTAGGGAGATGTATGTGTTCCTTTCATTGGTGTGTGTGTGTGTGTGTGTGTGTGTGTGTGTGTGTGTGTGTGTGTGTGTGTGTGTGTACTTGTGTGTGTGCATGGGCGTACCTACTTCCCCAGCTATGGCCCTCCCTGCTCCTCCTGTCTCAACATGCCCAGGACTTAGCCTTTTATTCGATTCTTTTTGATCCTCCTCATCCTCCCCTCCAAAATTCCTTGCCTCCTCTCTCTACCTCCTCTCCATCCTCTACCTCTTGTTTCAGGGTGCCCCTTAGTACCCCTCCCCTGACCCCCTCCTCTCTTCTTCTTCTTCTTGCACGCTGATCTTATTGCTGCAATCCGCCTTTCATAGCCACCCTTATCCTCCCAACCATCCACCCCCCTCTCCTCCTGCTCCCCTCCTTTTCCTTTTCTGACAGCCCTGGGAAAACTTGTTGACTTAGTCAGCCCTGCACGCACACAATGATCCCCAGACTGTTGTCCGGGCAACAACGGACGCAGCCTCACCAATTCTGTCCTTTCAAAAGAAGCGAGATTGAAGGAGAACAGGGAGAATGACTTTCTTTCTCATAAGGGGAATGTTCATCAAACACAAAAGTAAAGGCCTGCTTTAAGGGGGGAAAGTTGAAGCACAGGACATGGCAACTGCAAGAGGTCCGTCCAGAGGGCAATTAACAACCACGGACCCCTGGCAAAGAATGACTCCTGAAGGTTTGTAGTCCATGCATTAGTCTATGGAGTTTACAAGTCAGGGTAGCTATTTTTTGCAGAAAACTTACCTGTTTGAATGACCAGTTTTCATTGGCTCCAGTCACTCAGGTTTGCTTCCTCTGTCTTTGATTATATTTTAATGAATGTGTGTGGATGTTGGAGTGCTTAAGTTGAACCAAACAAGGAGTGAACATTTCATCTTTAGCCCTAGTATATTGTGAGCTGCTTTTCTAATTTTTCCACCCAACTTTATCTGGACTTTTTCCTGCCAGTCTCTAGCTACATTTCAAAAGCCCAAGAAGTTGCAGAGAGCCGACGTGTGAATGCAGCAGGTGATATTCAGGAAAATTCCCAGTAAAGCCAAAAACTGTAATCATAGAAGATTCCTTTGCTTCACCCATCATGTTGGGTATATGTTGCCTCCTGAGGCCCAGTTCCCCGCCCCAAAAGGGAAAATCTCTGCTGGGATGGACATGTGTGAATGAGGAACTCGAGAAAAGATGTAAGGGAAAGGCTGTCCTGAAATGCATGTGTGAAAGGGGCTGGTTATTGAAGTTTTGATGTAAGAGATCTTATACCAAATGTTCAAATATTTTGTTATTGTGACTGTGGGTATTTGAGCATGCATTTAGTGTGTAAAATGAGTGTCATTGGATGTCATTTAGTTGGAGAGCCCATACCTATGTCGTTTCCTTTTTCTCAATGTCAGGATATATTAAACAGTCTGAAGTCTATGATTACATTTTAACAAGACTGTGCTTCACTGAACTCTTGATTATGAGCATTTCTGTAGGAGGGGCAGAGGTGGAAAACAAAGCATTGATATATATATATTCCTATCAGTCCAATTGTGATACACTTGTTATTTTTAGTTGCATATTTCAATTTTCTAGCCACTTCATTTTTTCTACTGCAGTCAATTTCAGGCAATGTTGGTATATGACACTTTCATGTGTTCTAAATTGTATCTGAGACTTAACTAATGCACTGCATGTATGCATATATTTATCTACATGCAGTACGTATTAAAACCCACAGCAGAAGATCAAATATGTGGAGTTCCAACTGGACCATCTCCAATAACACTGTGACTCTAATTTAACACATTCAAGGACAATTGTGGAGAACATTTGGGCGGACATTTTACTGCTAGGAATGAACATACTTTTAGGAATCATTGGTTACATTTACAATTAGAAAAATACTTTGCAAATCTATTTAATAATACGGCAAGGCAGGAGAGGAATGGGCCCATCAAATGTTGAAAATTGCACAAACTCCTGCACAATGTCTAGCTTGCACAAATGCATGTATTGTTTTTTTCATTTTTTTACACTGAGTCTCAAAGAACTCTCCTGAATTTACCATAACACTTGCCTTCTTGCTCCTATCAATGGTTTTGCTGTTGTAGCTCCTTGTCCTGGTTTCCCCCCTGACTCCCTCCTCCTCCTACAGTACACTGAATCTCCCCCCCCCGACGTGACCTCCTCTGTAATCATCCTCCTTTTCCTCTTTTTTACAGCCCACATCCCCTCTCCCAGTCCAGCCCCTTCTTGGCCCTGTAAAAAACTCTGCGGTGGACCCTGGGCTCTCTTAATGAAATTCCTGGATACAATGTGGAATTTGAAGCAAACCAACATTAAGTGGTTAGTTGTAAATGCGGTTTTAAATCCAAATCCACGTTTATGAACAAAAGGGATCAATGACGACCCTACAGCTACCTGCTCTCTTTTCTCACGCTCTTGTTGAACCAATGTCGTACTTTCCTTCATTTCCTACTTTTCATCGCTCCTCTTAACTCTGCTGAAGCATACTGATTCAAAATTCAGCCGCATTTTAAGAAGTTAAACAAAACATTCAACTGTCTGAAGCACAATTTAGCCTTTGGAGCATGACAGACAGTTTGCACAGGAACCCTGAGTTTGCAGAAAATAAGTCATAAAGCTAAACCCCCTTGTTCTTATTCATATATTACTCATACTGTCTTCATGTACGTAAAGCAATCGTTTTAGAAGTGGAGCCTCCTGAGTTTCCATCGAGGATGTAAGACAATAGGTTTTATAGGAAAGTTTGTGTATCCAACAGTGCAAATGGTGAAAAGCCACATGATTGAGAAACATTCGGCTCATGTTTGTCAAATGTCTCTTCAGGATCAAGATTAGGGTTTTGTCCTCTAAAACTACAGAAAGTCTTGCAACTTGTAAAATGCGGTGTTTCTGTAAAATTACAGTCACAGTTTCAGCCGGAATCTGACAAACCATACAGTTTAAGTACATGGACATAGTCTCAGTGACGTCACCGTCAGTTTCTGAAGAGGTGTTGTGAAGCCTTCTGCCCTATCTTTCAATCAAACTAGAAACAGAGAAAGAAGAGGAGCTGAAATGGGCCTCAAACCTCCTGGCAAACAGTAAAGTTTTTACCTATAAAAAAATGAGCTATAGGGACCACAACTGATTTCTGAACCAGGCATTTTCATATGGGATTTGATGGTGATTTCTGGGCTTTTGGAGCCAGCCCCTCTTATATGGCTGACGGAGTCTCTACGCGGACGAATGACAGCGCTGGATCAGATTTCAATTTGAGGGAGGTCAATAAGTCCTATTATATGTCTGCATATACCTTATCAAGAATATTGATCAACTTTCTAGTCTAGTTTACTGGTTAAGTTTCTTGAAATCTGATTTCAAGAAACTAAACAAGTCAGTTGTGATCGCTGCATTGGCAGATTTTGTAACTCATTGATGGAAACTCAGGCTTTATTTTTACTTGTGATAACTTGAAATAGGATGTTTACTTGTCAGGTGAATGTGGCTTATTTAAAGTGCAATGAGGTTTTCTTGACTAGAAGTTAGAAAATACACTCGCTAAGGTTTGGGTTTTTCCAGATAATTTGTACTCTACAAAAGAGACGAGGGAGATATAAAATACTTCTGTGTTACTGTAAGTCTGTCATGTAGGAGTTCATTTGTATTCAGCGTGATTACATTCTTTTAGGGTGTAACCGGATCATGTCAACCCAAAAGCACATGCTGAGCTCTTTTTTGTTGCAATCTGACATGTTAAGTGAATTGATAACCAGTTCCTCCTATTTAGCTATTTAGGCATTTTAGGTTTTAAAGCCCTTGTGCTTTGTAAAATGTATGTAAGTTTTGTCTATGGAAGCCTAAAGTGGACATACATCCATACTTCTTATTTTTAGACATTTCCGGTTGTTTTTTCTTGAGACCTTTTTTTTTTATGTTGTTATATCGTGATAACGAGTTATTTTATCAAGATCTCGAGAAAAGGGAACAGGAAAACTAGTAATAGTTATCACGAGATAATGACATAAAAGCGTTGAGATCTCAAGAAAACAACAACTTTGGGGCGGCTGTGGCTCAGTTGGTGGAGTCGTCTCTCAACTTGAAGGTCAGGGGTTTGATCCCCAGCTCCTGCAGCCACATGTCCGATGTGTCCTTGGGCAAGACGATTAACCCCGAATTGCTCCCGCTGCTTCGTCTGCGGCGCGGGAATGCGAATGAATGGGATTAGTTACTTCTGATGGTCTCACTACATAGCAGCCTCTGCCATCAGGGTGTGAATGGGTAGGTGTGACATGCGGTGTAAAAGCGCTTTGAGTAGTCAGAAGACTAGAAAAGCGCTATACAAGCGCAAGTGCATTTACCATGACATGTCCGATGTATCCTTGGGCAAGACACTTAACCCCAAGTTGCTCCCGCTGCTTTGTCGGCGGCGTATGAATGTGTATGAATGGGATTAGTTACTTCTGATGGTAACTTAAAAACCTCTGCCATCAGTGTTTGAATGGGTAGGTTTGACATGTGGTGTCAAAGTGCTATACAAGCTCAAGTGCATTTACCATTTAACTAGAAAAAATAACTCATTATCAAGGAAAAGTTGAGTAAAATAAAAAGGAAGGATGTATATCTTAGGGTTTCTGTATTCAATGATACCTAACTCAGTTTCGCAATTAATTGTTAGGACGAGTTTACTTCCTGTGTCATATTGTTAGTAGATGCATGTTATAAACTTCTCTGGATGATGCAGAAGTCAGTTGCATAAGACGTTTAATGTAAGCTGCCAAATCAAACTTTGATCCAATAACAAAATTAAAACATGATAATCACTTTAATGAGGGATTTCTGTTTTCTGGAAATGGGGTAGGCCACATTTTAAAAGCATGTTTAAAGTGTGTTATTTAACAGATCTCAGTGCATCTGATCACTTTGATAAAAGCACATAAACACACACACACACACACATTAGAAAGCTGGTGATGTGTGACGTGGCTTCAAAACAGCCCTCTTTGTTAGTTTGCACATGTTGTCGCAGCGGTCATGTGACATGATGTCAGCGGATGCTGATGTTACGCCCTGCTGCAGCACAAAGCGGGTTATTATCGGACAGCATGTCTCTGTCATCTCCTCAGGACACTGGCTTCTTACCCTGTCAATCACCGCTCAGAGACTGGACTTTTGGTCCCTGCACGTCCCGCCTAGTTTGTGCTGCTGACCGGTGTATTAGGAAACTGACATTCTCTTTAACTTTATTTTAACTTTTACTTCCACTGAGAGTAAAGTCTCTGCTTGATAAAAACCCCATAGGCCTTCTCCTCTGCAAGAAAACATCCCTGCATGTCTGACTGGATTTATGAATCACATCAACAGTGACGAATGAAGTCATTACACCCCTGGATAAGAGATTTAAACCTCTCTGTCATATGTATGTGTTCTTCCTGAAATCAAGCCTGGGATACACGTGAAGTGCAGAAGTTATAAACTCACTGAAAGCTCAAATAATTCCACTAATGCTGGACTGCTTTTTCAGTTGAAACAAAACAAAGTAAAGACTGATGTGGTCATGTTGTACCAAGATCCAGATATGGGTCAAGCATGTGATTAAAACCCGTACTGTAAGTTTCCAAACATATCTCTGTCTCTCTCTTTCTCTGTTTCTCTCTCACTGAGGTCATCCTAACAGCGTAATCCACTGGTGCCCAAAACCAACAAACGGCATCGGCTGAACAAACAGCTGGCTCACTCATGAGATACATGTTGGTACACTGCAAAAACTCAAATCTCAGCAAGTGTATAGTCAAAAATATCTCATCATCACTTAATATAAGCCACATTCAGCCACTGAAAGGTCCAAGTATTTATCTTATTTCAAGACATAAAACACAAAAATAAGGCATGTACTGCCTGTCATAAGTTGTGCCAATGCAGCAAGCACAATCTACTAATTTTAAGTTTCTTGAAATGAGACATTATATCTCATTTAGGATATTAAATCTCACTACAAGAAACCTGTGTACATGTTGCTTGCTGCATTAGCAGCCAGTTTAACTCATGATGAGCAATTCTGACATTCATATCTTGAAATAAGATGTTTATCTGGACTTGTCAGGTGAATGTGGCTTATGTATGACTAGGAATTCGATAAATACAGTACATTTGGTAAGATTTGAGTTTTGCTGTGTGAGCTGAGTCACAAAGCAAAAAAAACAGCACTGTCACTGGTATGAAGGTGTAACCAATAAAACACGAGATATATCTGAAAAAACAAACTAAGTGTGCAGTCATCATGTTACTAAACTTATGGCAATGAAATCTTTAAGCATACAGCAAAATGTTGATTGGATTTGTCATGTGGAAAACCTTTTTTTAGGAAGGAAAGAAAACTGTGGAGTCATGATGAGAATCACAAATGTGCCCATGAAAAAATGATTTTTTTATGGATTTATGTGTTTTTATGAGGGTGCTGTGTGAAGCTGTTTGATATAAATTTAGAACAAAACAATGATCCAAAGGTTTGAACTTGTGGGCTGTACTCTGTGTCTGCTAATTTTAGATATCTGAGGTACATTTAAACTAAAAATAGCCGATGACAACCGAGCAATCATTTTACCGATATGATAACAACCATGTGAGAGTGCTGTTGATAAGCTGTGGGCGTGTGCAACATTGTCATATTTAGTTGTCAAAATGCAATCAGTTCTATTTGATTCATATGAGTAATATAACATTTAATGATGGTCAGAGTTGAACATTGTGCAGGAATTTGCTTGCAACTTTTTGACTGACTCCTTCCTCTCCTACCACATGTATTTGAAATAGATACGCAGTGTTTTTCAAATTTGAAACATGTTGTTGTGTGTTTAAAATATAAAAGAAAAAAGAGGTGAATCAACTCATGAAAAGAACCAATTTGATGGTGGATGCTTCTGCATGCTTCGATCGTTTGGTGCACTGAGTAGGCCTGAACGTCATACCTGTGATGAGGCTGGAAACGAGAAGGGGCAGCACGAGCATCTGCAGCATCCTCATCAGCAGCTCTCCAGGAAAAGAGAAGAACTTCACTTCGCGGTACGACATTTTATAAGGCCGCACGGCAAATCCCAGGATGATGCCTGCAGAGAGGATCATATGTGGAAGAAAATCCAAAACATAAGTCCAAGATTTTAAAACTATGGAGTGAAAAGTGATATGAACACAGAAAATGTAGAACATTATCATCATTATTTTTTGTAGTTTATCAGTATGGTTCGATGGTTAGCGCTGTCACATCACAGCAAGGAGGGTCCTGGTTTGAATCCCTCGTCAGACAGAGGCTCTCTGTGTGGAGTTCTCTCTCTGAGAACCCCACCTTCCTTCCTCAATCCAAAAACATGCTCTTTAGGTTAATTGGTGATTCTAAATTGCCCATAGGTGTGAGCACAAATGTTCGTCTGTCTCTATATGTCCGCCCTGTCATCGACTAGCGACCAGTCCAGGGTGTACCCTGCCTCTCGACTCCAGCCAGTCCGACCCCGAACAGGATCAGCGGAATAGATGACGGATTTGACATATTATTATGACAAAATTTAAGCCAAACAAAAATCAAAACCCATAACCCCACACAAGGATACACACTCACTTGCACACTCACTCACACACACATTTACACCTGAGGAGGTGGGGTACAAATAATAAGATAAATGTTTCTAAACCGTGTGTTAAGGACACTAAAGCGTACATATCATTATACCACACGTAATTGTTAAATGCAAACCATCCAATTGGGAATACGCAAAAAAATGAGATGCATCAAAATAAAGCAATCAATATAAAAATCCAAATGCTGTCATGATCAGTCCAAATGTTATAAAAGGAAGCCAAAGATTCTTCATGTGGACAAGTGAAAAGCATTCTGGGGTTGGTGTCTTCCAGTCTTTAGTCGTACCCCGCCCATCAATAGAGCTGTTTGAATGTGTGAAGGGAGAATGTAAGAATCAGAAGAAAGCAGTGTTTCCTCACACTGTCACAAAGTGTACATGTGACTCGTGCTTAGGAATGAGGCAGGCTACATGGAGATGTTCTGATGAAGGTCAAAGCTTGTAACAACTTGTTTAACGGCTGAATAGTCTTGCATTGTGCTATGTTATTAGTGGCAAACCTTTGCATCTGTTTTTTATTTCGACTAGAAAAGAGGGCAGTTAGATTCTTCATATTGTGCAATGATCGGTCATTGCACAATATCTTCTTCAGTGTCTTTGAAGTCTATTGTCTCAACAAGCAGTTTGTCCACTGCTGTGATAATCCTCCAATAAGCCCAGGTGGCTGAGCAAGCAGCCGTCTGTGAAGAATACCCTGAATTTAACAATCAATCAGACTTGTTTGTCATGGCTCGGTGTAATTCTAGCAGGGCTGCAGATGTGCAGGAGGTGGGTGGGCCTTGCTTGCTTCCTACAGAGAAGGTCTTAAAGGTTAATGGAAAGATGTCAAAGGTCAGCAAAGGGGTCAGATAAAAGCCGGTGTGCGGAGTTCATCTGAGTTCCCTTTATTCATTCATCCAGAGGGTTTGTTTCAATTCTTTTCCTTCTTCCGTCCTGCACAGGGGGTGTTGGTCACACCAGATTGATGGGTAGGGTTGATGCAGACAATCTGGTGCCCTCGTTTTACCATTATGGGGGGGAATTAACTAACATAGTCTCTTCCACTTCCCTCTGGTGCCCTGTGGAAACATCTCAAATAAAAAAAATGTCACTCACCAATGATCACAGCAGCGACGGTGAAGATCACAAAGGCATTTCTCATGAAGCATCCTTTCACGTCACTCCTGGTGATGTTCTCCACTTTCTTCTTGGCCAGCAGTGATCTGGACTGGATCCCGGCTCGGATCTGATGGAGACCGCTCCGGCTCCTCTGTGGGTTCTCCCCGTTGCTCTGAGTCATGTCTGCCGCTGGAGTCCTCAGATGTCTTGTAAATTGTTTTTGGCAAGACTTGAACCGCACTTCACTTTGAGGGAAACACCTCAGAGGTGCAGCTAATTCACTTATCACTCTTTGCTCTTCCTCCACACTGTTGCTGTTCTTTGGTTACAAGTGTCCTGAAAGAAAGGGCAGACATCTTTATAAAACGGTTAGTATTAGATATTTAAGCACGGAAAACAATTACAAAAGGTAAACAACCCCCCTGTCACATCCCTATTGCTTCAAACTTCAGCTTTTTTGTAGTTTTATTGCACTTTTGCCTTCCTATACTCTATTTTACTTTTCACGCAGCATGGATTAAAGTATAATATCTTACCCTCTTGGACTGATGTTGTCAAACATCCATAAATAAAGACTGTGAAATGTGGCATAACTCAACTGTATTGAGCACATTTCAAACATAAAAGCCTGAGAGCTTTTGATTTAATTATTAAAGGCTAAAACAAGAAAGAAGAAGGCAATTTAAAAGGGAAAAAATGCAATCAATAAATAAGAATACGTTTAAGTTTTCTGTTAAGGAAATGCTGAATGACAAGCGAGTGAAGCACACATGTGTTGCACCGACAGCTCTTACAGCATGCAGACTTCCTCCTGTGTACACTGTGGCAACTACAACACACGTGTACAGTGTGGGTCTAATGGTTAAACAAACACACACAAACAGAAATGGGTCATACATTAAACTCTTTTAAAATGGTAAAATACTAAGGTAGAAGTTTTCTGTACCTTTAGGCTTGAGCAGTAACTTCCTCTGGAGTAATGTCTCTGTGTTTTTCAGGGGAGGGGGGGGGGGGAGTTCTGGTCTCACAGCTCGATCAGTGTGAGAGGGACAGAGGATCTCTTTGGCTGTGAGCTGGTCGGTGTGAGCAACCAGCAATGAGGGAGCGAGAGGAGAGATGGGAGGAGAAAGGAAAGGAGCGACTGGGGGATGAGGGAATAGAAAGAGGCAGTGAGAGAATGGAGGCGGTGCTATAGTAGAAGAAAAACTAGTGTTAGTCAGTCACACAGTGCGGGTTGTTGGGAGGTGAGGCGGGAGCTCAAAAAAGTGAAGTAATTTAGAGGAGGGAGGGTGCTTTTCAGACAGAGGAGAGCTTGAGGAATAATGAGCTTTCCAAGCAGGAAAAAGGGAGAAAGGACCTTCTTGTTTTCTTCTGTCCCTCTCTGCCTTCCTTTCAAATGGATTTTCACGCTTGATAAGTTCAACCTGATTGGAGATTCCTGTGGAGAGTGAGTCAACAGAGACACAAAAGACACACATCCATCAAAAAATGAAGAAAAAAATATATGGAAGTGGATTAGCCCTTCATACATTTATTTTGGCACATGTCCAACCAACACACTCATCAATCAGTCTCACTTTGCCTCCTTTTGCTGCGTTCAACTGCATTAAACATTTACACCAGACAAAGTCCACCTTTTATTCAGTACTCTTTCGTTTGTGGAGCTAAACAGAGCGGGTAAATATTTACCAAGTGCCAATGGTACAACTGGTGCTCAGCAAGTTTTGGCTGCGAAAGAAACAATCTGCGTAACCAGAGTTGCATGTGTCAAAGGAGCTGACGATTGTGCTACTTGCACAGTTGGATTTGTCACAGGGGGGAACAAAAGTAGAACAGTTCAATGAGGGATGATCACAAGATAAAGATGGGAGTTTGGTTTGGCAGCAACCTTCAGGAGTTCACAGTTTGGCATGTGTGATGTGTTTAACGCGGAGAGTGTGTACGGAAATATGTGTGTGTGAATGTGGGTTAATGTGCCTGAAAGAAGAAAAAAAAAGTAGCGGTGACAGGAAAGTGAGAGAGGCTGAGCTGAAGGCATCCTTTCTGACTCATACCACGGGAATCCATGTTTGGCAGGGATGTTGTGAAATATTTCAGCAGTCAGCGCGCACACACACACACACACACACACACACACACACACACACACGCACACACACACACACACACACACACACACACAATATTTGACCTTGGTTAAATTACTAAACCTGACTATGAAGGTTTTTGCACACTACTAGAAAGAAGAATAATTTTGAAGAGTGACACTGCAACCACTTTACAGAGAAGTTTTATATTTCCAGCGTGCATGAGTGTGAAGAAAAGCTCGCTCCAAAGGCAATGAAGCATTTTTCTTTCATCCTGTATTTCAAGTATCCATCCATCCATCCATTCATCCATCCATACATACAATCAGGTTTTGCTGACTTTTTCTCCACGTTGTGCAGATTTAAATGGTTTGTAATCATCCTTTAGTATTCAGATGTTTTAAAGAAAATGCTTGAAAGATCTGTCTGATTGTTACTTGTAAATGTGCCAGTCTATCATGACAAATAAATTGTTTGGGGGAGCTGAAAATGTATTCTTCGTTTTGCTTCTGATTGAGATCATCAAATCTGTCCAATCAAAGGAATAATACGTTTTCCTGTGATTTTGTACTTTAAACTACAGAGGCCCTAAGCGGAAATCTGGACAGGATCTTTCAGTACTCATATAAATATACAACAAATTGTATGATTCTATTATATTTCTTAAACATGCACGATAATGTAAACAATTTAAAAAATATAGTTTTTTTCAGATGTGTGACTGAGGTTGGAAGTTAGAAAACGTATGGCAGTTACCCTCTCACTGGCAGACACTAAAACGTGGACTAATAGTACCAGTTCATATCATCATACAAATTCTGTTTATTTCATGGATAGCCCCTTGAGATGATCCATCTCGTTTTCGAGGGGGTCCAGTACAAAAACAAAACAGTACAGTGTGATACAGACACAGTTACACACAACATACACACATAAAGGCTCTCACACACCCGTCCGCCCACATATCCTGCCCGTAAAGCCACAGCACCCACACAAAACAATCAGAGGTAGATACACATAATGACATAATATGCAATCAAGAAAACAAAGATATATTATTAAAGGGGCAAGATGACATTACCATTAGAAGCAGCAGCATGATTTTGTGAGAAAAGGTAGTAGTGATTTCTTAAAAAGGTAAAGGGAATTTATTGTTCTTATGTTTACAGGTAGATTGTTCCAGTCAGAGGGAGCTTTATACTTAAATGCCCGTCTGCCGATTTCTTTGTTGATTTTGGGGACAAGAAAAAAAGGCTGCAGTGTGTAAACTATGTGAGTGGTAATGTTGTCAAATAAACTTATTTTTACATTTTAACCAACAAAAGCAACACGATTCAAGCATGCGAGAACACTGCAGCTGTTGGATATCAGAGAGCAAATACCTGGTTACTTTTAGACTGAGTTGTTTGCCCTCTGTGTTTGTGTAACCTTCATTAGCTTTGGACAAACAGGTAATTACTGTGTGAATTGCAGAGCGAGAGAGAGGATATAAACTGTGTCATGATCCTCCTCTGTCATCCCTGGGACTCGGAAACACTGAACAGCATCTCTCAACGCTTCTGTCTCAGTTGAGTCTTGAGTTACTGGTTCATTGCTGCTGAGTGATTATCATTTTCAGTGGCTGTCTTGTTAGAGCTGCAAATCCAACTATGTTCCTGCTGTTGGTGAGAGGCTTGTTGTTGTTCTGTTGTACGTTTGGAAACCCACTTTAAGACGTAGTCCATCTAAATAACTGATGATTTCCTCATCAGAGAGAGTAAAATGATCATTCACTCCACCACAGAGCAAATGACGGGACTTCTTACGGTGACAAAATATAAACTGCAGCAGTTCCATACATACTTAAAACTCTCTGCTTTGACAACAATGTGCTAATGTGTTAACTTTTCTTATCATATGACCATGCATGTGGGTCACATTTCTAAGGAGTATGAAGATTACAAAGAGTGCAAAGCTAGCTGGTCACTTGTGTGTATTATTTGCAGGGTTGTGGGCTTTAATCCACAGCTGGGGATTGACGCTGTGTTTACTCCTGATGGGAAGGCCGGCATCCTGCACGGGACAGAAGATCTGCCAATGTTAGTGTGGTGTGTGTGTGTGTGTGTGTGTGTGTGTGTGTGTGTGTGGGGGTGTGTGTGTGTGTGCGTGTGTGTGTGTGTGTGTGTGTGTGTGTGCATGTGCGTGCGTGTGCGTGTGTGTGTGTGAGGTAAATTAGGCATTATTCTGAATGAATGAATGAATGAATGAATGTTTTTATTTTGGTCCTTCATCAAAAATAAAAAAATAACGAGTAAGAAATATTTGTGTAAATGGTCCACTTACAGAAACAAAACACTTTACATGCTTACACTCGTCCATTGCACGATCAAATTCAAACAATCAATGACCAAAAAAGGAAAAGGCTGAAGCCCAAGGCTTAATTCAGCCTATATCCCATAAAATCCTTTATAGAACTCAGAACATAAACAATCCAACAACAAAAACAAAAGCAGATCAACTATAAAGCATTTCTTAATTCTTCATCAATTTACATTGTAATCATTCATTCACTTAGATTTTAAGGTTTTTTTGAAACTCCACAGAGAACAAGACAATTTCAACTCATCACTAAGGCTGTTCCATAATTTGACTCCTCGAACTGGGACACATCTGTACAAACATACATGACCCTCTTAAATTTTAATTACCTTCCCTTAATAAAAAAAAATGTTGAATACCAACAGGAAGACTTTTATTTTTAGCTCGATAAAGTATTTCTAATGTTTTTAAATAAGGGTAGAAGAGCTTATGAATAGCGGATTAGTAGAATCATAGTAGCCAGCTTTGTTTATGGCTCTTGCAGCTCTTTTCTGGAGTTTAATAATGGGATGTTGATTGATTTTTCCTGAACCCATATTGATGGTCCCTCAACAAGTCAAATTTTTCAGTCTATTTGCAAAGTATTGCAAAGAAAATTGTGGTAGCAAAGAGACAGGTCTATAGTTTGATATACTATGTTTATCACCATTTTTATATATTGGGACCACCTTAGCTGTTTTCATTTTGTCGGGAAAACGACCTGTGACAAAAGATTTATTACATATATAAGTAAACGGCTCGAGAACACAATCAATTACATGTTTTATAAGTGACATGTCAATCATGTTTCCATCAATGGATGTTTTCTTCTTAAACTGTCTGATCGCTTCTAACACGTCACTTTCACAAACTCCACCGAGGAACAATGAATTAATATTAGTAAATGGCAAACCTACAATTGTATCTTCGTCTGTAGGAATGCCTATATTCACAAAAGCAGATCAACTATAAAGCATTTCTTAATTCTTTATCAATTTAACACAATCATAACAACAACTTAGTTCTGCCAATAAGGGGGGGTGGGGGGTACCTTGTACCCTTGATGTGGACCAAGGTTAAAAGTTCAAAAACAAAAGCAAAAAACTACATTTGTCAAAGTCTTTCAGTAATAGGGCCATTTAATAGAGGTCAAAATAAGGTAACGTTACTGAAAACCATGCTGACAACGCCAAATGTGAACTAAACTACAGATCTAACAGGATAAGAACTGAGGGGGGTGTTTAAACCAGCAAACCAAAACGTGCAGATAGGGGAGGACAACTTTTAAAATCATTCAAACTTAACACAAAGGAACTCTGATCTCCCCCCCCCCCCCTCAAAAACATGTAGTAACAGGGCACTGTGAAGTCCAAAGCAAATTTCCCACTGGAACTAAAGTTAATCTTAATCTTAAATCGTAATCTTAATATGACAGCTCCCTGCCCTGGGCCTTCATCACTTATCATTTCTTCCTTAAATGAGTACAGAAGATTTTTCATTCTTTCATATCTTAGTCAGAAGAAGTGTTTCGTTAACGCATTAACTTGTCATGTCCATCTTTTGAATGGCTTTGAATTGGTGGACATTGGTCCGTTTGTGTGAAAATGTTATTGCTTCACCAGCCTTCAGGCTTTTTATCTTTCTTGCTAATTTTATTTAAAAAAAAAAAATGTTGCAAAATCTTTCCTGAACATTGTGTGCGCTACTTCAGCTCTCACAGACCTAATCCTTGGCTTTCCCATCATTGAACCTCAGCTCATCTGGAAAGCTTTAAAACCAGGACCCCACAGTTCCTCAGCCTCACCGCAGCGACACACATGGCATCCGTCTCACAGCAGCTATCCCAACAAGCAACAACACACAACAGCCTCCTTTGTCTCCAGTGCTCAAAGCAAAAGGGATCGTCTGATGGGGTCAGCTGAAGAGCCAAACCTGTAAAATTAAAGAAAGGAAAAGAGAATCAGGGATCCTGCCAATAAAACACACAGAAACAAGAGAGAAACAGGTGAATGTGACACATTGCCATGGATGCTGGGGAGAAAATGTGTCGCCTTTGGACCAAGTCTGTGTGTCTTCTTGTGTTAATTACATTGCAGGAAGAAAAATCAGTTCATGCTGTCGGACCCCTGCACTCAGTAATGTGCTTTTTCTTTTTCTTTTAAATATGTCGCTCTAAAACAGTTCACACATTAATCTTCTTGAGGTTTATTTCTCTGCACTCACCTTAAATAAATAATTTCAAACGCCCTCTTTGACGAGGATTAGAGGAAAAGATTGATACCACTCTTGTGTCTTCATAGTTACAACAGCCTGCAGTGTACTAGCTTAGCTTAGCTTAGCTTAGCATGAAGACTATAGAAACAAGAATAACTCTATATGTAACACAGTATCATGGGAACATCGAGCTCAAATATTAACAGCACTTATTTCATTTTTGGATGATTTAAAAGAAACACTCTGTGGTTATGATTAAAGTTAAAGAAATCTCTAAGCAATTCAAGGGAAATACCGAAAAAACTTCAAATAAAAGCCCATTCCAATTTAGTCATTTTTACTAGCTTGGTGCTGCTGCAGGTTTTCACAAATAAAGGCAGGTTTAGAGACATTCAGTGTTGAAATAGTTTGTGGATCAAAAAGCAGCAAGACACAACAATTAAGATGAACTATCTGTCTGAGAAAGACAGAATAATGTTAGTCTTTGTGTGTTGTTTATTGATATCCTAACCTTATGTACAGCTAAATATTCTCATAATTATAATTCCCATCTTTGTTGTGCTCAAGTTTTGTTTGAATAAAATCAAAGACCTTTCTCATATTGATGTCTGGCAGGGTCATTTCATAGACTGAAGAACATTTTTGCAGTGTAGCAAACCGATCCAATCATTGTTACCAAAGTTTTACAACACGGGAAGAGAACTGACCATTTTTCTTTCTTTGCATCAAATTAGTTTGAAATATAAAAATGTCACTGCAGCAGCATCTTCCTCCTCTCATCCTCCCAACTATAGATCAAATACCTTCTTTTCTCTCGGATAAGACTTTGCTGCAGAGCCTCGTGTACTTCAGTAAGAAGTCTGCTCTCAGTTCTGTTAAATAGATTACAGGAGGAATGTGGAACAAAATGGCTTTCTGTTTTTCCATCCCGATGTGACGTTCTTTTCATACATTGTTGTTCAGAGGAGGAATACGCCTTTAATGGTATCACATGTTCTGCTTGGATCAACTGTAAAGGGATCAAAGCGGAGAATCAGATCAGCCAAAAACATTCAACTTTGGGAAACAGAATGCTTGATGTGGGTTTTTTTTTGTTTCACCTCCCTGAAAAAGAGGAGATAATGATTCCTTTTTGTTACATCCCTCATCAAATTACATAAACATTTCAAGAGGGATGTTTGGGCTGTTTTCTTTTGCCAGAAAGTGATGAAATTACACAGATAGTTTAGCAAGACATCCCATGATGCACTGCTTCAGTACTGTTACTTAAAGACACTATTTCATCAATAGAAGACATGGAGTCACAAATACACAAACGTTCTCTTTTTCCGATACACACAGGCTGTATCCTCAGTCTCAGCACCACAGAGTGTGTGTAACCCTACCTAGCCCAGGTTCTTCCACCCGGCCCGCCATTTCAGATGGGAGTGGTGCTATCCCAGGGGAGTGATGTATCCAGGACAGGTTATAAGATCTGCGGTCTACAGTGGCCCTCTTGGGACACACAGAACTGGGGCCACTTTGTTCAGCGGCGTTATTGTGCACGAGGGTTTCCCATGGATCAAATGTTACAGACTTCAAACCCCGGGGTCTCAGCGCACTCGTAGCCGTTGTTCAATGAGCACGATGGGAGACGAGGTCGTTCACACAGCGTTTCTCACTGAGCTGAATAAGGCCACACTGGAACTGGTCCCAGCGGTTCGGTGGCTGGATATTGAGAGAGAGAGAGAGAGAGAGAGAGAGAGAGAGAGAGAGAGAGGGGGGGTTGGTGGGGAGTGAGGGGGTAGAAGAGGTGAGGGAGAAGAACACTTGGGCTCCACTGTGAGGAGAAAGATGGTGAGTAAAAGCAACGGAAGAGACAGAGGAAGTCAGCAGACTTACAGCACAGGAAAACAAACTTCCCCTGCTCACTAACGAGGAATCCCCTCAGTTCCACAGCAAACATCTTACTACCTTAGTACATTAACTCAAGTATTGTACTTGCATACACTTATTAGGTGTATTATCTGCACTTGAGAGACTCCATTTAAACTTTTGTTATTTCTGGTCCACTATTATGGATGGAAAAACACTGCCCTAAAAAAACTGTTATAATAAGCCTATACCTACTTCATCTGCAAAGTGAAACTGGCATCAACGTGCACATTCGTATACATTTCCTGTATATACCAAAACAACACAGGAACAAAATCTAAATCTTTTTTGATTAAGTAGATTAAACAAAGATATGCAGAGTGGTTGTGGACAAAGACAAGGGACAATAATTAATGTTAAAGTCCCCATGAAATAGTGAGGGGGCGGGGGCGGTTGTGGATTAGTGGTAGAGTAGGTTGTCTCTCAACTAACTCGAATGTTAGGGGTTTGATCCCAAGCTCCTGCAGCCACATGTCCGATGTGTCCTCAGCCAAGAAACTTAACCCCAAGGAGGGGACGGGGGGATACAGCTCTCTTCTGTTTTAAATTTGGACTGCATTACCCATTTTAAACGCTAGGTGTCAGAGTTACATATTGCTCATTTAATGCACATGCATGCCCCCTTGACTTACATAAGCCTTTTTTTACACACAGCGTGAAAGGACGCAGTTGAAACAGCTGATGACGTAACAGAGTCCAAAGCTGTAATGAGTTTTGCCTTTATATCAGTGTTTTATGTTGATGTATTAACAGTTTTAACAAAAGATTGGAAAGAACTTGTGTAGGTAGAGAAGGAAGCAGCGTCACTACGTGCATGAAGATTGCATTGGCTGCATACAGGTCACATCATAAACTTCATCACCGACAACTTGCTTGCGTAGAATTTTCCTAAATATATTCCTTGCTGCATCCACACATCGGTTCACCCTGACTTCTTGTAGACATTTTATTAGAGGGGCTGTCAGGAAAAAAGTCCTGATAACGTCAAGAATGAAAAACTTTTTTGTTCACACACGCAGGTCACATGAAGATTTGGGGACATTTTCAGGGTTTTTTTTCATGTGTGAAAACAAAAAATAAATTAAGAGACTGAAAAGTCTGATGTAACTATGTCAAAATAAATAGAATTGAGCTTTTCTCTTCAACTAATACAATATAAATCAATGACATATTACTTATTATACCTTTTGTAATGGCAAGTTGTGTTTACAAGTTTTTTATAGCAGTTTTTAAAAATCCTCTCAGAAACTGTTTGTCCATGGTGGGTTGAGTTTAACAAGTAATCGGTGCGCTGTAGTGCCAAAGGGGAGTGACCAGAAACCTGATCGAGTCTTTGTTCAAAATGTGTTGAAGCTTTTAAAAGATTCAAACATGATACCTTTCTTTTTATTTGATAAAGAAGACCATCTTCAAATAACACAAAAGACTGAAATGATTAATGACACTATAATGAAAAATAAGAGACAACAGCGTAAAGGCAAGATAGCGAGTATCTGACCTCGGCTGACCTCACGGGGGCCGATTTCTGCAGCTTTCTGAGCCCCCCATGCTGGTTTCAAGTTTGATCATTGTTGTCTGACCATAAAGTTACATTTAAAAGTACAATATTAAAATGTCTTATCCCAATCATTATCATCATTGTTATCATCAGCATCATCGTCAAAGGCATACACTGTAAATAATTTTCCTGTAAAATAACAGTAAAGAGCTGGCAGCAGAGACGCCAGCTCTTTACTGTTAATTTACAGTATGAATACTGTAAAATGACTTTACAGTAGTTGGCTGTAAACAAGAAATACAGTATACTTCTGTATTTCTACAAGTAACAGTAAAGAACTGGCAGCAGAGACGCCAGCAATATACTGTAATTTTACAGTATGAATACTGTAAAGAACTTTACAGTAGCGGGCTGTAAATCAGAATTATAGCATATTTCTGTATTTCTACTGGCAGCAAAGATGCCAGCAATATTCTGTAATTCTGATTTAACAGTCTAATACAGTAAAATTAAATACAGCATAATTCTTTTTAGGATGTTACTTCAACTTATCGTAGTTTATAATAGACAGGCACAATAGATAAGAACTAAATTTAGCATTTTAAAGATTATTTATAATATCAGTGCAACTAAGAATACAACTTTATTATTCTGTGGGCTACAAACAACTGCCTAAAATATGCATTATTGTGATATACAAAATAAGCAATACAAACTTATAAAGGATTGAAATCAAGTTAATTTTATTTGTAAGGGCAATGTCAACATGAATGCTGCTACTGTCAAATTGAAACAACAACAAATAAACAAACTCTAAGGTGACCCAGAGATTCCAGCTCCGCAATAAATGTAATTTCTTAAATTGCTTTTGAGTAACTGCCCCTTACCCTTACCAAACATTAAAACATCTGAGACTATAGAGACGGACTCATTTTGTTTTTGGGTTGATGTCAATGTCGGACCATATGGGCTAATATAAACCATTTTTTGCAATAATACTGCAAATTTAGTTATTAAAAACACAGATAAAGGCAGATATTTTAAATTCTAACATTAAACTTTATGTCCTAGAAGTGCACTATGTAGTATGGGAAAGATGATTTTAATCAGAAGAACATCTTCGTAAATTGATTGATTGTATGACTGAGCAAACTAAACAAACAAATTGTCTTTGAAAATATGCATCAAAACATTTAGGTAAGAAAATGTGTAGTAGGTCCGTTGTCACTGCGAGCTAGGCTTCATTTGACCTCTTAAAAAAGTCCTGTGACCAGGTGGTTGTGTGTTTTACCTCTAGAAAAAGGAAGGACTCTGTTTTATTTCTTAGCTCCTGTAGGAACTACTAGAGTCTGGGTGTGTGTGGAAAGGTTCAAGGAGAGATGACTGTCATATGGCTTGTCACTGTTCCTCTCTGCAGCATTATTCCAGTGTCGCTCTGTCAAACAACAAAAAACACATATTCATAATCAATCATAAATAAACTGTTGAGTCAAATGTACAATATATACTCAAAAGCAATGCTTATAAAGATAATAATACCAATTCTCATGTGACTTAATGTGGCAAAGTCAGACTATCGAAACAACACATGGAGAGAGAAATGAAAGAGAGCAGACTGACCTGTATGAAGTCCCATTCAGAGTCAGGGGGTTTCTTCAGTAGCATGGAGACATGTTGACTGCAGGAGACTTCTTCTGGACGATAACATCTGTCTTCTTGGAAAAAATCTTTCAACCAAATCAACAAGACATGTTAGTTCAGATACAACAGCCAAAGTGGGCCTAACTACACTTTGAGAGGAGAGGATGACACTTAAAACTTGAAGAGTTTGTAAAACTCCAACAGCAATCTGGCAAAACATAATTAAAATTAAATGTATTTGTATACATTCTCCTGTGCCACTATTGTGACACAGTTATTAAAACATACCTGACAGGGGACATTGTAATTGTTTGATTTAAAAAAATATTAATATAAAAACGGTTTGGCTGTTATTCAGATTGTCAGTTCCTTTCCATCAACAAACATATCATGCATTTGTCTTGATCTTGCTAAAATATGTCAGAAACGGCCAAGAAAGGTATTTTCTGGCTATTTTTCAGTGCCATAGGGCACCACATGAATGAGTCCTGAAGTGAAAACTCGGAAGTGAGTTATCATTTAAGTGCCATGGGGTCTATCCTCCAACTAGGACAACTGCAATTTTGTTGCTATTGAGTTTGAGAAAGTTATGCGAGAACCAGGATTTAACTTCAAGGAGACAGTCTGAGAGGGATGAAGGTGGGAGGGCGGAGTTGGGCTTGGAAGACAGGTAGAGCTGGGTGTCATCCGCGTAGCAGTGAAAGTGAATACCAAATTTCCTGAAAATGTGACCGATGGGTAGGAGGTAGAGGATGATGATGATCACCAGTAGTGACTGTACACCATAAAGACTTTAATGTTAGTCACAACAGTACAAAAACGTGCAGCATGCTTACTGTTAAGAAAGCTGCGATATGAGCAGTATGGTCAGAGGAAGAGAAGAGGTCTACAGAGGACTGATAGCAGTCTGTGCTTACTGTAGGTGGTACATTACCCACACTAGCTGTGACTCCTTGATACCTTCAGAGAACTGACCACTCATCTATCTGTGGTGATTGTGTTTGCAGAAAGTCACAAGGGACCGTGGTGGGATGGCTGCTGTCGTCTGATCTGCCAGCAGACAGGATTCCTGTGGTCTACTGCAGTGAGAGACACCAGTCAAGTGGGTCAGGATGTTGTCCTGCTGCAGGAGACAGGGACTGGATGTGCTCAGTTGTATTGCTTCATGGTGATATCTCCACATGGCCACCCCAGCTCCAACTGAGACCTGCTGGATCATTGTCTATTTGATTTTATTATGTTACAGAATGTTAGATTGGTGGAATTGTAGCCAATGAATTTATGTTCTGTGAGTCATTTGTGTCACAATAACGACAGTTTACATCTCCATCAGTTAGCCTATCATCTATGGAAAGATGAAATAAGCAGTTCAGAGCCAGTACAGGTGATTAGTACAGACCGAAAGGAGTTTCCATCGGAACATCACAGCAGAGGATCCACTTCCTGTCAGAGGATCCACTTCCTGTCAGAGCTTCATACTCGAGTCTCCAGCAGGACTTACACAAGTGCCAACTGGATATTCAGAACTGATTCTGTAACCAGTAACAAGACTTTATGGGGGTCTGTTTAGAGCAGCCTCCTCCTCTGCTTGACACAGCTTCTCATCGCTCTGTGCTTGTGTTGTAGTCTACGTTGTTGGTTTGACTCCGTACCACATGCCGCACGAACCTCACACTCAGCCGGCACACTGACAATCACACCTCACTCCTGGTGTAAATGGTGATTACTGTTGGTACATTTTGTTTGAGACTTTAGTTTTAGTTCAACCATCTCCCTTGTTTCAGGCCTTAAGAACTGGCTCATGACAACATGAACAGTTCTCTAAGTGGATGGTGGCTTACAGGTTTAGAAAGCTAATTTCTGTCTCTCTAGTTCTTCACTGAAGGACGAGGATCAACAGGCTAACTTTGGGTACTGACCATGGTCGCTGTGGACTGAGTCAATCCAAAAAGTGAATTAAAGATTCCCCGTCAACATTGATATCATAATATCATATCGTGAAACCATTAATTGTTAGTAATTGTAGTAATGATGATGGTGGCAATAATGATGATGATATTGTGGATGAATATTAGTAACGTTGCTATTACAATGTGTTTTTAATTTTTTTTTTTTATGTTTATTTCTATTCCTTTATATTCCCACCCATTTTTTTTCGGCGATCTCCCGCGAACCCGCTCTGACTCCCAGTCTCCACCCGGAGGAGAGCAGGCGGGGAGCGAGAGGTCGCGCGATCTCCCGCGAACCCGCTCTGACTCCCAGTCTCCACCCGGAGGAGAGCAGGCGGGGAGCGAGAGGTCGCGCGATCTCCCGCGAACCCGCTCTGACTCCCAGTCTCCACCCGGAGGAGAGCAGGCGGGGAGCGAGAGGTCGCGCGATCTCCCGCGAACCCGCTCTGACTCCCAGTCTCCACCCGGAGGAGAGCAGGCGGGGAGCGAGAGGTCGCGCGATCTCCCGCGAACCCGCTCTGACTCCCAGTCTCCACCCGGAGGAGAGCAGGCGGGGAGCGAGAGGTCGCGCGATCTCCCGCGAACCCGCTCTGACTCCCAGTCTCCACCCGGAGGAGAGCAGGCGGGGAGCGAGAGGTCGCGCGATCTCCCGCGAACCCGCTCTGACTCCCAGTCTCCACCCGGAGGAGAGCAGGCGGGGAGCGAGAGGTCGCGCGATCTCCCGCGAACCCGCTCTGACTCCCAGTCTCCACCCGGAGGAGAGCAGGCGGGGAGCGAGAGGTCGCGCGATCTCCCGCGAACCCGCTCTGACTCCCAGTCTCCACCCGGAGGAGAGCAGGCGGGGAGCGAGAGGTCGCGCGATCTCCCGCGAACCCGCTCTGACTCCCAGTCTCCACCCGGAGGAGAGCAGGCGGGGAGCGAGAGGTCGCGCGATCTCCCGCGAACCCGCTCTGACTCCCAGTCTCCACCCGGAGGAGAGCAGGCGGGGAGCGAGAGGTCGCGCGATCTCCCGCGAACCCGCTCTGACTCCCAGTCTCCACCCGGAGGAGAGCAGGCGGGGAGCGAGAGGTCGCGCGATCTCCCGCGAACCCGCTCTGACTCCCAGTCTCCACCCGGAGGAGAGCAGGCGGGGAGCGAGAGGTCGCGCGATCTCCCGCGAACCCGCTCTGACTCCCAGTCTCCACCCGGAGGAGAGCAGGCGGGGAGCGAGAGGTCGCGCGATCTCCCGCGAACCCGCTCTGACTCCCAGTCTCCACCCGGAGGAGAGCAGGCGGGGAGCGAGAGGTCGCGCGATCTCCCGCGAACCCGCTCTGACTCCCAGTCTCCACCCGGATCTTTCCCTCTTTCCCTCTTTCCCTCTTTCCCTCTTTCCCTCTTTCCCTCTTTCCCTCTTTCCCTCTTTCCCTCTTTCCCTCTTTCCCTCTTTCCCTCTTTCCCTCTTTCCCTCTTTCCCTCTTTCCCTCTTTCCCTCTTTCCCTCTTTCCCTCTTTCCCTCTTTCCCTCTTTCCCTCTTTCCCTCTACCGGTTTAAAGGGGGAAAAAATTGCTTTTGAAATATTTATACAAATATAAAGACATTTTATTTTACTTGTTTCATCTTAACAGTCTAGACGTTATGCCCAGTTGGAAAAGTGTGTGTTCACAAGCAGTGAATACACTTCCAACTGGGCATAATATCTAAAACTGTTAAAAAGAAACAAGTAAAATAAAATGTCCCAAAGTTGGCCTACCTCTTGAATGGTAGTGAGATTGCAACCGTTGACAAAACACTGAAAAAAGAAGCATTCTGTATTTTTCATTTAATCCATTTATTGTGACATGAATGATAGCCTTGCAAAGTAAATATATTTTTAAAAATGGAAGAAAGAAATGCATCCAAATAAAGTAAAGTACCTGTTCTCATGCAAACTCTCTTTGAAGCATCTGATGACGACAGAAGAAATCTCCCTCATGCCTCCCGGAGAACCATAATTATCCACCTTAAAAAGAACAAAATTAAAACGTAGGTCAGGGTAGATAAAATAAAGCCAAAGTAACTGCAGTTTCATCGCAATAGTCAGAATTTATCACAAACAGTAACAATTTTTGATAAGGACAAGCAATGCTTTCTCACTCAGCATGTGTGCAGACTTCTTTACAAACACATTTCAAGAGGCTGAAAAGTCTTGCCATTACATTTGAGCTGAATTTAGAGTTAAGTGTCTGGATGTCTATCTCAGCCTTATTGTACACTAATAAAATATGTATTAATGTGTGATTCTGGGAAGAGAGACATTTTAGGATTTTTATTTATTGAAACTTTATTTTGATCATTCTCTCCTGTTTTATATAGTATTAAATAAAAATAAAAACAATTGAACAATGCTTTTGCAATTAGAAAGAACACAAAACAGGATATACATGTATATAGATATATATAAAGTCTTTCGGAAGCATCTGACGATGGCAGAAGAAATCGGCTCTCTTCCAATATCTGTTGAGAAACAAAAGAAAAACAAAGACCTTACTATTTTAAAACTTTTATCATTTTCTTGAGTAGTTATTTGGGGGGGGAGGGGGGGCAAGGAAGCAAAACATAACTTAATAACTCCAAACTTCAAACGGGAGCTTCTTGGTGTGCAGATCTTGTTTTGCTTTCCTTACCATTTTTTTATTGTGGATCCAGCACCCACTGAGGGATGTGTGTCTTTCTTGATTTTTCATCGTTATCAAGCAGCACATCAAAAATAAAACATTCTCGCAAATGCTGTCAACTAAATAAATGGTATCCTGAAATCAGAAAGAGTAAAATATGTTACTTGAATGTGCAGACATGTATTTATTTTATGTATGCAAGATCCATTTAGCACTGTAATAAGTGTTGATTGTTTACCATGTTTATTTTTGTCTGGACAAGGCAGGAGACTGAAGATACATCCAGAGTGTAACAAACAGTCATCGAGGGCAGGAATCGTATTTGCAGATTTGTACAAATACCTGACAGTAGTCTTGTTTGGTCAGTGTAATCATCTTCATGCTGCCTTGTTCTGGGCTGTGAAACAGATATTGTATAATTATTTGAATCCCATTCCTCTGCATAAGTCACAGCTGTAGTATGTTTTAAACAATGATACATACACCACCATGGAGGCTGTGAGTTCAAAGTCGTGAATCATGACAAGGAAGTGAAGGTCCCAAAGACTCAGGGTATCCTTAAGCAGAAGAAAAGACAAAAAAGGCTTATATACTTGTCCAGATGTGTATCACAGCTTCAAGTGAGAGCACAGAACTCACCTCACTGTCAGGAACATACTGGAGACTTTCCACCAACACTATCTTCCTCACTCCTTTAAAGCAAACATAGACAGGGAAAATATTCAACAAACGTGAAACAATCTTTTCAAACAGGCCTTTTAACTTTGTGCAACTCTTTCACGTTGTGTTGTTCACACTTGAAGAAAACTCACACTTGAAGAAAACTCCTGAAAAACTCCTGATATTTGCCAGAGAAGCTGAATGTGTGAACGCAAAGGGCCACATTTTTCAGTCGGACTTCACCCGGAGTTTCTCCTCCAGACCCCTAGTATTTTTTCCGCAGCAAGTCAGAGTGAGATCGCAGCAGGATATTAGCTGGAGAATTCACATCGAATTATGTACTGTACTTGTAAACAAGAGCTGATTGCAGAACCTTGCTTCCATCCTTCTTTGGTACAAGTACCACTGGGTTACACCACTCGCTCTTCAAAGCCTCGATGATCCCCAGGGACAGCATCAAGTCAACCTCCCTCCTCAGTAAGGCCAGCAGGCGCTCAGGGATCCTGTAACTTAATCTACTTACGTCTCATCTTCGCACCTTCTCTTACAACAATGTCATGTTCAACAATATTTGTTCTCCCAGGATTCTCCTGGAAAACTTCTGAATTACAGATAGATCTCACCTGAAGCCGTTGGCCGTCTGAGATCATGGTCTTCCAGGTCACTAGAGAGGTAAGTATTGCTCATCCACTTCTTATTAGCATCACTTCTATAACTAGGTAGGAGCACCAGCACTTTCTGTCCTGGGTCGAAGGTTCGCCTGGCTGACTTGTCGTAACAGGACTTCTGCTGCTGCTGGGCATCCGCCATGTACGATTGGGCCAGCTCACCCATTTTCTCCAGCCGCTCTCTCATCTGGATGACATAGGATACAACGTTAACAGATCCCACCCTCCCCTTGCCTCCTTCCCAGATCTCTCTCGACAGTGCAAACGGGCCCCAAACTTAATGTCCATACAAAAGGAGAGAAACTAGTAGAGGATTGTGGTACTTCTCTGTATGCAAAGAGGTAGGGCAGCCATTGATTCCAGTCTGTACCAGTGTTGTTTACAAACTTGGTCTGGTTAAAGTGCTCCGTTAGCCTATCCATTTAAGGATGAGATGGTGTGGTCCTCCTGAGTCTCCTGATATCAAGTAACTGGTACACCTGTTTCAGCAGAGAAGACATAAAGTTAGTTCCTTGATCAGTTAATATTTCACAAGGGAAGCCCACCCTTGAAAAGAACTGTACCAAACAGAAAGCAACTGCTTTTGCCTTTATGGATTTTAGTGGAAAGACTTCTGGATACTTGGTGGAATAGTCTGTTATAACCAGCATATAACAGTTTCCTGCTTTGCATCTCTCTACAGCACGAACAATGTCCATCCCAAGGTGCTCAAATGGGGTGCCAATAATGGGTAGTGGTTGAAGTGGAGCTCTTGGGTTGTTTTAGCAGATGTTATTTGGCACTGAGGGCAACTTTTACAAAACTGAGCAACATCTCTACACAGGCCAGTGGAAATGGTTTTTAATGCGAGCCGTGTTTTTGTGTTTGCCCAGGTGGCCAGCCAGGGAACTGAGTGCCCCAAGGCAAGCATGGTGTTTGCAGCTGCTTGGGCAACCACTAACTGCAACGCTGACAATAGATGATGCAATTTTGTAGGATATGCTCATCACTTATGATGTCCAACTCAGCTTCTGGCTCCTTCTCCTTTGCTTCCTGGAAAAGACAGAATAAAGATGGATCAGTTTTCTGCATATCACTTATATTATCTTGAACCCTAGTGGTAACTCTGACTCAGTGCTTGTTGATAGTGTCACCACTGTCTTTTGGAATTTCTCCTGCCTTCTCCGTCTGCAGGTTTTCCGAGACTTCCCAGGTGTGGTCTCCAACTCTTCATTGAAAAAGTGCAGGGCACTGAGAATTGTGGAGGGCTCATTGGATTGCTTGGCCTGCATTCTGGTTACCACAGCGTTACACTTTCTGCTTTGTTCTGACTCCAACAAATCAAAAAGAACTGGTAGGTCTCTTTCTAGAACAGCATCAAAAGGCAGATTATCAGCAACCCCAATGTTCAAAAGGAAAGTTTGACCTTCTACCTAAATGTACATGTTAGCTGTTGGATAAGGCTTCTCGTCTCCATGAACACAACAGATAGGGATGGTTTCACTTTCAATGTTGGGTGGAACAAATTTCCTGTATACCAGTGTCTGATCACTCACAGAGTCGAGCAAGGCCCTAAGCGTGGTTCCATTAACTTCAATGTTTTGCATTTTAATAGAACAGTCATTTTTAATGCGAGGATGTGGTACAAAGCACATTTGTGCAAGGCAAGTATATTTATACAGCACATTTCAACAACAAGGCAATTCAAAGTGCTTTACACAACATCAAAAGCATCATGACAGAGAGAAAAAATATATATATATATTAAAATAGAAAATTTAAAAATCACTAAAACAAACAATTCACAATCACAGAGAAGAACCATTTGGACATTCCTTGGCATTTTCACTACCTCCTTCAGATACCAGATTTGAAGGACTCACTTGAGATTTTCCCTGAATCCTGAAAACGTCTTGACAGGATGCATATTTTTAAGGTTGTACACAAAACCTCCAGCTGTTAGTTAACTATAACAGTTGTAATATTAGCCGAGTTTTTCGGGTACATGGGTTAAGTATGGCCATAAGTCCACATAGATAACAAATTAGCTTTTTGCTAGAGGGTTTTGTTGGCCTGCTAGCTGACGGGCCCTCCCACATGAGAGACTTACCTGCACTGGTTGCTGCCCCCTGTTGGCACTGTTGGGCTGGTTTGTGGCTGTCCTTTGTCGTCCTCCATGCATTGTAGCTCCATGGTAGACCCTTTTTCCTTGCCGCCACAAAGACATCGGACAGCTTGGCGGCCTCCGTTGCTGAATCTGGTTCATGCTCTTTGATCCATACCTGTAGCTCAGGGGACAACATTCTCAAGTATTGTACAAGAATGATCATTTCAATTACTTCTTCTGTAAAGTACTGTAAACGTATGGAATCAGATCAGTCTCAAGATTCATGAATGCACACAGAAGGATTCACAAATGTATTTCAATGCACACACAAATAGGTATCATTCTATATAAATGTAAAAAAAATCCACAAATATATGATACATTTGGATCTTGTTACATTTATACACGAACTGTTCTGTCTGCATTTACAAACTGTTTGTCTTGTGTGAACCTCATTGCATTTGTGTGTGGGATTTTTGAGACTCCCCTGCCGTGGTTCGATTCACAAATGCATTTTTTTCAACAGGGAAGTGTCTGTAGCCAATCAGATGTCTCCTTCCTGTTCAGCCAATCACAGTAGTGTAGATTCGAGGGTATGTTTTAATGTGATCACTAAGCGTTACATCTGCGCAGACAGCGATTAGCCTAGCTGTCTGATTCAAGTCATCAAATGCTATTTTGAAGAGTAGCCTACAAATAGTGTCTGATATTGTCGTACTATAGATGGAAAGTTGTTTATCGTGGTGGGTATATTGACTGTGTGGTTATGTATGAACATACTGTCTCACCGGTGTGACGGTTTAACAGGTGTTGAATAAACTGGTGATATTTCTGCCGATGTGTTGGGGGCTTTAGGACTCATTGTTTACTATCGTAATCACGTTGACCACCAAATAACATCCTAATAACACCGTTCACGTCCCCATTATGAGAATGAACAGTGCCAACATCTATTTTGAAAAGATAACACTAACGTTACTAGTGTTATCTTTTCCTGCTTTCCGACCGTGGTCAGAGCGCACAGGGGAGACTGGTCTGCTCCAGCTCCAGGGCTGAAGTTGTAGCTCTAAATTCCGGGGCCCTGTCACTTTTTTTTGCTGAACAGCAGCAGGTAGTAAGCAGACACGGAGAGTCCGGCTTGTTTCTTGAGGAGTCGGTCCGTTTATTACACATACAGGTCAAACTGTACATACACTCGTTTCTCTGCTCTGACACTGCTCCGGTCCCCGGCATCAACAACGTGACTCGCGCACACACCGATCAAACACACAAACTCGCCTCCGCTCTGCCTCTCCTCACCACCCACACGCATGCGCACTGAGCTATACACAACCGGGCATACTCGTATAACACTAGCTAAGAGTTTGCGGAGTCACAAAGTAAGTTAAAACCGACAAATGTCAGACGGAAAATCTTTATTTGTACTCGTCAAAATAGCATTTGATTACTTGAATCAGACAGCTAGGCTAATCACTGTCTGCGCAGATGTAACGCTTAGTGATCACATTAAAACATACCCTCGAATCTACACTACTGTGATTGGCTGAACAGGAAGGAGACATCTGATAGGCTACAGACACTTCCCTGTTGAAAAAAATGCATTTGTGAATCGAACCACGGCAGGGGAGTCTCAAAAATCCCACACACAAATGCAATGAGGTTCACACAAGACAAACAGTCTGTAAATGCAGACAGAACAGTTCGTATATAAATGTAACAAGATCCAAATGTATCATATATTTGTGGATTTTTTTTACATTTATATAGAATGATACCTATTTGTGTGTGCATTGAAATACATTTGTGAATCCTTCTGTGTGCATTCATGAATATTGAGACTGATCTGACTCCATATAAACGGGGTGGAATATGGTAATTTCAAAAGAATAATGAATTGAATATTAACAAGGTAATCAAGAGACTTCAAACAATGATGTGTTGGTGCAAAACAGATATATTTATGAGCTAGGTTGTCCTTAAACTGCACCAAATTAAAACCCACTTAAAATAAGACAATAACATTGTCCTTAAATGTCTTTGCTAAAAGTTGACTAAAACAGGAATAAAAGTCAGGTAAAACAAGGGATACAAAGGAGAGCTAAAAGTCACCACTTAAAACGTAAGAGGCAAAAAAAATCACTCAGCTCCAACAAAATAAAACAGTGAATAATTTGTCACGATCTTCTGCAACTGACCACGTCTGCTGCTTCCTTCGCAGGGTCTCCTCAAGTCGCTCAGCAAGTACACAGGCTGCAGGACTGGCACTGCAGAAACAAGAAAATACCACCAGTATTGTGCCTACACATACACAATCGCTGTACTTCTAAAACCAGAGTGTAACTACTCTCCCAAAGGGATACTAATGCCGCTGGCATTGCGCCTCACTCTGCCGCTGCATGCAGGGGTGTTGCTTGTCAACAGGCAAGGCAGGCAACTGCTTGGGGCCCTAGACCAGTAGGGGGCACCTGAGGGCTCATGAATTGTTCTGGCTCCTCATTTAGCAGAAAAACTGTCCATTAAATCAAACAAAGCTATACAGGTGCAGGTAATCTGTCACTGGTCACACCAAGGCAGAAAGTTAACTCATTCTTAAAACATGCATAAAACCAAGAGTATTAATTAAAACTCAAAAATGGCAAACAATAAAACCAAATCATAAATATCACAATATGAATAAAACCAAAAATGTAAAAAATCTGCAGAGGCCTCAGCTTGGGTGGAAGGATAGTGCATTGTAGTCAATGGAGCCTCCACATTTGATGGGTCAGAGTCAGAAAAGATCAGGTACTGGAGTTGTTCTGGCCTTAACTTCTAACTGCAGAAGCTTAAACTGATGTTAAAGTGCTTTAAGCACTGTTCTTGCCTTGCAGTTAGCTCATTATGCTTAGCCTGCAGGGCCTCTTGCTGACCAATGTGGGCCTGGAGAATGGACATCAGGTATGACAGAGTTGGCTCCTTACCTTCACCCTCAGTGCTTCCTACAGTCCCAGAAGCTCCATTGTCTTTGTGACAGGGTCAGTTTTAAGGTGTCCTGCATGTTTTATATTTTACTGATGGTTTTAGAGTGCTTGATTTATTATAAGTTTTACTAATTGAGTGTTTTTATACTTAATTGCATGTTTTATCAGTGTGTGTATATCCAAGATTGCTGTGTTTTTTTATTCCTACGAACCCTGACATACCCAGTGACAATCACCAGGCTACAATTAAGCAGATGAGCTACAGGTGTGCGGCACACTGTAAGAGGACTCATAGCCAAGCAGGTGACACGAGGAGAGGTACAAAACGAGAAGGGCAGGAGGGAAATTGACGGTAGAGACGACGGTGAAGCATCAGAGCCAGCGAAAGTAACTCGCAACATCCTGGATATAGATGTGATCGAGCCACTGAGCCTGAAGCACAGCAGCCAGTATCCAAACACCGTGAATACTCCACCTTGGGTGGCACCTTGGGTGCCAAAGTTTGGGGGTCCTGAATCTGAAATTAAATATGGGGAATGGAAAGAACAGTTACAGGGACTTGTGCAATATACTGAGATGACAGAACCACATAAAGTGAGCATTTTGATGGGGGCATTGACTGGAGTTGCTAAAAGACAGATACGTGTTCTAACTGAGGCTGAATGCAACACAACAGCTAAAATATTTGCGGCACTTGATAATATTTATAAGGAGCGGGTTCCAGTATCTGTATTAAGGACTCAGTTTTATGGGTGCTGGCAGAAACTAGATGAACCTGTGCAGTCTTCTGTTCTCAGGTTAAATGAGCTGTATAGTAGGCTGCAGCAACACCCAGATGGGCTTCAAGAAGAGGCTCTTCTCCTGGAGGAGGACAGATGTGGACACCGTTGGTCAGAGGTTACATGCACAGCTGTCGGGGGGGGGCAACTAACCTGCAGTCTCATTCACAGAAAGCTGATCGGAAGGCTGAATTGAAACAAGAAATCATGTCTGAGCTGAAAGACCAGTTAAAGGTACTGGACACAAGAACTCCTTAGAGAGCTAAGGCCACAAAGCCCACACCGCCAACCCAACTACACCCAACAGCGTGAGCCCAACCAACAACGTCACATGCCTACAACCCCCAATATGTGGTCGGCAGAGGGTAGGCCTATTTGCAGACGTTGCAGAAGGACTGTATGGAGAGATGCCTTTGCAGTGTGCAGCTGGACCATGGCCACTGCAGAAGATGGGTTCCTGGGCTATGTCTGGCCAGCCCATCGCCAGGGCGTAACCATACCTGCCCGGATTGAGGTGGTGGTCTGGGGTCATGCCAAAGCAGGAAGTAGGGGACGTGACTACTATGGGCTGGTCGAAGAAATTCAGGAGCCTGGTGCTGTCTCAGCAGCTCGAACCATCTCTGTGGTAAGACAAGGTCGAGTTCCCATCCGTGTCTGTAACCTACACAAATTCCCTGTCTCCAAAGGCATTACCAGAAGCTGAGCAGGCTATTCCAGGTGGATGAGACACACATTCATGGAGCCTGCGATGTTTGCCTTAAGCCTGGTGAGGATGGCGTGGTGGAAGTGGGGTTGGTGAGTGCATGTGATGGGGCCGAAGAGAAACAAGTGTTTGAAGTGCTGAAGCTGGCCGAACGACCAGAACTGACCGTGGATGAGCAGGGTCAGTTAGCAGCGCTGCTGAGCAAGTGGGAGAAAGTTTTCTCGGTACACGAGGAAGACTTTGGAAAGACGGATGTGGTGAAGCACAACATACCCACTGGCGATGCAGCCACCATCCGCGAACGCTTTCGGCCTTTTCCCCCCCCAACTCTATAAAGACATGAGATCCCTTCTAGCAGGGTTTGTTGCAAGGTGGCATTATTGTTGAAAGTTCTAGCCCCTGGGCAGCTCCAATTGTTATGGTGAGGAAGAAAGATGGGAGTTGGCGTTTCTGTGTTGATTATAGAAAGTTAAATTCTGTGACTCACAAGGATGCTTTCCCTCTCCCCAGGATTGAAGAAACACTCACCTCAATGACTCAGGCGAAATGGTTCTCTACCTTGGACCTTGCCAGCGGCTACTGGCAAGTAGAGGTAGACTCACAAGACTGTGAAAAAACTGCCTTCACAACACCTCTAGGTTTTTTCGAGTTTCAGCGCATGTCCTTTGGCCTGTGCAACGCACCAGCAACATTCCAGCGCCTAATGCAACAGTGCCTCAGTGGCCAAATCACAATCAAATCAGGAAGTTGGGTGTTACAAGCTGCAGCAACTTAACACATCTTAGATGTGTGAAAATAAATACTTCAAACCAAACGGATTCAGTTAGAAGTTTCAGCGTAGCCTGCGAGGTGAACACCAAGTTCCTTTTTAAAACATCTAATACAAACTAAAATAGGCTCATTTTAGAAACAATAAATGGATGATCTTTCATCTCAGGTTCAGTTGAAGCTAAATCAGCCTTTGAGACTAAGCAGCCTCAGAATAATAAAACTAAATACACTAAAATACTCTTAACACTGTTTTTGAGTGAGACAAACAAAAGAAGAGACTGAGCTCTAAACAATGCCAGTCTGGGCCCTTGCAGCTCTGTACACTCTTTGATAAATTGTTGAAACTCACCAGCACTGTGCCCCTCCAACTCCAACCTCCAACTACCTAAGAGGCCCCCAAGCCTCCTCTTATATAGGAGCTGGCATCTACCAAAAGGGGTTGGAAATCAATTCACTCTCAGGTGAGTATTACCTGTTCTACAAACAACACATACTATCTGCAATAAGGCTAAAAGCATGTCAAAATACATTTCAGTTAAGTAAATACTGAAACAGCCTTTTAAATAACATTTTTAAGTCTCAACAACCTAAACACCCCTCCACTTCTACCAAACATGGCACCTTCCACTTGACACACCCCCATATAAACCCAAGGCAGGCTTCAGCTCTGTTTGACACTTCCTGGTTGAGAAAGAGGAGTGCAGGAAAGGCTGTGGAGCAACGGGTGACTAACAAGATATATTTGATGTGTAACAATGAATAAAATGTTTTAATGTAAAAATAGTCGATGTGTGTTTTCTTTTGGTTGAAAATAAAATGTTTGAGGTCATTTGTCAATGAGTTATTCTTAAGATTCATCAGAAGTTATTCACACAATGTACTCGTTGCTAGTCATGCTAAGCTAACATTAACACATGCCTCTCAAATTGTCAACAACTCAAGTCTCGAGTCCGACTCCTCAAAGTAGAATCTGAGTCCCCAAAAGCTGAGTGTCTGAACTATTCTAATATAGTTGTTCTGTCCTGTGTTTTACCATGTGCAATTGAAATGTGGTTAGCCTTTTGTCCTTCTGTTAGCATGTAGTTGCAGTATTTATTGGAAGTATCAGTATGTACTTCAGTGACTATGTGTAGCGTTAGCATTAGCCTTGGTATTATGTGTCATGGATTTCTTCTGAGCTTTTGATGTAGCATAGCATGTTGCTTAGCATTAGCCTTGTTGTTATGTTTTATGTAATGCTTCTGAGGTAGCATAGCAATTAGCATGTAGCATAGCATTAACATGTAGCTTAGCATTAGCGACAACTAAGCATTCTTTTTGTTATATATTTGCAGTACGTCAGCATTAATCATTTAATCGTTTGTATTTCTTTATAGGCTATAGACCTTTGATATGACAGTAATCTGTGCATTTTGTTTTGTCTTGTAGTTTTCAGTCCTTATTCAATCTGGTGAATAAATCAAAGAGCAACTAACTACCTGACTCACTCATCATTGAATGGAGTTTGGCTGACTGTCAAACTGCGTACATTAAACACGTAGGGAGGACTGTTACAATAGGCTTCACTTCCTTACTTAAGCACATCAGTTATATTAATTTATAATAATTCATTGCTCCAAGCTTAGGCTGTCTTTAACTCTTTGAGTCTTAATGTTTATACTGTACCTATTTAAGGATGTGATATTAGCCCAGAGCCATATGAGGCTAGGCCTGTATGTTTTCCTCCCTCTGCCTCGACCTCTTTGTGCTAAATTACCGGGTTAGCGAGTGTCGGTCCTCTGACCGTTAGGCTGTATTAATTTTACTCTAAATACAACAACTAAAACTGCCCAGAAGTCATATTTTTACACTATTTACTGTAAACCTAAGCCTCACTCATAAATTACATGTTTAAATCAATAAATAGACAAGCTAGTGCTACTGAGGATCTGTTTGTATCAAACATCCTCTGCAATATAAATGTGATATTAAAAAATAAAATAAGATTTCAATAAGACCTACCGTCTAATTTGTAGTTTCAAAATCCGATACATGTTGATGAAGTAGGTCTCGTTGATGTGTAGCACATGTCCTCCATATTGTGAAAACTGCTATTCATATGATCCTCCAATGATTCTCCATTCAGGAGTTGATGGCTGTGGGTATTTTATAAAGAAAACTAACTGAGAAAAGAAGATCACAGAGGACCACAAGTCCCCCTTTGACTATTCTCACGTCTTCCAGATCATGCTCCAGACCTCCTCTCCTGGATGACATAGATCCCCAGACCATTTCCTCCCTCTCTCTCTCCACCAGCTCACAGTCCTTAGAGACAAAATGATTCACAGCCATTCATTTTAGTTCCAACACAAATAAATGCTATACTAGAGACTTAAATTCTCTGAACTAGGTGGCCATCACAGTAATCATTATGGCCCAATTTGTGTGCATAGAAGTCGCTGACATTCTCCCATCAGGTAGTAGAGTGTGATCCTAGAATAGTTGTTTGAGCACGATGTTTTTCGATGGCTTGGTTAGGCAAAACGCATTTAAAGACTTTTTCAGGACTCACAGAATTGGGATATATATTTAAAAACAAAAATGGGTGATATTCCCCTTTTATCCTGTAAACTTAAAGGAGTGACAACTACAATATACAACCCAACTCATTACCACCACCGCCCACCACCAACAGATTTGCATTACTTACCAAGTACTCCTTGATAACGGTCTTGTAATCTTCTTTGAGGTGCACTCAGGATTTTAATGAACATCTCTCTTGGCGTCTATGGCACAAAATGCATATTATTGTCTACATGTAGGATTTAAACTCTTGTGTAAGAGCACTTTTATTGTATTCCCATACAACCACGTCTACGAACAGAGACATTAACTCCATCTAGTGGTGGCAGCCATAAAACAAGATCCCATTAAATGTAGTTCAGTCATTCCTGTTAGTTAATAGTTCAGCTAGAAGAGAAAGTAATATTTACATAATGAAAACTGTAATCAATTAATAATAATGTAAAATCAATCAATCTTACTACAAACTATTTCATAGGACGTAAATGAATCCTCAGCCAAGAGTTTGCATTGTTACATGTTCAATTTGAATCACAGCCATTTCAATATGGGTTGTATTGGGTACTGAGGGCACACTTACACTTGGCAATCAGTACCATGCCCAAGCACATCACCCCTAAAGTCCAGTTCGTTTGACTAGTGTGAGTGCTCCGAACCTACACTTTCCTTGGCCCTGGCATGCTTGGAAGAGGTGTGCTTCAGCATAGTACAGTTCATGCACTAGCACAAGCACGTGGGTACACAACATGGACAGCCTTCATTATCAAGAAATCAATTCACAGACATTCAGATCAATTACATGGAAAGTATGTTTTTTGTCAGACTTTGTGAAAATGAGTACCTCTCTGTCTGTGTGTGAGAAATGTGAAAATAAATCCTGAAGCAGAGCAATGATCTCAAAAACAGGATTAAATGATATTGCAAATTGTCACTCACACAGTTTTATGCTGGCACCCTTCTTAGCGAGTAATGGAGTTCGACTCGGTGGAATATGTATAATCTCTTTAAAGGCTTGTTTAACTGGAGGTATGATGGGTGATAGACCACCTATCTTGTCACGTTAGTGCAGAATTTGCTCTTTATGGTGGCAGTATGACATCAAGATTAACAGTAAGAAGAGCATCATCATGATATTCATAAAACCAAAGATGATCAGAAGCAACATTTTCCTCCATTCTTCATGTTGGACAAAGGGCTTTTTGTTGTAAATAAAGTGAAATATTTAGGACACATCAGGAATGATTGAAGTGATGATGATTATGTACAACACCAGTGTCATAAACTGTGTCTTATGTATGAACAAGCCAATATGCTGACACGTAAGTTTCATATGTGCACAAATGATTTTTAGACAGAGTTTTTTAGGGCTTACTTTACTCCGCTCTATACCGCCAACTTCCTGTGCAATTACAGTAAAGCTTCAATAAAAAAGCTTCAGGGGGAATTTAATGATGCATTTTCGAATCATACTCAGGGTACCAGGGTGGACGAGTGCCAGCAATGTGTCTATAATAATGTTTTAACCTTCCATGCTTTATGTAGAACCCTAATGTTCAAATTTATGAGTACATGATCTGAGCTCTATCCAAACCCACTAAGTGACTCGAGGCGTCTGAAAATATTACTTTATTACTTTATTACTAATTTACTTTCCACCTTTTAAACATAGTACCTGTAATCTATAATGATTGTATTCCTTGTACAGATAGCATCCGTGTCAATCAGTTGTTGTCTTTATCTTTTATTATAGTATGCTGTGTCTGAAATTAAGGATAAAGCAAAATACAAATGCAGAGGAGGAAATTAGGGCAGTAGGTTCTGAATAGTTATACAGATTATTCCAGTAATCTGAGAGAGAGAGAGAGAGAGAGAGAGAAGGGGTTGAGGTGAGGATGTAGATGACAGATGGCCTCACTAAGCACCTGCCTCTGCTGCCAGGTTGCACGGTTACTAATGTAAAGGATCAAAGCTTTATTGGCTGAGCTCTGCAGGAACAAGGAGGAGGCAAAGCAGCACAGAAACAAACAACTTTTCAGAACTGTTGGTATGCAGGACTTATTGCTCATTGGTGTTTAGATTTGAACAGATTATTTATCCAGATGGAGCTGGTGGAGAATTTCCTCGAGGACTGGCCAGAATCTCTGGACCTCTTTGGCTCAGTGTGGATGGATGCACTGGATATGTCCCGAGCGGTTGAAGACTGGACTCTGTGTCTGAATCTTGTAGAAAACCTGTGTTTGGAGTTGTTGAACCACATGGACTTTTTACTGGAAACCAGAGCTGTGTGCTTCAACGTACTGGGCCCTCTGTATGCTGACGACCCCTATGTGTGGATGTTCATCAATGACTGAAATTCACTGAGAATGTGCTTCTTTATATGATGATTTTTTTTTGTAGGCTTTAAAACATTGGGACAATGGGGAAAACCAGAAGCTCTCTACCAGAACAGTGATTTATTTGTACTTTTAAAACATCCTCTTCTTTACTCATCAAATAACATTTGAGACTGGAAGGATCACAACACCTGCATCAGCACATTGCCTCTTTTCTGTATGTGTTAGGAAAATGTAAGCTAAAAGGTTTTGTCAATGGAAACAGATGATGTTGCATAAATTCAATGGATATTTCATAAGAAGCTGTTGGAGTTTATTAACATGCTAAAGGAAACTATCAAACTGCTGTCATGTTGTATTTTTTGTCAAACTGAAATTTGATATACACTTTTATGTAGGACTATCTATGCATTAGCCGAGGTGACACCAGCAGACAGAGTATTGCACCAACCTGGTTGTTCTCCAATGTGCAGACGCAGACTCGAACGCACGTCCCTTTTGTTTCTTTTATTTTTCATTTTTGAGTCAGCCTGTCTTGTAAACTAAGCACGCTTCATAATCACGTAAAGCCATGTATGTGTTGTATTACGACGTTATGTAAAAGACGTGTGAGTGCAGGCCAGCGGGGGAATGGGGAGGGGGGGCAATCGTGCTTAGGCACGGTACGGGACAACTTTGTGAGGGTTAGTGCGCCTTGACTCTTTCAGGGAACCTGCCTCAAGGGGTCATTCTAGGAACTGCAATTTTTAGCACTTCTGCAATCGTTCAGCCCTGGCGGTTGCTGCACATAGACTATAAATATTAATGGACCAAGTCTGAGTGACTTCACCCATCTGTTACTGAAGGGGGCCGAGGAGGGTTTATGCCTCCTGACAAACCGTTACATCCTGCCCACATGTCAATCAGGTCAGAGATGGACAGCATGTATCCTTCATAAAATCAAAACAGACGTGTTTTAAAAAAATTCCACCCCATGCAGTGTGTGCCCACAAGGACGATAACTAATCAGACCAATATCGCTTTTGTCCCAGGATGTAAACATGTTCTTTCTGCTGTAGAAATGGGCATTTTTGAACGTGGTGTGTGTGTGACTTCCGGGGTTCCTGGAGCCAGCCTCAAGTGGACCCTCGAAGAACTGCAGGATTTTGCACTTCCGCATTGGCTTCGTTTTTCAACACTGGAGGTTGCCGCTTGTTGCTAGGCTACCTTTTAACCGTGATTATATTTTTCATTTTAAACCACATGTAAAAAAATAATTGTAACAAATTCAAATGTAAGTTACAATATCTGGCCTTTCGTATTGCTTGTTTCGCAACAGTTCGATGTTTATCAGTCTTCCAGTCTATGGTACGAGTGCTTGGTTTGAGACATACGTTTCGCCTACAATACCCAGCATTCCGTGTGACGTCAGCGTGCGCATGTTGTCGTTTGGCAGTTACGTAATGTAGTTTCAAAGGTTGTGTACATTTGTCGGTTCTCTCGGTTCTTCGCGTCCGAGAACACGATGTGACAGAAACATTTGGACAGTTTTACTCGTTTACAAGCTTCAGCCTGAGAGAAGAAAGTCAAAAAGGTAAGAGTTAATGCTGCCGTACTTCCTTTATCCACGGGCTCTTTGTTTGTTCATCTTCACCGACGAGCTAAACCAACAGACCGGTATCACAGTAAAGTATCATCTCGAATTCAGCACAATAACAACACATCTAAAGGGAATAATTAAATATACGTAGGATAATTGTCACCTGTATTCAACTCCTGTAAGTAAAAAAAATGTTGACGATATTAATTTTAAATAGTGATCATTTATCGTAAAATATTACTTTTAGACTAATAGTAGCCTGGTATATAGATAATAGTAGAAACATGTCATTAATACATTTGAGCGTCTGCAACCCTGTTTTACATTATGTGGAACAAATCTGTAGGCTACGTTTTGATTTCCCCCAATGTTTAAATATATTAAGACCTAGGCTACTGACTTTAATGGGTTACCTGTGTGTTATTTAAGCTTTAACAACAACAAATTACTAACAGTATAGATATATGTGTCACTGTGAATGTTATGGATTTTGTATTAACCTTTTTAAATAAGTTCTTTAGAAGTGTGAAAAAAGGAACAGGTGTGTCATCCGAAATGTACACACCTATCTCAGACTGTCCCCCTTTACATTCTCGACTCATTTGCCCAAGTGTTAGGGTCATAACGTGTGTCCCTCTTATCCAGCTGATAACAGCTGATAACCAGGCTGAATGCAGTTTGTCCAATGAGTTTTCTCTTTCCCCTCTCTCCCTTCTTCCAGTCCATCATCATGACCTCTTGACGTCTGTCTCTTCAATTCATTATGAGTGCTGCTGGGCTGGCCGTTGTGGTCGTTGTAGTCTTCTTCTTGGCACTCTACCTACTCCAGCGTTATGGAGATCTGCGGAAGCAGCAGCGGATGGTCCTGTTGGGGACGTTGCTGTCCTGGTACCTCTGCTTCCTCATCGTCTTCATTCTGCCACTCGATGTCAGCACGGTATGAAATCACTGCAGCTCTTTAGAATACACTGTTAAAAATTATACGAACACGTAATCATTACAGTATAACACAAAGCCAGTTAAACTTCAGAGATATACATCTGTCCATTTAGGAAGCACATGTGATTGTGAATCAATTTCACCTGCTTTGGCGCAACTGAACATGACAACAGGTGCAATAGAGAGGCAAAAACAAGACATCACAAAAAAAGGGAATGGTTTGCATGTGGTGGCAGCAGACAGTTGCTCTCTCGTTATCCTTCCTGACTGATTCTTCTCTAGTATTGTGTTCTGCTAGTGTCCTTGTCATTACTGGTTGTATGAGGCGGCAGCTGCAGCCCAATCAGGTTGCACAGGTTGTCCCGCTTCTCCAGAATGGCCCCTCCAAAGGTATAGTCACAAGAAGGTTTGCTGTGTCTCCCAGCACACGAGCACAGAGGAGATACAAGGAGACCGGCAGTTACATGAGGAGAAGAAAGGGCCGAAAAATGCATCAAGCCAACAGCAGGACCAGTATCTGCTCCTTGGGTGGCATTAGGGGGCCTGAGGTTCTCTAATGGGACTTGTGCACACAGCCCAACCCTGTTTAGCTTGATTGGAATTCACCAGAATCTGCTGGGCTTCATGTTTCATGTTTTATGTACTTATGCACTTGGTGTTAGATGGTCTATTTATTGTGTTGTTTATGTATTTGTATAATAATAATAATAATATCTTAAATTTATATAGCTCCTTTCAAGGAACCCAAGGCCGCTTAACAAGAAAGGATGGACACATGAATACACGTAGACACACGCCCACACACACACACAAGGAAAACAGACACACTTAGTGGGGAGGGGGAGGGGTAATGGCTAGAGGGAATGCTTGGGTGAACAGGTGGTGTTTGAGGAGTTTTTTAAAGATGTCCAGAGAAGAAGCAGAGCGGAGTTCAGCAGGGAGAGAGTTCCAGAGAGTGGGGGCAGAGGTACTGAAAGCTCTGTCGCCGAAGGAACGGAGTCTGGTGTGAGGAGTGGAGAGCAGGCCTGTGTCAGAAAAATGTGTATGTTTCCGGCTGCTAACAAATTTCCCTTAGGGTACAATAAAGATGCCTTTCACCTTTGAATTGGCAGGTCTGCCATAGGTACTCTGTTTTCTTCCCAGATGAGAGCAGGTTCACACTGAGCACATGGGACAGGCGTGGTGAATGGTATGCTGTCTGTAACATCATCCAGCATGACCTGTTTGGTGGTGGGTTAGTGCTGGTCTGGGGAGGCATATCCTTGGAGGGTTGCAAAGATGTCCATGTCATAGCCAATAGCACCCTGACTGCTATTAGGTACCAGGTTAAATTCTCAGAGTGATTGTCAGACCTTAAGGGCTGAATGTGCGACATTTTACACATAAATACAGCAGAAATCCAGTACAGTATATCCTCTGAAAATATCTCTGTGAGTCATGACTATGGGGGACTATAGAAAAGAAGAATAACATACTGTACTCACTGCTTATTTGAATGTCACGTAAGCATTTTTAGATCATGGTCGTTTCGTGTAAATTTACATGCAGTGTGAAGCTACGAGCAAACTAAAGGGCGCTACCATTAGCCTGCTAGCACAACAATGCAGCTTGAGTTGTTTTGGTTTCATGCTGGTGCTCAAGGGCGACATCTACTGGATCAAAAAGTCGCACATTAAGCCTTTAAGCTGGTGCAGTGGGCTCTGGATTCTTCCTGGTGCAGGACAGTGTCTGGCCTCATGCTGTCTTTGTTCTCTACAAATTATACAATGTACACCATTTGAGATTCTCTTCATTTATTTGATCAGTGTATGTCTCCCATCTTGCTTTGGTAACCATTACCGTTAGAAGTCTTTTCTTAGGAGAAAAAAACAGGATCATCAGGCTGTAAGCTGTGTGTGCTTTTAGAACAGTCTGTGTCTGAATGAGGTTCAGCTGTGTGTTTTGTTGACACTGCTGTGGCCTTAGGTGTTTAACCTGCACCATTGTAATGTGATGAATAGTCTTGATCATGTGTTTCATGGAGTGTTTGCTTTACTGTGTAAACTCTGCTCCTCTTGCAGACCATCTACAAGCAGTGTCTGGTTGACAACCCCCTTACTCCTGTAACTCCAGCAAGACGCTCCAATCAGACGGATGAAAGCTTCTCTGTGTATCCAACTGTCAGGTAAATATGATAGTGTTTGATTTATTGGCACTGAGGACACACTTTGCTCTTTTTAAGAGGATTATTTCCTTCAAATTGTTTGCCAAGTCCAACATGATACAGTAAGTTGTGAAAAAGAAAAATCATGATGAGATATTTCCACTTTTAAAGCAAAGAAGTGTTGATCCTAATAGTGTACTTTACCTTAAATATTATAAATCTTAATTGGTATTTTATGTAGGCTTTTTACTTTCAGCTAGGGATGTTTATGATTAATCATGAATCGATTAATCACCCTTAAAAATCTATTAACGGACAATCGGATTTGTTTACAATTTTACTGATGGTCATATGTAATACCAGTCTATACCAAAAGAGGGCGTCCATCACCTTTGCAACTCAGAAAAACTGCTGTTATTACAACTTGAGGAAGAAGTGGTTCTGAGAGAAGTGAGGCAAAAATGAAGCGCTCAGCCAAGAGACTGTTTTCTGTTTATTAATGGTAATCTAGTTATTAATGATGAATCCATTATGGATTGTTAATCTGTTCAACTACCGGTTAAGAAAAATGACTGAAATGTGCAACCCTAAAATGTTTAATGGTTTTGGCTTCCAACATTATTACATAATGTCTTCTTAAAGTCCTTTTTTATGCAGAGTTTTTGTGATATTGTTGGAGGCATGTTGTGTGTTTAATATGTAAGTTATTTTGAAACTGAACGCTAGGTGGAGCCGTGGCTTTTGCTGTGCATAAAGCTCCAGGTAGTTGTGTTCAGGTGTAAATAGAAGCAAAGAAATGTCATCAAGCAGAACATGCACTTGGAGCTAGATCCCGCTTTACGCCTCACCCAGCCTCTTTTGGTTGAAGCATTCTAAATGACTCTTGTGCAGGCTTTTAACCATCCTCTTGATCCCTGCCTGTTGACCAGGTGTGGTGTCACCCTTGCTTTTGTTAGACCAGCCCCTCACCTCCATGTTACCTGGCCAACAAACCTAACCAGCCCACCTTGCATGTGCCCTATTGGCTGATATACACATATGTGGATGCATTTGATTGGTTGTCTCTACCTTTCTTTCAATTGTGTATCTACCCTATTTAAATGATGTTTTAAAATCTGTTTCTTGATGACCCTGATGAAGGCCACGAGCCGAAACGCGTGGGTCTAATTTGTTAATAAAGTTGATCTTCTTACTACAAGTGTAGCTGGAGCAATTTGACCACTTCCAAGATAAAATGCTAAGCAAGAAGTTATGGTGGGGGGCCCGCAACAGTGAAACTGTAACTCTCCTGGTAGCTTTTTTATCTCCAAACAGTGTCCAGGGACCCATTGCTTCCTTTGAATAAAGTTTGTGTATTTAGTTCGGAAAATAAAGCATAGAATAGTTTCACTTCTCCAACTTTCAAATTCACTACCAAACCTCCATAGTGCACCTTAAAGATTTAATCCTCCACCTCGACACGATGATTGTGAATTATTCCGTTTATGGTGCCCAAAAATACAACTGCTTGTGGACAGCCGTGCACATAACTGCAGTTCAAACTGAGCTTCATGCACTTTTATGTATACTTATATTTAAACCTACTGTACGTGTGTGTTTGTTTCCCAGGATACCACAGGCCTGTGAGGAGCCATGGAGCTACATCCCAGACGGCATCCTACCGGTGTTCTGGAGAGTTGTATACTGGACCTCCCAGTTCCTCACTTGGTAAAATCTTAACCACATCCTTCTCCTGCTGTGTGCTTAAGCCTTGTTACGACAGACAGATGTTTTCTCCTTATATTGAGTCTCTCTTCTCTGTGTGTATACAGGCTGCTGTTGCCCTTCATGCAGTCATATGCACGGTCAGGAGCTTTTTCAAGAGTTGGAAAAATGAAAACAGCTCTCTTTGAAAATGCTCTCTATTATGGCACCTACCTCCTTATCTTCATCTCCCTGCTCATATACCTGGCCACTCACCCAAAGTGGCATCTGACCTGGTGAGCCAAACCTGCCTGAATTCAGTAACTAAAGATGAACTGTGTGTGTTTTGACGCTGGAGATGTGTCAACACATTTGTTTGTAACATGTCGAACTTGTGCAGGTCGCAGCTCCACACCATCGGCATTACTGCTGCCAACACCTGGGGTCTCTTCCTTCTGGTGCTGTTGCTAGGCTATGGCCTGGTCGAGATCCCGCGTTCTTATTGGCTCTCATCTTCCCATGGCTACCTGCTGGATAAGGCCTACTTCAAGGCTGCAAAGATGGCTACTGAGAAGGCCGAGGCAGAGGAGAACCTGGATGATGTTATGGAGGTGAGATGTTATATACAGTTATGTGCTATAAGAGTGAGAAAATAGGAGCAGGTACAACATTTAAAAGTGTTTTCTTTAGAAAGAGTTTCTTGTTTAAATATCTTTTGTTGAATAAAACAAGTGAATCACAGCTTCTCTTTAGTTTTTACTTCACTTGTTTTTTATTTATTTAACAAGAACAAAACTATTTTCTATAATCAGGAGGTGGCAGGTTGCCATGAATCTGTCAGGTACAACCACAGTCTCAGGAAATGTGTGGACACCATATTGACAAAGGTGAGAGATGCGTGATGCCGATAATTCATTAGATCAAATTCATTGTCAAGTTTTATATGTACACATTCTGATTCTTTATTTCTTTAGCTATGTTATTCTGTGCATCTTCATTTGACTGGCATGTGTTCGCAGTGTCCCAGTGATTACCAAGAAGAGATGAGAGGGAGAGATGTGGAGAGCTCTAGTGGTGAACAGAATGCTATTCCCACCAAAATCCGCCTCATTAAGCTACATAAAAAAGTAATTATTGTTTTTATCACTGCACTGTCATTTGAAAGGAAAAATTGCATAAAAATAGTTTGTTTCTGTGTATAATAATCTTTTACCTGTGTACGTGTATTCCAGGTAATCTCTGCAGTGCAGAGATACAAGCAGGCTCAGGTCCAGTGGCCCATCTTGTTGGATCAGGCCTTCCATCTAGAAGACGTTGCTAAAAGCCAGAGCAGCCCCGTCCGACGATTTACTCACAGCTTTCCCTCAGAACACCACGGCTGGATCCACAGGTTCATCTTCACTCCTGCAGTGGGTGAGTGCAGTCTTTACCAAAGTCTCAACCTGACAGATTGAGAGTAAAATGCATTTACGTCACAACACTTATAAGTACAAACGGCGGTACTTCCTTTTTTTATGAGCTTTGTTTCAGTCAGCCACATTTCAGCAATAAAACTTCTTTTACAGGACTTTTATGAGCCTGCAAATGTTACTTGACTGTTTGAATACATTTTCCACCACTGGTTAAATTTGATTTTACCAGCATTGGTTCCTTGGTGTCTTGAATGCTGTTTCTTTTTAATTTTTTTTCTCCCGATGCTGAGGGGCTTGACTAATATGTTGGGGTGCTATTTTTACAGTTTATATAAAAAGAAAACAAAAATACCAAAATATGTGAGGGGGTTTAGCCGGGGCTAGACAGATCTGTGATGGGGCTATAGCGCCCCCTAGCCCCGGTGTAGTGCCATACTTGTTCTAACCTGGTTCTTGAATGTCGAACCAGGTTACTCCTTGGAACAGCAAGAAGTATTCTAGTTTTTTATTTTTTTTTTATTTTGGGCTTTTTGGTGCCTTTATTGGAGAGATAGGACAGTGGATAGAGTCGGAAATCAGGCAGAGAGAGAGAGAGAGAGAGAGGGGAATGACGTGCGGGAAAGGAGACTCAGGTCAGATTTGAACCTGGGCCGCCCTCTTGGAGGACTTCAGCCTCCGTACGTGGGTGGGGGCACGCGCACTAACCTCTGCACCACCAGCGCCCCTATTCCAGGGTTTGTTCATTGTATGACTCATTTCATACACACTACACTAAGTTACTCATGTCATACTTCTAGCTCGTTTAGTCTAGTTATTTATTTATTGCTGAATTTTGTCGCCTTATCTCAAACTTGTCACTTTGACCCATTTAGACGTTTGAAATCAACCTCCCAGAACCTGAGGGTTTCAGAAAAACTGCACAGCATTTCAAAGTTTACTAAAATCTTTGTCTCTGTATCAGATAGAGACCTTAAAAATAAAACATTTGAAAGCTTAAACCTATTGGCTTTAACTGTAAATTAAAAATTTTCTCTGCACTCATGTTCATGGCCTTATGCGACGTAGACGTCTCATCAGGTCTAAATGGGTTAACTTGCCACTTTCTGCACAACATGTCTGTATAGTTTATTGTTTGTCAGTTTATTTTTATTTTATTTTATTCCCATCTATTCTTATTGTGTTTACACTCATATGCACGCTCTTCCTCTTGTGTTTTTCCTGCTGCAACACTTCATTTCCCCACTGGGGATCAATAAAGGAGGATCTTATCTTGTTGACTGAATGTCAAACTCAATATGTTTTTCATCAAGCTCTAGTTTATTTCATCATCAGGTGGCATAAGTCAATGTCCAACTTACTTGTAAAACTGAACAGAGGTTATAAGGGAAACATGATGGCCCTCATTCTGCACTACAGTTTTCATTTTTTAGTATTTTGTGTGTAGCTTAATAATGTTTTTTTTAGAGACCGGTTGTATCCTAACGTTTCCCTAATTCAGTCGATTTTGTGGGGTTGGGGTCATTGCCCCCCAAAAAGCTGCTAAATGTATCATAATCCCTTATTCTCTGTCAAAGTTTGACATTATGGTGATGTTGAAAAGCTGCTCCAATAAAAAGCATTGATATTTGGGAAACTTTGTGTAATTGAAAGCGTCAATTCAAACCAAATATATTTCAGAAGAGCATAATGCTCAGCACTGAGAGTTTGAATGGAGGTTAAGTATCTAATTCAGCTCTCGTAAACATAACTGAACTCTACCTCGATTGTTTCTCCAACATTTGAACTGATGCATGTGTGTTTTTTTGTCCTTGTCAGAGTGGTACTGGGAGTGTGTGTTCAGACAGGGTTTCTACAAACTGCTGGCAGTCGTCCTGTGTCTCCTCTCGGCAGCAGTAGTCTGGTCCGAGTGCACCTTCTTCAACACAAACCCCGTCCTGTCCCTCTTCGCTGTCTTTGTTCAGATGGCTGAAAAGCAACACAACTACATCTGTATCGAGGTAGGCCCGTGGTACACGAACATGTAAACACTTATTTTAGAGCCATCCAACTTCGGACTGAACAAGCTAACCAGCTTTCTCTTTCTTGTTTTGTTTCTCTCAACCAGATGGTGTGCTTTGTCAGCATCCTCTTCCTGTGTTTCTGTGTCTACTCCACAGTTTTCAGGATCCGAGTGTTTCACTACTATCACCTGGTGCCTCATCACCAGACTGATGCTTACAGCCTGCAGTTTAGTGGCATGTATGTTACTCAGGCATTATATGGTTTATTTTACATGACATTATGGGTGTTTAAGAGAGACAGTCTTTTGAAATATATCTGTACTGCGTCTCATGCTTTTATGTTAATGAGTTGCTGCTCTGTTTTTTTTCCTCTTCAGGTTGTTCTGTCGTCTCACTCCTCCTTTGTGCCTCAACTTTCTGGGCCTGATTCACATGGACTCTGCCATCTCACACCAGGACAGAATACAGACATCTTACACCTCTGTGGGTCCCACACAAACATGCTCACACACCGTCATTCAAACCCACAAAGATATATTAATACATACTGCACACACAGACGTCGTGTTTTGACAACAGAAGACATATAAAATATGCATGAATGTCAAAACTCTGCATCCAAACCAAACCTTATCCTCTGTCTCTCCATCTTTCAGATCATGGGCTCCATGCGTTTGCTATCTTTCATATCAGATGGGTTCTACATTTATTATCCCATGCTGATACTGCTGCTCTGCTTTGCCACTTTTTACAGGTAAGAAAATAACCAACAACATCTACTTCTTATTTTTATCATTATAACCTTTTTTTAACTTGATCTTTTCCGTTTTATGATCTTTACACCCTTTGGGCTTTTGTCTCATTCCTAATTTTATCATCCTATTCTGGTGTTATTTATTTATTGTAAAGGAACTTTTCATATTATTTAGAAGAAGTTCTATAGTTGAGACATTTGTATTCCTATTTGAATTTGTAGTATATTTTGTGTGAGTGACCAGAGCTTGTTGTGAAAGTAGCTGAGTTTGTTAAACCTGTAAGCGCTCAGATTTGACATCACTCGTCGTCTGCATCCAGTAGGAAAAGGAGATGTTATCAGTACAGACGCTTTCAGAGTGCAGACTCTCCTTTCTCTTTTTTCAATGTTGTGTTCTGTATTGTGACTTCTTCTCTCAATGTGGTTAACTGATGTATAGTATATGATGCAGTCTGTAGGTTGACAGAGCAATAATGCACAGCGTCTCAGGGGAAAGAATGTACTCTTCCTTTTTTATCCAACAAATTATTTTCAATTATTTATTTATCTTGTACTCAACTATTTTTTAATGTATGTGTGTGTGGATTTGTAGCCTGGGCTCTCGCTGTTTGAACCTCCTGGGCCTCCATCAGTACATCACTGACGATGACTTCACGTCTGACCTGGTGGACGAAGGCAGGGAACTCATTAGAAGAGGTAGTTCCACCAAACACTCAATCACTCCTAATTTTTTATCACGCTTTAAAGTGCAGATATTGTTTCGATCTTTTGTTGACTTTGTATAAAATGATTTGTTTCTAACTTGATTATTGTTACCAGATAAGACAGGCTCTTTAAAATGCTTACTAATGATTTCTTACACCTCGGTACATGTGGAGTTGATTTGTATTGCAAAGCCATCGTTATAATTATTGTTCACTCACTGTAGTTTTTGCAAACAAAAGTGGCACATGCTTTGTCACATTTTGAACTAACATGTTTTTCTTTTGTAGAAAGAAGAAAAAGAAATAAAGCTGAAGACGGAGAAAATCGCAGATGGGTCAGGATCTTTTATCAATCAAATGAATGTTTCTATGAAGCCAAGGATATCTACCCAATCAGTCGTCTCTCTGTGTTTCCACTGATTTGTTTTTAGTGTTGAAGTATTTACAGCCCTTTATTGTTGTCTGTTTCAGGCCCGGAGGGAGCGGTATGGAGTCAGTGGAACGACTGGGCGGACCAGAGGGGGTTACACTGAGATCAAGGATAACCAGAGCAGCCCTGTCACACAGAACAAGAAAAGTGGTATGCATGAAAGACGACTACAATCCCTGCATTGAATACAAATATGTTCTACGATCTGAGAAGACTTTTGCAGCAGGGATGACTTGAATTTGTTTTTTATTCACATTTCTAAATCATTCAAGAGAGTAAGCACACCGCCCTGTGCAAGAAAACTAAATAGCTGCCATTGTAGCTGTGAGGTGCCTCACCTATGTAGAGGCTTTAAAGTGTGTAAGGTTACTCACAACAAGCACCTCCCATTGCCTCTTTGTGCTCTGCTCTCAAAGGATTAGTTTCTTAGTTTACACAGTGAAAGGGATTGGGGTTATGGAAAGTTTTCATGCATGCACAAGTAAACATCTCTTAAAGAACGCCTTTACACAAAGAATGATCTGGATAGGACCATTCAGTCTAAAAGTCAACAAAAAGTTTTGGCAATTTCCGCCTAAAACCATCAATAAGAATGAACCCATGTACTATTTTTTACTTTGGCCATACGTCCATCAGAAGGTTTATGTGCTTTAAGATAATCCTGACATTTTGACATTAAGGCTTATTGTAAACATTACTCTCTGCTTTCCCAGTCATCCCATTCACAAGACAAGATGTGGAGTCAGAGGAGCAGCAGAGACACTTACTGCAAGACAATTCCAGTGATGAAGGTTCACCGAACAGAAGGTGCGTTGTTCAGCAATAAATACAATTAGGCAGCAGAACCTTTCAAACAGGAGTCATTAATCACTTACTCTGTCTCTGTCTTTGACTCTGTAGATCAACAGGAGGACGTTACCTGTCTCTGTCACACTCTCAAACAAGACTCTTTGATGATGTTTGACATGCAGATGGCATGAGGGGAAAGCAACGAAAAAGTACATGCTGGGAATGGAAATGAAAGACTGAACATTAATCATCCCACACCTCAGGAAATAACAGGGAACATAATGTAACTGAGACATGGACATACAGTACAATCAGGAAACCAACTAATGTGAAATAAAAACTCTCCGTGGAGGGTTTTATACTGTATCTCAGCTGATTCCTGAAATTGGATTATTTTCTGAGAATGTAGAGGGATTTTAACGCTCCAAAAGCCTGAACCTCGTGTGTGAAGGGCCAACCCTTTTGAAGTATAATTTTAATATTATGTTTTAATAATTGTGTTTTGCATTACCATTGTAAAACAAAATGAACAATGATTCATATATTCAAAGGGAAGATATCATCAGCCAAACTTATTTCTTGTTGTGAACGTTGTGTTTGGAATGAGTTGTTTATATAAAAGGACCTATGGCTACTTAGGCCTACTTTCTAAAAAGGGTGTGCAAGTTTTTTAAATGCTTGTATTTATGATACTGCATTAAAATGAAAGCATTTTACTATTTTTAAAAAGACATCTGTATTTGTTTGTGAATTAATCAAATGAATGGACCAGCACAGATTCTTTGCTGCATCATAAAAATGATTGGTTGTTAAAAGTTATTGAAGAAAATGTCTCAAAAGTTAAGATAACCTTTGGGTTATTGTAAAACGTAGTATTATTTTGTTTATTTGTTTAGAATTTATTCTTATTTATGGTTTAACAACCTTTAACAAGGAGAAATAGAGTAACAAGGACCCGTGACGATCAGTTGGCGTTTAAAGAGGACATATTATCCCCCTTTTCCACCTTTTCAAACAGTCCCCTGTTGTCTAAATGAAACATCTGTGCTGTGCTTTGGTCAAAATATAACATGAATCAAGCACCAGAGGAGGTTTGTGACCCTGTGTAAACCAGCTCTCTCAGAACGCTCCGTTTTGGTGTGTGTGTCCCTTTAAATGCAATGAGCTCCCGCTGAGTTTTTCCCGGGAGACATCACTCATTCGCTAGCAGAATAAAAATGGCGGATTTGTGCAAAAGTTTTGCTGTAGGCTGGGGGTGGAGTCCATGGGTGAAGATACCAGGGTAGTGGATGGTATTTATTTATTTATTTTACCAGAATCCCACTGTGACATCACAAGGAGAGCAAATTTGAAACAGAGCATTTTTCTCTGTGTTGTAAGACTTATGCAGACCACAAACAAAGGACTGGATGAGTTTATTTCACATTTTGTGGGTTGGTAGACACTCAGGTTACCGAATATATGTTCAAAAACACTGTAAAAGTGGATTTTTCATTATATGTCCCCTTTAACAGTTTCCCGTGCTGCCTTCACTGCAGTTCATTCATTGTAAACTGTATGATCCCGTTATCACTACATTTAAAAAAAGAAAAAGTTCAACATAAAGGTTATTCTGACTGAAATTTCAAACTGTAACTTCACTATAAATACATGACCTTGCAGAAGTACTTTGTATATACAATCTGTGGGATATTAAACTATATTTTACCAGTGAGACGATCGTTCACCCCAAAAAAAACATTTTTCCTACAGCAAGCAAAGGCAGCATCTGACTGTCCTATAGACCCAACAGGCTGTTTGTATGTATGGGGATAATGGACTAGCAGTAATGCGTTAATTTCTGGAGAAACGCGGCAATATTTTGAAGGAACATATCATTATATATTATTGGATACACTTCGTCCAACATTAATTAATCTCCGACTCTTTGGTCTTCCGGGTAAGTAGATGGCAAGCCTCCTAGCAAGCTAACCATTAACCTGTAGCTAATGGCAACTGGGGACGAGCTGCTAGCTTGTGACGCTAGCATTAGCTTTCAACGTATTGTGGCAGCGCCGGTTGCATTTGACGAAAATATTCATAAATAGCGAAACAAATGTACTAGCCAATGCTGTTAGTTTGTAAAATAATTCATAGTGTAACATATTAAAGTGTAAAGGCTGTGTGGTGACTGTTGACACAAGCTGTATCAGTACAAACGCGAAGCTCAGTCCTGACCTGAATTTAGCCTGAAGGGTCTAACATTACTCGAGTCCCCTTTTTGTCTGGTTGTCCTGTCGGGATATTATGCTCAGTCCTGATACCATATAACATTTTTAAGTATTTGATTGCAGGGTCTTAATTGCCAGATTGTCCTAATTTGTGTACAATGCTTGTTTGTTTTGTTGGACCGAGGTTAACTCCCTTGAGCTGCTCTTTGCCTCTGTAATTACACAGGGAGTCGTCGTCATCTTCAATAACTACGACCATTTCTTGCTTGGTTATTGAAGGCATTTCTTTATTTTTCGGATCAACAACACATTCTTAAGATCCCCTTTGGCGTGATCGCTGTTTGATTTTTGGTGCAGGGTTTTTGATGCTGCCACGGTGGCTGTTTCTGTTCAAGTCAATGCGAAATCTGCTTTATAAGTAATTAAAGCTGCAGATTTCACGTTTTTGCATAATTTAAGGAACCCGATTATGGGAAAAGAGGATATATTTTTAATCATATTCATCACGTTGTAGCCAGAAAGCCAAAAAGCTCTTCCAGTGAGTGCCTGTCAAGACTGCAGCACAACCAGTTTCACATTAGAAAAAACTCAGGTTTGACATACTATTCACAACAGTAGAGGAAGAGAGGCATACAAGCAATATCCATGACACATTAATAAGTCAAGTCAATGAGTATAATGTTAGCACAGCAACATGTCTCCTGGAGGGCAGCTTGTAAAACATCTTTAAAGGATCTCAGAGGAGGGGGGTTTGTTTTTTCAGCGTCATGGTCTGTCACAGCTCATTCAGTGCCCAGAGTGCATATTACTGACTTGGACTGTTATGCATTGTCACCACCAAACATCATGATAGGGTAACAGTAATTGCATTGTGGTTCTTGGCAGGGTTGAACGCTGGAGAGTGTCTTGCTAATGTGCATCCTGCTGATAAGTGCTATGGAAGAAACGGATCTTGCAGCTTTTAAAGTGTTTGGCATAGTTTTGTCTCCGTACCAGATTTAAAGACTTTGATACAAGTCTACAATTAAACAATACCAATACCTGTTTTGATACCACAGCAACAAGAAATGCAAGTCCTAGGCACCTTTTTTTGTTTAGGTAATTTCTTGTTTTTAATTACCTAAAAATGCAGTTTTTGTAAAGCTTTGGTTCTTATCAATACTGTTGATCATTTTAATAAGGATAGCTTGTATTGTTCTGAACACGTCGTATTGAAAAGTATCAAAGTATTTGGACTGCTTTAGTTTGGTATAGGCATACACTGTATAGCCTTGTGTCATGAATGTTTTTTAAAGCCTTTTTCTTGATATTTCTGCACTTCTGATGCAATGTATCATCAGAAAACACTTTTTTCAGTCAGTTAATGATTTGTGCTGATACCAACGACATGCTGTTGGTGTGACACTAGTTTATAAAAGCAGAAGTGTCTCACTGCTACTCGCAAGCCTGACAAAGAACCTTTTTTCATGAATAATCAACCAAGTGTTCTGAGCCTGGCTGGTCTTTTTTTATCTTTCGACACACAGTTTGGTGACAGCTATGGGTGGGCTGGGAAATGGACGTCGTGGAGGAAGGTCACCCCCTCTGATGATCGGTGCTCTGATCGCCTGTATTTTGGTTCTGGGCTTTAACTACTGGGTGTCCAGCTCCCGCAACCTGGAACTACAGGTGGGTCTCTCTTTCTTCCTGTGGTGTGTTTACAGTGCACATGTCACCTTTTTTAAATGTCATGTTGTTTAAAGTGAAAGGTGTTGGTTATAATTGCTAATTTGATCATATACCCCTCCTCGATTAGATGTATGTTTCTTGTAATATCATCTTCCGCCTTCCAACATTTATCCAAGCTTTATGTGTTTGTCGTTGACATGCTGGTGAATGATAAATTAAAATGTCATTTCTTTTACAACTCTGTAAAGATATCTCTAAATACAAGTCACTGGTTAAAACTTACTTAACTCAGGGCCTTTTTTATTTGAATTTTAGATTAAACGTTACTGATGATCTATTTCTGCTGTCTGTGGGAGTAACATTGAGAAGAAACTAAGAAAACACAGCCTCTGTCAATCAATAAATAAATGTATTGATTGACAGAGGCGGTGTTTTCTGTTCATCAGTGTTCTGTGTTCATGTCATTCTTTTTTTTTATCATTACCATTTATCTTTTCTGTCACAGTATTATAATTACAGTGCATATGAATGGGCTCAAAAGTTGTAAATAATGCCTAAACCAAGCTCAATTGTGTTTTCTCTTTGTGCGCTACAGACCAAGCTGTATGAGTTGGAAGGCCAGGTGCGACGAGGAGCGGCGGAGCGAGGTGTAGCAGAGCTGAAGAAGAACGAGTTCCAGGAAGAAATTCAGAGACAGAAGGAGCAAATCAGCCACATAGAAAGCCTCTACAAGAGACAGCTAGAAGGAGCCCAGAACACCTGCAGCCAGGAGAAGGTAGATGGATGGAGGGAGGGAGGGAGGGAGGGATGGATGGATGGATGGATGGATGGATGGATGGATGGATGGATAGATAGATAGATAGATAGATAGATAGATAGATAGATAGATAGATAGATAGATAGATAGATAGAGACTTAATTGATCTTGAGGGAAATGCAAAGGTGCACACAAACACTCTAGGCAGTTTAAATGTTGATATTAAAAAACTCCTCTGACTTGGTATGCAATGTAGTTAAAAATAAACAAACTCCCATGCAGTGCTCTATCCACTGTCCTGTCCTGCAAAAAGTAAAACTTACCTTTTTTATATCTATTGCCTTTTCAATTTATTCAATTTTTTTCTTCTAGGGTATACTGCAGCAAAATATTACATCCAGTACCAAAACCCTACAGGAACTCAAAGGTAATTATGAACATTTAACTTCTTACAGGTTAAAAATCCTACAGAGCTGTGCAGAAAAATGTTTTGATTCAGTTCTTTAAGAGGCTCTGAATGTCTCGTGTTTGTCTGTACTGTAGGTCAGCTGAATCAGCTGAGCGATGACCTTGGGAAGCTTCAGAAAGAGCTGCAAGGTTGCCAAGGCAACATCAAAACTCTCAACAACAAACTCACTTATGACATGTAAGAAAACGATTCACCCACACTTTTATTTGTTTGCAGGTCTATTTGCTTTTTCTTCATCATTATGAAAGCAACATTTCTAACATTCCCTGTGAACCTTTTTATTTATGTGTCTGTTTGTATGCATGTGCAGGACCCATTGTAACTCCCAGGTGCTGTCCCAGAAAGAGCTGTGTGATGAGAGAGTGGCAGCTGCTAAACTTGAAGTTCAGAAGAAAATGGAGAAACTCATCGTTCCTCAAGGTGTCACCTCTCCTGTGAGTAGGATTTCATGTTTTACATAAACCCCCAAAGAGGATGTACCGTAAAATACAGAATATAAGTTTCACCGATGTAAAAGACACAGTGTGTTTTGGGGTGTCTCCAAGAGGGGAAAACAGGTTTTAACTGTTTGCAATCCTGCTAGCTAACGGTAGGGTAGTTGAGCCGTCAGCCAACTGTGACAGTGATAGTTGTGAAGTACAGACCTGCAGCCAAGCGTTAGTAGTTGCACTACCTAACTCTGCTGGTCACTTGTTGTCTTTAACTGAGAAGTCTTTTTAATCAAATCAGCACACCACAATGTTTGTTTACTTTACCTATGAGGTAATGAGGGAGAGAAGCTGTTGAAAAGGGGCAAAGCCAGCCTGGTCTGCATCGCATATATTCCAGCTCGCTTTATGCAGCAAAGCAGCGTAGTGATGGTGGTAGATGCACTTGCTGTGATGACTATGTTGGTTTCCCGTATATCGGAAGCAGCCCACTTTTTACATGAAAAAATAGGTATTAAAAGTGCGTCCAGGCCAGATTGAGATATGGGGTGTTTAGAGTCTTCCGACAGGACTGAGATCAGGGACAAGCTCCAGCTGTGATTGTCATTCATTTCAACGCTCTGCTCAAGAGTGCTGCTGGATTAATGTGTTTTGTGGGCTAACCCTTGACGTTGTCATCGCCCCTGTTTCCTAGAACTTTTATTTTTTTATAATATTGCAGAAAATCCACTCAGTGGAAAACAAAACTTTATAACACTTACATTTTTCCCCAATACATTTTAATTGAATTTAAAATGACTTAAAGGTCACATATTCTGCTCCTTTTCAACAAGTTTAAATAAGTCTCAGAGCTCCCCAAAACTTGTCTGAAGTTTCTTGTTCTAAATCCACTCTGATCCTGTATTTGATCATGCCTATAAACCCCTCTATTTCAGCCCTGCTCAGAACAGGCTGTTTCTGTGTCTGTAGCTTTAAATGTAAATGAGCTGTGTCTGACCACGCCCCTCTCTGGAAGGGCTTGGGTGGCTTGGGCTTTCTCCCTCTATGCCTAATTGTTTATGGTGAAAAGGCAGACTCAGAGGGCAGAACAAACACCTAGCTGTGGGAGTGTCACCCACCTGGGGGAGGGGTTACTACCCTTTGTGATGTCATGAAGGGAAAAGCTGTTTGAGCACACATTTTCTGAATTTGGAGAAGGCAAAAGATGGAGAGGGTGGACTTTTCTCATCATTGAGGGGTTTGTAGGCAGACCAGGGACACATATTAGTGTTAGAGAAACTTGGTAAATTAAATTTTGCAGAATATGAGACCTTAAGTTATTGTAATATAAAAACAAGAAATTACCAAACACTGGGGACTAAGGATTTCCATTTTTGTTGCCTTGGTTTAGACCAGGGAACAACATTGTTTTATTTTTACAAGAATCGTATTAAAGTTTAAATTCTGGTATTGCAATGACCCTCATTTACTGACACATGTCAAGCTGTAAATTAAACTTGTTCAAAGAACATTGAAAAACAGTCTTTGAACAAAGGAACTGGAAGTGAAAGAAGTTATTTGACTAGCTTGATGTTTGCCACTTTTGCAGGCGTATTTCCCGCTCCTCTTTTTTTTAAACTAAGTTTTGTGGTGCCTGTTGATGTTTACTCTGCTGCAGGAAAATGCAGAAGACGGAGCAGTCATGACTGGCGCTGATGCAGTTAAGACATCAACTGTGGTGAGCAACACACCAAGCCTCTCTCAACCCAAAGACAAAGATCCAGCTGAACTACTAACCAACGAGATCATAGTGGACAGAGGTAAAAGACTTGGATGTCCTGGTTGCTCAGAAATACATTTTGTAAAAACTATACACAAATATCTTCTTGCACACTTGCAACTACTCCCTCATGTTCGTGCTCTGTTGTTTCCTAGCTGCTGATGCTCCACTGAACCAGGCCACAGCCAAGGATCTTACTGTTCCCTCAGCTACTGCAGAGAAGCAGGACATTTTGTCACCACCAGAGGGAGCTGTGACAACAGAGGAGGGCGAGGCAGAGACCAGTAAACTTCTGAAGAATAACCTGACTGAGGGTAAAGAGGTGGAGGTGATGGATGCTCATGAAGAGGGCGCTCAGACAGAGGGTAAAGAACTCAGTCTATTTCTTACTCTTAGTCCACAGAGCCTTGTTCAGTGAAAGACAGAGAGCTCAAGTTTCATTTGAAGAGATGAGGTTGTGAAATGTTTATGTGTTGAAACAACCATTTATCCCATCAGAGGCAGACCCCGGGATGGAAGGCATGCTGCTCAGCCAGGCCAAGGCTGATGACTCTCCTGGTCAAATTGTGGACGAGCAAGATGAATATGATGCCGAGGAACAAGTAGTTGGTGGGGTCGATTTGGAGAAGCAACAGCAGACTAAACGGAATGAAAATATAGGTATGTGTAAATAAAAACACCCTGTATATGTGTTTATAAAGAGGGCATTGGAGAGCATTTAGGAACAGTTGACCATGTGAAGGTCACATGTGTCATCTAAATGTACCGTTCTTGGAGGGGATTTGTATTCGTTTCATGCTAACAACCCCATCGTACCCTTTGATAGACAAAGAGATGGAGGAGGAGCTGGCCGACTATAACGGGGACGATGAAAACGAAGGCGAGTTTGAAGCAGACAAACAGGCAGCGCTTGCTCAAACCTAAGGTACACACTGAAACACACTGATGTACCGTAAAACTTCAAATAGAAGCCCAGTCCCTTTTACTAGCCTAGTGTTGCTGCATGTTTTGACAAATAAAGGCAGCGCTTAATTAGAGGCCCCTTTACATTTTGTGTTGAAATAGTTTGTTGATCACAAATATATCAAGAAAGGGCGTCTGCCTCTCGCCCACAGTGCAGCATGTTGGTTTGGATGGGCTCTCTAACAAAGTCAGATCAAACCACTGATTTGTAATTGAATTAGTTTATTCATACCTTCATGTTTTACACATTTAAATATTCTTTAAAAAAATGTAAAATCATTAAAGGCGCATGTCATGGTAAATGGCTTTTACACCGCAGGTCACACCTACACACTCACACACTGATGGCAGAAGCTGCAAGTGACCATCAGAAGTAACTAATCCCAATCATACACATTCATTCGCCACTGACTAAGCAGCGGGAGCAATTCGAGGTTAAGTGTCTTGTGCAAGGACACATCGGTAATGTTGCTGCAGGAGCTTGGGATCGAACCCCCGAGAGATCGACTTTACCCATTGAGCCACAGCCGCCCCTCATATTGACTCCTGTCGCATATAAAGGCAGTGTCATTTTATAGACTACTGTAAATAAAAGCCTGGGCTATTAATAGAAGTTTTACGGTACTTTTCTGCACCTGGATCATTTACCACCTATGTGTTTTGGTTTCATGTGTTCTTCCACTTTTTTCTTTCAAATATTCAAATTCTGTTGCAGGTCTGGAGTTGCCGAAGGAGCCGACACACTCCACACGTTTCAAAGCAGAACTGATTGTACATCTCAGCACAATAACAGGTTAATGCAAACCCTCCAAACACAGTCAACACAAGAGAAACCAAGACGGACATTTCTGCTTTAAAGACTCGCGTTCAGGGGATTGAGTTCACTAGCATCTGCACCCTGTAATGCTTTTATTTCTCTGTTGCATCTTGTACATTTGATTTTACTACAATTCAAGGTTTTAGGTATTAGAGTTAGAATATTTACAACTTCATGCACAATGCTTTTTATAGAAATACGCAGATGTTCTTTGTTTAGTTTTTCACACCATGCGATGAGGGACACAACTTCCTCATTATACATCAACAGATTTATAATATGTGATTAGATATGCTGTTTCTGTTCACTCTGTAGCTACTGAAACTCAAATGCAATCATGATGATGTGTGGACTCTTACCTGGTTATGATGGATGAAACGTTGAATTATGTGATCAAGTGAGAGAACTCCTTCACAACAGGCTCCGCAGCACAGACCTCCTCCTCCTCCTCCTCTCTGGGTTAAAAGCATCAAAGTCAACACATTGTTAAGTCAGTCCTGTAGTGTTTTCGTATGAAAGGATGCTTCATTGGGGTCAATGATCAGGATGCTTTGCTCCACAAAATGTGTCATTGATGCAAATGTGCTGAAATTGTAGCTAGACTGTTTAGTGCCGTTGTGTCATTTTGATGTTAAAGCCGGTCAAACTGGAAAGTTAACAACAGAGACTTTGCATGTTTAAACAGTTGAAGAAAGTTGTGCCTAAAAACCTTTCTATCGAGCCTAGAACGATAGCGAATGAGCAGGTTAACCTTTGAGATGAACAGCTGAAACTTTCTTTTCTTTATCAGCTTTTATTCTCGGCTGTGTTTAATGGTGCACTCACACTGGGCAATCTGTGCCCTGCCTAAGCACGCTTCACCCTCAAAGCCCGGTTCGTTTGAGTAGTATGACTGCCCCGTTCCGGGCTTCAGCACACTTCCTTGGCCCATGCACGGTTGAAAGAGGTGTGCTTGGGCACGGTACAGTTGCGCATGCAAGAGTCTGACTAAAATGACTCAAAAGTTAAAGTCAGTTACGCAGACCTAATCTTGCTTTGAGTCCGCCTGTCTTGTAAACTAAGCAAGCTTCTTGATCACGTAGAGCCATGCATGTGTTGAATTTCAATGTTATGTACAATAGGTAACCGTGCTCTGGCCCGGTTAATCCTGCAGCAGTGAGAGTGCAGGCCAGTGGGAGAATGGGGGGGGAGGAATGTGCTTCAAAATGGTACAGGGCAACTAGGCCTAGTGAGAGTGTGCCCTACGAGCTTATAGAGTAAAACAAGGTTGAGTCTGTGCTGGGCTCTAAATTTAAAAATGTACAGAAGAACAGTTTTCAACGATAATGACCGGAATAATCTGGAACACCTGAATTATATCTGCAGATCATCGATCTGTTTTTATTTTGAATCATGCCTTATCGGTTCTGTGTGCACCACCTTTCCTTCCTGTCAGTTGTTTCCAGCTGTGTTACATGTATACTGATGCTGAACCTGCTCAGAGTGTTTCTAGATACCGCCTCTGGTCTGATGAAATGTGTATATTTTATTGAAAAGGAGAGAGAGACAGAGTTTGGGAGTTGCTGTCATTCTCTGAAGGACATTTTCTTAAAGCAGGAACTGTGTGGTTTGCTTTAAGGCTCCTGCCAGTCCAGTAAACGAGTACTGCTCATAGATGTGATCAAATGTATGAATTCAACTTAAAGCTGCACTAGACCTGAAAATGTGTGCTCATGAGGTATCAGAAGAAACTAAAGGATTGTTCCATGAGTTGCCTTGTGATTCACATACAGGACGGATTATTTATTCTCATATACAGGCACTCTGCTTCACGCATAAAAAAGTAACTGGAGTTTAAAGGTGCACTATGTAGATTTGGTAGTGAAATTTGAAAGTTTAAAAGGCGACAGATCGTTAGTTGGCTCTATTCAAATTATCATAGAGACATGACATCCGTTGGTCCATTGTAAGAATCTCAAACCATGCAAGGATATGATCTTTGTAGACTTACTGTATTTGCCTATCTGCAACCAGGACGTGTTGAACCACAATGGAGTTATACGCAGCGTTTGTCCACCAGGCAGGTTCCATGGAAAGATCTCCTGCTTTTCAAACGCTGTTCAACACGTTTTGGTTTTTTTCTCAACATAAAAGCTGCAGCTGCTCTTGATCCCGAGGTTCCACAACTTTCACAAAATGTTTCAAACCTTTAAAAATGCACAAAGGCTGTAGAGTTTCTTCTGGATGTAAAGGATGAGACACTGAACGTCATTTAAAGCCATTACATTTCATCTAACAGTGACGTATCAGTGAAAATGTTTATATGAAACAGTGTTATATTCTTTTGGATTTTCTCTCATGTTGAAGCAAAAAGACAACAGCGATCAGAGCGGACATGATCTTTAAGTTTCACAGGTGCTGCTCAAAATAAGCCAACCATCGACAGTAATGAGACTTTATCATTTCCAACTTTAATCTAAAGGTCAGCACAGGTGGTGAAGTACACTCCAGGAAATACGTGTTTCTGTGTCAAGTAAAAAATCAGGTTTTTAAGGAAGTGAAAACTTTGACTAATTGGCTTTTATGGGTTTACACATGCTGGACAATGTGTGTTTATTGGACCTGATTTCTAACTTCCTGTTAGAGTTATCCACTCAAATTTCAAAGTAAAGGTTTAAATTATGAGGGTCTTTATTTAAAAGTATTTTTATTATAGTTTTTTTTTATCCTGGTCCACCTGGAGAACAGGAACTCTCTTGACTGATTTAAGGACAAGAGACACAAAGTTATGTGAGCGACTACACACAGTCCCAGAAGGGAGGAAAACCTTTCAAACACAACGACAGCACAAGTGTAATATTTGAATCTGGACTCATAGGACTTTGAACGAGTCTTTCGTCCTCTCCTTTTGGTCAATCTTACAAGGAATATGTGTCTGCGCTTTTATTGTATGATGTGATATTTTTTTATTTTGAAAAGCTGCTGTGATTCGTTGTCTCGTCTGACGCTGCCGACGTTTAGACACATTCTGCTCTTTGTTCTGTCAGAAAGCTTCAGCTGCCTGTTTGTGTCAAAGTCCAATTCTCTGTGTTACGTTAGTTTGTTTTTTAAATACACATTTGATTCCTTTATTTCTGTTGATTACATGTTTTATTTTTAAATCTGAACTGCTGAATTCATTTGTGAAAGGAATCAATAATCATGGTCTTTAATTTTGGAAGATAATAAAATTGTTTTTACTACCATGACACGATGGTCTCTCACTGTCTGTTTTTTTGTGAACATTTTATGGGATTCATTTTTGAAATCCTTAAACCAAACAGGTGAATAACATCACATTCAAACGTGAGCTGAACCTGAACTACATTTCCATTACCCCACAACCCAAACAGCAATTTGTTATGTAAAACCAGACGAGCATGTTGCCTCTCTCAAGTCTGAAATGTTTCCACTGAAAGTAACGGCAAAGTCAGAACAAACAGAACACTTTATATGTGAGTAATAGTAACAAAAGACAAACATGCACACATACAGTGTAAGCCTTTGAGAGGTCATGTTTTACACGTACACCTTCACAGTGTCCGTAGATAAGCAAAAGAGCGTGACCAATAAAAGGGCTGATTTATCTTCAGAATGTTTAAATTACAACAAGTTGACTGAGTTTGAGATGATAGGTTGACAGACATTTGAATGTATTCAAAGCCAAACAAATATTCCTAGATTAGCAAACGTGTGCCTGTAATCTTTTAGTGTACCTCATTTGTATTTACAACGTTTTCAGCTTCATTGTTGCGCAGATGGTCTAGCGGTTCACTCCCCATGTAATAAAGAAAAAAGTTATAATATTACATACTTAACATGAGTTTTTGTTTTACACTCTGTTATTGAGAGACGTGCTTCTCACACACACACAGGTCGAAAACACACACATGCACAAACAGGACCTGTGGACATGCATTAGTGAAGAGACGTCAGAGTGGGACTGCTACACGGGAAGCTCGGCAGCTTCTTCTTAGTGACTAAGGATGGTGTAATGATGTCAGAATTACATGACATGACGTTACATCTGAATAACAGATCAATAGAGTTTAGTGTCTGTAAGTATGAATTTTGTTCTAAATATGGAAGCTGACATGCAGCAAAGGTTTCACACATATTCTTAAAAAAATAATATCTTGACACAGACAGACATTTGCATTAAGATGAAAGGTGCTCTGACCTCCTCCATACATGCAAATGGTTGTGTTTGCATTAAACATGTTGCATGGTCCTTTATCTCCTGCTTGCCCCTCCCTCACGTCTCAGTCATTTGGGAGTTATCTGATTGACCTCCTGTAGCGACACAGTATAATTACCCAGATAGGAAACCAATCCCAAACAAAGCAGAATATAAGCCATCAAAAGACAAGACATCAGGGAGTCATCCACCAGAAGTGATCGGAGGGACGACAATGAAGCTCTGCGTTGTGTTCATTCTGTTTTCGGCTGGTGAGTGGGATTGTTTTCTACCAACTTCTATCTATAATGTTTTCATTTGTTTCAACTTTCTCCAGCAGGTCATTTTATTAAAGTTACATTAAAGGTGAAGAAGAAATAAAAGGTACAAAAAATGGACATTTTCCCGATTTTGAAATCATTCTAAATAGATCATGTTATTATCAGAATCAGAAATACTTTATCAATCCCAGGGGGAAATTCGGTTGTTACCGTTGCTCTTCACACAATACAGCAGTAGGAAATAAAATAGAGATAATAAAATAATAATGTTTTCTTTTATTATTGTTACTGGTTCCTTTCTAACGTATCTCTGCAATCCTTTCTGTTTGACTTCTGTTCCACATTATTTGCTCGTCTTTAACGTCATTACTTTGTCATGCAAAAAGGACATTAACCCGTGTCTGAGCATGAACTCGACTTGTTCACATAGAATATTTTCTTCTTCCATCTGTCAGGAGCCGCGTTGGCTTCCATCGAGAAGAGGATTACTGGGAGTCAGAAATGTGGAAAGGACAGGCAGTACCATGTTGAGATCAAGGCCAAGCAAAGAAAGACCACCTGCGGGGCCACTCTGCTCAACACTCTCTGGGTCCTCAGTGCGGCTCACTGTGGAGAACAGTAAGAAACACCAACACCGTGTCCCACATAATAATAATATTTATTTGTATAGAACTTTTCAAGACAGGTAAAAAACAACAGACAATAAAAGCAAACAGAATATAGAAGCAGACTAATAGAATAAAAGTGAAATCACAGAGTAACTGAATGTATTTAATAGAGAAATAAAAGGAGGGACTGACTCTGGGAGTCTGATCTCTTCTGACAGGCTGTTCTAAAGTCTGAGGGCTCTGACCCCTTTTTAGTTTTCATCCTGGCCCTTGGAACATCCTGTTGAGCTCTGCCAGAGGATCTCAGACTGCGTACTGTTTCATAAAGGGTTAAAAGCTCAGAAATATAGGAATCATAAAATCAATTCTAAAATCAACAGGCAGCCAGTGAAGGGATGCTAACAAATGGAGGGATATAGACACATGTATTTGTTCTTGTTTAAAGCGGGGCTGCTGTGTTTTGCCTTGTTTGCAGGCAGTGGATTCTTTCTTTTTACTGAGACAGCTGTATAATGAATTACAGCAGTCCAGGTATGAGGAAATAAAAGCGTGGAGGAGTTTCTCCAGTTTTTTTTCGCGACTTGAGTGATTTGACGCACTTTTAATGTAATTCAAACTTTTTATTTTGTGTTTGTATTATTATAAACTTCCCGCTCTCTTAAAGAGCGGATCACCGAACACAGGAGTGCTATTAAAAGGAACGACATCAACAGCCCTGTTGCAAAACATTTTAATGAAAAAAAACACCCCATCTCCTCTCTTTTTATCCTAGGAATAGAAGCCATCAAACTAAATCCAAGAGGTGGTATTATTAATTTTATCAGGAAAAAAAGAGACGCATTTTGGATTTTTTATTTCAAAAGTTTATTTCCAGGGGGATGAATGAAGATTTTTCAAACAATGAGTTCCTATAATGTTTTTATGCTATTGTAATGGTTTGGTATATATATATAGTTTTTTTTTATATCTTGTAAGATTTTTTCATTTTAAATCCCTTGTTGTATTTGTTTTGTGACAAACGCCTCCTTAATGTTCTACACTCCTCTTACTCTTTTGGTTGAAGCGTTCTAAATGACTCTTGTGCAGGTTTTTAACCCCTTGATCCCTACCTGTTGACCAGGTGTGGTGTCAGCCTTGCATCTGTTAGACACGCCCCTCACCTCCATGTTACCTGGCCAACAAACCTAACCAGCCCACCTTGCATGTGGCCTATTGGCTGATATACACATATGTGGAAGCATTTGATTGGTTGTCTCTACCTTTCTTTCAATTGTGTATCTACCCTATTTAAATGATGTTTGTAATCTGTTTCTTGATGACCCTGATGAAGGCCAGTGCTGGTTAAATGAAATGAAACCTGCCCTTCAAGGAACACACATTTGTTTCATAGTCTACATTAGGTCTAAAAAATAGCAATATTACACTGAATCAGCCCAAAACGTTTTTTTATTGAAGTCTATTTTTCTGTTCTGTTTTTTTTTTTTTTTGCAGGGATCTGGAGGTGGAGCTCGGCGTTAACTATGATGCATCGATTTTTTCAAAAAAGTTTTTCGTAAACGACAAGCAACACATAAAAACCAACCAACAGTTTTTCTTCAAAGATGAGGAAGGGAATCTCCATGATATCATGCTCATAAAGCTGAATGAGGAGGCTTCAGCTGACCTTCCCACACTGGATCTTCCTTCTGATGAGTGTACTAGACCAGGAATGAAAACAAAGGTTCAGGTTGGAGGCTTGGGTAAAATTTCAGGATCAATTTCTTGATCACTTTAATTTGGTCTCAGTTTCACCTTTTTGTCACGCTTCATCTCTTAACTTCTATTCTTTGCTGTCTGACATTGTCCCAGAATTATCTTCTGTCCCAGTTACCCTCATTCATATTTCTAAACGCCACCGTGATGAGCCATGAAGTAGTAATGCGGCGAGTCAAATTAGCATGGAAATATGTTGTGGGCCTTTTGTCAATTAGATTATTAAAATTCGGCTCAATTGTTTTGATAATTGCATCTCATGACTTATCAATATTTTGTCCCTCCCTTACTAGACTCGGCGACTGAAAGTCAGAGTCACTTTTCTAATTCTGTTCCTTTAAACCTTCAGAGAAAGGAATGTTCAGCAAGTTGATGTGTGCAACCACATCAATGGCTGAATGTGGAGAGAAAGATAAGCCTGGTAGCCAATACCACAGTGATGAAGCCAACACCATGTGTGCCCGTACACCTGGTGTGAAGTCCTGCTATGTAAGAAAACTGTTCATACCTTTTAAAGTCTCATCAATCAAAAGGCTTTCTCAACTTCTGTCTGTAACCTGACATGTGTAAAAAGTCCTGCGCTTTCTCTCCTGCAGGGCGACTCGGGTTCCGCTGTGGTGTATGAAGGCCATTTACACGGGATCATTGTCAGCAATCCTGCTGATAAGTGTGTAAACCCCATCGTAATGCTGGATATCTGCCACTACAAGGCGTGGATTGAAGAAACCATGCAGAACAATGAAAACTAAACCTGGCATAAATGATGAGATCACAAAAATACTAAATGTATCTCATGTCGTTTTCCTTTTAATTAAAGCGATGTGGTCTCTCAAAGTTCATGTGAAGTCCTTGTTGTATTTGCCAAACATTTGAATGTCATCTGTCTGATAGGTGAAAAGCTTTCACTCTTTTTTAATTCTGGTCCTAAACTTGTAAAGGGTCAAAAGTTCAGCCAAACGACAAATTGAGAATAAAGATATATCACACAAAGGGTTCATGACACCCCAAGTTTTAAATTCCCCTCCCACATCACAAGAAGATATTTAAATGTCTCATAATATTCAAAATGCACTTTAACTGTTTTTTTAACACTAACTTGAGTCCCTAGTCCGTCTAAAAACTCCTTCATTATGAGAAGTCCATCCTCTCCGTCTTTTGCCTGCTCCACTGTTCAGAAAAGGTGTGCCCAGTTTTCCCTTTATGACATCACAAAGGGCAGTAACACCTCCCCCAGGTGAATGAATACCGAACTTCCTAGAAACGTGAATGTAACGCACTGCAGGGGGGCTTCCACTACAAATGAAACTGAGACTTTGTGAGGTATGACAAGACACTGTAGAGATGTCAGACTCGACATTTTTATTCAGATAAGCACATAAATACATAGAAAGATCTCATATGATTGAATGATATGCACCTATTTCCATTACAGCTGTACTTTTTCAAGATGTTCAAATTCTGAAGGCAGCATATAAAAGTTCTCATAGGACAGTTCTTTGTACAAAAGCACCTCAACATGTGTTTAACTTGAACACAGGCAGAAACACTCATACGCACACAGAGACAAACAAACAGATGTGAATGTTGTCACTCGTTCAGGTCCACTTGTGATTCTCTGGTTTCTTCGTCACATCTCTCAGTTGAAAAAAAAGGAACAGGGTGTGTCAGACTCTCCTTCTTTTTTTTTTTTAACTTAACAGTTTCTTTACCACACAAAGTCAGAGTCCACACATGGACTGGATCAGGGGGATTTGCACACGTATACAGGTGAGGGTGTGGTCTTTGCAGCCGACGGTCTTTGTGATTACTCTCGGAGCAGAATCAGATAATCTTGACGATAGGAAAATACTTGTGGGCTGAGAAGTCAAATTCTGGGAGCACCTTGGGAGGCAGAAAATGGCGTTTTATTTCAACCATACTTTACAATATTGAAAGGTTATACAACATTTGGATTAACAAATCACTGTGGCAGCTATTTTTACTTCTAAATCAAAACTCCTAATTTGGTGGTAACCATGACAACATAACCTGATAATAATCCAGGGAATGAGTGATTTTTGGGTTACCTTTGTGTCCTTCTTGTGCCCTCCTGCCAGGAGCTTCGTGACTACGATGTTGGGCTTGGCCACCTTCAGTATACGGTTCACCTGCAATCAGTTATTAAATAGTAATTAGCTGGTTAAAAAACACCTTATTAAGATTAGAGCAAATGGTTAGAGCATTGTGAAGCAGAGGCTGCTGTGCTTACGAGTGATGTTTCAATGCTCATAGTAAGATCATTTTAATAAGAAATTGATGCAGATCTGAGGACTTAAATAGGTTCTCTTTAGGCGGGCTTTACAAAAGTTAATTTCCTGACCTCAGGGTCCGGGCTGGGCACATTTTCTAGGATGAGCTTAGCCTGCTGGAAGTGTTTGCTCGCAGCCAGGTAGAGGTCAGCAGAGCCTGGCGGAGGATTGTACTTCTTCAGATCAGACATCTCCTGCAAAGGGCAAGAGGGACACAGTCAGAGAGGGCAGGGAAATGAAGAGTTAAGTCAGACTAAAAAAGGAATTTCAATAAGATACAATGTGGTAGTCATTTGATGGAGAGAAATCAAGATAAGTAAGGTGTTGAGGGGAAAGAAAGAGAAAATATAAACAGTCTGCTTTAGTACCTTGAACTGGATGTAGTGCACAGGTGGGGGAGTGACCACACTGTTAAAGGGGGCGAAGCGATGCTCATAGCGAACCTGCTCACTGTCCAACTCAAACTGAGGCTTACGCACCTTCCCGTCCATATCCAAAGCTACCATCGTCTGAGGAGAGAGAAGTAGAGGATGCATGATACAGCCGTGTGCAGGGGAGGTCAAAAGTACATCAACACTGATGTCCTACCTTGTACATGCCGGCACACATGTTCTGGTATGCTTGACTCATTGTTATTTCCTTGCCGAGAGGGCGAACTGCAGAGGAAACCAAAACATATCATTAGGACAGAAAGATTACACGTCCACATTTGAGGACATGCTGTCATTGTGCATGTGTAAAAGGGCTACAGTGGGCACATTCTCCACTTCAGCTGCAGACACTACAACAGTGCGTACCTTTTTTCTTCTTCTTTGCCTTTTTGCTGCTGCGTCCTTTCAGCTGCTCCTCCATGATCCGCTCCTCTGCCATCTGAGACGAGTCTGCCCGGCTCAGAGTGGACATCAGCCACGCGTAGAGGAACTCTGACAGATACCTGCGGTGATAATCAAACACACGTTCATTCCTAGATTAACAAAAGATACTGCGGAGGGATTTCATTTTATCTGCCTTCACTGTGCGTCTGTGCTGAACAACAAACAAGAACATGTTCATGCTCTCACCAGTAGATGTAATAGTACTCGTGCATGCTGTACAGCTCCAGTTCAAAGCCACTGAGCAGGTACTGGATCATGATTCTCAGGTTGTGGTACAGGATCCAGGTGCCAAGACAGGCTAGATGCTGTCGCTGAGGCTCAAGTTTCATCAGCAAGCTGTGAAGAGCTGCGTCCACCTTCTCTGCCTGCAGAGCACAAAGGACGAGTTTAGTAGATGTGTTTTAAGTTACAACACAGTAAGATCACTCATAGTGGTCGAACCAAATTAACAACAATTGTAAATGTGCTTAAAAATGTAAAAAGCTGCAGATGACCTCATCCTGCAGCGTGGCAAACTCCTCGAGAATGTGACCCAGCTTGTCTCTCTGCCGAGCTCGGTTGTGTCCGTGGATCTGGATCAGACTGCAGAATGGCTGAAAGGAGAATACACAAATAACTAAATACCTTCAGCACTTAAACATTTGTGTTCAGGGCTAATGATAGATCAACCTGTTACTTTCAGAGTAACATCCAACATCCAAAACATCAATAAGAAAATGGTCCATCTCATCTGATACCACAATTCTAATCAAACTCTCGTTCTCCTTTAATTCAGCAACTGATAACACATTTATGCTGCACGATAAGCAGCCAGTTCAGTTTTCTAAGCTTGTGAGGAATGAGAATGCACCAGATATACAGGTACAGATGATTACCCTGCAGAGTAAAAGAAACATACCCGGGAGCAGTGTGTCACAAAGGAGTCAATGTAGTCCTTGGCCTGGTGGTTGTTGAACAGACAACACCTGGGGAGAGTGAAAGACTGAAATAAATACTGTTTCCTCTTTATGAGCTACAAGAGCAAAAGAGACTATCAGCCTAACGATTACATCTATGAAATGATTTTTAATATCTGTAACTGCTGCCAGGGAGGAAGATGTCAAACAAGGTGATGAACAGCACCCTGCAGGAACAGCCTTTTTAGACATTATCAACAGCAACATCTAACAATGAGTGATACACTGAACTGATGATGAAAGCAGGATGAGGTTATATGAGACTTCCGACGCATGAACAGAACAAGTTCAGCGACGCGATAAGACAAACTCCTTTCACAGGGTGCATCAACAATAGACATAAAACCGAAAGTTCCTGACAGCAGCTTTAAATGATTGACATACAAATGTGGAGTGACGTGAAATGATGCACATGTTAAGGTTTAAACGGTTCCACTAATGACAGACTTACTTGTAGGAGAGAACAGGGGGGCTGACAAAGTACCTCAGAGCATCTTTAATCATGTCCTGCATCAGGTGGGTCCCAAACACTTTCTTATTATCTATCAGGAACGTCGTCTGCATAAAGGGGGAGAAACATGTCAAGCTCTCATGCAACAGGTTTTAAACTAAATGATTGTTTATTTAACTATATGTTATCATCTAAAAGTGGTACTTAGTGTAACATGTATGCACACTAGAAAACTTTACACACATTTCAAGGGCTCTCTGCGATCATTATTTAAAATATGAGCAGCAATCATTAACTCACCTGAAGTAGAGATCTGGAGAGCACACAGGGAGACTGTTCACTGAACTCACAGAAGAAGTCCTGGTAACACCACAAACACCATATTAATGATGTTACTTTATGCACCGTCATCATTTAGAATGACTACAAAGATGAAAAGTGTGATGCCTAACTCACCGCGGGGGGCATAAACATGATGAAAACATAGACCAGGGGTCATTTGAACTAGGGTCTGCTTTTTCTTGACAGACACTGTGGGGGCCGGACTTTAAAGTGTGCTGGCACATAAACCCGATGTGAAGAAGTTGGTGTCAGAAGGGAAATATCATTTCTCCCATTAATGCGAGTATTTCAGCCTTGTGATTTTATTTGTATGTTTATTGTTCAATCACCCGAGATCATTTATATTCTGGGGACCGGATAGGAAGCTTTAGGGGGGCCGGATGTGGCCCTGTGGCCCAGTTGACGATCACTGACATAGGCCGTATAAAACATGGATGTAGTCTTAGTGACGTCTCCCATTGGTTTCTGAAGAAGTGTTATGAAGGCCAATGATGGGGGTGGCTATATTGAAAAATCCTGACTCTCCCTAACATTCAATCAATCTAGAGACAGGGGAAGGGGTGGTGACGAATACGCACATCCGTCAGTTAACTCAGCCACGCCCACCCCCCCGAATAAGAATAAACAAATGAGCCATTGAGAGCTGATATTGAGCCAGGCTGTCAACGTGTTTATTTGTGTTGTGAGAAAGGACTATTTAAAGGGGCTCCAATTGAGCTTTTGCAGACAGCCTCAAGTGGACACTGGAGGAACTGCAGTTTTTTCCACTTTTGCATTTGCTTCATTTTTTTCTGCTTGTTCAGGAAAGGTTGCTCATTGAAGGTGACTGGTTCAGAGATTTAACCCACAGGTCTTCAAAAATGGAGTTTACCAGAATGCCGTGCAGGTTGGTGGTGTTGATCACGTCACAGACGGTCTTGATACGTTCTATAAGTTTCCCAAAGTAGGCCACCATGTCCTCCCTCTTAATGATCTTTGCATAGCGGGGAAAGGTAGGTGGCAGCAGTCTCTGATTTACGAGGGGCTCGAAGCCCATCATGATGGGGTGGTCTGCAGCGTGCACAGAAGAAGAAAAAAGTTATTCAAGTAACACTGTGTGATTAAACAAACAGTATTATATTCTATCACATATGTGTTTTAGTTCTCTGTTCATACTATTAGTAGAAGTCCAATGGTATCAACACCATTTTTGTTACCATGGCAACAAAAATAAAAGTTCTAGGTGCCCAGTATTTGCTAATTTCTTGTTGTTGTTTTGAATTTCCAAAAATTGCATGAAAACTCCTGCACACTGTCTATATTGCCCATAAAGAAATTTTGAAAATTCGTATTCTCTTAATGTCGTTCTTTAGGTACCCTCAGTCCGAAACGGTTTAAATGAGGACATTTCATTTCTTTGTTTCTTGTGAACTGATCATGGATATTTCTCTTTACCTGCTAACCCTAGTAGTATTTGTGTTTTTATATCAGAGATGCACCTCGAGGTGAAAAGTTCATTATTACTGATCATTTACTACTCTGATGTTGAAAGGCATATGGTGGAGACTCCCTCTGCTGGGAAGGACAAGTATAAATGAGTCCTACCTGTGTATGTTGGAGAAGATGTTACAACGTGAAGAAGAGCGTCTGCTCGAAACACCCGTGTGCGTGTGGATATTGAAATACAATTTTGGAGTGCTGTCCTAATTGTTTTTCTTGACTGATCAAATTAAGTGTGCCGTGGTTTAGCATTTTTTTTTCTTCCCTCCTATTTTGTTTCAAGAACTTAAGAAATGTATTTTCCAGCTTGTGAATGTGAATGGACCACCGCTGCTTTCTCTAACTCTCCCCCGACAGCTTTTGGTTTAAAATTATGAATGAAGATCAGGAGTTTTATTTTTTAAAAGCTTGAAACTTTTAGATACTATTGATCACTAAAATAGAGGAGATCGTATCGTTTTAAACATGAAATATGGAAGTACCAAACATTTATGACTGCCTTGGTACACACCGCTTCAAGAATACCGGTACACGTATTTCATGTGTCATATGGTCCTGACGAGTGTTCAAACTGAACCTCCACATGTGTGGTGGCTACTGTAGGTGCGTACATTACCTCCTTTCGTGGTGTCGTTCTGTGATTGGATGCCGTGCTGAATGCTCGAATGGATGGCCGATAAGATGTCAGCCGCCTGAACCACGAGCTTCTGGGCCTCTCCCACTGAGCTGGTCTGAAAAGAGACACAAACAAATTTAAAACAAAGAAGAAAAATGACTTAACTGAAAATACAAGTTTGGATAAAATATTCAATATACTTTAGATAATCCTCTTAACTGCTCTATAACACACAAAGGAACATTTTTAAACTGATTTTGTTGTAGAAACAGTCATTGTCTTATCGTACCGTATTGTATATGTTTTACCTCTTTCTTAGTGAAGGTGATCAGTGCAGTCAGCAAAAGGCGTGTGAACTTGATTCTATTGAAAAGGGCCAAAAACTGCTGATGCTGGGAAAAAACACACCAGTTAAACATGAAACAGGCTCACGTGTACATTTAGAAAGTTATTAATACACCAAATCTTTGAAGCTCACAGCAGCAACATAGGCCACATTTTTGTTCAGTCCATGTTTGGGTCTGATTTTTGCTTTCTTCTTCATTATTATTATAACTGCATGTTATAACAGCTGGAAATTCCAGAGATGAGTCTCCTGAGGTTAAGTGAGTCTCCCACTACTGACAGACAGCGGAGGGGAAATACAAATATAACGTGCAAAGAATGTGAGGGAGGGATCAAGGTTTAGTTTGTGGCTCAAACATCGGGTACTAAATGAAGAAAATGGCTCAGTGACGATCTGATTTGTTACTTGTAGTCTTATCAGTATCAACTGGTGTTGAGCTCTCACATGATCTAAATCATTTTCTCTGCAGACATGAGGGATTTTACCTCCACCTCCACCTCCGGGTTCCGCTGCTCTCCCTGTCGACTGCGGGTGCTCTGAGGTGGTGACAAGAGAAACCGTCAAACAATGTAACACTCAGTATTTGTATCAGGAGTAAAAATGGCAAAGATTGTGGCCAAGAACAAATACCTTCACTTTCCTCTGTAGCTCATCCTCCACGTCTTTCAGCATGCCTGGAAGAATGAACAAATGACAGTGAGATAACGTCAGCTGTTCTGTAGTAAAGCTGAAGACTTGATGATCCAGATACAAAGTTCTTGTACCTGTCACACGCAGGTCTGTCACATTATTTGCCATCTTGAAGCCATAGGTCATGGCCTGGAAGTCCTCCTACAAAGAAAAGGAATAGATCAATCATCCTACATATTGACAAATATGACACCGAATTCTTCAGAGCTGATTGAAAATGTTAACCCCTTTCAAACAACTGAGGCCTGGGAGAAACAACTGTTGTCACCAATTTGATCTGTACTGTGGTGTGTGTGGTACGTCACCTGCGCACTTGGACGTAGGCGGTAATCACAGGCAGTGAGAAAAGGGAGTCACATGTACGGTAAATGACTGGGGGGAATCAGGAATCAGGAATCAGAGGAAGCCACACAGTTTTTCAACCGAGCTTTTGTGTCCTGTCGTGTTTAGTGTCATGTTTTTTATACAAGCTTGTTTAAACCTGACGTAGTAGGCTATACACCCGGCCTTGTGTAGGCATTTTTTAGGAGGACTGATTGTTAATAAAGAGTTCCACATATAACAATGGGCTTTATTTTTTGTCCACCATGAGTTGGAAATAACTTCAAGCGCCCTCCAGTGGCCTTTTTGGTTGTTACATTGCCACTACAACAGCTATGATAAATTGGTTCCCTGAACCACAAGAAAAGGGTTTGGAAAGAACGGAAATGTTGCCAGAAGCATGCTCACATTTATTTAAATGTTTTTCAGCAATCTGAATGCCCCCTCTCAGCTTTACAGATGCTCACATACTCACACACACACACAAGCCCTTTTTAGCCTGTGACATTTCACCTTCAGTCTGAATGTCGGGGAGGTGGAATGGGAGGTCAAAGTGATCCCATCACTGTACCGTCTTCGGAGGTAGTAAAAGAGGCGTTACAGAGGCAAGACGGTTTTAGCGGAGCACACGGGGGAGCGCTGTGTGTGTGTGCATGTATGACTGTGTGTGTAAGTGGAGCTCCCGCTGTGCTGTGCTTCCGCAACGCCAGAACCCAATGTGAACTCACAAATTGGGACACCAATATTACGCAGTCGCGGATTCAATATGAACGTACAAAGATGTGATGTGAAAAATGGCTACTGACAGACTTCAGAGAGCCGCTTACCTCCTCAAACACAGCAGCCTTGTTGACTTTCTCTCGGGCGATGTCACACACCTTCAGGATGCCCAGGGCGAAGGCTTTGAGAGACGGCTCCTCAATCAGGTCAGGGTTATGGACGTACAAACAGGTGAACACAGTCTGTGCCAGAGAGTGACCCTCCAGCCACGTGATCTAAGAATACAGACAAACATGCTCACCTGGATGCTGTTGCATTTTCTCTCACAAAGACTTGTAATGTTTTTAATGATTTTCCATTCTTTTTTTTCTGTTGTCAGTTCAGAAAAAGAAATTAGAAATAGCATTTTTGAGTACCCTACTATTTTACATGCATGTGAAAGAAAACCACTCAGAATACGCCCTGGTCAGTCAAATGGTGTTCGAATCTTGTCATGCACCAAATCAACAACGCCTCCAGTATGAGAAAGTCAAACTCACCAAACAGCAGAAACATGTGTCGATGATACCGATGAGTTCAGGAAGACTTAGATCTTTCACCTTGATGGCACCCTCCTACACTCAACACACAGAATTTATAGAAATAATGAAGAACCAGGTGGTTAAATCTACCCAGAAGCACTGGGTTTTGTATTTAAAGTAAGACATCTGTATTCATTTGGACAGTTTCCTAAACGTATTGAAGAGAAGTCGGAGATTGGCAGTACTATACCTTGATGGCTTGTTCAAAGTTGAGCACTTTCCTGTTGACCTGGTTTCCGATCATTCCTGCGTCCATCTTGGGATCCATCATCTCTATGGCTGACATGGCCTCAAACAGGCCAAACCTGCCATCATAGCCGTAAGTTAGTGAGTCTTCTTTGTATGTTTGTTTTCATAAAGATTTCATAAGTGCACATGACAATACCTGCGAACTGATATAAAAGCTGATGCAGATTATCAGTAAGTTTGATTTTAAAACAGACCTAAAAAGGGATTTTGAGGCATTACTTTCTTATCAATGTTTTTAAATCTGTTTTTAAGACAATGGGACATACAACGGATCCCTAAAAGCATGAGTCTGCAAGAATCAGGATGTCTTACTCACAGTTTGTCATGAAGCAACTCTCCGAGGTTCAACTCTGCATAAATATAAGATGAGGACAAGAAAAGAGAAAAGAAGAAACACGTCAGTCCCCTTCATCAGCACACAGCGATGACTCACACACGCAGTCGCTGGAAGAGTCTGTACCTTTGCATGCACCCTTGAATTCATGTGTAATATCAACCCAGTTGGCATTGTTCTTCATTTTTTCCGGGATGCCCAGTCCCCAGCCAGCATCATCGTCTTCGATGGCTGACTTCATCACCATGGTTACTACTAAAAAAGAAAAGTTATTACAAAGGGTTTCAAATATATATCACAACATATCAACCTCAAAAACAAAAGCATGGTCTAGCAGAACAATTTATTTTACTCCAATTTCCTGTGATCTGGACTCATTTATGTCATCATCTCCAGATAATAACACTGGTGTTCCCATGGTAACGAGGTCATTTCTGGAGATCCCGAGAAAACAGCTGTCAGTAACTTGTTACCACGGGAAAACCAGAGTTGTTATTCCGAGAAAACAAGATAAATAAGTCAAAATGTCAAGAAAACAACAAACATTTTCATGTTATTATGGGGACACAGAGTCAAATGAAATGTATGGATGAATGTCCTCACAGGGATTCTGTACAATAAGAAAGACATTTTTTTTGCAACAGTAAATGGTGTATCCGATTGTCTGCCCTTAATTTGTCAATCAATATAAACCCTACCTATTTTTCCTTTATTGTTGTTATGCAGATTAATGATCAACTCTTTCATCGGCTCATAAATTGCTAAATGTATTTTTTAAATTAAAAAAATGGCAGAAATTGCTGTGTCAGCATCCACTTTACTCTGACTCTTAGCTCCTCAGCATTCGGCTCATACATTACCTGATGCTGACGACATCCAAATCCTAAAGCAAAGTTTAAAATGTTTTTTGAATGTGCTCCAAAAACATTTTAAACTGAGCACATCAATACCACCAATGAGCCAATTCAGAGTTTTAATTGCTCATCTTATTGATTTAAGTTTGTTTTGCTTTTAGGATTGCAACAAATACAAACATATTATGACCAAGCAATGTCTGTTGGATTACATTTTTTATTCATTCATTCATTAATCTATTTCAATCCTCTCAAAACATATTGAAGGGGAAGAACCCTCATTTACAATTACATACAAAAAAAGAGCATATACAAATAAAAGCAGGCAGATAAAAATACAAAATCAAAGAAGACTTCTTCAGGTAGCAATAAAGAAGATAAGAAAGACAGAGAATATGCATCACACTAAGAGGTAAGGGCATTATGGAGACAATACAAAAAAATTACTGTGTTTTATTACTTATTAACTTGTAAACATGAATGTTAATACTTGTACTCCACCCCTGGATGACAAGACCTGCAGGGCTGAATTGTGTGGGGCAACAGCAGAGGATTCACCTCATGTTTTAGCCTAAAAAGGTATACATGTTATGCCTGACTGCACCAGATGATCTCAATCTTTTAAACCAAGAGAATGTCTGTACAGTGACAGCAAAACACCCTTCTCTTTATGACTCATTTACTCATCTTTAGCTGATTTATGAAGCAATATTTTGATCTATCAGCTATACTTAATGCATTTCTAACAGAGGATAATGAACTGTGCTAAGAAGCATAAAAGCCTGTCAGCTTATTTAACATGTCCTATTTTTACTACTTAAAGACGACAACAAAAACGCAGCCTAAGCAGTTAGAGGTACGGAGGTCTCTGTTAAGATACATTAAGACGAGAGATGCATTCAAGTAAAGCTAGCCATCACCAATGTTAAAGTAGCTAGGACAACCGCTTGCTAAAGAGCTAATGTTGTCAACAGGAGATGTTTCCTTTGAACGAATCCTGAATGCCGTTCAGCTAAAGGGGATATCCATGTGAAATATGTTATCGGAAAGCTTTATATTAATTGTAAATAAGCACATACCTTAGTAACTCGTACCAACCATGAAGCTAATAAAGATATCCTCAAAGACTGTAATGATAGGCGCAGAAATTATACGTCATAGGCCAGCGTCCTTTCGGTAATTGTAGTCCTTGCGTGTAATGAAGTCAAAGCCTCAAAAGAGCAGCTGGTAACTTACAACCACAGAAGTTAGGGTAAACAAATGTTTTAAGTTTTAGTGTATTTTGGTAAAGGTTATAAGGTCATTTGAGAGCTTTCCCATGCAGTGTCCTAAAACACGCATAGAATCGTACTCTCGCGTTGTTCACAGCGTACTCTCGCGTTGTTTACAGACAGCCCCCTTTGACAGTTTGGGCTCGTCTCATCACAACATCATCAGGGCGCTACGAGCGACGCTCAGACACGCAGCAGAGGTCCTCATTTATTTGGAATTGGTCCTCCCTGAATGGGACAACAGTTCCTTTCCTATACAGGTTTGTAAAATATTTTTTATCTTTAGTAAAACGCAGGCTAATTTCTGGGGCTAACATTGCCTGTTTGCTGTGTATTTAGGATTATTGTTAGCATATTCCCCTTTAGCTAGCCTGCTGTCGCAGACAGGCGGCCGTTAATGACTGACTCGTCCAGCAGGTGCAGCGGACAGCAGCCTTGTCTTGGTCATCTTACTAAACGTATAGTTGAAGCTAACAATGGCCTATAAATTATGATTAACCTCAGCTCCCGATCCGGCTTGTATTCTGACAAAAAATACGAGCATATGATATTTTCTAAAAATGTGTTTTAGTTGTGGTTTAGTGCAAGAAAGCAGTCGGGTTGTTGTGGCCACTACCAGGCCATCAACTGTCTCTTACATCAGATCTGTTTTGCAAAAGCTTCACATAGATTACCCTAAACATATAAGGCTCTCACTGGTCTAGCTTCAAGCTACATTTATGCTCCTCCTCGACCCATACATACCAGAGCATGACCTCAGGTCTTCAGGTGTGGTTTTCCAGCTGTACCTCAGCTCGTATTCTGACAAAAAATCTTAGCATATGATATTTTCTAAAAATGTGCTTTAGTTGTGGTTTAGTGCAAGAAAGCAGCCCAATCGGGTTGGCCAGGCCATCAACTCTCCCTTACATCAGATCTGTTTTACAAAAGCTTCAAATAGATGATTAGATTAAGGCTCTTACTGGTCTGGCTTCAAGCAACATCTATGCTCCTTCTCAACCCATACATACCAACACTTGAGCTCAGGTATTCAGGCGTGTTTTTCCAGCTGTGCCTGTCTCTAAAGAAGAAATAAAGGGCTTTGCAGTGTGACTCAGTAAGGTTTGGAAAAGCTTGATTAAGGGGTAAAGATTAGTGATATGATGCTCCAGTCTTGTAATTCTATTATATATTTGAATATACTATTGTCACATATAAAGCACAATATAACATTGCTATAAGCATTGTGTTAAAGCAGCAATGTTGATTAAATGTTGCAGCAGCATTATTTACGACTCATCTTATCTCAACCCATAAACGCTTCTGTTTTCACTGACTGACCTCCTGCACTGCTAACTCTCAGTAGACCTGTGAAAATGCAATATTATATCTGAACAGAAGCTGGATTCAGGTGCTCTTGCTGCAAGATGTTTTATAATTTTGTCATTAGGTTTTGGCTCATCTGTCTTTTATGTCATGTAATGAATACAATCAGGTATTGCTTTTTCAAACCTCGTGTTCAGATTACCTTGTCTGCAGGTCTTTTGTCTCTAGAAATTTGAGATCTTTGGCATTAGGGCAGCACCTTTTGTTTTGTGTAAAATAAGTCAAGAGGTCCTGTCTGTGTATCTCATATTAGTTATGTGCTGATATAAGTCTCTCTCTGCGTCTGCAGTTTGTACTCCTCACATGAGTGACACATATGTAAAAGGAACTTATGGTTAGTAAAGGTTTCTCATCAGATGCAGGAGTAAACAGGATCCTGAATTTATGAAGGAAGGAATGACACAGAGAAAAAGGTGGATTATGCTGATCTGTCTTTTCCAGTAAGGTCTTTATTTTCTCTCTTTTGCAGACGACATGAAATGTTGATGTGGTGAAAATGAACAAACCCAAAATGGCCACAGAGAAAGGGTGAGTTTTTATTTCAAGACCACACAAACCTATGCAGACTGTGATATGTTTGCAATGTGATTCTGTGTAAAAGCCCTCCTCATAACCATCTGTTCGCATCTACCGTTTCTTTTCTGATGAGTACTTAACTTTTCCCTCCCTGATGTGCTGTACAATTCTACCTTTCAGCTGTCTATACATCAGTGACATCACTGTTTGTCATCTTGTTGGACTGTGGGTGTTTGAAAGGTGCTGTGTTTGTAATCCTCACATGAACCTTTCGCATGTATTTGTAATGAAGACTTAGAATAACCGCATCATCGGTGCAGCGGAAACCCGACAGGAAAATTCTTTTCAGTGTCTGAGTCCTTTTCAAGTTTGAATCACTTTAAAGTGATCCGTCTTCATCTATGAGAATTATGCAGCGTATTTATTTAGGCTTTACTTCTCCTTCAGTGTTTTCATTTGTCCATACTTTCATTACATTTTTTGCAGTTTTTCCTTCTGCTGTCTCCTGCACACTCTCTCTCTCTCTCTTTTCCCTCCGTCTCACTCTTTTTGTCTTTATAAGGACATATCAGAAACTTTGCTCCACTGGGTACAATCACAGACTTTTGATTCTCTCCCCCATGTTTGCAGTTGCTGTACCAACAACTGACCTCTGACCTTGTGTTTCCAGTTGAGCGCTGCTGAGCTAAGGTTATACAGTAAATGGGGGATGGGTCCCTATCTCAGACATAGTGAAGGAATAAGAGACAGCAATAATAGTCATTGAATGAAATAGAAATGTTAAAGAATGATTTTTTTCAACCAATCAGTTTTTTGTACCCCTGTACTATCACACACACATGTTGTTCTTTGTTATTATTGTGATCTTGGCTTTGATATGTATGACTAACTGTGAGCATTTGTGTCATTTTAAATAGAGATGGGATGATCCGATCTTATATCGATATCGGGTCCGATATTGATTATGTATCGGATATCTGACTGACGGCGCCGATCCAAGTCACTGATCAAGAGAGATGGTTTAGCACTTTCTCAGCTCGTACAGTCTCACTGTTCAGATGTTCAGACGAGATAGAAAAGCTCCTTTTATCTGATTCTTACACTTCTCTTGATCCCTGCTTTATAGATGGATTACTATATGCTTGATTTCTTTTCTCCTAAGCCCTGTGCAGGACATTTTTTTCTACGAAGTTGCGTATTAAAATTGGGATTGGACAAAAAATGGATACCGCAGTATATCTTCGACTCGTGTGATACAATACAGTGTAAGACTTTATTGTCCCCCAGGGGAAATGTGTTGTCACAGCTTTGCACAGTTGGTACACAGGTATACGTTCAGTATATGATGACATAGCACATGAAGAAAACATATATACAACAGGAAGAAACATATAGACGTGCAATAATCAAGTCAGTCATTCAAACTACATGATATTTAAATAATAAACAATTCAGTGTTCTTAACAGATTTCCCTGCCAACTCTCCTCAAGTGAAACGTTAACTTTGTGATTTAATGGCAAAACATACCCTGATAAGGTGACCTTCAGAGTTAACATGCTTAAAGTACTAACCTTCTTCTTCTTGCTGCTGTTTTTTTTATAATCGCCCTGCTGCACCTACATGATGTGCGTGTAACCACCCTTTGTCTGTATCTCCAGTGTTCCCAGTAACTCCAGGGTGCTGATGCTCCTGGGACAACTGGAGAGGATGAACGGGGAGGCCATGGGGAGGGATGTTGAAACGGCGAGACAGGTCACTGCAAAGATACTTCATCTCATTCAGACACAAGGTGAGAGCAGATACATGTACACACAATGAAACGCAATGCACTAGACTCGCATAAAAACAAAAGAAAGAACTGATCAAGCATCTTCAATGTATATACTGTATGTAGTAGTTAAGAGGCAACTAAGGTGAGTGATGTCTGGCTAGTGGGGTTGAGAGTTAAAACAATGAGCAGCACTGCCCCCTCTTGGTGCTTTCTTTTAATGATGTACTGCATGAGCGTTCAATGACATAACTGCATATTATTCATGCTGTAAAATATGCAGTTTGAAGTGTATCTTTGTAGCTGCAGTTAACAAAACAATAAGTTAACATTTTTGTGTTTAAGGTTGTCAACATTTTGGATACTTTTCAATAACTAGTGTTTAAAAAAGATGCACCCTAATGCTTAATAGTGTTAAAAAGTAAAGACAATGTTAAAAAACTACAGATCTGGAATCATGTTTTCAACCCAAAGCTACCACCAAATAAAGAGAGAGCGCACATACTGTCTTACCTTAAGTCCTTTGGGTGTTTCATGAAAATGTCAAAGTTATGATTTTGTCTCTTACAAAAGTGTTCAGAGACTTTTTTTTTCTGTACCAGGCAGTGCTGTGTTCACGTTGTTAATTAAAAACAAAGTTAAAAAACACATGGAGCATTTATTTCATAAGACAGGTGCGTGATGTAGGTGAGAAATGAGTCCATCAAAACATTGCAAGCAAACTGAATTGCACAAATACATTAGCAACATTTCCACTGACAGTTCTCAGGTCCTTTCGGCGTCTCATACTGCGTTTATTTTTTGTCTCTTACAAACAGACAGAGATGAGAAGATAACACAAATACATTGGCAACATACCAACAGGTTACCAAATGTATTTGTGCAACATAGACAGTGTGCAGGAGTTATACTTTGTAGACACCCACTATTGGATGTCCAAGACTTTCATGTCTGTTGCCATGGTATTGATACAGGGATTGGTATCATCTCATTTTTACTCTTATTGAATTGACGTTTAAATTCTGGTTTAGTGACAACCCTATAGTTTAAGTTAATGTTCAACATACAGTAGAATATAATGAAAACAGCAGATTCTCTGATGTACGTCGCTTTGGATAAAAGCGTCTGCTAAGTGAATTGTAGAATTGTAGAATTGTAGCAGATAAATATGAAGTCTAATCTCCCTTTACTGAGTTTGCATGGAGCAGAGATGGTTTCAGGTTGATGTTGGCTTACCTCAGCTAGTCTGCTTTTTGATTTATGAGGACTCCACAGTTTTGTTTAGTAAGTGAAGTCTGTTTGTATAGAACCTTTCACAGACACACATCACAAAGTGCTTTACATAAAAACAAATACTCAATAAAACAATATAAAATACTCACTCCCGTAACATTGATGGACTGTTAGAAAAGGTAAGAAGTTTCCCAAGAAACAGAGATAGAAATCAAGTTATATTCAACAGTCTTTTTTGTTTCAATACCCACAATGCAGCTTGACCACAGCTCAGTCACAGGGTTGTGATGAGGAATGGGCTACAGAGTTGTGTCACTCGGACTTCACCCAGAGTTCCTCCTGCCAGACCCCTAGTATTTTTTCAGCAGAAAGTCAGAGTGAGCTGATGTGAGAACACAGCAGGATTTTATCAGAAGAATTCAGCTCGAGCCAATGGGAGGGGGGAGTGACGTTTATATCCTGTGACTGCTGCACTGCATAGAATGTATGCACGCAATCGCTAAGATCTCTGGCGTGCACGTAATTAGACGGCTGCATTATGCTTTCTGTTCGTCAATATGTTGTTGAACTTCACGTAGCATTAAAATAAAGGCAAATATTCTCATTATAGCACGGTATAGCACACTCTGTTGCTACGTCCGCTACTTCCACGTCGGTTTTTTTATGTCACGTCTTACCTCAGGAGACCACAGGTCTCCAGGTTGGTTAATTTATTAAAAACGTGTTCAGTCCATTTGCCGTGTAATCATAGACAGGTAAGTTGAGTGTGGATGGATTGATACAGCGTCTCTTGTGGTAGTTATCTAGTTACTGTTTTGAAAGGAGAGCAGAGAAGGAGATGTGACAGCAGAAGAAGAAGGCTTTGTGTAGGAGAGCCTGAAACATGAGTGTGTCTCAGGGTCTTAGCAGGGTGTCTCTCTGCCTCTCTGCACAGCCGGACTGAATGGGAATCTCTGAAGCAAGCATCACTGCTCTGGTGCTTAGACAATTAGTTAATTAGAAAGAAAGAAATAACCTTTATGATACTTAAGGTGTTTGTATTACAACATTCTCAGTATACAAAAACTTCTCTTTTAAAAACTCTCGTTCTATGCTGACTGAAAACAACTTTAAGGCATGATATTGAGCTTCATATCTATTTACCGCTATTAGACATTTTATACAATGAGTAATACATGAGTTTTAATATAAATGTATAACCCAGTATAAAAATATGCAACTCCATATTTTTATGCCGAGATTTTAAATGAACTTTGCTCCTAGTTTTCAGTTGCGGGATATTTAAGTGTTTGTGTAGGTGTGTGTAAGACTCTGAGATTATACTCAGGTGTGTCATTGTGTCACGTGAAGGATTCTGCTGAATCATCACCTAGTATTTTGAGCCTGCTGGAATGCTTTGAATGTGCGTTGAACCTATTCTCTCTCACTTTTCTTGAATTTTATCACCCGACTCAGCCCACAATGTGTTGCTTCCCCCCACTTCAAAAAGACACCCGTTAAACTGGTTAATCCGCCGTGACTGATGGGTGCGCTGGAAACCATTCTGTCTGTGACCCCTGTCCATCATGATATGTCAGCTGTTGCTCTCATCTGCTGCGAGGCTGTGTGTCACACCCGGCCTGCAGCTTCAACTTGAAATGTTCATGTGTGTGACGTCTGTTATGGGGTCTTTGAACCTGTTCACAGTAACTATACACCCCAGGAGGGACTTTGCTGTACTCTAGTCTCATGTTCAGAGTCTTAAGAGCTTAGGAGGCAATCGAGATACCGAGAGAGAGAAGAAGGATGATACGGAGAAAGTAAAGTCAGAAATAACAACAGTATGGGGGGGGGCTGTTGAGTCATACATGTGATAAGGGCAAATAAAAACAATTTAGAAAATCGCTTCATAAACTGTAAGACTTGTGCTCATTTTTTCATTAGAGAATGAAGTAAGTCAGAGTGGCAGGCAGCAGATCTCTATTTCAGAGTTCAGGGTCTCTCCGTCTCCTCACAGTGCAGAGTAGGAGGAAAGGGAGGACAGGGTGGGGGGGGAGAAAAGGGAACTCCTGTGGAGAGTGATCCTATGCAGTTGACAGTTTTCTGTAGGAGCCATTGATGATTTAGTTTCTAGTAGCGTGCGAGAGGAGGTGCTGATAACTGCATTCACTGCGTCCTGCCCCTGAGCGCAGGGTGTTGGTACACAGCTGGAGAGCCGGGGATTGGCCAGTCGAGCAGTTTATTCCAGGGAGAGAGAGAGAAAATGCCGCTGAGTTCCCTCACTCTTCATAAAGCACAGTGCTTCTTGGACCGCACAGGCATTAAACCTGCATGGGATTTTGAACATTTTTGTTTTTATTTTTCACCCAAAACGCTTAAGAAGTTTGATATTGTTTGTTATGAAATGGAGTACCGCTACACCAGGAGATACCATGCACCTGTGGTCACCCCTGACCCGCCAGGTAGGCTGCAAAATGATGAGAATTATTCAGGTATTTCAACATGAGTTATAAGTAATCTATCAAATAAAATAAGAAATCCTTACAATAGCATCAAGTATCTAGTTTCTATTCACTGGCTTCCCATCAATTTCAGAATACAATTCAAGACTCTTGTTTTACTTTTAAAGTCCTGCATGGACAGGCACCGGCCTACGTCACAGAACTTTTACAACCGTATACTCCAAGCAGATCTCTTACTGTAGGTCTTCGGATCAGGGTTTGCTGGTCGTCCCACACACCAGACTGAAGACCAAGGGAGACTGCGTTTTGTCGGTTGTAGCGCCAAGATTTGTGGGCACTGTTGACTCTTTTAAAAAGCAACTTAGGACAAATTTGTTTGGACTTGCTTTTCATGAATCTGTTTAGTATATTGTTGATTTTTTTCTGTTTGTTCTCATCCTTCTGTAAAGCACTTTGCGACTCTCTGTTCTTGAAAGGTGCTTTATAAATAAAGTTATAATGATAATACTAGGAGATCAAATATTTCTAACATTTAACTTTAAATATTTCACTCAAGTCAAGTGATATTGGATAATGACTCAGAAAACGACTTATGCTATGCTATACTTAAACCTGTCTGTATCCCAGGAAACATAATTTGATACATGAGGGAGGGAGGATGAAGTCAGTAAACAGTTTAAGTAAACTACTGTTACTTACAATTATTTTGTGACATTAAAAATATGATATGATTGAACTTTATTACAGTTGTTCTTCACAGTCTTCTGTCCGATTCAGGCCTGAAACATTTCTATTATTGCAGTTGTGGTTGATCCCTCGTTTTTTCTAGACTCTAACAAACTACGTTGCTTGTAGTGGTTTTGATTAAAGACCCTGAGTCGGCAGTATTTATTCAATGTGCATTTAAAGAGCAACATCTACATGTTACTACGCCCATCTCAGTGAGCTGACTTTCTGTTCAAATCTTAGTAATGCACACAGTTCAACAATTCAAATCAAATCACAATTATTACAAAATGCAGGAAGTTGGAAAAAAAACAGCAACTCGAGATGTATGTGCCTTTAAGTGTGAGCCTTTCATGGTTTTGTTTTCAGGATAAGTGTTGAAATGTCGTTATGTTTTGAAGAGTTTTAAAAAGTCTGGCATGACAGAAATGTTTAAAGAGGTCCCTGCTCTGAAGTGTGTTAACATGTGTGTGTGTTCTTGTGCTCAGATATGCACACAGTTGTTCTGGTATGGAAAGTGAATTTGTGGAAAGGGTGTTTTTGTGTGTCGTGTTTCCCCTTTAAGCTTCTCCTGCTTTGTGAGATAAGATCCTGAATCATAGGGCTCACTGCTCCACACTTTTCATTTCCATATTCACCTGCTGATGTGATGTTTCTCTAATCAGAGGCAGTGTGCAAGTCTAGACACATGCACCACATCTGTGTTTAACATCATCACCAATGATGGGGTTGCTGTGGCTCCGCTGGTAGAGTCATCGTCTCTTAACCTGAAGGTCGGGGCTCGATCCCCAGCTCCTTGTCATGTGTGCATAATCATCCATGTCAGATGTGTCCTTGGGCAAGACACTTAACCCCAAGTTGCTCCTTCTGCTTCGTCAGTGGCATATGTATGCGTTTGAATGGGATTAGTTACTTCTGATGGACACTTTACATAGTAACCACTGCCATCAGTGTGTGAATGTGTAGGGCTGACATGCCGTGTAATTTACTACCATTTACCAAGTAGATAAATAATGTAAAGAAATACAAAAAGAGGTCTGTGTGACGTATAATTCATCTATTTTTAGAGAAGCTCTAACCCTCTGTAAATATTAATGCTGGTTTCAAAAAGTTATTTTTGAAAGGTTTAATGGACTTCAGTGTGTGTTCCCAACTATCTGTCCTGTGTTTGTGCCTGAAGAGTTTGCATTTGTGTCCGGACAGGACGGGAGTCACTGCGGCCTCTTCAAAGAGGTCAGGAATCTGTCAGCTACTAAATTACAGAGAAAGCACACGGGGCGGTGTGGAGGTGGTGAAAGACGGAATGGAAGAGAGGCTGTAACTTAGCCACTTGTTCAGTTGGACAAGAGGAGAAAGTTAGAGCTCACACATGCAGAAGCTAATATGACACAATGTGCTTTTAAAGATACAGTCTTTAAAAGAGAATCTCTGAATCACTGAATATTGTATTTCAGGAGTCCTCATGTGTTTTTTAAGATCTGTGTTTCTTAATGGATACTTTCTGCTGTGCTTTGACCACCAACCCCAACTTTAATTTACAAGATTCAGTCTATAACTTCTCATTAATACACTTTGTATTTGTTTATGTGTTACAGAGAAGAGCGGAAAAGAGGTGATGTCCAAAGGCTCCACTGGAATGGAGGTCATCTTAGCTTCACTGGAGGTCAGCTCATTGACACAACTGGACATGACAGCACTTTAACACCGAGCTCGTTTTATTTGCACAAATTCAGGAGCTTGATCTGAGTCAATGACACACCTGTCTTTGTGCTAAGCTAACATGATGCTAATAGAAGCTTCAATTTTACTGTGTGAGATTATATGAAGCCTGACATTTAACTTTCAGCAGAAAGTAAATAACTGTATTCTATGTCTGTATTTCTTTAAGAAGGTCTGTTCTTCTTCTTTTGAGCCAGAAACCAATGATGACTGTGACATGAGGTTTTCCTTAATAGGCTAACTGTTCAATAAATCAGAGTATGGATACCTGTGTGTGTTTTGTTTAACAAGTGCATTGTTTGTGTGTTGTGCAGAGCTCCCGGGATGTCCAGACAACTCTGAACATTTTGTACATTCTTACCGAGCTGCTGACTGTGGGTGAGTACAGATTTCTCTTTTTCTTCATACTTCATGAACTGTTCCCGTCTCTGAGAGCTGAGAACTGTTTCTTGTTTAATCATTGTTTGTTATTTAGCTTTTAGTTTCATTGACAATTTCTTTGGTAGAAAAAAAAATACTGCACTGTAAAAAAGACATGTATTTGAAAATATCTGAAAAGTATAAGACCCTGCACTGATAAGTGTTTCTGCGCTGACAGCACCCACAACCTCAATTTCAGAGCACTTCTCACTGGTGCTTACTGTTGCTAGGATACCAAAGGTCTTTGGTGACACTTCTGTTTCCCCTGGTAGTGACCACTTAGATAGTTTTAAATTGCTTTGTATGCTTGATTTTTGGTTTAAATCAAGAAAATTCTACAAATAAAACAATTAGGTTTCCTGCTACAAGCAGCAGCTTTAGACCTAAAAGTTGTACCCTTGAAAGAACACATCTGAGTGCATGAGATAAACCTGTGTTTTACTAAATTGATTTTGGAAGTCCCGCCCCTTCTTGATTGGAAGAAGTCACATTTACAAGCGCAGCAATGTTCCAGAAGTAGAACTATTTTCAGCTGAGAGCGCTGTGAGCTGCAACAAGATGCTGAAGCTGAGGGCGTGTTTGCAGTCAGGACGCTGAGAGCTGAGAGTTCTTTTCTACATTGGTTTTGTATTGTAAATGGGCAAAAAACACTGTCAGTGGAAACAAACCCTAAACAGGTCATTGTGTTTCTGAATTGAACATTTTAGCTGGTATTAGTAATATAGCAGTCATTTAAAAAAGTGTCTTTTCAAGGATTACAACCCCATATGCATAGCTTCTATGTTTTACTCTCAGGCAATCATCTCCTACGACCACTTTGTTTTGGTCCCATCTTGAATGACATAATGTCTGTCTGTCAATCTAATGCTGTTTATTTGTTATTTTCTGTCTCAGGCAGAGGCCGCAGGGCCGGAGTATTTGTGTCCAAAGGAGGAACAGGAATATTATTTCAGATTCTGATCTCTGCAAGTAAAGAGCTGCCTCCTAGTGAGGAACTCATGCTGCAGCTTCATTCACTGCTGGCAAAGGTCGGCCCTAAAGGTATGCTTACTGTCACAGATGAACACATCTGAACACAAGCTGGCCTGATGAGTTTCTTTGTTTCTTTACTAAAGCTCATTGTGCATTGAGATCTTTCAAACACACAGCCCATATTAACGCAGTCTCTGCTTAATCACTGACCTTGCAACCTGTGTGTGTTCAGACAGAAAGTTTGGCGTGAAGGCCCGTTTGAGCGGAGCTCTGAATGTCACAGTCAACCTGTTAAAACAGAACCTACAGAATACCAAACTGCTTCTGCCCTGCCTGCAGGTTCTCAGGGTTTACTCTACTAACTGTAAGTCCATTTAAGTCCATTTCATTCAGATTGTTGCCTTTCTGTCTTTGAGTATAAGCAGAATAAAATCAAGAAATATAATAAACTATCTAACTAATGAAATCCTGTGAGTACATTGTAAACATTTTATTACAGTGTTCACTTTAAACTGACTCAGTTTCACTTTAATTCAGTTCATATATTTCTGCTGCTGTAATGCGCTGTCTTTGTGTCTGTTTATGTAAAGCGGTGAATGCTATTTCTCTGGGCAAGAACGGAGTGGTGGAACTCATGTTCAAAGTTGTCGCGCCGTACAGCAAGAAGAACACCAGCCTGCTCAAGTAAGTCAGGATGATTGAGACAAAAATCCAGCATGAATGTTGTGTTATAACAAACTAGTGGCATCCTCAGGCTTTTGTCTTTTAACATCAGTCATTGACGTGTGTTCAGCAGACCATGTAACCCATTTGCCCTGTTTCTAAATCAACAGGGTAGCTCTGGACGCACTGGGAGCACTGCTCAAATCCAGTGAGTAATTTGCTTTGTAGCATTGACTTTTGACTCCTCAGTGGTTTAGTGTAAAGATCTTTAATCAGTGTTTGTGTCCAGTACCGCTCCCTTATGTCTCCCTCACCTCCATCATCATTTACCTGTTCTTGATTGATTCTCTGCTTTCAAGCAAACACAGTTAATGTTCATTTAACAAGGATGTGAAGTTTTAATCCCCCACTCACTCCACTCTGTGTTTCTTTTTATGTCCTGTTATCTTTTTACTCTTGCTGTTCTTTCCTTAATCTTATCCCACAACTGTCAAGTACAAGTTACAAGTGCTTTCCCTCTCTTCCCTCTGCAGAGACGAACGCTCGTCGTGCAGTCGATGGTGGACATGTGTCTATCTTGTTAGCTCTGTACCTGGACTGGCATCGCAACGACACAAGACATCGCCACATGCTGATACGTAAAGGGCTGCTTGTCTGCCTAAGGAACATCACCAACATCAAGCTCGGCAGGAAAGCCTTCATAGACGCAGACGGCATGAGGGTCCTCTACAACTCCTCCACGGTGTGTGAGAGTGTGACACACTCATGGAAGATTGTGAATCCAATGCAACATGTGCAGTAGGGCTGAGCAGTTAATCAAAGTGTCATTGTTATCGCAATATGAGCATTTGCATGAACTCAGTGCATAAATCTGAGTTTATCACAATGCATAAGATCAATTATTTTATGCAAACAAGCAATGCTTTCTCACTCTGCATGTGTATAAGGTCCATGTTTTCACACTGTTTATATGCACTCAGATGAAGCTCAAGCAAGCTATCAGCTCCCCTCAGATTAATCAGGGCAAATTGAGTGGTGACAAAAAGATTGTTGGATTTATTTTGGATTGAGCAGACACTTGCGCTCTTACATTTTTCCTTCCTTTCATGTCGTCATGGAAATTTTGCATGATGCTACTGAACTTCAAAATGTTTCCCACATTGTGCAGACCCTAATGTGCAGTATGTATCACTGCACATTCACATTCTCACCTACTCTCTACTTTGTGTCTGGTTTCATTTCCAGGAGTGTCTCCCAGTTCGGACTCTGGATCCTCTGATCAACACTTCGAGTCTCATCATGAGGAAGTGTTTTCCTAAGAACCGTCTTCCTCTGCCCACCATCAAATCAGCCTTCCACTACCAGCTGCCACATGTACCTGCTGCAGGGCCTGTGGCACAGCTGTACAGCCAGCCACCTGGGGGTGAGCACACAGGACGCACACACACAAACACACACTTCACTAGTGTGCTCCAACTTATCACAGTTTGTGCGCAAAGCTTTCATTAGCAACTATGCAGAACAGACAGAAACCCATTTTTGATCCCAGATTCAATCATGCATACCAAAAAGACTCAACACAGTAAAACGGTTGACACTGCTGCACACAATGTTCCTTACAGGGAGGAAAACTCATCAGCTCTGCAACAAGCCCTTAAAGAAGGGTAAGACGTACGTAAGACACATCTCCATCCTCAGAGTACTTAGACTCACTCACTGCTGCTTCCTCATTCGCCTCACATCATCATTCTCTAACACATGACATGTGTTAGTAACGAAGACATAGTAAAGATGTTTGTTCCACATGTTGTAGTGCTTGCCTGCTCATCAGTAGACCTTTCTACTTCTTGTGTTCTTTTACTGTACTCTACTAATTTACACCCTTGTGTCCACAGAAAGGTCAAATACTTGCTCTTCATTTAATGTGAGCAACATTAAAAATATCTGACCAAAACCATATTTTTCATGTGACATTATCTCCATTGAATCTGCTTAATGATCTTGTGTGTATGTTTTAATCTATTTCCTACTTTTATGATCATGTGTGAGGGCGACATTGTGCACAAAAAATATGAGTGTAAAACAGAAAGTTGGAAAAAAAAGGATAAACACCATTTTGACAGCTCTGATTGGCTTCAGCAATCTATTTATTGCCTTTCTCAGTTCAGGGCCGTGTTGTGTCAGTGAACTGATCATGGAGAACGCTGTAACATGACAAGCTTACTGCTTTTATAAAGTCTTAATGTACGTGTACACATGCTGATTACAAATAAATTGCTGAGCATTTATTCCTCTTTCTAGGCCTCTCATTTCTCTCTGGATCATAGCAGCTCACATCGCTTCTTACGTTTAATTTGCTCTCTTCCTGCCATAGTAGTGAGACTCACTGATCAAATCAGTTTAGTTTACCCAGCTGCATATGTGCAATCTTTACACACAGCTTGGATAATAACAAACTCCTCTCTTTGGCAGAGAAAAAGGGAAATATAAGACATCAAACCGAATAACTTCTTTCTGTGTGTGCATACCCAGTGGACGATGTGGTGGATGAAAGTGACAACGAGGAGACGGACGCAGACACGGAGAACGACACAGAGAACGAGGAAGACGAGAAGGATCAGCACACTGCAGTAATACTCGACACTCATATGCACACTCAGAATTTCACATCAGGGCGGTACTTAAGATATACTTTATTAATCACGTGAGGGGAAATTCAATTTTACACACTGTTGTTGAACATGCTACACACACATAGGCTGAAATACACACACATGCACAAACAGAATCCTACGGATATGCACTAATGGAGAGATGTCAGAGTGAGGAAGCTGCCCACAGCGAGCGCTCCTGAGCTGGTGGGGGGTGCCTCGGCAGTGCTCAGTAGGTGAACTGGCTCCTCTCCAGCTACCAGACGAATTTCCAGATTTGGTCCGCACCAGGACTTGAACCAGCGACCCTCCGGTTCAAGACTTGGACTTGTTGCTATATATATATATATATATAAATGTTGTTTTAACTCAGTGATACCGTTATTTGAGAGACAGCCCTCTTAAGCTTTTGTTGAAAAAGGATATCATAATTGAACTTCACTTCAGAGTTTGATCTAAAATGTGCTTTTTGTCTAAAATCTGCTTTATAGTTACTGACATTTTGGGTCTTTGTGATCGTATAATACAGAATGGGATGGTCCTGAAGGGGAGAATTTCATATAGCTGAGTCACAGTTGTACATCGCTTTGATGATGATGACGCCATCTAGTTGCACACATCCTTATTCCCAGCAGAGGGCAGTCATGACTCACTAGATGGAGCCAAACAATTACATATCATAATTTTAAACATGTCTCGTGTGTGTATCACAACTGATTTGATTGAAACATTGTTCTGCTCTTAAAGAGTATCACTTAAATCCCACGCACTCAGAAATATAACAACACTCATACGTTTTATTTTCACTTCAGCTGTTTTAGATATTTAGTTTTATCAATCTCATATCCCTTAGATAGTTCATGATCTATGGTTATGTTTGATGTGTTTGCTCCCTCTGTGTCCTTTTGATCAGAATGACGACATAGAGACGGACCTTAACAAGCTACATCCCAAAAAGAACCCTGGACGTCCGTTTGAGGAGTTAAGGGTTTATGAAAGGTTCTTTGTGGAGCTTTCCGAGGACTTCCAGGCAAGTATTTTGTTCACTGTTGACAACATTTTATGGTAAATAAGATCACAAAGTCAAGGAAACCAACATGAAGCTAAGTCTTTATTTCTGTTTTCATAGTAAGGGGAAAGTGTCAGACATTCGGTTATAGATGGATGACATTCTTTTTGTACTTGTTCTGATCTGTGGATCTTATTTCTGCAGGGTTTCAACTTTGACTGCTCAAAGAGTGCCTCTACCACATCATCATCCACCTTCTGTTCATCTTCAGCCTCCACTCAGTCCTCTCGGCCAATCATAGTGCCCACAGCTCAGGCGCTGTCCCCCAAACGTGATCCCATATCGAGCCCACTGGGGGGTTGCAATCCTACCAAAGGAACACACACACTTCCGTCTCCTTCTGCGCCCACACCCACTCCTCCTGCTCCTTTAGTGCCCTTAGAACTGGACACCATCCACCTCGACAAGGACCAAGACAAACAAGAGAAGGCCAACATTCCTTCCCCAGACACACATTCGACACTTTCCTCCCTCAGCAGGCCTCCTCAAGGGCAGGTGATAGCACAGGAACTAGTAAAGGTGTTGGAGGGTGTCTCTCTGGAAGAGGAGGTGTTTCTGAGTGCAGAAGATGGAGGGAAAAAGGGAGTCAAACAAGAAGGGTCCCCAGTCAACACCACAAGACACATTCAGTCCCCCCTGCTCCTGGGGGGTATTCCTGCTCTGCGTGTGGGAGGAGGAGGCAGCAACTGGGGATCGGATTGTGGCTCAGAGGGTGCTGAAGATGAAGGAGCGGAAGGAGCTGTTCTGGAGGTGCCAGACACGGCGCTGCTCCTACCGCTGCATGACCCCGACATTTACGTGGAGATGGTGAAGGGGACGCTCTCTGTACCTCAGTATGCTGAAGTGGCTTACCCAGACTACTTTGGCCATGTGGCTCCAACTTTTAGGGAGCCCCTTCTGGAGAGAGTTTATGGCGTTCAGAGGTGAGATACTTTTTAACGATGTTTTTCTGCCCATTTTGTTAATGACGTCATTATATAGGCAGTAGAGTGTGAGGGGAAATATTAGGGGAGGACAGAGTGGAGCAAATATAGAGGGATCAGCCTGTCAGCCTCTACATATGGAAAGGAGGAAATCAGTCAGTTTTTGATTCTTCTGATTCAGGTGAGTCAAAAAACTTGTGAAAATGCTATTGCAGTACGTGTAAAAATTAAACGTAAACGTAAGCACAAGTTTTGAAACTTTACCAAACCTTTGACACAAACAGATTTTACCTCATCAGGTTCCAGTGCGGCCACAGCCGGCAACTTGCTGGAGTTGCTCTGCATCATTCAGCGCCTTTTTATTTTATTTCTAGTTCATACAAATGCAAATATTCTTTTGTCTTGTAGTATAAGCCATAGCAATGTTTTAGTTGTGCAATTTCCAAACCTTCAGGCAAAGATTTGGGAGAAGTAAAATGCAATGAAGTGGTTCTGCATGGTAGTACAATCATTCACCAACCTTTCTTGAGAAGAAATGTCATCTTCTTTATTTGGCTTTGTTCTTAGGTAAGAACACTCCTTTTGCACATTTGAGTGCTGATATGCCAGATGTGTTTACATGTGCTCGTTAAGAAAAACTGCACAAGATCCCAACGTTGAGGAAATCATTAATTCAAGAATACATGAGCAAACACTCTGCAGTTTAAAAACAGGATCATGAATCAATCTGCCTTAGACTTTTCTCGCAAGTACAAACTTAAGAACAACTTGGGGAAATATTGGTGAATGAGGCCTTTTGAGCCTGCAGTTTAAACTCTGCTATGTGGAAGGCCATGGTGGAATTACATTCATCCTTTTAAAGGACCTACCTGTATATTCTTTGCATCTTATCCTGCAGGTCTAAGATATTCCAGGACATTGAGAGGTTGATTCATCCTAATGATATCCTGGATAAAGTAGTTTATGACCTGGACATTCCAAGGTGAGTTCCTCTTAATGATTCTGATCCCAAACCATGACATCAATCCCCCTGAAGCTTGAACTCCTCAGCCTTTGCATCAGGAGCTTCTATTTGTCCTGTAGGAGATATTGTTGAAAGGTGTAACATTAACAAAGCAGATTAAGCAGATTGGACTTTATAACATTGATGTGTTTTGTTGTATTGCAGTTGTCCTTTGATAGAAGACAACGGTGAATCGCTGAAGTTCAACTCTCAGTTTGAGTCTGGAAACCTGAGGAAGGTGATTCAAGTGAGAAAGTGAGTAATTGTTGACACATCAGAAGAAACAAAGAATGAGTTCTGTTATACTCATCTAGATATGCAATGATAAAGGCTTATCTACGTATGTTGAAAAGGAAATTCTCCTGTAAAGGACCTACTAGTGTTGTAGTCAAGACAACACTAACAGAGACCAAGACATACCCCAGACCAAAACAAGACCAAGGCAGGGTGACACAGAGACAAGACCAAGACCTTAAATATCACTGAAAACTCCTCATCTTGTGTGCAGTGGGCGTGACACTCACTGTAACCGGGGGATAAAAATCTAATTATGAATGAAAGTTATTTGTTCTATTAGAAAGAGACATTTTGCTGACGTGGAAAAGTAGCCTATCAGTGGTGGTCTTGACTGAGTCCACCCAGTCTGAGACCAAGATGAGGCCGAGACCTTCAAAAAGTGGTCTCGAGACCGGTCTGGAGACCGAGTCCGATTTCGAATACTACAACACTAGGACCTTCATCTTAACTGTTTTAAAAGGAACTCTTGTTTTCCCTCAGTGTGATTTGTGGTTGATGATGTTTGGCTCCATTTTTTACATCTAACTTTGTGTTTCTCAAGACATGAGTACGACCTGGTGCTGAATTCAGACATCAACAGTAATCACTACCATCAGTGGTTCTACTTTGAGGTGAGCGGTATGCGAGTCGGAACAATGTACCGCTTCAACATCATCAACTGTGAGAAGTCCAACAGCCAGTTCAACTACGGTGAGATGCAACAACACGTCTCTTTAGTCTCCATGTGATTTTCATATTTTTGTAAATATTATATAAAACTGAACTATTTAAAGAGCTTTTTTGGCGTGCAGCTCTGAGCCTTAAAGGCCTTGACTGTGTACAATTATTCACTTGAACATCGGGCATGGCATATTCATAGCTCTCGTTCCATTCTGCTTGTGTGTGTGTGTGCGTGTGCGTGTGTGTGTGCAGGCATGCAGGTGCTGATGTACTCTGTGCAGGAGGCGATCAGTGGAAGGCCTCGCTGGGTCAGAACAGGAACAGACATCTGTTACTACAAGTAGGTACACTCAGTATGCTAAAGACCCAGGGACCTCTTCAGTATATAAAGACAGAGACTAAAGATAAAATACTATGATTACAGCTTCATTAGATTTTCATTCCATCCATATACTGTATATGTAACAGTGGAATGAAACTGCGTTACTCAGCTCCACTGTGCTTTGAAGAGAACAGATAAATAACATGTCGTTTGTGTTGCCATTGAGCACCTGCTGCACTGCAGTGTAATGAGTACAATGTATCCTGTATGTATTTAATATCACTATAAAGCACCATGTTGAGCTTGGTGGGGGGTGTAGCTTACTGCGCTGATGAAGTTATTACGAGCTGGTTTTAATGAACTGCTAGATTTTGGAAAATCCTTCAGAAGACACAAAAACTGGCAGCACAAATATAAAAACAAATAATAATGCATGATGCTGTTTCTTTATAGGTACCTGTATTACTTTTCATAAGATTGTTTAATATATTTATTGACTTTACAGTAAACACAACATAGATAGATAGGTGCCATTGAACCAAATCGCCCACTGACGCTTAAAAAAAAAAAAAAAAAAAAAAACTGATTCTCTGACACAAAGCCATCTTTTGTGAAACAGAAAAACAAAACACATGAAACCTTAACCCTGTGTCCACCGAGCGTATTTTTTCAACAGTTTTCAATGAGTAGATTGCGTTTGCAGCTGCACGCGGCTGCCATGAGAAAAAGCGCAGCGCCCAGCGTCTTTTTTCTGAGCACCCTTTGTGCGACCGCTCCGAGCACTTGAGTTGAAAATCTTTCAACATTTTAGAAAGTTGTTGTTGAAGTCACCAGCGCTCTTTTCCAAATGTATGATATTCCCTGTATTTTTGCCTACTACAGAACATGTCTTGTTCCAACATACTCTTTGCTCCGTGTCTGCTGGGGTAAAAACTATCTCAACTATAAAACATTCAGTCAAAAGCAACGGAGCAGTGTTGGTCATACAGCGGCCGATGTCAACAGACTGTTGTCATAGAGACAGGACGGACATGCAGCGCTATTCTACTCAGTGCACAAACACTTTCCCATAAAGTTGATCTCAATTTCATCATGATGTGAAGTTTCCATTCAAACGTATTCTGTCCTCCTCTTCATCCTCCGATTACTAAAGATGTTTTACAAAAAGGCAGGAATCGGTCTTCTTTTCAAGTATATCCTGTTTTTTTTGTCTTTTACATTCTGCCATTCATTTAACTGATGTGATGCTTTTAATGAGTCTGCTTCTGTTTGCTAACATAAAGGTGTTTGTCCTACCTGAGACACAACAGGCTGCATAATATCACCTCTCAAACAAATTCAGTCTACTATAACTTCAACTAGACCCAGGAGCTCAGTCTGACACATATACTAGACTTTACACATCCACTACAATGTTACCAGAAACTGTAAACCAGGGACATGTTTTTATATAGATGTCACATTTAAGTGCAATAGGCCGTATGGTTGTACCTTAAAAGGCTGACTTATGGTTACATTATTGTGAAACGTTAACTCATGAAATGTTTGTTCTTCTTCATAGGAATAACTTTGCGAGGAGCTCCATTGCAGCTGGCGGTCAGAAAGGAAAATCCTATTATACGATGACCTTCAGCACGAACTTCAGCCACAAGGACGATGTCTGCTACTTTGCCTATCATTACCCTTACACATACTCCACTCTTAAGGTGCTATTACAATACCAGTAACCATTACAATACCAGTAACCATCTTTATAACCAACAGCCAGTGAAACAAAACAACAGTAATGTTGTGAAAAAGTCAAGAGAAATTTAGCCGTACATTCAAGTTGTAGATTTTATTGTGGCTAAGTGAAATGTCCAATTCTTAGTTTCTTGTTCTCCATCATGTCCTCAGATGCACCTGTCCAAACTGGAGGCTTTGAGGACCCCCCACATCTACCTGAGACAGGACGTCCTGTGTGAAACTCTAGGGGGAAACAAATGCCCCCTTCTCACCATCACTGCCATGCCAGAGTCCAACTCCAATGATCACATCTGTCAATTCAGTGAGTAAATCGATGTGGGTCTGTGTGTCCTGTAGCATCTTAATGTCATATCAAATCGGTTTCATGATGGAGGATTAAGCTTAATGTGTAAGTGGAGTCTTCTGACCTGACATGATGTATCACAAATAATCTGTCATTTGTAAGTTAAAGCTTCTGCAGGCATTTTAAAAATCATTTGGGATGCCCGTTGTTTGTCTTACGATTAGTTTGTGTCTTAAAAATGTGGAGGTAACACAAAATATTATGTCATATCCTAAGTTACCCTGTGATTCCCACCCCTATCGTACTGACCTAAATGTTCCCTTCCCACTAACTGCAAAAGCTTCAGGCTTAATATAACTTCATCATAGTAGGCCTGGGATTACTAAAGCCTTCCAGTGATACCCAGTTAGTTTTTCTGTCTCGTGTAGTTTAATATCGCTGCTTCTCTGCTGTGCAAAACTTTAAATTAAAGAATCTTTTTCTGTTTTCTCATTCCATCTCCCTCCGTTTGTGTTTGTGCCCCGCTCTCCTCTTTCTCCCTCTTCAGGGAATCGTCCATTGATCTTCCTGTCAGCCAGAGTGCACCCTGGAGAGACCAATGCTAGCTGGGTAATGAAGGGCACGCTGGAGTTCCTGATGGGCACCAGCCCGCTCGCAGCCAGCCTGAGAGATGCCTACATCTTCAAGATAGTCCCCATGCTCAACCCTGATGGAGTTATAAATGGAAAGTGAGTAACAAAAGTCCTGAGATGGAAAGGCACACGCATTCACAGCTTTCAGGCATACACACTGAAGATGCATACATCTGCCTGCCTGTCGGTCACAGCTTTATGTCACACACACACACACACACACACACACACACACACACACACAATCTTGTCCTGAAGGATTCTCTAGCTGTTGCTCTGCTCTGCTCCTCTCTCTCTCCTTTTCTGCCGTCTTCTTTCTGCTGTAGTCATCGTTGTTCTTTGAGTGGAGAAGATTTGAATCGCCAGTGGCAGAATCCCAATCCTGAGCTCCACCCCACCATCTACCACACTAAGAGCCTGCTGCAGTACCTTGCACACATACAAAGGGCACCGCTGGTATGACCTCTAACAAACTGGACTCACTTCTTCTTCTTCTTCTTTTTTAATTGCTGCATCAACTTTCATTAGGGCAGTATAATGAATCTGTTCTCATGATAAGGGTGGGGCCATTTGTCATGTTCAGCTGCACACTCTGTTTGGCTGCATGTCCACAAAATTAACACAAACAAATCACCACATTAGTTTTCGGACATTAATGCAGATGCCATAAACAACAGCCTCTGTTGGCCTCTTTACTAGGCTGTGTGTCAGCAAGTTATATATGATGGGAAATTGCTTATGGAAGATTTGTGTACTGAATGAGGGGTGATGATTAACGACACAAAGCAAGGTGAAGAGTCTGTCCTTCCTCTGAAAATGCACCAAAACATGTCTTTTTACAATCCCTTCGGGGGCCTCCTACAGGAGACTTTATTTACACCAGTATCACACTTTATTTTCCTGATTATACAGTTTATTAATTTGAGCTGTTTGAGCTGTCTTTGCATTGTTTATTTGTACTTTTGTTTGTGTCTTTTTGAAAAATGTGATGTAATATGCATCATTAACTTCCTTTACTCCTTCTATTTCCTGTGTGTGTGTGTGTGTGTGTGTGTGTGTGTGTGTGTGTGTGTGTGTGTGTGTGTGTGTGTGTGTGCTTGTTTATGCGTGTCCACACAAAGGTGTTTTGCGATTACCACGGTCATTCCAGAAAGAAGAACGTGTTCATGTACGGCTGCAGTGTGAAGGAAACAGTCTGGCAGTCCAACATCAGCGCCACGTCCAGCGACCTGCAAGAAGACCTTGGATACAGGGTAGATCCACAAACACAACAACACACACATATAGGGCTTTCACACTTGCAGAAATCTCCTGAAAAACTCCTGATATTTCCCGGAGGAGCTGTATATGTGAATGCAAACAGACACATTTTTCATTCGGACTTCACCCGGAGTTGCTCCTGCCATACCCCTAGTATTTTTTTTGCAGAAAGTCCGTGTGAGCTGATGTGAGAACTCTGCAGGATATTCTCTGGAGAATTCCCCCAGTGCCAATGGGAGGGGGGAGTGACGTTTCTATACTGTTACTGCTGCTCGGTGCATAGTGTCTGCACGCAAGCACTACGATCCCCGTGCACGTAATTCAACGACTGCATTATGTTTTCTGTTAGTCAGTATATTGTTCTCCGCTCATTTGTTGATGTTGTCATTCCGTTGGACTACACATAGCATTGATATAAAGGCACATATTGTCATTATAGCGTCGTATAGCGGACTGTGATGCTTCGTCCGCTACTTCCGCGTTGTTTTTTTATGTCACGTCTTAACCTCAGGAGACCCCCCCCGCCCCCCCTCCCTTCTGACAGGGATAGTCTTCAGCTGTGAGGAGCATATGTGAACAGCCAGGTCAGGAGAAACTCTGTAGCAGTCCTTCTGAAATTATCTAGATATTTTCTGGAGTGCATATGCAAAAATGGCTAGACACACATTTTCATGCACAGAAATATAAATGAACTAACTCGTATTTCCTTAGTCCACAACATGTTATGTCTGTGCTAGGTTGAAGATCCTTAAACTTTGAGATTCTCAGATTGCATACACCTACACATCTATTCTTTGTCTTGGATCCTTTGAAACCTCCTCACATAAGAACATATTTTAAATGACCTTACAGGAGCTGTCTCAGGAGCAAAATAACTTGAGTCAGAAAAACGCTTAAAAGGCCACAGGAGATGGTCAGAGCCTGATACAAAAAGGTTTATTCGATTCTACTGAAGCAAATAATGAACAAGCCTGAGCAAAACCCGGGTTCAGCTACTTTCTGTCCAACGCTCTGCTTATAAATGATTTTAAACAAAGCATCAAAGAGACCACACCGTGCCAAACTTATCCTATTTCATTTCCTGTTTAAATGTCAGAACGGGGTACTCTCCCTTATCCACACATCAATGTAACTTCTGTGTATGTTTGCTGCACAGTCGCCATGTGCTTCTTTTGGGATGCTGGCCCCAAAGAGAGTGCAGTGGTGTGCAGATTTACAGACTTCAGGGAGTACAGCGGCTCTGACTTTGTGCACTGCCATCCTGACTGATGCACGTCCACTCTCTCCCCCTCCTTGTAGCTTCCGCTCTCATATGTCACAGGTGCTTTTTACTTCAGTACACGGTCACGAGTTTCTTTAGGTTGAGGGTCTAAAATAGCATAGAGAGCTGTTCTTTCTTATCGTATTTCACACTCTTTCATGAACACTTCTGGACCTCATAATCAAAAGTATCCTAGGATATATCATAGCTTTAATTTAAGGTGCAAGGATTAACATGTAAAAGAAAGGATCTTACTGGTGATTATATGTGTAACACAACTCATGTAGACTTATCGGAGTATGTAACCTATTTGTAAGCACCTCTTCAGGGACACACTTCCTGTTTATGATTCCATCTGTGTCCTTCCTTTGTTTTCATATATCCAAAGGGGTAAACATGCCTTATCCCATGCCATGATTACATCATTAACATGAGTTTCAACACCAGCTTGTTAGGTGACTAACATACTCAAATATTAGTAATTACCCTGCAGTGTTGAAGGGCTTTTTCTGTTTCTGCTCTGGTCAGGATCAGTTTGTTGTTTCTCTCTGCATTTGGGAATGCAAAAAAAAAAAAACCTTCCCCGAGCAGAATGCTAATAAAGCTGCGGGTTTAATACAGTCGTTTCCTTGGTGGAGTGTAGCTTCAGGCTACAAGCACACAGCAAACATTTTGGATTGCAGGAGTCAATACTGCTACTCTGAGTCTTATTTGTCCTTACTAGGAAATTCACTATATTGTTTGCCCCCTCGGTGCACTAATGCACACACACCTACACAAAAGAACTGAAACATATCAAACATTTTCATTGTGTTTTTCAGGCTCTACCTAAGATCCTGTCCCAGATCGCCCCGGCCTTCAGCATGGCCAGCTGCAGTTTTGTGGTGGAGCGCTCCAAAGAGTCGACTGCCCGCGTTGTCGTATGGAGAGAGATAGGAGTACAGCGCAGCTACACCATGGAGAGCACGCTGTGTGGTTGTGACCAGGGCAAATACAAGGTAGGCATTTTATTTACTCTATTGCGTACACCCCCCCCCCCCCCCCCCCCCAAAAAAAAGACCAGCCGAGTGTCATTAAGTTCATAACCCTGCAGTCAAACAAAGAATCAAAGAATCACCTTGTGCAGCGTCTAATGTGAATTTTTTGTTAAAATGCTCATACTGATTACTTTGTTATAAATGCATTTTAGGGAAAAGAGAGGAGAGTGAGTCGTGCAACAAAGGATCCCGGCTGGACTTGAACTGAAGCTGTTATAGTTTATGGTTTTAGGACCTTAAATAAAGGACACCAGAGCATTCAAGTCTATTTTTTTATATATATATTTATTATGGGGCTTTTTGGGCCTTTATTGTAGAGATAGGTTAGTGGATAGAGTCGGAAATCAGAGAGAGAGAGAGAGAGAGAGAGAGAGAGAGAGAGAGAGAGAGAGAGAGAGAGAGAGAGAGAGAGAGAGAGAGAGAGAGAGAGAGAGAGAGAGAGAGAGAGAGAGAGAGAGAGAGAGAGAGAGAGAGAGAGAGAGAGAGAGAGAGAGAGAGAGAGAGAGAGAGAGAGAGAGAGAGAGAGAGAGAGAGAGAGAGAGAGAGAGAGAGAGAGAGAGAGAGAGAGAGAGAGATGACATGCAGGAAAAGAGCCACAGGTCGGATTCAACCCCGGGCCACCAGCTTAGAGGATTATAGCGTCCGTACATGGGGCGTGCGCACTAACCACTGCTCCACCTGCGCCCCGAGTTTATATTATTAACATTTGTGTGAATTCATAGGTCAAAATGTCATGTTCCCATTCTGAAAAGATCTAAATTAGTTTTGTTTTTTATCTAGTCTGTTTTTCTACATAACCTCTACGCTGCTCAGGGGGATGCTTTTATTGAATGACTTTTGAATCTTTAACTATTAAGATCTTTAATTCCAAAGTTACATTGTGCAGACTATTCAGTGTTTGGCAAGTGCATCTCGTCTTTATAGGGATTCAATAAATATATTCATACCCTAAGAGGACTCTCCAATGTTTGATTGAGAACTGACAGAGAGATGTGTCATTAAAGAAAGATGAAGATGTCTCTTTGGATAATTACGAGATTTTGCATTACTGACTAAATAAAACCTGAAACTAACTGTTAAATCTGAGTTTTGATCTACAACAAGACTCCGATTCACCCCTTTAAGTCTCTAAATGTCCACCAGATGGTGCTGCAGTCCTTTCTTCAAGTGTCCCTTTGCTGCTCTGCTGTCTTTTCTCCTCCTTTTCTCTGACCCCTCTGCCTCCCTCTCTCCTCTACTTCACTCTCCATCCCAGCTGATTTAATTCCTGCTGAATTCTGCCAATGTCAACATCTCACATTTCCACAGGCAGTCTCGGGATGCCATTTTGACCCTGATTATCCCCCCCACTGGTGTGCGTGGAAGTATTTGTCCAGATGTGCAGGAACTAATGTCTTTTGAATTTGGGCTGCATATCTCTGTGGCCAGGCCAAGTTTAGATGTTCCTAGCTTTGCTCTGGGGAAAGGGGAACATGAAAGTTTTGGGTTGAATTTGGGGAAAGCTGTGTGTGTGTGTGTGTGTGTGTGTGTGTGTGTGTGTGTGTGTGTGTGTGTGTGTGTGTGTGTGTGTGTGTGTGTGTGTGTGTGTGTGTGTGTGTGTGTGTGTGTGTGTGTGTGTGTGTGTGTGTGTGTGTGTGTGTGTGTGTGTGTGTGTGTGTGTGTGTGTGTGTGTCTGTGTCTGTGTCTGTGTGTGTGTGTGTGTGTGTGTGTGTGTGTGTGTGTGTGTGTGTGTGTGTGTCCCTGAGTGAGTATTCATTTACTTGTATGATTGCACCGCACTGTGAGGACTCTGTTCAGGGTGCAGGTGTGTGTGCATATGTGGTTGAATAAGTTCCTCCTGCAAATGAAATACATTATCATTTTCCTGCATGATAACTTTTCTCAGTCTGGACTTTCCAGCATTGAGAATTTAGGTGTTTGAAGATGGACAACGACTCCAGAGCAGCTTCAGAAATACAGCCGCTCTTTTAGAGTAAACTTCTGTTTGACCTTTGACATTATTCTCTGTGTTTAGTCATACTGAACTCAAAATCTGTTGTGGTTGTGATAGTTTGGTTTTTAATGAGTGTGAAGGTGTTTTCGTGTGCAGCTCTCTCTGATGTTCATGATCATGTTCCATCCAGGGTCTGCAGATCGGCACCAGAGAGCTGGAGGAGATGGGAGCTCAGTTCTGCGTGGCCCTGCTGAGGCTGAAGAGGCTGACGGGGCTCCGCAACCACCAACATCTGCTGGATTTGGAGAGCGATATCATCGGGCCGCAGTCTAAAGTGGTCAGGTAGGTCAAGTGGAGCCACAGCTCAAACCATTACACACAAGCTCAGACAGAAGCTGTGAGACTATTAATCCCATTTAGACCTGATGAGACACTGCCGTGCTTCTACCTTTAAGACCTGATGAGACGTCTGAGTCTTCTTTTTTTTAAAGGCAATGACCTAAAGTGCAAAGGCAATTTCAATTTAGAGTTGAAGCCTAGAGTTTAAGCATTCAAATGTTTTTAATTTGATAACTCTTTCTGATACAGAGGCTGAGACATAAAGTTGAAATCCTCAGGTTTTGGCAGGTTGATTTCAAACGTTACTTAGGTTTTAGAGGGTGTTTTTTCAGACAGCCTTAGGTCTAAATGGGTTAATAGACGTAGAGTTTGACTTTGCATATCACAACTTCCAAACAAAACAGACACAGCCTCATACAAACAAGAAGGCAGGCTAACACTACAGATTTATAAAACTATATAATTCTCTCAGGATTGTAAAAAGTTTCCTCATGCAACCTTTCAAGGATATCCGAGCTTTTGAAAGAGGTTCTGTTTTCACAACTCCGACCTGGAAAACAGTAAATTGGTTACAGAATAGTATCTTTTTTATCTGCTCCAAACATCCCTTCACACCGATACACAACGCTGTGACTGTCACTCTGGATCTCCTCTGAAGCACATCTCAAGTAACAAATGGAGGCCCGCATTTATACAGGGCTGCTGTGCATGTCATTGAAATTCTGTCACCATGTGATGGATCAAATGAAACTGTGGAGTGAAATGGGGAATGGGTATGAATAATTGTCAGCAGTGTCATTAAGTCGCTGAGAGAGCGTAAAACAGCACCTACATAGAGGAGTTCTTCAGGGCCGCAGTACTGTGCAGATTAAAAAGTTGCTTGTAGCTAGAATAGATTTGCAAAATAGGAAAAAGAAAAGTGGTCAGTGTCAAAGCACTTTTTGTTCACTCAAGTGCCGGTGAGTTCAAGAACAGCAGCATAGAAGATGTTCAACTCACAGTACATTTCTGATAATAATCATCTTTATTCATTAGAGAACTCGTCTAAACGTTTGACCTTCGCTTGTGGTAAGGTCGCACGGCTCATATACAGAGGCCAAAGTCCCCGAAGCAGGGCCAGGTTCTCTTCTGACCCTCTGCACATCTCCCGTATGCCATTCCCCTCTCTCTCTCTCTCGCGCTCTCTCTCTCTCTCTCTCTCTCTCTCTCTCTCTCGCTCTCTCTCTCGCTCTCTCTCTCTCTCTCTCTCTCTCTCTCTCTCTCTCTCTCTCCCTCTCGCTCACTTGGAACTGGAAGCGATGTTGCTTATTTAACTTTACAGAGGGGCCTTAATACTCCGAAAATATGCTTAAATGAGAGAAACAAAGTTTAAGCTACAGTAAAATCGTGATCAGAATCTGAACACAGCTCATTATCTCTCAAGAGAAAATGGCGTCAGACGATGAGCCGGTGCTGCTCTCTAACATCAGATTCCAACAAATGACTACGTGGCTTTACCGTATATCAAATCATCTCTGACCTCCACACAGATTAGATTGTTCTCCAATTCAACGCCGCAAATAAATCATTAAGCTCGGCCAAACCTCACTTTGACCACCAAGCTTTTCTTACCTTCTTTTTTTTTAACGTCAGCATTCTCTACGCCACAGATTTGTTAAAGCACTTGATATAAAAGAGTGGCTTTAAACTCCAAACCACTTAATGCTCCTGTCTCTCCCAGTGTCTCCCAGTCGCTCTCTCTCTCTCTCTCTCTCTCTCTCTCTCTCTCTCTCTCTTACCATCCCTCCTCTACTCTCATATTGATACATTCATTCATCATTTATGCGTCTGATCATTAAGAGACTGCCTATGTGTGTGTGAGTGTTTGCGTGAGTGTCCTTTGGGATTGGTTGCTCTCATCCCGACTTTATGGTTTTATGCGTGGGGCTTGGTATGGTACCACTTACCGTTTAATAGGTCATCACAACAATGATATTGCGGCCGTTGGGAGGCTTCTGCAAATAGGCGTCTCAGAGTGAGTAAATGGCTGGATACGGTCATGGGTGTGTTTGTGGCAGCAGAAGGAAGACAAAGAAAAAGAAGAGTATGCAGAGGTTTGTGCACATGGGAATAGAGTCATTAGGGGTTTACAGGAACATATAGAATATCTGTCATTTTAATGATAGATTGATTAAAATTGAAGAAACAACATATCTGCAGTCATATTTCTTTTACCAAAAGCTGCCTCTAAACCATTGGGAACGTTTGGTTACCGAAGCATTGCCAATGGATTTGTGTAAATTCTACAGTGTGCAGGTTGGCTTGTAATTTAGGTCATTAAAAATGAGAAATGACCCAATATTTGGTGCCTAGGTATTCTACTTTAAGTTGAGGTGATGCACAGGTCTCAATATTGTTTGATAAAAAGGAATGAAACGATGAACCGCAAAGCTGCAAGAATCGATACAAATCTGGACAATTTCAATCGATTCGTCAAAAGCAAAAATATTGCAATACTCTTTTGAACCAGCAGAGGGTGCTAACTGCTTTTGGTTTCTCTTGTTGGACATCAATAGCTGAAAAGAGGGTTGTACGGACTCGCCAAAGCGGGAGTATAGACGGGAGGTAAGCAGAAAACAAAAGAAGAAACCAGCATGCAGATATTGCACACTGTATTCACTGTTTTCTGCTGCGTGGCTCGAGACTTGATGAACTTATTAATAGAATGAAAACTTAAGTGAGGTGACGCAAAGTTTATAAAATTCAGTGTCTTTTAAAAACTCTCTGTAATTCAGTGCAGGAAACACAGGCTGCAACTCTTTTATATTTGTCCTTGACTTGTGTTTATGTTTTCGATGTTTGTTGTATTTTTATTCTGCTCTGGGATCATCTGTTATGTTTGTTATAGTTTATTTTTTCATTAACGTGATGTTTTAATTGTGACCTGCCGAGGGACTGCAGATGTAAACTAGCTCTAAGCTAACTCTTAATAATGTACATGGTTCCTTTACCAATAAAAAGTTCATTCATGTATCGTGTTGTTAGTAACCTTACCACCTCAAAAGTAAAATAATTACTTAAACGTAGAAAGAAAAATAAGGGAAAGGGATATTTAGCATTTTCATAGTCAGAGAATTTAAACAAAATATTAAATTTTAAATCAGCTTCAGTCTCATGTCTTTTAAAAGAAGTTTAAAGGAATCTACTAAACTCACTTTCACCATTAATGATGTCAGTCTGGGACACATATTGAGTAGCGTTGTGAGATGTGTAGCTCAAAAACCTTCTTATTTATCTTACACTGGTGTCAGTAAAATCCCTTCATTTCAGCCTCTGCCTGAGACGGATAATTTCAGCTCCTGTCTCTTTAAGGCCCCCCTCCCCATGTGCCCACTTTACTACAATTGGCCAGCTCTGTTTGCAGCAGCAGGGAAATTAGAGTGAACTTCCGGGTGGGCGTGTCCCCGAAAGAGCTGTCGGGAAGAGCATGTCCTAAACTTCGCTCCATGTTTACTAAAACATCGACTGAACCTGACGTCAGGTTCTGACCAAGTTCTCGTAACGTCTCGTTCAGAGCAGCAGCACCTTCAGCTGTGTATCTGGTGTTTTAAAAAACTTAGGTTTAGTACGTACATCCAACATCGTAACACTACATGTATGTATGTCAATATGGATCAGCATAATCAACCCCCTTTAAAAATCATGATACAATCATATCGTGAACCTCCAATCATAATACACATCATGTTCTGAGTTGAGTGGATCCTGTCATCCTTATAGTGGAAGTTTAAAATCCTCGTCCTTTTTAGAGGGACTCTGAGTCGACAGACTGAAGCTGCTTGATGAAGAAAATGTAACCCAAAGAAAGCACAGATTGGGTTTGGTGTTTCCATAATGGCCTGTAATGGTTGACTCCCGACTCTCATTATCTGTTTGGACAACAGTCTGTCCATCCAAATCATTACACACACACACATTATTACACACATCCACATTTACTGTACACTGACGCACTATTCCTCTCTGTGTCTCTCTGTTGCACTCTAACGCTGCCGAGCTCAGTGGGAGATCATTGTCTGAGCCCCCCTGATCGACTGTCTCCCTGGGATCACATTTCAGACCATTAACACCATTAAAAACCCACTAAAGCCACTAAAACCTCAAGAACCAGCAACCATTTAACCATTAAGACCCACAGGGAGAAAGAAACCAGCCCCACCAGTCAGAGCACACAGTTTGTTTCCAGCTTCTTTTTTTACTGATTAGAAATATATTTGAATATGAATAATATTGTAGGAGACGAAGAGTCTGTTGTTGAGAGTGGAGTAGAATAGAAAGTTGATTTATAAAGCACATTACAGGTCAGCTCTTTGGGCTTTACATCGATGAGAAACACAGGAATACAAGAAGTTATTTCAACAATCACCAATAAGTGAGAAGTGTAGTTACTAAATACAGTTAGATTTTCTCTGTGATCTTTTTATATTATCGTTTCGGCTTTCAAAATAAATTAAACAACAAATATCTTAGTCTGAAAATGCATCTCCAATTATGCTCAAAACTCTCAAATTAAAGATTTGCTGATTTCAGTGTTTTAAAGTAAAAAAGCTTCAATTATTGGCTTTACCCTCCAGACTTTTGGATTCATATTGGAGTGTCGCCGGTTCCCCAAGTCTGGAAGTTGGTCTGGTAGCTCGAGAGGCTGAGCACTGCTGAGGTGCCCTTGAGCAAGGCACCGAACCCACCCCCCACACCCCTCCACCCCACCACAGCAGCCCCCCCCTCACTTTCATCTCACATCTCTCCATTAGTGCATGTCCGTAGGATGTTTGTGCACGTGTGTGTTTCAGTCTATGTGTGTAGCATGTTCAACAACAGAGTATCAAATTACATTTCTCCTCGTGAGATTAATAAAGTATTTCTTCATCTTCTTCTAAAATAATTGGCACAATATCTATCATACAATCATCAGTACCATCTCTACATATAATCAGTCACATTTAAATGATTTCTTCAGACATTGTGGACATGCAAAGTTATGAAATCACTTCCACCTATTTGAACATTGTCTTTTTTTTTGCCAGATCAAATTTTTATCCAGACAAACTCCACATATGGATAGTCCTACATTTGTACATTTTGTGTGACTGCCCAGCAGGCGCTCTGTTTTGTTTTCTGTTTTCTGGGCTTTTAAACATCACATTTTCATGGACCATGAAAGTCATTGAAAGCATCTTTAAGTAGTTTTTCTCTGTGAACTCAGAGAGCGCTGAGTGTCTCTCCTGCTCAGACTGAAGCACAGTATCATGACGGTGATATAGGACACAAAGTGAAAGTGAGGATATGCATTTAGTTTAGGGAGAATTTCTACAAATATGTTATTTAAGTAATTGAAGAGTTCTTCAGATAATGCCCTCAGGAAATTATTTTTCATGCACAGAGAGAGAGCCTGACCGATTAATCAGCCAGCCGAGACTATGGACCGATTTTAGCAAATCCTGTGGCCGTCAGTATCGACTAATTTTATCTCAGATATGTGCCGATATTACTAGATTTATTTACAAGTCAAATATCATTTCATTTAAATTTCAGTAAAGGTGTCTATCTATATCTTTCTATCTCTAAAGATCGAATACAGATCTAAGCTAAGAAAGACATCGGCCCATATATCGTTATCTGACTTAACTTCCTCCCCAGTATCGATATCGGTGTCGGGCCCAACAGTCCCATATCGGTCAGGCCCTAATCTACGAGCTGTTTGTTCCAGGAGTTTTCCCTCTTACGGGTCGTATCTACTTCATAAAGTCCGAGAAATGCCGTTAAAAACTAAAACCTGTGTCACTTTGTGTTGTTCTGCAGCAGCAGCAGCACCACAACCTATGTGCTGGAGGAGGATGAGCCGTCCTTTCTGGAGGCGATAGACTACAGCGCAGAGAGCAACGACGAAGACGCCGAGCCTGACAACGAACACAGAATCGAAGTCCATGAGAATACCGATCACCTGGATCCACCGTCAGACTCTGACATCAATCACAGGGACTAATGCGGAGGTGTTCCTCACTCCTAGACCATTTGAGCTTCTAAACAAGCGGTGCTCAAATTGTTAGCTGACTTAAAATTAAGGATTTAAAGGTAACTAGTCATCCCAACACTTCTCACTTTGGTGAACAAATAACTTAAACTTAACCTTGCTGTATAGACACTTCATGATAGTGTGTAGTCTACTCTCGCGCATTCAGATGCTCTTTTCTCCTAAAGGTGCAACTCCACCTGCCTTCCACTTTTAGCCAGGCTGCTATAAGCCCTCAATAGAAATCAAAGTGGATTCCAATGAATGTTTTCACCTTTCACTTTTAATCTGCAACCTTCATGAACTTTTAGCCCTGACCTCGGACACCATATAGCCTCTGAGATTCACTTAAAGCTAGCCAGGGCAGCAAACAGCAGGCACCACTGATCCTTTACTTGAATCCGTGTCCACTAGCTTGTTCTTCACAGCCGATCTTACACTTTAGCTGTGGTAGTGTTACAGAGACAGTGGCTTCTGTGGTGTGGTCTTTAAACCCCTGTCACCTGTGTTTTAATAAACACACTCCTGATGATAGAGGGAAACTGAATCTCCTCCACTGACCGGTTTAGAGGTGCAACCAACATGCCTTCTTATTTTCTGTTCCTTTTTTCTCTTTAGCCAAAATAAGCGCTTTAACGCTTCGCTCTTTGCGGCCTGTCTCGTGTCCTTCCTGTATTGTTTTCTTCTCTTTTCTTTTTTTTTTCCTGAAATGCCACGGTGTCTAAATGTGACGCAGGGATGAACAAACATCTCTGCATCATAGCACACCTGTAGGTCGGTGTCTGTCCTAAGTGTGTCGGGAAGAAAACCTGCTAAAGCCAGAGATATACTTGCTTTTAACCTTGCAGTCATACGCACAATCAGCTGCGTCAGTAACGTAATTGTTTACTTTCTTGGCTATGCGATGCGCGTGTTACTGGAGGATAACACTAGAGGGCACACCAGAGAGAGAGAGCTCAGGCTGTATGCAACTCTCTGATGTGCGGGATGTAAAATAGTGATATGAAAACGGTTACTATTGTGTTCATTCTGAGATCAGAACTAACATAAAATAACCTCAATAATCCAAAGTAACATCAGATGAGCTCAGACGACTCATAAAAGTTGGACCATGTTCCTCCAGAATTTTCCTCCGTGCACGGACGTTACGGTTCAGCAGGTTTCCACGTCGACTCAAATGGAGCTATTGTGTTGCCAGATATTTTGACAGGCATGTTTGTCGCTGTGCAATGTTAACGACACATTGGTCAGTGAATAATTACGGATTCGGTCCATCGGCTTGTCTTCAAAACTTTCTGCCATTGCTCACCCTGCTGCTGTGTTGATTCTGTCACATCCCCTCAACACTGCCCCTACTGTTTAAATTCACGCTCCATCTTGCTCCGGCGTTTTCTTGAGGACATGCACAGCGCCCGCCCCTAACAGACACAGGTGACGCAAAGCAGCCATCATGCACATGCATACAAGTAGTTAAAGCAAGTATTTCTGTGGCCCAGGTTGTTACTATACTTGAGTTGTGACCTCACTTCTCTCCTTTCTTTCGGTAGCCGTGCACGGGGTCTAATCATCCACCACGTGCTGTTTGCCTTGCTTAATCCAAAACTGAAAGTCTTGATATAACACAGGTGTAGAATGTTCACGTCTCTATCGAGACACACCTTGTACAAAACATGGATCACAGTTACAGTCACGCACCACAAACAAACAATAACAGGGTTGGATTGAGCTTGTTAGTGTTGCACAGAAGTCAAAACATAAAGATGGAATGTAAAGTATCCACGTGCACTGTTTAGTGATTTTTAATAATAGACAGTATCATAATGTTGGACGGAGCAGATATGAACAAGACGCATGAGCTGCAGAGAGCTTCAAAAACCCTTTTGCACTTTGGATAAACACTCACTACAGAAACCTACTGAACGACAGTGAAAGGTCACTTTACAACACGTCACAGTTTGCAAACCTCAACTTCACTCACCTCAGTAGTTTCAAGTTCTCCGAGTCCAGCCTAAAGCTTGATGTTTTAAAGAAATATACTGGAATTGAGTTTCCTTTTCCTTTTTATCTGAGTGTACATTTTGTGGATTTACTTACAGGAGAGACTGTTGCATAATATCAGACGGTGCTTTGTATTGAGAGTAGTTTGATTATTTCTTTATGTGTTATTAATATGAGTTTGTGTCTGTTGCGTTTGTACAGCTAGCGCATGGCTTTTTTTCTGTTTTTATTTTGTAATTTATTAAACACTGTTTATGGGATGCTACCTGTATGTATATGAGGCATTTTGAGAGTGTGTGTGTGTATGTGTGTGTGCAGCAGGAGTTTAAGTTATTCCCTAGTTCAGCTCAGCTAACACTCTCACAGTGTTTTACTTCAAACTTGATGATCCCCTCTCACTCCTCTTCGCTCATCCTCTCTCTGTCCCTCCCTCTAACCTCTTTTAATTCCTCGTTTGGACTTTTCTCTTGGCCCTACTTTGTTTTCTTTTCTATTGTTACTCATGAACATCCTACAAGCCCTGCGACCCCCTGCTCTGAATGCATGTGTGTTTGAAAAGGATATAAGAGGTGAAATGTATGTGAAATGATGTCCGTCCCCTCTAAGAATTGTGTGTGCGCTCTTATATCTTTATTTTTTTTTGTGTCTTTAGAAGTTGATGTCAACAAGATGCCACTCTTATTTTATTGGGAGGTAAACAAAAAGCAGAGGTAGTGACTGATTTTTAGTTGATTGTAACAAATACAGAAGCTACGAGTGAACAATGGAAATAAAATGTGAATGTGGTAATCTGTCCGATCTGTTTTATTCATCTTTACATCATTCTGGAGTGAACACAGGATGTGCATTAGATTGTTTTCTTTAACGGCCTGAACACAACATTCACAACTTTTGTCCTCATGAAGATATCTCTCTCTCTCTCTCTCTCTCTCTCTCTCTCTCTCTCTCTCTCTCTCTCTCTCTCTCTCTCTCTCTCTCTCCCTCCCTCTCTCTTTGTGCCTCCCTCTCTCCCCCTCTCCCTCTCTCTCTCCCCTCTCTCTCTCCCTCTCCCCCTCTGTGTGTGTGTCAGCAATCTATGTTGCCAGAGCAGTACAGAAAAACGATGATTAACAAATCACTACTCAAATATATACAATATACTAATATAACAAGTATAATAAAAGACATGAACAATTACTATGGATCATTTTTAGGGTGTAATTACTGAGAAATATATTTGTCTTCCAGGTTGTACTGCACACAGACTTTTCTCCCCACACACTTAGCGCAGCTTCTGAGGATCGGGGAGATGGCTAAACTCAGGATATGTATCATTGATATGTTCAAAGAAAACCTCTCTTAAATGTTTATATATGTTACAGTGCAGTAAGAAGTGACATTCTGTCTCGACTCGTCCTTGATGACAGAGTGACTTCAGCCTGGGTAGCCAGTTCTGGCTGTATCCAGTCTGTACATCGTCAATGGTGTCCTCTCTCTCTCTCTGTCTGTCTGTCTCTCTCTCTCTCTCTCTCTCTCTCTCTCTCTCTCTCTCTCTCTCTCTCTCTCCCTCGCTCGCTCGCTGTAAAGTAACTGTAATGGATCCTAACTGAGTTATGATGAGAAGTGCTGTGATCGTCAGACCAAGCCAAAAACAAAAACAGAGGGGAGTTGTTTTTCTTGTAACCTGGGTCTTATTATCATAGTGGACATTGTTGGGTTAAACTCGACTTGTTAAAATAACCACTTGTGTGTTTTTAAACCCTCCTGCACTCCATCCACAGGCTGTCTGTCTCTGTGTTTCTCTCCACTGTGACCTGGTGAGAAAAATGTTTGCATGAGACCATTCAGCTCTGGTTTTCAGATACTGCAGGTTTATGTGTGCATGTATCCTGTGAAGCAACGTGATTCCTATTAGGGCTGGGAATCACAGGAAAACTCGGATTACGATGCAGATTATCACACTTTCACTGATGTCCCAAACAGACTGTAAATATGAATGAATGAAGCCTGAGTGACGTCACCCATCTGTTCCTGCAGGGGGCTCCGGAGGCTCATCGGCAGCAGCCGCCATGCTGTTAATCCTGTCTCAGCCTAACTTTCAGTCAACCTAATGACAGGCTGAGAGCTGGAGCTGAGGCGGGTTTTAAGCCTCTTGACGAGGCATCACGCCCACCTGTCATCATGTCAGCTGCACGCCTAATTATGCATAACTCTTCCATCCATCCATCCATTTTCTTCCGCTTATCCGAGCTCGCGTCACGGTGGCAGCAAGCGAAGTAAGTCAACCCAGACTTCCCTCTCCCCAGCAACGTTTTCCAGCTCCTCCTGGGGATTCCCAGGCGTTCCCAGGCTAGCCAGGATATATAATCCCTCCATGCATAACTCTTTGTACGTTTTAAAAATATTCACCCCCTGTACAGTGTGTTCCAATGAGGACAATATTAATCAGACCAATATCGTTTTATGTACCAGGCTGTAAACACCAATTCAGATTTGGCTTTTTTGCCTGTTGTGTGTATGTGACTTCTGGGGTTCTTGGAGCCAGCTCAAGCTGACCCTCGATGAGCTACAGGATTTTACATTCCGCATTGGCTTCATTTTTTAACACCGGAGGTTGCTGCTTGGTCCCACATTGTCGCTCTTTCTTCTTCTTTTTCTTCTTCTGCTGTCAACTTCTACTTTGGTCATTTAGCTTTGGTCCAAGTTACCTTCTTTCATGCCACAAGTGCCACCGTGAAGAGCAATGAAGTAGTGCTTGTTTTAATTCAAATATCGATATTTGGCACCAGCTACAATTGTGTCACACGAGTCAGAAAGATGAAATCTTCTCATACCAATATATTGTCCCCCCACATAGTATATGTACATTTGAAGCATTGTTTATTGCTATATTTGTTCCTCCTATCCATCATACAGACACAAATGTTTTAATGTTACACAGTTTAGTTTATGATGGGGCACAAAATCCACAGTCTCTATTCTGTGACCAAAATTCATTTCACACTTCCTCCCGAGCTAATATGAGCTTTACAAATGAACTGGGTGTCTTCCAAAGCTACAGCAGTCGTGTTGCTGTGCCTCCACCACGGCTCAGCTAAGGAAACAATGTCTCTGGAAACATGGAGATAGGATATATTCGAAAAATATGAGAGTTTAGGAGAAGAACTCCCTGGATTTACCCACTGAAGCCTCCTCCTTGCTCCTGCTGAATTTAACATTGGCATCACTCTGAGGAGAAATTTTCTGCAGCCAGTTTGGACACGAGAACATTTACACTGACAAAGAACGCATACTGTTACAAGCATGTTTCCAAAAGAGCTGAGACATTGTGTGTAATGTGAATAGAAACATAACAGGATTATTTTTGTCGAAAACATTTAAGACCCATGTGTAATTGAAATAGCAGAAATGTTGAAAATGAGAAATTGCTTTGTTTTGGGGAAATAACAGCTCTGGAAAAGGAACAGACACGGCACAAGTGAGTTAAAAGATTACTCTTTTTAGTTTAAAATGAATAGGAACTTGTTTTCATTGCTTATTCTCTGCAGTCTGACAAACACTGCGTCTTTTATGTCATTTAGCTTTAATAAGATACTTACTGTAAATCAGAATATATGTCACATTCTGGAGAACAGAACTAACTAAACTAAGCAAGAGTAAACCATGACAATATTGTGTTTGCAAATTGAGGGAAAGAATGTCTGTCTGTCTGTCTGTCTGTCTGTCTGTCTGCCTGCCTGTCTGTCTGTCTGTCTGTCTGTCTGTCTGTCTGTCTGTCTGTCTACTGAGGGATTTTTTCTTCTGTAAGCCGACATATTTTTGAGGTTGATAAAAAGATAACTTTTCTGTTTCATGGCAAAGGCAGCGGAAATACAAGGCTTTGAAAATGTGATGATGTAATGCTTTATCCTCGATCAACCTCTGGTCGCTCAGCAGCAGCAGCAGCAGCTAGAAAATAATTATGTTTTTTTTTTTGTTCACAAAGGCCATCAGTCGCCGTAAAACTGTCTTCTAAATAGTTTTATCAGCCCTTTGACACAAATGTGACAATGAACCTCTTTAACATCTCACATATCAGCAGTCATGTCTACACAGCAGCGTCTGTGTTTGGTTTGTTTGGGGTTGATTTATTTCTGTGCTGATGGAGCATAAGTAGATACTCCATCACTCCATGTCGGTGGCACAGTTGTATAAGCATTTGTTAAGCATTGTACCTCCGCTGCTTAAGAGCCCGGAGTAACCTAATCTTTCAAGCTTCTGAGGAAATGACAGAGGCCAGAACAGAAGGGACAAAAAGGCCGCGGAAATATCTCTAAAAAGTCTTGTGTGATGTTGTGTAAATGGATATAAATGGACAAAAGGATGCGAGAGGAGGAGAGAAAGACATGGCAGAGATAAGAGGGCGAGAGAGAGAGAGAGTGAAAGCGGGAGCGGAAGAAAAAAGCGGAGAGGAGGACGAGAGGAATTTGGAGAGGTTGAGGAGAATGTTAATCTGAGGAAGGCAGCGTGGAGAGAAAAGCTCTTTTCCTCTCTAAGCCCTACACCCTCACTTCCTGTCCCTGCTGTCAATCAGAGCAGCTGAAGTGCATCGGACAAAAGACAAACCCCCCCCCCCCCCCCCCGCCCCAGACCCTCCATCCACCACCACAAACACCAGCACCAACCAACCAATTAACTGCTGTGGTCAGAGGAAGGAGTGTGTGTGTGTGTGTGTGTGTGTGTGTGTGTGTGTGTGTGTGTGTGTGTGTGTGTGTGTGTGTGTGTGTGTGTGTGTGTGTGTGTGTGTGTGTGTGTGTGTGTGTGTGTGTGTGTGTGTGTGTGTTGCAGAGTATTCTGTATGATTCTCATGTTCATCAGAGACCCCTAATTAGCAATCTGTCTTCCTCCGTCTCACGTATTCACGCAGGCACCGTGCCCGGCCTCCATCCTCACACTGACCAGCTTATTGCTGCGGTCTAAAGTGTGGCTCTGTGGGGCTCAAACAGCGGAGCCAATTAGTGCCAGTGTCCGAGTTGGCTCCCTCTCTAACTCGCTGGTGGTCCCACTGAGGGGCAGAAAGGCTCCTCTGAAAAGGTACAAGGCCACAAAGAGCGGCCTGACAAAGACCCGTGTGTGTACAGGCTGCATGTCACAGCGGCACACAAGACCTGGAATCTGTGTGTATTATGGTCGTCACTGTACCAGACTTTAAACTTAAATACGATACTAGTAAAAATCAAACTATAGGTCAGAAATACACACATGCACAAACAGGGATGCATTTCTGCAAGTTTCAAAATTGGCTGTGTGATTTCTGTTGTGCAAAATAAAATTGATGTAAAAGGGGGTTCTCCCTGAAAGAGGTCTCTCAAAATGAAAGCTGCAGACAAAGAGATCCTGACATTTACTATCCTTTGTGGTCGGACGTCAGAGAAGTCTAACTCCTACAGTTCCTGACATGTAACTCCATAACGACTTGTATTAGACACCTTTTGCCATCTAAATGACACATTTCTTAACCTGGACATCTCCAGTTTAAAACTTAGGCCTTTCTTGAAAATTCATTTGTAAAATTGTTGGTGTCCTTTGGGTATTTAGTCAACATTTGGATATAACTGAGGAGCCAAAGAGCTGCTGACATCACCACGATGCAGCTGATCAAAAATCCTGAAGACTCAGCTCATCCTGGTGTTTTCGATGATTAATGTTGCCTTACTATATCTGATTAAATGTTGAAGTCACCCAAATTATATAACATTGATATGTATACTTGTTGTAAAAAACATACACACAAAACTGTGTGAGTGTGTGTGTGTGTGTGTGTGTGTGTGTGTGTGTGTGTGTGTGTGTGTGTGTGTGTGTGTGTGTGTGTGTGTGTGTGTGTGTGTGTGTGTGTGTGTGTGTGTGCGTGTGTGTGTGAGAGTGTGTGTGTGGGTGTGTGGGTGTGTGGGTGTGTGTGTATTAGGCAGAGATTTGGAGAGAAACTGACAGGAGACAGCTTACACAGATAACAGATTCAAACACGCCACGTTTTAAATCAAATGCTCACATGGACCCACTCTCTATTTTGCATATCAATAGCCCTAGATAGTAGATACACACACACACACATACACATACACACCGAAATAATTGGTTACGTAGGGAGCAGAGCCAACTTGCACCTCTCGTTGCCGTGGTAACCAGAGAGACTGATTTTTCTAGAAGCACTTACTCACATCCCGTCTGTTATTCACTTGTTTGTTCATTCATTCCTCCTTTTAGCCTGTCTTTATACAACTCTCTCTCTCTCTCTCTCTCTCTCTCTCTCTCTATCTCTCTCTCTTGCTCTCTCTCTCTCTCTGTCTCTCTGTCTCTCTCTCTCCCTCTCTCTCTCTCTTGCTCTCTCTCTCTCTGTCTCTCTGTCTCTGTCTCTCTCTCTCTCTCTCTCTCTGGGTGCTTTTCAAACCGTTTCCATTCCCACCTCCTCTCCAATAAGATGCCCTCTTAGCATGCATATGCAAATGAGGCAGATTTGAAACCAGTTGAAAAAGAATTGAATAACGAGCAGCATTGTGTCCTCATGTCGGACACACAGATAGAAGCTGAGACCCGCTGACACGACATTTAATCTCTGTATCATTCAACGTCAGAATGTGTCTCCTTCCCTGACTTAAGAGCTCCTTCCTTTCTCCACACAATGGAGACTACTTTGATCATTTCATGTGTATGCCCTGACTCCTTTTTTTGTAACTTCCATCCCAAATACAGCAGATTTTCTTATTTGCCTCCCATCTGTTTCTTCTCCTTTCCTGTCTCATCCTTTTCCTCCACTTCCCCCCTCGACGCCCCGCAGCGCTCTCCAGGGTGTATCAAGTTTTCATTGGCCAACAAAGCAGGAAACAGGAAGAACATATTGCTCCATAGACAGAACTCTGGAGATGCTAGATGGACAAACACACGCACGCACACACACACACACACACACACACACACTCCGACTGTAAGCACACACCTCTACATCAATAGACCTGCTGTTTCTGGAGCATTAATGTTTTCGCTCTGCAAAAAAGGCATAAAGTATTTAAAAGATGAGGAGCAGAATATCTTGTATGGACAGACTCTGACGTACAAAGGTGTAAAAATGAGGATATACAGAATAAAACTGTCAAACCAGAATCATTTCAGGTACGCTTGGTTTTAATAATGGAGACAGTTGATCTGAAAACGATAACAGTCTACATGTTTTAGCACGATTTATTGATATTTGAGCCTCAAATATTAAAAAGTCATTCCCAGACTGGGCTGCTAAATGTATGCTGCTCCTTCATGCTTTCATACGTTATCTCTTTTTAATAATTCACAGGTTGTTTGAAGTGCGGATGCTTTAGATACACAGTATATATATACTTGTTGTTTTTCTGTTTCACTGCTGCGGGCTGGGAGAACAGTCGTTTTGTTTTGTTTTTTTAATGCAAATTCAAGAGGGAACATGACAAATGAAATGACTCTTAAATCTTGAATCTTATTGTTGTTAGGTGTAATATTGGTTATTAGATTTTTCTGTTGTTATACTGTTAACCACTCTGTAACTTGGTTTTGACAGGAGCTACACAAATATAGTGATTTAATCTCTCAGCAGCTGTCTCAGCAGGGTAGATTGATCCAAACAGCTGAGGAGTTTTCATGAGGATATTTGATTAGGAATAAGCAGAGAGAACTTTTTTGTAAAGATTTGATTTTTGGGCTTTTTGTCTTTATTCGTGTATAGAAGAGAGAGAGAGAGAGAGAGAGAGAGAGAGGACTGACATGCTGGAAAAAAGTCACAGGCCGTAGTCAAACCCGGCTGTCACTTAGAGGACTGTAGCCTCCGTACATGGGGCGCAACCTAACCGCGAGGCCATCTGCACCCTCAAGATAACTCATATTACCTGAAATGTTGTAGTCCTACAATAAATACAGAACTTTTCACACTCTAGACAATGTCATGACAGTCGTCCTCTGACATCTTCCTGGTTGCTCCTTCACACATGTCCCTGACTTAAAAAGGACACTGTGGAAGTCTAAAATGTTTATATAGACAAGATTCTGGACGCAGCAACACATTCCAATGTTTTAATTAAAACATGTTAACCTTTTTATCAATACGACTAGTAATTGTATGTATTCAAAGTATCACCGAATGAGTTAACTTGTTGTGGGCTAACAGGAAAAAGTCTGGATAAAGTCGAGGTAAGAAACTTTTCCTGTTTGCGTTTACACAATCCACCCCAAGTTTCAGGAATGTATTGCATGTGTGAAAAGGGCTCTAGACAGTTTGTTGGTGTAAAAACAGTTATACCCAGCAGAAGTAAACTGCGTGATACAATTTGCAGATTAATCCAAAACCATACAGCTGTAGTGTTTTCATGGAGAAATTTGAATAAGAAGCCCAATAAGCCCAGTAAATGTATTTTACCTCAAACTTTGTTGACCAACAATATACAGGAGAACTGCATTTTTTTTTACACACAAGAAAAAATTCAACTGAAATTGGATGGGACTAAGAGAAGAATCCAGTTTGAGTGATGGTAGTTAATGAAGAGATGAAAAAAAGGGAGAATAACTGGGAAAAAGGATGAATAGAGAGTTGGAAGTTGGAAGAAAGAACTTAAGAAAAAGGTGCTGACACTGAGAGAAGAAAGGAAGTGACAGCTCTATCGTCTCGTGTCAGCTTTCTGTCAAAGAGAGAGAGGGAGAGAGAGAGAAGAAAAACAGAGAGACAGTCCTGATAGTCCTTTGTCAGCGTCCAGTCAGACCCCAGACCCCGGCGACGAGGGATGTCGATGGATGGACGCCAGCGAGGTCAGCAGCCGTGACCTTCAGCTTAACCCAGGGACACACTAACACAGCAGGAGCATGTATGCATAAAACACAGAGACACACTTAACATGCAGCATTACGAGTGGTAAGTTCATGGTAGAGTACACATGGTTCTAATGAGCGCGGTAAAACAAAGAGTGAGCAGTGATGATGGATCCAGAGAGACAAACACACAGACAGACTGGCACACACACTCTGTCTCAGGAGGGTGATTAATGTGTGAGTTAAAGTACGTCTGCTATAGATATGAGTGGAACGATCTGTCTACCTCCTACTCACTGTACCTCACAACTAAATACAGGAACACTGAGAATTCAGCGCTTATTCTCAAGAAGATACAAACTGCTTCACGTTGCACAAAACAAAACAGAATTAAGTTGGAAAAACTACGTTTCTAGGAGGCACCAAAAGCTGACATCGTTTATTATTATTTAAAATCTCTTTTGCAAGAGGGACCTGGTCGATTTGAAGATTATTCAGTGTATCCAGATCCAACCTGCATCACAGGAAAATGCAGTTTTCCTCAGAGTTGTAAAAACTTGGCATGCAATGCAGAGCAACCAGTTAGAGGTTCACCATTGGTACCCAGTAAAGCTAAAATAGAGAATGTTAGAGGTACTGTAAACTGGAAGTTTTGTAATTAAACTTTTAAAAAAAAATATCAACCAGTGCTGTTTGCAGGCTGAAAATGATGACCAACACACCAAATCATAAAGAAGGCAATGGTGAGTCCGTGTTTTTGCCTTTGTAATGAAGCGAATAAATACATGATGCACACAGGCTGTATCCGAACACGCATACTTTCACACTATTCATACTTAATATGTCGTCACATTGAGTATGTAGTATAATCCAAAAACACGATTAATTCTGGCAAGCTTGTAAAACTGCTAATTCTGCCTTTCTAACCATTTGTGACGTAATTTAATTGTAACAAAGTATGTTATGGTGTTGTAGTACTCCAGACCGGTCTCGAGAACACTTTTTGAAGGTCTCGACCTCGTCATTTTTACTCGGTCTTGTCTCGGTCTCACTCAGACTGGGCGCTCTCCAGATTTTAAATCAAGACCACCACTGATCGGCTTCTTTCTCATGTCATTACTGCGATTAGAAGGAAATACGCCCCTTTCTAAAACAACAAATAACTTCATTTCATTTGTAGTTTGGTTTACCCCAGTTAACGGCCGCAACCTTCACGGTGATACGGTCTAAATTGGTGACATGCCACCTACACACAAGATGATGACTTTTCATTGATATTTATGGCCTTGGTCTTGGTCTTAGGGTTAGTGTTAGGGTCTTGACTCGGTCTCGATCCCTACAGTAAATGTCTTGGTCTCAGTTAGTGTGGTCTTGACTACAACACTGGTATTTAGGTTATTCAAAAGGTTTTATTGGGCTGTGTGAGTGATGAAAAAGTCTTCTAACTGAGTAGGTGATTGTAAAACTGGCTAAAGAGGCTTTTGAAGCATTTAAATAAAAAGGTTGTATTGTGAATTAGATGCAGTCTGAATCAGGGATGTGCAGGATGAGCCATTATTGGTACAGTCAGTGTCGTTTTTGGTATTGCCTCTGATTTTCACTTTCAGTGCATCCCTAGTATTTATTCATCTAAACTGTAATGCAAACATTACAGAGATTTAAAGCCACTTTAAAAACTATTTGTTTGTGTTTTCTTGTTTCGCCTCTTTCGTTGACAGAGGAAATTGTGAAAGGAGAGATGGATGATGAGGGAATCTTAAACAGAAAACGCTTCAGGAACAACAAGGAGACTGCTGGGAATTCAGGTGTGTGACAGGTGACGGACAGGCTTGTTAAAGACCTGAGAACATCTGACCTGAACGATCAATCAAAGAGGACTTTTGAAAGTCTAATCACGTCCTTTTTTTCACCAGATCTTTCTTGACTGTAGATAAGAAGGTGAATTAAAGTATCCTCCATCATTGTTCTCAAAAACAGAGGAGCTTTTTGACATCATTTCTTGTAATGGTATGTCTCATCCTCCCTAGCTGTCAATCAAACCACCTCTTAATCCATCAAAGGCTAAAATATGTGACCTCCTGCGCAACCCCAGAGCTTGACTGAGCGACTGTCAGAGTAATAGGTAGTTTCCACTTCCATCAGCAGTAAAAGCAGTTGTGTGACCCTCCTCCAAGATTTAGGAGGTAATTTAAGGATTTGGAGGCAGGCAGCGGGTACTCGACTGCTGCAATTTAAGGACCTGTTATGGATGCAGAAGCAGAGATGGGATGTGAATTCCTGACTAAGAGAGCTTCAAAGCAAGTTGGTATGATAAGAGCAAAGACTGGCAGGAGCAAAAAGGTATCAGATTAAGTTCAATACAAGAAGCTCAACTACAGAATACAATACATGAACCCTGATCATAGTTTCAGAGCTGGATCATCATTTATTGAGTTTATTCACAAGCCAGCATTTTGGATTTTCCATTGCATTAAAAATAACGACTTTGTAAGACGTGCAGTAAAGTTAAATGTTTAAAGTTCACATATGATCCTCCTTTTCGACAAGTTCTAATAAGTCTCAGAGCTCCCCAAAAACATGTCAGTGAAGTTTCTTGTTCTAAATCCACTCTGATCCTGTACTTGATCATGTCTATAAACCCCTCTGTTTTAGCCCTGCTCAGAACAGGCTGTTTTTGTGTCTGTAGCTTTAAATGTAAATGAGCTGTGTCTGACCACGCCCCTCCCTGGAAGGGTTAAGGTAGCATGGGCTTTCTTGCACCATGTCCTATTGTTCACGGTGAGAAGGCAGACTCAGAGGGCAGAACAAACACCTTGCTGTGGGAGTGTCACCCACCTGGGGGAGGGGTTACTGCACTTTGTGATGTCATGAAGGGAAAATCTCCAAATGGCCTGTTTGAGCACACATTTTCTGAAAAGTGGAGCAGACAAAAGACGGAGAGGATGGACTTTTCTCATCACTGGGGGGTTTGAAGACAGACCAGGGACACATATTAGTGTTAGAAAAACGTGATGAAAAGTCAATACATAGGATTTTCTTGTCTTTTGCTTCTATCCTTTCTTACAAAAAATGGCTATACAAAATACTTTCTTGTTATTATTGTTACAGGACTCTTTTGTGCTGTTCTAATGCCAGTGTTTGGATAGGCCTAGTTTTGTTTGGGTCGCGAGCTGAAAAGTTTGGTCTAACAGACGGTTTGCCGGATGGTTCCATTATTCACATAAAGCTAATGTCTGTGAAGGTTCTCAAGTCATCCCCGTCATGGGAAATTCGAAGCTTGATCTAAAGGCAACTGGACTTGGATATATAGATCTTGAAGACGGAGGAGAGGTAAAACATCTACAAGATCTTCAGTTGCCTTTGGATCAAGCTTCGCATAAAGCTAATGGTTACTGCAGCTGTAAAGTGACGTAGTGGCTCCAGTGCAGAGCTTTCTAGTAAATGAAGTAAAAACCCAAACAATAAAAGACCACATGCATGTCATAACTTGAATTAAACTGCCCATTAAACTAAATGATACAAACAGTGATAAATGTTAAAAACAAAGCATTCAATTACATGTTCCTTAATTACATCGTTTCCAGGAGTTCAAAGATACATCTCTGCTCCAGAGAACAACATCTGGACAGTTTGGCTTCATTGAACACATGTAAAAAGGACATTGTTTAGTAAGTACGTCACCTTTTATGTTTCCAGTCAAACAGGTTGCATGAGGACAATCAAGCTGTAGAAGTAAACATGTGTCATGTTGATAGAGGGAGAAGGGGAGGGCAGAAATACTCAGAGAGTCTGCGGAGAGATTCCTTTGTTTTAAGTCATGCTCTACATTTGGGAAATTAAAGTTTAAACGTATGTGAATAATCCCCCCGAAATGTCTCCAAAACATGATTAAAAATCCATGTGAGATAGCACGCTGTGTGTTTGTTCACCCTTTTGCACCTGTGGCTTAGTCATTCTAATTACACCCTTTGAGGACTCTTTTCTCCCTGCCTTCTCTAGAAATGAGAGTTAAGGGTTTAATTAGTCCTCATGACCCTCATCAGAGCCAGTCTACCTCAATAACACTCGCTTCAATCAAAGGAACAATGAGCACATGCAGGTGCACACAAATGCAAATGGTTGGGCCCTTCCGAGGGGCTGCATGTACGCATGCGCACTCAGTTACTCACACACACACATACTCGTGTACTCACTGGGGGCAGAGGTCCCCCCAGGATTAGTCAATTATTAAGCGGTCTATCCCTCTAAGAAAGAGTGTTATTGATTGATTATCACTATAGGTTTAATAATTTAGTTGTTTTAATAGCAGAGATATGGAAGCAGAGGAGAAGATGAACAGTCAGGGGCAGGAGGAGGAGGAGGAGGAGGAGGAGGAGCAGGAGGAGGAAGGGGTTGAATGGAGAAGACGTCATGGTAGAAAAACAGGAGAGTGCTGAAAAGATGAAGGGTTAAAAAAAGAGATGAACGGATGAGAAAATAAGAGAGATATTCTTAGCAGCATCTTCTGCTCAGATTTGCTTTTTAAAGACACTTTTCTGCGTTCAGTGGAGCGGCCACAGTGCAGAGTATCCCATCATTTCAGGGACAAGAGGATCATTTCTGATTTGTTTCTTAATCAAAAGAAAATAATAAGATTGAGTGGAGCAGCAAAATATAAAAGCTAATGATGGTCCAATTGTTCTAAAATGACAGAAACTAAACAAGAACATGGTGCAAATCATTCATCAAAGACTGCGAATAAGCCGCTTCAACAAGTTTTTCTCTTGATTAATCAATCAAGAAAGATCCGATTATCTCGGCTACATGTCCAAAAGCTTGGATAAAAAACAATTTGAATATTTATTAACTATATTATCGTTTTTGTTTTTTGCTTTTTGGCAGCAAGCACCTTGTTTAGCGGCAGAAAACTGTCTCTAACAACATTTTGTTTAGTTTGAAGTCCAAATCCTAAAATAAATGAAGTTTAATGATGGGGATCATAAATAAATAATAAATATACTGGATAAACTGGAAGCTGTCGATAGTTTCATTGTTTGCCTGAAGAAATTAAAATGACTAAGACAGCTGCAAAGTCATTTCACTCAGCTTTAAGAAACACTTGATTTATTATTTCAGCTCTAGACAAATTAATGCTGCCAGTAGTGTCAGCGTGGAAATATGTATTTGCTCTATTAGTGATATTTAAAAAGAATTAAGTAAGTTGATGATATTTTAGAGTTGATCCACACTGTGATGATGATTCCATCTGTGTGTGATAATCGTTTACAACAATCAAAACATCTGGAATGATCAATAGTAGATTTAAGAAACCGTCACAGAAACTGTTTTTTTTTTCTTGAAAGATAGAGTCAGTAGTCAAATCTAGTCTTATTGGGAGCCGATAGCCTAGCGGTTAAGGCGCGCACCATATATGGAGGCTATAGTCTTTAGCCCAGCAGTCATGCGTTCCGACCTCGGCCCTTTGCTGCATGTCATCCCCCTTTCTCTCCTCCCAACATTTCCTGCCTCTTCAACTGTCTTATCTAATAAACGCAAAAAGGCCCAAAAATATCATCACTTATGGGCCCGCCTCCATATGTGTGTGGTGGTGACTGTGACTGCAGAGACTTTGTCCTCTGCCTGGATTTTTCACGTTTTGGTTTGTTTTGGTTGACTCAAGACATTTCTGGGCGGGGAGCTGGTGTATTTCGCCCAGCCAATGGCAGCAGGCAGGTGAGTTCAGGAGTGGATACAATTCAGTGATTGGACGCGATTAAAACCGGCAAATATATTGAATGTGGACGTAGTGGCAAAGAAGAGAAAATATAATCATAGTGAGGAGAAACACCAAGTGGACAAAGCTCGGGCGCGGAGCTGGACAGACCGGTGCCACACACTGATGGTACTGTAAGCGTGTGCTAGCGTGCGGTAGCTTGCAGTGTAGGTCCAAGCCATAATTGACACTGTACATACTGCAGTGAGTGTGTGTTTCTGGTGGCGGTGAGCCCAGGAGGAGGAGGCCCAGTATGAGTTGTGTTTACAAGATACATAAAAAAATGCTCCTGACTCTACGTCTAATATGAACTAAAGTAGTGTTCTGCTTTGATTCGTCTCTGCATTGATGAGGTGGCATCTCTTTCTGAGTGCAGGTCTGTCAGGCCTCTGTTTCAATTCACCTCATGATTCTTGACTAACTCATGATTCTGGTTTTGTGTGGATTGTGAGAATAGTGAGACTCCAGGTCAGCCACCTTTATACCTGCACTTTAAATCCGTGACATTTTGTCCGATGTGTTTCTCCTTGTTAAAAATGCATGAACCGACTGTACAGGAGAGGCTCTTCAGCCCTGAGAAGCACTGCCTGTCTGAAAAATTCATGAAAAAAGGTTTTTATCCCTCACTGTTTTGTCGAGGTGGAGAAGAAGAGGAGATTGTTGTCCGATGTTGTTAACCTGGGCGTCTCTGACCCTGCTGGTCTCGGACAAAAACATGTTGACAGTTTAGCGTACACACATACTGGCGTGTAAAACACACACACACCTGGACCTGTTCGCTGACACATTATTCTTTCATATTATTTTCTCCAGTGGCTTTCCTCAAGACAAAGAGAAAGGGAAAGAAAGCATGGCAACAGATGTATAGGTTAGTTGAGTTGTGAAAATTAATCAGATTCAGCCAGTTAAGAACATGAACTTGGAGTCAAAGCTGCATCACAAAACGACAGCGTTGGGATTTCTTATCTACAGAGATTCTGCAGCAAATTTAAAGCTATTAAGGACCTAAAGAATTGTTTAGTCAACATCTCTCTTCCAAGAAAAATGACAGCTTTAGCAAATGATAAAGATCCTCTGGTCACCGCATATTTGCCACAGCTTCCTTATTTTAAAAGCATAAACTATGCAAACCTTTTCTATTCGTTTTAGGTCATTATGATCCGTCAAGCTAAACTTTTAAACCAACAACTTTCTTGTTTTTTTTTGCCACCGTGGGGCAGCAGACACAAGCTGAGATCACTGTTGTGACATATCATCTCCTTTTAATTTGACCCCGTCGACTTGTAAGCAACCATTTTCTTATTTACACATCCAGTGAGCAACGTAATCATTTACTTAGAGTGTTGTCAATGGCGACCAGATGGATATGAATCCAGGCTAAATGCTTTTTTTTGTTATATTTTTTGTCGATCTTGCAGCAAAGGACCAAGGTCGGATCCAAACCCACGACGGCTGCGACGAGGACTATGGCCTCTGTACATGAGGCGCAAGTCAAAACCGCTAGGCTATTGGTGCCTCAGTCTAAACTATTTTTAAGCTCTGTTTCTGGCCTCTTCCAAACCTGATTAAAAACTTTGAAGCTGCAAAATGCTCCTCTGTAGTAAAGACAATAAAGACACAAATGAGCCATAGATGTTTATCTGGGAAGAGCGGAGATAGCTGTTTAGAAGTAAAAGTAGAGAACAAAGATACTTGGTAAGTCCTGATTAGTGTGAGGGTTTTTACACAGGTTTCTGTCACTAGGATATTTTTATCAGGTGCTCTTACCTTTGTTTTTTGCCTTTATGTAGTGCTTTAATAAACCTTTATGATCCTCTGTTTCTCTGCTCTTTTGGAGTTAATTGTGCAATACCCTATTGTTCCTTTTGTTCCTAGATCTCAGTGACATCTTTGTTGGTAAAATGTTGTCATACCAGATAAAAAGGGCAACAGAAAACTACAAGCCACAACCAATACAAAGCATGCATACACACAAACCCCATTATTAAATCAGGCCATTTCCCCTGTCAGGCAGCGCTGTTTTAAAGTCTTAGCGGTCTACCCGCGGAGCTGTGAGCCAAGTCGACTAACTGTCCCTCTGAGGCCAGCGAGGTTCAAACCCCAAATACACCACTGATCGTCAGCGCTCTCCTCCGCTGGCCACAACTCCCAGCAGTCCCAACACCACTCACAAACACACACAAAAAGGTGTACCACAAGTCTTATAATACATAAACCAGGTACCAGTTTGACCCGACGCACAAATAGACAAACATGTACATGCACACACACACTCCTGCACATCCGTCCTCCCTTGGCAGTACAGCAGAGTCACTGGTGTGATTGCATTATTGATTGCCCTGGATATGTTTTTTTTCTTCCCTCTTAAAAGCATTTAGCAATCTGGCAATTAGTTAGAGCTTAATGTAGGATGTCAAAACAGTGCTATTGATCCAAGCGGGGCAAGGAGGAGAGATTGATCAGTCAACTCATTACGTTGCTGGCGCTGGCTCGTCATAAACACTCCAGATGAGACTCCATCAAAAGCCCATCCCTCGTCCAGCGGCTCTGTGCTCGCTCTGTCGCTCTCTGTGCAGCAGCCTCCCGTGTTCTCTCTCTCTCTCCTGATTGCACTGGTCTGCACCTGGTTAGAGTTCATCTTGGGTTTTTTTTGTTCTCCTTTATATTGCTCTCCTGCTCTATGCCATTGATTGTTTTTCCTCTCTCTACTGCTCTTCCTGTAGCTTCCACCTTTCTTAGTCGCCTGTCATCATTGTTTTTATAGTCAAATATAAGCAAGCGATATATCTCCATCTTTTCTTCCAGTATTTTAGTTTCTTCCCTCTGATTTATTCTCCATCCTCCTTGTCACCACAGCTAAACACTTCTGAGTTAAACAGGCAGGATACAAGCAGTTATCATTAAAATCTCCTAAAGGGCAAATGAAAGTGATTTAGTTTACACTGCGTCACATCATTTCATTAGTCAATCATATAAAAATCAGGCCGTTGTAGACACACTTGATTCGATTTGCACAAACATGCGGCTCTGCAGTCATTTCTCAGGGTTGTATTGTGCTCAGTGGACGGATGCTAAGCTCATTAAAGGCGGCACAAGCTGCAAAATAATGAGGGCTGGCATTTATCAAACACTTCACAGTTTGAATTTTGATTGAAGTTGTTTTTTAACACATCGGTACCATTAAATATTCAGCAGATCTCTGCAGAACAGCTGTGGTAGAATTTAAGGTTAAGATGAAGAAATCAGGAAACTAATGGAGATATTATTGTTGCAAAACTTTTTATCAATCTGATACCAATCAATCAATCAGTCATCTTTATTTGTTTTGCACCAATTCATAGCAAATGTTATGATTGATGACTTCAGCTTTTGAAGCAAAAACTTTTCAACCATTGATAAAGATGTAACCATTCAAAGACTGGTCTACTTATTTGCAGATTTGTGTACATATTCATAGCTTTCATTTGACGTCACATATGGGAACCTCCCACATGTAATGGCGGTCAGGAAAGGCTTCTTACCGCTGTGTGATACTGAGAAGTTATCAGTCTCATTTGCCACCTACGTGTTTGAACCAGTTTTAAACAAAAGACAGTTTTTTGTTCCATATGATGCACTAACCGTCATGGAGACAAACCCGAGTTTTACTTCTACACAGTGTTAGAAACCCAGAGAGGAGGAGATTGTGGATAAATGTTATTAAATGCTCCACTGCACCTTAAGAGAACAAACTGCTTATCATCATCCCATAAAATATTGAGTCAACTTGAGCTAGGTATGACTGCCTTTTATCTTCACATTATTCCCCCCTGAACACCGACTGAAAACAACAGCTGACCAGTGATCCAGTCCAGATACTAATGTTAGCTAACATTAACTAGCTAACGTCAGCTAATTCATGTTAGCTAACATGAATTAGCTCATGTTTGCTTATTGATGTTAGCTAACATAAAGTAGCTAAACTCACTTGTGCTTTCATGATGAAGAATTAATGCCCTTAACTTCCCAAACAGCAGCATTATTGACACAACCACATTGAAAACTCTTGTAAAACATCCTGCAGCAGCGTCAGAGGAAGGATTCTCCACTTAGAGACCTTAGACGACCTTACTACTATAGTTGGTGTAATTTTGAAATTTGCAAATGTTTGCAGCTCATAGAAAAAGGTTGTGATTCAGTAGTTGAGTTCAGATTCTGCTTCAAAGTTGCAGAGTAAAGAAAGTTTTCTTGCCCTCCACAAACAATATGTAGGCCTACAAACATTTTCTCACATTTTAATGAATCACCTCATAAACATTTCAGAACTCACTTCTGGCAAAAACAAATCAAAATTCAAACTGGAGGTAAGGCGTAATCTTTATTTGTGCCAAAGAACATTACTTTTCTTACAGTGCGTGATCCAGTAGGTGTATGTGGTCAGTTGTTGCTCCTGTAACTTCACACAACAGATATAAAAACTCCTGGGTCTCATGTCTGTACCTCCAAAAACCTGATCTCTCTGGTTATCATCGTTATGTTGCTTACAGCCTCACTTTCTGTGAGATTGATAAAACCACCTTCACTCAATGCCAATACATCTGTATAAACAATAATCCATGGAACTCAAGTGTTTGATCGATTTAAAAGTTAAGTCCTGGAGCTACATAAAGTTTTAAAATTCAAACTTTTAAGCCAAGATGGATGAATCTTTTAACATCTTGAGGGGACCTCGCCTTGAGGTGAGATTTGTCAAATGTTGTATCTTATCCATAAACTATTCTTCTTAAAAGAAATTCCTCCAGCACACTGTTTTCTGAATCAAACTGCTTTTAGTAGCTTAGCCCTCGTATTGATTATTAGTGCTTTCACACTTGCACAAAAATCAAGGTTCAGCTTCAGGCTACTTTATTTGTACCCGACTTTATCCTGCCGGCCCACCTTATATATTTTCTGCAGAAAGTCCGAGTGAGCTGATGTGAGAACCCAGCAGAATATAATCGGTAGAATTCACTACGAATGAGTGGGAGGGGGTGGTGACGTTTAGTCCCTGCAATCGGTGCACGACCGGAGAGTGTATGCACACGACCGCTACGTTCCCTGTGCACGAAATTAAACTGCTGCATTAAGTTTTGCTGTTGGCCAGTATGTTCTTCTGCGCTCTTTTTGTTGACATTGTGATTCTGTTGAACTACACATTGATATAAAGGCAAATATTCTCATACTATAGTTAAGGTGGAAAAGTTACATATTGCTTCTTTAAATGACAAGTATGTTAAACCAAACTTTGAAAACAAATCTGAAATGAGAAAAACAATTGCATCTCCAGGAGAGTTGTGATGTAGCACCTTAGGCTGATGGACTTTGAGATTCTCCTCATTTTCCATTTGTCTGCAGTCTGTTCAGCCCTTTATCTACGCTGCACTGCTGCTTGTTTTTGGAGTGTTTCGCTTGATAACAGCTTTCAAACTGGATGTCAGCACGTTTAGAGAGGAAAACAGCAGGAGCATGAAAGATAGTGACCAAGATGTTTTTTTGGATCAAGTCTAGACATCTGTTCCAACCTAAATCCGCCTATCTCGCCCTGTTTGTCTTTCTCTCTCAATGTTTCTTTGCTTTCTTTCTTTCACTCTCTCTTCTTTCTCCTGTTTCCACATCATCCTCTCCCTCTCTCCATCTGCAGCCCCACTCCTCCCCTCCTATCTCCCCCTTATGCCCCAACAAGTGTCTTATATTTCCAATGATGATTTAGCTCATAAATCTTGATAAAGCCACTGGCTGTTCCGTTTCGGTGGAACAGGAAACTCTTGCAGGAGGAGGCAGAAGATGAGGAATGGCTCTGGTTCATGAGGCTGTCCTGTTTTTCTGTTTTCAGTTTTGACGGCGTCCTCTGGGATGGAGAGTTTTTATGTATTTAGAGCATTTTTTGTGTGAAAACTCACTGGAGGGAACTGCAGAGGTGTTGTTTGTAATCATATCTGTGTTTGTTCAGCCACCCCTAATATTTGATTCTGTTCCTAATTCTTTTTTTTGTTGTTTTTCTTCTAACCGAGCCATTACTTCTCATTTTTCAAACACCTCATGCATTTACCCTAAATAATTAAGCAATCCAACAGAAAACCTGTGAAACATTTCTTTCTGTTAAGGGCACAGCAGACTATCTGGGGACCAGAAATCAAACCTCTTGTCTTATGATGTTGTTTACAGTACAAATAAAGAAATGAAGTTTCTGCCAGCATCAAATGCAGCTGCAGCAACTCGTTTTAAAGTTTTGTTCTCTGTGGCTCAACCGATTAGGTAGAGTGCAAAAACATCACTGGAAGGGACCCCTTCAATTTTCAATACATTTTAGTAAAGTAAGTGAATCAGCATCTAAATGCTCTGCAAATTTACCCGATACAAATCTGCAAAGAAATGAGAATTATTGTGTGTTTAAATCCCCGGCTGTTGTGCAAATATTTGAGGTTGGTTTGTTGAGAAACACAGCTTGAGGCAAACATTTTTTAAAGGATTTTTCTTCAATGTTTTTGTTTGCTGCATCTTCCTCTGTGTAGAGTCAATGTGAAGTCTGATACTTCATATACCCCATTGTTAGTATGCTGAAATGATAAAAAGACAATCAAGCTGATTTTTGGCCCAATTCCCCCCTCCTGACCAAAGTAAGGCTGGCTCAACTAGACGATTGTTACGTGCGGCCCTGTTCTCTCTGTTTCTCCATCTACTAATGCACGCCTGTTTTCTCTCTCCTTGATTCTCCCTCCTCCGTCACAGTTTCATTGGATTCTTATTCTTCTTTGATTAATTTGGTGGAATCATGTTCAATAAAGCTCGGGGTTAAAAATGTAAATCTGTGTGGCGTGCTTGTATGTCTCCATGTTTTTAGCCTTGATTTAGTTATTTTGGTTAAGGAGGTCGTAACAATGATTTTCATATCTTGGCTGATTTTTAAAACATGGCAGACCACAAACATTAGGACTGTTTCAACCAAATTTTAACATTTTAATCCCACACTAGAAGGCCCACACTAGACCTTACAGCAAGAAGTGAGACCACAAACCTGCTGTATGTGGCGATTCCACAGACACGAGATCTCACAGAAACTTGTGTGATCAAACTTGACTTTAGAAGAAAAACAAATAGGGATTACGATCAACGTTGTTAGCTGGTATGTCTTTCATGAGACATAAAGGCACTCATCTTGTTGCCACAATTCACAATATTGTCTACTTTTTCAATATTCCACTTGGCTCTGGGCACAGTAGTGATTATTTTCGCTGCCGTGTTTGAGCAGTAAAAGTACGCAACATCCTATGGGGGCGTTTCCTGGTTTGCTCGCTCTCATTGACTATTGCATTGACTTCTTCCTGTTAATTAGTGTAGCCTCAGACAAACAAAAAACACATGATTGGAAAGAGAGATATATGAATATTCTCTTATCAACCAGTCTTTATCTCACTCTTACCAGGGGCCTCATCATATTAACAATTAAAATATTGAATCATAGGTACAAAACACATCGCTGCAGAAAAATACAAGAGACCACTGCAAAAAAAAAGTCTCTGGTTCCAAGGTTTAATTAAGTTTTAATAAATATGATATTTTGATTTGATATCTCTTCCTACTTCCCAACTTTTAACTTCAATATTCTCATTCAGGTAGCTGCTTATTTGCAGGAAGTGACAACTACTGTAAGATAACAAAAAGATGCAGTATTTGACAGACCACCTATAGAAATCAATATTCGGTGGAATAACAAGTGCACATGTTAACAACACTTGATCCTCGTCCTCCGAGCACACAAAATAAAAAAGCAGTCATGTTATTACATCATTAAAACACAATGATTACATTCTAAAGGAAGAAAACATTCTCTGTACATTTTAAGTCAGCAGTGGATAACTATCATTACTCAATCTGGTTGGGGAACTTCTCCACACACATCTTCCTCCCTGGGGCGCTGATGATGTCATCGTGCAGGTGCAGCAGTGAGGACTTAACCACTAATGACAGCCTGTCAGTGCCTAAAAATCTCTAATTGGTCCGTGTCATTATGAGACAGCCTTGTCTTTGACTCATTCATCCATTGTTCTGTGGTGTGTTTCTGTAATAATTACACAGTTTCTTTGAGCAACAGTTGCTCTTCCCTGCTGCTTTTAGATCTTCTGGGATGAAGAAGTGTTAATAGTATAGCATTAAAGCAGAGGCAGGCTACAGTTAGCAGAGGCATTACTCAGGCTTTGATGTAAGGGATGCTTGTTAGAGACACTAAGACCCGGCTCGAGGAGACATTATTTTCCCTGGCTGGAAAGTGTCATAAGGTCCCGAGATATTGTCTCTTCAGGGTTTCAGTCACGGAAATCAGGTGACTTGTCACCTTTTCCTGTCACTGCTCATTTGTGAGGCTTTGTCGGGCTTTGAACTCCATCTTGGTTGTTTTCAGGGACAATTTTTCAGGCGGTAGATGCTTTTATGGTGTCAGACTGTGAGGTCCATTTAAACAACTATTATGTTTCTGTGACGAAAACATCGCCTCCAAATTTTTAGCAATTTTTAACATCCTGGGAAGGTAATGAAAAGGCGAGTTTTCTCATTTAATTGCCCATACGGTCTGTATTATGGATGATAACCTGGCTGCCACTGATGGCTGATTATTGATGCACTTATTGGTTTGAAAAGTCATTTTGATCACTCACTGTGGGAGCACTTCTGTTTTCTTTCAATGTTACAGTCAAGCAACAACTTGGGAGGTTAAGTCAGTGTGTGAGATTAAAAACCTGCAATTCCTCGAGTGTCCTCTTGACGCTTGCTTCAAAACAGAGAGAGTCCCCATTTGCATAATTAGGGGCTTGACTGGTTTGACTGACAGGTGGGTGGATGGGTGCATTGTAGCTTTTTGTTAGGAATTTCAAACATCTAAATCTTTGTCATTCTTTTTTTTTTTTTGATCATGGACAGAATTTCCATAGGGAAACCTGCTTCGACCTTAAACCTCACATACAGACTCATGATTTGCATTTTTGTCATCAGGTTGTTCTGAGCCCAATCAATTATTAATTTTTTTCCATTTATTCTCAAACACGAAATACACACGTGCATTAATGCAGAGATGTCAGAGTGCAGCTACAGACTTCATCTTTAGAGAGTTCAGGTTTTGAATTTGGTGCATTGTTCAAGGGCTGGGCAGTACTCGGAACCAGACCATTCAGGCCAACTTCCAGACATTGGTCTGAACCGGGACTTGAATGGGCGACCATCCGGTTGCAACCCAAGTCGAATAGCCGATTATTATTGGGATCCTAATAAAGAAAGAAAGAAAGTCCCTGCAGACTGAGCTACTGCGGCTACACATGTAATTCAAAAAAAGTCTCAAAAGGAAACGAGAGAAATCTAGAAAAGAATCGTCTCTTAAGTCAAGTAGGAGCAGAAAATGTTTGACTTTTTTTCACAAATTCGGATTATGAAGGAGAGGGTGGAATTCTTTTTTTTATCAGAGTAATTTTTTTTGTACGCCGAGACAATACTTCTGAAAACATGCCTGAAGGGGATGTTTAGTTAAAGGGGGACAAGCATTATTTAAACACAGGCACAAACCACATCCTTTAAAAGTGGCATAAACAATCTGCCAAAACCAATTAGTTTGACTTAAATACTTACTTAGAGAAAATCACTTTTAATTCATTAAAATTGCTGAAGGAAATTACATATATTGAGTCTTGGGTTCTGCCTACAGTATCTCTTTCAGTTTCAGACCACGTTTATTGAGGTTAAGCATGTATTAATTGAGATCAAGAGATGAAATAATTTTGTCCTGAGGCAGAAAGATAGAGAGGAGGGGCTGTGAAACAAAGTGATTTTGGATTCATGTTGAACAATTTCTGCAACTTAACCACCTCTGGTCATTAGTGGCAGCTATTCATCCAAGTTTGTTCGAACAAAGACACAAAGAAGATCAGATTTTACAGCCTTCTTCGTCTTTAAAACGTGCGTGCGTGTGTGTGTGTGTCTGTTGATTAAAAGTGCTATTTATGAGGTTGATGTGCTGAGTATAGGAGTTCTCCACTAGACACCAAGAGACCATTACCTGCTTAAACACACACACACACGCACACACACACACACACACACACACTCGCGCACACACACGTCTGCTGAGTCTACTTTCTCCTCTCTCCACATCCACCCAAACACACTCTTATACCAAGATGAATTTTTCTGCCGCCTTGTGCATTTCTCATTTCCTTCCCTTTGACGTTTATATTAAAGATAAATTGTAGACTGTGTAAGAGGAACATATTCATTCAGCTGTTGCTTAATTGCATCAGGGATTTAGACGTACTCTCCTGTCCAATTTGCTCGTACAATTCTCTACGAAAGCCCTCTGCCTGCCCCTAATCTGCAAACCAAGCAAGTGTATGTTTTTCCTCCCCTCTTTTCTTAAAAGACACTGGATTTATATTGGGATTAATAGAATGGGAGAGATGTGGCAACACTCAAACACTCCAGCTCTATCACTGAATTCAATTTAGCTTATTTTTCGGCTTCTCTCACATCACCCTGAGCACGCCTGAGTGCTTCTTCTGTTTCTGCAAAGCCCCTCAATTTCTTTCCTTCCCCCTTTTATCAGCCTCCTCATTGTTTGTTGGGCATCTCTCTCTCTCTCAGACACACACACACACACAAACACGACAAACACACACTTTTAACTTTTCTGTAAATTCACTGGCAGGAGATTTGATGTGACATAACACTTTTTATTAATTACATTGTATCACGACAGACTGGTCCAGGTTCAGAGAGAAATCATATCATCATCATCTGTTATCATGACTCACTTCCACCTCTCGACTGTATGACTGTACATGTCCCTCTGGTGTGTATGTGTGTGTTTATACCAGCTGAGCACGTTTTGCTTCATTTCCAGCTTTGAATTACTTTGTGTGCTTTGCAATACAGATGGTTCTCACATTTGTAGGCTTTAAATGACAGAAACATTTCTTTCATACAGAAATCTCCACGTTTTGTCCTGTGTCCCATTTTAAGCCTTTTACAATCCAAACATCGACAACACATCCACTTAAATCCTTCTTTTTCTACGACCATGGCAGCAAGAAAACCCTCTTTAACACAGAGACAAACAGCACAGAACCAATTACTGAATAACAGAAATACTGCATATAGCAAGTCACAGTTTTCACTTTTTTTTGCAGAGAAGCATTTTTTTTTTGTGGTTTTACATTCTTCAAGGCGCAGCGGCTCCAGAAGCATCCAAGCCCAAAGGTAATCTTAAAGATGACCTTTATGATTCTTCAGCTTTATTAGCTCAGACTGTGATGTGTGAGAGAGAAGGGATTAAATGTGATATGGATCATGACACGCTCAAAAGTCCTGATCTGTATCTGAGTGTGGATTGGCTTCAATTCACTGAGTCTCATAGTTTAACTTTACTCAGCCTGATATTTTAAGTTACGATGAGGCGATAAGAAACAGAAACTATCTGTTAATATTGCTGAAATACTTTTGGGAACACAGGTTTACTATGTTGTGTCGAGAACAAGGCTGATTTGAAAACATAAATAAATCAATTGAGTGATTCCATAAATCTTAGCTGCCATAATACCGACCTCAGCGGGTAAAGTCATTTGTCATGAATTGGTGAACGGCGACAACAAATCAATGCCTGATTCCTCTGTTGAATGTTATTTGAACTTGGATTTGGGTGGGGTCTGGATCCCTCCTGACTCACTGCAGCATCAATCAGCCTTCTCCACACACAACTCACTCACACACACACACACACACACACACACACACACACTGACACACATTGACACACATACTCTCTCACACACACACACACACATACGTTCACACAAACACATCCACACACACACACACACCACAGGGAGAACTGCTCTGCACATTGGGCAGCTGAATGTAATTTTGTTTAATTCACCGTTATCACACTGCGACTATTTTCCTCTGATTTAACGTTTAGGGCAGGGGCCAGAAAAGAGGCTACAATTTAGAACTGCTCTGTTCCAGGTTGCAAAATGTATAAACGTTGAGAATCTAATAAATTATCTCTCCATCCTGATTGATCAGCAACTGGACGATACATTTAACAAAAAGTCAGGAGGGACATCAGGACATATTTGAAGTTAAAACATCATATTTGATATTAACTAGTGTTAAAGTCTGCATGAAATGAAAAATACATTCTCTCAGTTTAAATCAAGCGACAACCTCAAGCATTGAAAAATGAAGCCAATGCAGAAGCGCAATAAACTGCAGTGTCTTGAGTGTCCACTTGAGGCTGGCTCCATGGGGATTTTTGAGAAGTGCAAACATTTTCATTTCATAGTGCTGTGATAAACACATTTGCTAATATTTTCTTACCTCATTAGTTAATATTGGATAATGCAACTAAGTAAACATGAGCTAACAATCAACCACTTTCTAGCTAACATTTTCATTTGATAGTGCAGTAGAGATGTATAACTTATTAGGTAATGTTTGATATTAGCAAAGGTTTAGCTCAAACACATTATATTTGATAACCAAGCTAGTGTTAAACACGAGCTACCTTTTAGCCACTTCCTAGCCAACATTTCATTTAGTGAAGGAAGAGTATGACTTATTAACGTATAATTAATATGAGCAAATGAGTAGCTTAAACACATAATGTTTGCTAACTTATAAGCTAACATTTGATATATCACCAAATATTAAACAAGAGCTAACATCCAGCCACTTAATAAGCTAACAACTTAATTTGAGTGTGGTGTAAGAAAGGTAAAACATAAATCATATATTATATATGTTGTATATTATACAAAAGCTAATATTAGCTAACAGTTTATATTAGATAACTTACCTAGCTATAGTGTTAAACAAGCTCTTGCAGTGTTAGCACATACGGTATTAGCTTTAAAACTTGGTATGCTATGCCATCATGTGAACCTGCCGTAAAGCTCAATAACTAGAGAGGTGTAAATTCGTAACGTTACCGTTAGCAAGAAATGTAGGCAGTGTTTTCTGATATATCATGTAAGACAATCAGTTATCCAGTTAGTGGATAAATGCTAACGTAAGCTATATTCTATTGTAAGCTATTGAGATAAAAAAAAGGAGTTTTATCTTGACATATGGCCTGATGTCTCTACTAATTTAATTTGTGTAATACTTTTATAACAATTTGTTTGCAACCTATAATAAAGCAGCAGAAAAGCATTTTAGCTTTTCACCCTGACCAAGCCGTCAGAGGAAAATGGCCGCCGTTGCTTACAGTCACTTGTGAGTCCCATAAAGCTTTCCCCACTTTCTCCGCCCTCCACTTTTAAGACAAAAGAAGAAAAAAAGTACAATCTAATTACTGACACAGTCTCTGACACAGCATTTTGTGGTGCTTAATTCTTTCAGCAGCTTATTCACATTTGTACATTTGTGTTTTTGTTCATTCCTCTCGCTGTTATTTCATTTTACAAAACAGAAAATCAAGAAAAAGTAGCACTTTTTAGAGACCGAAGTTTAAGACTATCACGTACAGTATAGGCAGCATAGAAGAGGAAAGTTGGTTGAGTAAGTCTATTTTACAGTAGGTCACTTGAAGAAGAGAGAGAAAGAGAAAAGTCTGTGATTGTCAGTCCCTCCTTGTCCGAGGTGTCCGTTCATTACGACAGTTTTCCTTTATTTTTTTCATTTCATTATTTGACCGTTATCTTTGATCTGAGGCATCAATGCGAAGACAGCCAAACTTCAGGTGAAGTAGTACTAAAGTTTCACAGATCTCTCCTGCATTGTGCTGACAAGTCTTTCATCAAAACAAACATTGTCTCACATCGTCTTTCTGTGAGAAGTCCCCTCAGTTCATTATTTAAAAAAAAAAAACACAGCAGGTATGTACACACACAGTGCAGCCAGCTGGCATGTTGCTTCGAACCTTCTCTTCTCTCTTTTGAGTTTGTTTCTTGTCGTTCATCTCCAGCTAACACACACCCTGCCCTGTTATTGCACAGAGTTATTGTTGTAAGTTTTTGAATCCCGTCGAGTGCAGCGCTCACTCAGTGCAAACTTGACTGTACAGCAGGGATGGATTTTGAGGAGCTTGTTAGCTCTTCTTGTGGATGCTACGGCCATTAACCCTCACATTCATGCTCTGCAGGAGGCGATTCTTTTGCAATATGCCAAATTTAATCTGCACACTTGTGTAACATCAATCCCTGCTGTAGAGTCCTCTGAACACAAGGACAGGTTAGGTAGCTTAAAGAGGGAGCGTGACATAAAAAAACACTCGAGATTATCTTACACATTTGCTCAAACACAATCAAATGAAAAAGTGACCATTATCAGTCAGTTTGCGGTTGCAAAAGGCAACTGTAGATATAGAAAGAAATGTACAAAAATGCTTCTTAATTTATAAATAATAATACTATAAATCAATAAAACCAACATTTTCAAGTTCACAAACATCAATACCATCAAGTGCTGTTGTCAAGAAACATAAAGACTTCCAGATGGATGTTCTCTTTTTAAATAAAATGGCTGTTAGTGAAACCACAGGGGGTCGTGTTTGAAAGAGTAAAATATGCTCCAAACAAACATTAAACGTGTTTCCTTGCATGCATGTCAGCTGCTGTTTATATACAGTATGTCGGTAAGAGCAGATATGTGAGCTGTGCTGTAAGTGAGTGAAGTGGTTCTCAATAATGGCGCTGTGTGGTGCATTATTGAGTTTATTTTCAGTGTAAGCTGTTGGTGGATTGCCAGTAAAATGTGTTTGTGTGCGGTTGACGTTGAACATAGGAATGTGATGGGAGTGTGTGAGGTTGAAGTTGTGGCTTACAGGACATGTGCAGGCCGCCGTAATGATGGATGCTCACTTTCACTTTCTCCCTGAGGACTTTCACACCTCCTCTCCCTCTTCTTTCCTCTCCTCTATCTTCTCCTCCTCCTTCGTCTTTCTCCATGTGACCCCATTCGTACCTCTTCTCGCCTCCTTTCTACCTCATCGCCTACATTTGGGACTCTCCCCTTTCCTCTCCATTTCTTCCCCAATATGCATTATTACCTCTCCTCTCATTTCTCCTCTCCGCTGCTCCCCTTCTCCCATGTTCCTCCTCTCCTTCACCTCTCCTCTCCACCCCTCCATCCATCCTTCTCAGCCATAAAACAATAAGTCTTGAATGTCTGTGAGGAGACTGTGCTAATGGAGCCCATTAGGCTGTAATGAAATATACATTACACCATTACAGTGGACGGGGCCCGGCTAAAGCACTGCACCGCTCAAATAATAAAACATGCACAATTCAATTTCCTTCTCGGACAGTTTTGAGTGTCTTTTAGTGTGCATGTGTGTTTTTGTGTATTGGAAGAGGGAGGGACAACTGGTAAGGTATACAGTGTGTGTTTGTGTGTTGTTTTGTGCGTCCCCCTCAAGCACAGATGTGGTTTTCAAGGATGTCTGAGTGGTGAAAGCCTTGATGATTTAATATGGGTTGACCAAATGAACCACACCTTCAACAGCACCACCGCCCACACCGCTGACCGAGATCTGACCACTCAAAAACCCAGCCTCCCTCTACAACTTTTACACCCCCACCCACCCGCCCCCTTCTTCCACCTTCTCCTCCTCTTCCTCCTTCATCACAGAGATCTAAGCATCGTCAGACAGCTGCGTACAAATCAATCAATTGACCTCCGACATGAGTGCTTGACATCACAAGTGAAGCATCTGTCACTTTGGGTGGAGGCTGGATGGGGGGAGTATTAGTCATCATGTTACCATGAGCTGCATGTTTGAGGCCTGAGCAAAATCAGAGAGTAACATTGAGCGGTTATGACTGCATATATCAGTATAATCATGTGTATCAGTCCGTTTCATGAAGAGATACTGTAGAGTAGTGTTGGATAGTTCAAGCTTTTTTTTTTTTTTTTTTTTTTACATTTTTAGGATTTGCAATTGCAATGAAGTAAAATACCTCAGGTTTCATCTTGAATTACACTGCAGAAGTTCAGCTCAGCTTCAGCAGGCACTGTAATGTTCCAGAAATCACACAGAACATCAGACTGGGTATACCTTTCCCTCGTTTTTTTCTCTTGTAGTAAATGAATCATCCCCTGTTTAGCTGTAGTAGGATGAATGCTGACAGTAATACTGAGAGACAGACAAAGAAAGACAGATGGACAAACAGTTACACAGACAGGGTGATGGGGGGAAACACAGTGTTGTCATGGCTCGACGTCGTCCAGAGCCATCTCCTGTGAAACGTCTCGCCGTCGTACAGTCCCATATTTACACGCGAAAAACTCCCAGAAATCCTCCAACTCCTACTGTTGTCCGACAGGCAGCGAGGGATGAGTCACTACATATTTCAGTCCTGTTAATCAGGTTTTGTCAATTCAGCCCCAGTCAGTTTTAAAGCATTCAAAGAAGAAAAGAGAGAGGCTTTTTCTCCTCTAAAGTTAAATTACTCTCAGTAAATGTTTCTCCAGGAAGGAAGGAGCGGGGGGGAAGAAGAAGCAGAGATGCACAAAGGAGAGGAAACTGGCGAATGGGAGGAAGGAATGAGGCGGTTGGGGGACGGGTTGAGGAATTTTTTTGATTGCCGTTAAGAGTCTGGTAATAGCTTCACATCCTGTACAGTGGTACCTTGCATCGCACACACATTTGCAAGAGCATCGCACACTTCATTCACAGGTGTCACCATGTCCACCCTAAAAAGAAAAAAACACACACACACATGCATGCACCCTTAAAATACTGTAACACACACACACACACATCCCAATCTCTCTCCTGTCCTCCTCCTGTGTTCAGCCCAGTATATCCAGATACACAGGTGAGGCCTTGGCCAGGTTGAGGAGCAGACCGTGGATTTCTTTGATGTTGAGTCTCATGTGCGGCTCTCTCTGCCAGCAGCCCAGCATCAGGTCGTACACTTCTTTAGGACAGGTCCTGGGGCGCTGAAGCACCCTGCCCTGCGTTATACACTCTATCACCTACAGAGGAAGAAAGACAAAAACATCGAGTTTATCAGCAGCAGCTCTAAGGTGCTTTTGTAACAAACACAAATGAGCAAATAATGAAGAGAAAAGCTTCATCAATTCGGGACGAAGTGTTTAAACACCAGTGACGATGACGGGAGTATCTTCCCGGTGAAGTTCACTGCAGTGGCTTACAGTGAAAATGTCACTGTGAATAAATTATTAACTGAGGTGATGAAGTTATTTGACACTGAAGCACTGAACGAGATAATCAAACTCATCTAGAGCTGTGTGTGGGGAAATTGTGCCTTTTTCTTTTTCTTGCATTAGATTTATTTATTCCAGTCATTATAAGACTCAAATTTTCTTAGCATAGCCCGCCCTGGAAGGATGAAGAGGATTTGTTAATTAAGCAGAGGAGGCTCTTTAAAACTACTCTGCGCAGAAGAAGCTGTATTTCATTTACTATTTTCTGGCAGCAGTTTACCGTGAATAGGCTTTGATACAATTACGCTTATTATCATTTCCTCACACAGTTAATACACCGTGCTGTGTGCGTGGAATGATTAGCAATTAACGCTGTCGATTAAGCTCCAGAATGAGGTATTTTTTTCTTCCAAAATGCAACGTATCCACTTCAAAAGGGTTGAATTCCTGCAGATTATCATTCAATGTTTCTGAATTATTAAGATCCAGCTTGTAAGAGAGTAATCATTGTGCTTATCTATTTATCTCTTCTATCCCTTCTGTGATTGTAATCAGCTTATGAGAGCCGGTATGTGATGGATTTCACATTTACATCCGTCTCCTGTGTAAAAGATATGTAAGGTTGGAGGTTAGAGGACTCTGAATAAACAGATTTAATGTAAACGGGAAAGGAGTCTGTAGAAAAGGCTAAAGGTTGAGTTGAAAGGTGGTGTGCTGACATGGACAGAGGGCTGTAACCAGAGTTGAGGGCGTCGTGTGGGGGACGATGATGAGGTGGAGGTGGAGGTGAAGGGTTGGAGGGCCCTGACATGCTGGGCTTCTTTACGGAAACTGGGTCAAGACCCCGAGTGTAGTAAAGGGAAGATTTGTAAGAGTTATCAATAATTCAGAAGAAACAGACAATCCTTTACTTATTTAATGATTTGTTTACCTGGTTGTCTTTTTTTTTTTGCTGATACAGAACATCTGCTTTTTTATCTCCTATTTTACTGCACGGACTACAAATACATTTAGACACATTTAGAGCTTTACATATAATAATCATAATAATAATTATAATGCCTGTACACTGGTGTGATTTCAGTCTTATACTCAGATAGATGGACAGGCACTTTATTGTCGTTGTATAAAAGCACACATTGAGCTTTGTTGGCAGTACTCTCGTACAGCAGCATTACAAATCTGGTCTCATATATAAGGAGAGCTTCGAGCCGGGTCTGTGTGAGCCGCCACCTTGGCTAGTCCACTGACAGAAAAATAGCCCCCTTTCATATCTATTCCCTTTTAGTTTCTCCTTGCTGTGTTTCTCACACCAACAGTGCCAAATAATTTCTTACTTAAACTCTGTGTTGATACCAAATGATGTTTCCACTGAGTGAAATCTTCCACAGCAACTCAGAAAGACGTGTTTTTTAAAGCCTGCAATGCTAGAATACTGCAATACTTATTAGAATATTCTTGATTTGTTGGGCATCACTTTTTACACATTTCTCTCAAAATAAGTTCTGTGGGTGTTAACATAGTTGTCGACAAAGTGTGGGCTTGTTTTGACTGATTCAAAGAGCCACAGCTGGTTAAGGGTCAAAAACAGCCGATGTCTGGATGACCTTGTTATTGTTCTCTTTTATTGAGCAGCATCCAGGTCCTCCAATGTGCAGATTTGCTGCTTTCCTCTACTTACATTACGGTTCAAAGAATATCGGGATCACTTTTAATATACTGAGAAACAAATCTTCAAAGTACTTGAAATTGAAAGTGATGCTTCATTGAAGCTCTAGTCTTTAATATTTAAGATAATGAGGAAAGATAAGATAAACCTTATCTTCTGAGATTAATTTCATCCTGAGGGAAATTGCTTTGCAGCAGTTCAAAGTAGGAAAGAGTGTAAATATGAAAAGCAATAAAGACTGAATCAACACGTAAATAAGCTCAGATCCTAAATCTACAAAGGACAAAATATACAGGATGTCTAAAATATATATTTATGTTTGATGTTTAGGAAATCCTTTTCATAGCGGCTGTGTCACTTTACGCTAAAAGTTTGGCACTTTTTGTAAACTCATTTAAAAGAGATTAAAAACAATTATCAGGGGCGCCTGTGGTCTAGTGGTTAGTTTGCGCCCTACATGTACAAAGGCTTTAGTCCTTGAAGAGGATGACCCGGGTTCCATTGAGACCTGTCGACCAATCCTGCATATCGTTCCCCACTCTCATCACCACCAACATCGGACTGTGGCGTCCCCACAACCATCGCCGTCCTCATTCATGCACGGCCTGCTCCATGCTCTTTTGTAAAGCGTCTCGAGATAACACTTGTTATGAATTGGCACTATACAAATAATGATTGATTGATTGACTCTCTCTCTCACTCGCCCCTATTGCCATGTATATCCACTGTCCTGTCTCTCCAATATAGGCATAAAAAGCCCAAAATAAATCTTGTCCTTTTGAAATGTGAGACTTATCAAGCTTCCCAGCTCAGTTTCATACCTCACAATAAAACCAAAACATAATGGAATTATGTCATTGAGTTTCTAAACTATTTATAAGCTGGTTCAAGGCCCGGTACGGACCAAGTCTGGAAATTGGTCTGGTATCTGGAGAGGTGCCAGTTCACTTCCTGAGCACTGAACATTAACTATTATCTCACATATATGTTTACTATGGGTGGGACCTGCAGGGTAACAGAACATGATACGGGGTCCACAATAACAATAATATCACGATTATTGATACATCGCGATGCATCATGTTATCTGATTAGTTTTACCCCTATTTTAAAAATAACAACTGAGAGAAGTTAAATGAAGTAAACTCATATTGGAACATACAAAAAATATAATTCAGTGGATACCTTCATCAAGAACCAAAGAAAATACTGGAGTGCATGAATCACTTAAGGCAAATTTCATGTACTAATGTTTCGACACATTGCGTCTTTTTCAGAGTCAAAACTCTAAAGAAGACGCAGTGCGTCGAAACATTTTCTTTGGTTCCTGTCTTAAAGAAGGTATCCACTGAATTATATTTTTGTTGTACGTCTTAAGTCCTTCTCTGAGAGCACCGACCTTCATTTGTGGAGTGACTGAAGCGCAAGAGTTTCCTTCTACATAAAGGAACGTGTTATGGGATATGGCAATGTTTTAAATACTGCTGAACGGAAAGAAAATGACAACAGGTTCTGACGTTGCGAGGCAGAAAAACTCAGTCAGGTGTTACACTGATTCATGCAGAACTGTTCACCTGGACTCATTTCACCATCAGTGGAAATTTACAGTTAATGTGGATAATTAAAGCTATTTAAGCTTTAGAAAGGCTGCCAGGTAAACTGTTGCTATGGACACAGCACTAACGTTAGATTCAAATGGACTATTTGTTTCAAATAGAAATAAATCTGTCAAGTTAGTGATTTCCTAAGGAAGTAGCCGTGTAATGCCGGGCATCCAATCTGCGATAGCAACCCCCTCACTATACATCATCCCTTACATATTGTAATGTCCTTCCCTTAATGTTCACAGAACCTCCTCCTGTCTCTGCGCTTGTGTCTGCTGTGTCTGATTTATCATGAAGAATTTTTCTTTTTACTGCACCTCGTTGTTGGAGAGCTGGTACCAGGGCTGTTTGCCGTAGGTGAAGATCTCCCAGAGGACGACTCCTAGACTCCAAACATCGCTCTCTGTGGTGAACTTTCTGTACATGATGCTTTCAGGAGGCATCCAGCGGATTGGCAGCATGGTGTGACCTCCGACCTTCAAACACAACACACAAACAAACATGCACACAGACACAAACACAGAGAAAGAGAGAATAAAGTCAGTATGATGGAAGGTGAATGTAAGAAAAATGGAGCTGTAAAGCATCCTCTGACACATATTTACACCTCTCTATTCAAATGATCCTTTCTTTTATTCTCTTCTTCTTTATCATGCATGTGTAATTTCATGGTCAGCACAAGGGTCCAATACAGATTAAAGAAGCGCTGCGGACATTTCAGGCCTTCAAACTGCAGCTTGAGGCATTGAACTCATGACACAGTAGATTGCATCATCTCTTACTGTAACACACCTCACTGCTGATCGGTGTGTAATTTCATTTCACTGAAGGATACACTGATGAAAGAGCTACGGCTTTATATTCACTCAGACAAAGAGGGTGAACGTACGCTGTTTGCCATTGAGCTCTAACTGAGCAAACTCATTAAATGGATCACAGTTAGTGGATGAATATTAAGTATATTACACTAATCACACACAACAAATTAAAAAAGGTGCTGGATCAGGTTTTTATTTATTTATTGGCCATTGGACTTTTTACTTCTTGATGTCCTTCTTATGTATGCTGGCTGTATATATGTATGTATTTTTAACTGCTGGCTGCTAAACAAATTGCCCTCTCACAGGGATAATAAAGACAACCTTGAACCTTGAGCAGGTAAATAGTCCGTTTTTTTTTGCCACAAAATGTGTTAGCCAGTTTGTGTGAGTCATTCATAAATGTTAGCAGTCTTCTGTTAACAATTTATATCTTCTGAGAAGGTAGAGTGATAAAATGCTGCAGCAGGCGCTTTTCGCCACAAGCACTATAAACAACCTGTAGGAAGTTGCTAAAACCAGTAGCGCTTACATCAGATGAATAATTTGGAATAATGTGGGATATATTCAAAATAGAGAAACTGCTTTACTCTCTGGGGATCCAAAAAGACAAATTCTTACATATTTAGAATAAGCGGATCGAAATTATGCAAGCAGATTTTGTCTGACTCTACGAACTGTTCGTGCTCCCTTCCCCCTTTTTTGAGGGACAAAGTGTTCCAAGAGTTGAACTGTTATCAACTGGGAGCAATGGGATCGTAGTGACAAAAAAACAGCTGACGCTGGGCGTGTAAGTGTTGAATACACTGAGCGCTGAAAACACTGAACTGCTTTGGTTTTGTATGGAAATAGGGCGCTGCCACCACAAAAAAAATGGTCAAACAGCGAAAAATCAAAAAAATCAAACAGCGGTGTAGATTCCAGCAGTTCTTGAAGAACAGAGATCACCTGCTCTTTCCACACTGGGATAGAAACATTTGGTAATATCACTGAACTCTAATTTGGGTTGAACCTTTGGAGCCTGTTTGATTGTTATGTTCAACTGCAACTGAATGATCTGCTGAACAGAGCGTTCGTCTCTGTTGGGATGTCCTCAGAATGTGACCTCAGGCTGGAATCATACTGGGTTGAGACTGGAGCATGAAAAAGTCTCCATGCTTGAACAGGGACAACATGTGAGTTCGCCTCTCTGTCATTGAGCACACACACAAAAGCTCTTTTCACACACTGACTTCTGAAAATGTGTAGAAAATGTAAGGTCAGTCTGCCCTTGATATCTTCCTCAGTTGCTCTTTCACACAGGTCTCTCACAGCAGCAGATTTCCTCTTTCTGACATGGAGGTGAGGGTGTTAGAAGGGAAGACGTGACAGAGTAATAGTTACAGCATTTTCAAGATGTCTGACGCAGCAACAGAGTCCGAGGCTACAATGACGTTGATGTTTTTGCCTTGACATCAATGCTACATGGGATTGGACCAAGAAGAAAATGAGCTTGAAGCAGCTTCATTACATGCAAGAAGAACCCACTGGTTTGGCAACAGTCACAAATTACAAATATCATCAACCTCTGTAACCAGCTTGTGGTGAAAACTTCCTGCAGCCAGCGTTCACACATTGGCTCACCCAGACCTCTTGGGGCCATATTTTGTAGGAGTCTTGCAGGAAAAAGTCTGAAAAGGTCAGGATGACAAATTCCACGGGCTGTGTTTTCAAATTTTCAGGAGATTTGTGCGTGTGTGAAACGTGTATTACGAGATTAAGATAAAACTCTGATGTTTCACATGTTGATTTGATGGCACATTGCGATCACAACAAACTGTTCCTGTTTAAAACATGTTGACTTTATCACCTCAAAGTGAAAGTGGAAACAGCCTCACCCTGTGTATCGACTCCCTCGTACTGCACCTCCCCTCTCCTCTTTACTCCTCCTCCATGAATCTACAGACCCATCTGCGCTCCATTGCTCCACACAGATAGCACAATCCATTTTCTGAGGTTTATGCCTGTTATTAATGGCTTGGCACCCACACTTGGTCTGTTTCTTTGTTAGTCAGTGGGTTATTTAATGGAGTAATAAAATGTGCACGGTCACACAGATAGCCATCAGGTTCACTGGTACGCCTGGGGAAACATATCTGCCTCCATCTCTGCAGCTCTTACTCCTCATAAAGCAGGCGCTCGCTCTTTTGCCTCCAACGCCGTCTTCTGCTGCTTGTTTTTCTCTTTCTTACTTTTATTTCTCTCTCTGGCTCGGTCTAATTTGACTCTGCTTTATTGGCATGAGGCAGAACAGAATTGCCAAATTAGTGCAGTACATCATATATGAGTTACCGAATGTTAGGCCTATTTACCAAAGGCTATTTGTTTGTACTGTAAGTCATTAGTGTTTAGTTTGGTTTATTTGTATTAAAGACTGAAAGACTAATATCAAGTGGATGGTGGTTTGGGGGATGGTGTCATGTGTAAGTAGTCCAATGATGACCCTGATGACTGATGATTTGTATTCTGTTTATATGATGGTTTTATGGACGTTTTTACACATTCTCAGTTTTCTGTTGTTACCTGATGAACTCTTGTATTTATGTATTTAATGTTGTTCACAGTGTTTCTTGTTTTTTGTTAAGTCTATGTGCCTGTGTTTCTATATGTTTATTGTTTTCAACCAAATTTCCCCTCGGAGACAATAAAGTTAAAGTTAAATTTGAAGTGGTGGTGGGGGATGCCACTGTCAGATATTTAGAAATTGTTGTGACAACATTGACAAAATAAAGATGTTTGTTTTTATGTTTTTTTTGTGTTTTTATGATTGACATAAATCCAAATATAGCATATTTAAAATAAAGCAATTGTTTTTCTCAACTTGTTTTGCTAATTATATTGGAAAATCATTTTTACATGGATGGTTGCTTTTTTTGGGCTAGTGGGACAAGAATGTGGCACACACAGACACTGCGGTTCGGAGCTGTTCTTGTATATGTGACCAGTTTTGTAATGCTGCTGTACGGGAGTGCTGCCAAGACAGTTTCATTGTGTTCTTTTACACAACGACAACAAAGTGCCTATTTATCTATAGGACAGTGGATAGAGTCGGAAATAGGGGAGAGAGAGAGAGAGTGGGGAGTGACATGCAGGAAAGGACACGCAGGTCGGACTTGAACCCGAGCCCACGCGCTTGGAGGACTTAAGCCTCCGTACACGCTACACCGCTAGGCCATCAGCGCCCCATAACCGCCTGAGCAACAGATTTATCTAGGCAATTCACAAATGAAAACTAACGAAATCATGAAAACTAGCTTGTCAAAAACATTTTTTTTAAACAAAAAGTCAAAGATGAAATAAAAAAAAGCAAAAACCAGGAAATTCTAAACTTATTGTAACCTTGCAGTGACTTCAGTGTGCGATATAGGAAGTAGACAATGATTGTGATTCTGCACACAGTCTGTGTTTCTTCTATTCAATTGTGTTGGATGGATAGTTTTCTGACAGTATTTATTCACTGAGGTGCCGGACCGGCTGGTATGCATTAGTCTTTTTGTTTTATTCATCATGGCTGATCATTTCCCCTGATGGTCTGAAATATTAATACCAAGCTCTTGAACTGTGGGGCTTCTATGTTTGTTAACTGTGTGTGTGTGTGTGTGTGTGTGTGTGTGTGTGTGTGTGTGTGTGTGTGTGTGTATGTGCTCTAGAAAGAGGGAGAGTAGAGGGGAAAGACAGGGGCAGTCTTTAAAAAAAAAGGCCCTACAAGGTTGAATTTATAAAATAAAGAGAATAAAGGAGCAGAGATGGAAAGCCTGAGTTTTTCTCTGCTCGTCATTGGGCGGGAGGGTGCATCAAATATTAAGAAAGTCAGTGACGCAATGATTCTCACTGAAGTAAAGAGACGTTGCGTCTTTCTCTGTGTCATTCAGCCTTTTCTCTGTTTTCTTTCTGCTGTCAGTCTTTGTCTCCTTTGCTGTTTCTCTCTCTCTCTCGTTCTCACCTTCCCTCACCGTCTCTGAGCCCGCCTGTCTGTCTGTCTCTCTGACTGTCTTATAAATATGCATCATTTCAGAGATAGACCGACGCCCGACTGTTCCAGGAAAGCCTAAAAAAAAGAAGAGTGAAAAATAAAGCAGAGGAGGGCTTTGGGATCTCTGTGGTGACCTCCTGGATGTCGCCATGGAAACTGGACCAGCTTAAAAAGAAAGCATTATGGGATGCGGTGTAGGTGGGGCTTAAGTGACTGACTCCACCTACTCTTTCTTGCACAGAAATCCTACCTTAATTGCCCTCTGTGTTGCCATGGAAACAGAAACTCTTTCCAAGAATGCTGGTGTGTGTGTGTGTGTGTGTGTGTTGTGTGTGTGTGTTGTTTTCTTTACCATAGTGAATAGAGCTCACTCTCCCATGTGAGTTTGTTACAGTACAATGGTTGATTTATAGAGTTTATTTATAAGTCACCTTTTAAAACCAACGTCACTAAGTGCTTTACTAAACATTAGATCTCCACCAATAAAATATAGAACGATAAAGTCTCAATAAAATCCCAACAAAACCTTTACCTTTCTTAGGAAATTGAATGCAAACATATAATGACAATGTCTTTTTTGATGTGTGACAATTTCCTTTATCCCTATAAGAAAGTCTGTCGTCCCATTTTCATGGCAAACTTTTCTTATTGCTCATGATCCAAAAGTGTACAAAAGTGCCCAAGTGTTGGGTTACAATAGACCCAAGTTACGCGGGGATTTTAAAAAAAAACATTCATGCATTTAAGGGTTAACACACATCATTACATCAGGAACCGGACACATTTGGATGACAAGCTTTTACTGACATTTGACTTTTATTGCTTTCCTTGTGGGCAGGCTGTCGTGTTAGTGCCATGGGAAACCCCAGGAAACCATGCCAAAAAGCAAACCCTTCATTAATGTGAATTTCACTCTAAATGAGATCATAAATTACAAAACTAACCTCAAATGATAAAGCATTTTAATTGTGATTAATCGCAAAATTTCAATAGTTAATTGTGATCTATCACATTTTTTAATCACATGTTTGAAATTCCATTATTTCACATTTCAAAATAAAAATACTTGGGCTTTTATTTTGAATTTTTGTACTGTCTTAAGCTGAGATGTGCCATGAAGGGACAAAACAGCATGCGACTAATGGTGATTAAAAACATGTAATACATTAGTGTCAGACCTTAATTAATTATGATCAACGAGTTAATGCTGACTGCCCTATCATTAACATATTCATTAAAAAATAAAAAAGGTTGCATTGATTGGTAACAATCTTTTTAATCATTGTTTTAACAATTATTCGATTTTTATTTGTCTCGTTAAAAATTGTATTTCCCTGATTCCTAATATATCATTTTCAATATTATCATTATTTTTGTATTTATTTTAAAGATTATTTTTTGACTGTCTTCTGTCTTGTTTTAGTTTTATTATTTTATCCATTGTTGTCAGTTTCTGTTTGTGAAGCACTTTGAGCTGAATACTCATTGTGATAAAAATGAGATTGAAAACAAATGTTGACAATCTAATATGATCACTCAACGTCCTTAGAAATATTTTATTTGTTTACAAGTGTAGTCTCCATATGGTTGATTGTCTCCGTGGTAACAGAATCCTCTTTGTTTGATGTACATGTTGTCCGCACACACACTCACTCACTCCTGCACTGAATCCAGCTCCTCTCTGGCCTCTCCAGGTGCTCCATTAAGATGCTGTTTGTCTGAGCTGGTCGGGACCATGAGATGGGTTGTAAAAAAAAAAAAAGCAAAAAAAAAAAGCACACCAGCCAAATTACTCCGCAGAGATTGTTTAGCTCTGCTTTGCTGCCAGTGTTTTTCAGCAGACTGTGTCAGCAGCGTAAAACAGTCAGGCTGCAGCCCAAAGACCAAAGCAGACATTTTATTCTCCTTTATCCTCCACATGTGGGCATTGAACCAGTTTAGGGAGAAAAGGTATAAACGTGCAGTGTGTGTGTTTAGCCTCCCATCTGACACAAATATACACAGAGAAAAAAGACAGGCAAAGCTGAGGATTTGAATGAAGCATCCTATAAGTCTTCTCTGTCAGATTCATTGTGTAACAGGGGATTCAATGACGTCACCACAGCCCACACTCGCACACACATGAGCATTAGGTGGGTGTGTGGGGTGAGAGTGGAGGGGCTACAATTCCTCTATGACTCATCTTTGCTCTCCTCTGACGCAAGAGCATGACTGGATCCCTGTACCCCCCACCAACCAGCCAACACACACACACACACACACACACACACACACACACCGCTCCCTGTCTCTCCTAGATACTGAAACACGGCTGGATCACTGTGTTTTACCTCCCATCATCCTGTACCTATCTTCTGCTTTGCTGTTTTTTTCCCCCGTCTGTCAACTTCCCCGTCCTTTTCTGTCATTCCTCGCTGTTTTCCTCCGTCTCCTATTTCCTGCTCTGTGGTTGTCTAAAGCTGCAGAATGTGTTTATGTTTGTTATTGACTATCCTGTACACTGTACACCTCCTCTCCCACCTCAGCATGTGTACATCTCTTTATCACTGTATTACTTCCTTTTCTCCTCTTGTATATTTTTTCCTGGCTTATTTTCTCCCTTCCTGGCCTCCCACCCTTTTCCCTCCATCTCTCTTTTCTCTTGCTCTTTCCCTCCTTTCATCTCTTCGCCACCCTCCCTGCCTCCGTCTCCCACACCTCCATCTCTCCCCTCTCCCCTCTCTTCCTCTCATACTGCCTCAGCATACTAAACAGAAGTTCTCTGATTACTTTTCTTCCTGAGAAAACGCTGGATACAACTCTGAGGCTCGCCGCCACTGCCTTCTACCGTCACCATGACTACAGCCTCGGCGCTTAGTGTTATTGAGGAGGGATGAAAGGAAGGAAGAGGAGGAGGAGCGGGAGCTGTGTGTCGTCACACAGATACAGTACAAAAGAAAGCCACAGAGGAGAGACTTTAATCTTTTTTTGCATCTTTAAATTTGATGCCAAACGTGACCAGTTATTCCAAATGTAATACCAACAACGTCTAGATGAGCCCAATGAGGTCATTTTCAACAGAACAGATGAGTTATTTACATTTCTAACTTGTGTTTTTGACATTTGTATCATTGTGGCTTGGCTCTGGGGTAATTAAAAATATGATTTCGAATTGTAGGAAGCAAATGTACCGGAAATGTTCAAACCTTCAGATTTTCTGTAATATTTCTCAAGATTTTTATATGTCAGAAATAGAGGTTATGTCTCATTAAATGGGTGCTCCTTCTTGCTTTCACTCTCTCATTTTTTCCTCTCTCCTCCTCCCCCGAGGTCTCTGTCACTCGTGTCAGTTTGTCACGGTGAAGAGGAGCGAGGGCAGGAAAGAAATGGACAGTCACTCTCAATCAATCAGTACGATTTATTGGATTTCTGCCTTTAGGAAAGGTGACAGATTTCTCTACAGAGGGATAAAACACACACACAGTCAGTCTCTTGCACCCCAGGGTTTTCTTGGCTGCTAAATGTCCTTACCATACACACACACACACACACACACACACACACACACACACACACACACACACACACACACACACACACACACACAGACAGACACATGCAAACTTCTACATATCATTTTCTTTTGTGAATGTGTGTGTGTGTGTGTGTGTGTGTGTGTGTGTGTGTGTGTGTGCAAAGGTCAGCATATTCTTACATTATAAATATTATATTTCAGACACTACCTTATTTCAATAACTCTACATATCATTACATTTATAACATATCATCAATATGTCTTCTTTTGTGGACTGACTGAATTTGTTCCTTTAACTTTATGAATAAAATCAATCACGTGATTGTTGATTTAAATCTTTACAACAGTTGTGTTATGCATGACCCCCGTTAGAATGAACCTGATTACTTAAACTAAAATCATTTTATCAGGACAGTTTATGATGCTTTTCATGTTGCTCGACACAAAGTTTAAAATGTAAATACACTCAAAGACTGGTGAAAAATACTCTCAAATGATGAATATATGATGGCCTCAGAGGAAAAGGTTCTGCAGTGTTACTCCAAACAAACAGCCTTTATTTCACACACTGTATGAGCTGACGTAGCATGCTCCTTATCCTCCCCCTGACTTCATGTAATTATGTACCGCGTGGCATCACAGTGAGCTCCACACAGCTACATGTATGTTTAACTTCACTGCACTGCACTCTGTTTAATTGACCTACCGCAGCAAGCTTCTTATCCTAAGTCTGCGGAGTCCGTCAGTCATGCCCATGCAGGGGAGGAGCAGAGAGGCACCCATGCAGCAGGGAGGAGGAAGGCTTAAGAAAGGGGCCAAAAAAGGTATCGACACATACACCTACCCTGTAGTAGTCAGTGCTGTAGACGTCTCTGGACATGCCAAAGTCTCCGATCTTTACCAGCAGGTTTTCCCCCACCAGGCAGTTCCTGTTTGGCAAACAAAAGTGTAAAAGCAGGTGATTGAATAAAGATTCTATATGTAGCCTTAAAGACACTGTGGAGTTAATAAGCGCTCCCATATGGAGGATATTATCCCACTGTTGTGGAGGGCCGGCAGGAAAAGGTCTACATGAACTCGAGGTGAACAATTCAGACGTTTGCATTCACACATTCACCTCAGCCTGAAAGTGATGGGAAATTTTGAGGAGTTAATTGCATGTGCGAATGTGGCTTAGGTAGGTTTAGTGACAGAGTAAGTGACAAACCTGGTGGCCAGGTCACGATGCACAAAGTGCTGTGAGGCCAGGTAGACCATGCCGGATGCTATCTGTTGGGCGATGTGCAGCATCTGAGACTGAGTCAGCTCCACGGGTCTGGTGGTCTGACCCTCTGCCATCAGAACTGCATCTGGACCGTGAGCCCTGGGAGGGAAAAAGTGTTTATCATGTGGTGGAGTCGTGTTTGTTGTTTCTGTTTTGCTGCTGTGTTGCCCTCTATCAGCTTCAAACATGTCATAAAACAGAATATTTAGACAATTAGGTTGTTGTTTTTTTTATGTAAAAGCAGAGAAAACGTTTACTGTACAGATAGTTTTGTCCATTGAACACTTGTTTTTCAGTATAACAGCAGTCATTTGAAGGAGATTGACCTGAGGAACTGTACCTGAGGAACTTGTTGAGGTCTCCGTGTTTCATGTACTCAAACACCATGATGAGAGGGTCGCTCTCCACACACACGCCGTAGAAAGTAACAATGTGTTCATGTTGAAGGTTGGTCAGCAGCTCAGCCTCCCGGTGGAAATCCTTCCTGGCATTTTCACTGGCCTCTTTAAGTGTCTGCACACACACACACACACACACACACACACACACACACACACACACAGAAGTGACATTTTCATACACTGACAAATTAAAAAGTCACACATTATGTCTCGTACACTATTCCCAATTAGTCATGTTCAGAGTGTACCCAGTCTGCTCCAATTTATCTGGCTGATGTCCAAACTCAAATGTAAGTGTCTTGCCTTGTAAAAAGTGAGTTACAGCTACTCGACACAGTGAAATTACAGGGCGCAGAGCACGGGCCGCTACAATGGCATTGCGGGGGGGAAAATGGAGATCATTTTATATTAATGTAAGCCATTACGAGGTCCAACTCTGTTTACATTCATTTAAGTCCCTGGTTCCCTTTTGAAACTCATCTTCGTCTGCCTCCATGAATCAGGAAACCTGTCAGGGATGTTGTGTAACACAAGTGTCTGTGACGGAGAGAGAAAAGTGTGTTTGAGAGAGAGCGAGAGAGAGAGAGAGAGAGAGAGAGAGGAGGAGACGCAGGAAATGAAATTGATATGGGATCTCAATTTATTTCACATCAAAGAAGGAAAAATATAGAAAATTCCTCTTGTCCTACATGAATAATTGATTGTCTTCCTTCAATGTATGATATGGATATACATTCAGTTTCCACCCTGTGTGTGTGTGTGTGTGTGTGTGTGTGTGTGGGTGTGTGTGTGTGTGTGTGTGTGTGTGTGCGTGCGTGCGTGCGTGCGTGCGTGCGTGCGTGTGTGTGTGTGTGTGTATGATTGTCTGTCTGTGTGCTAACATCTCAGATAGAAGCTCCTGTTACGGTTTAAAGGACAAGGAGAAGAAAGCTCAGGAAGGAGGAAATGGCCCGCGACCTTTCAGCCAGAACGCTGAGATACCAGAAAATGAGACAGTAACTCCACCCACCCCACATTTAAGTAATCACGTATCATAAAACCGAGGCTCGGTCATGTACATTACAGTAAGTAATGTGATACAACATGATGATTATGGGGCTGATTTGTACAGTATGGATACAGTATGAAAGCCTACGCTCCAATCTCAGTTTGAAATGTGATCTCAGACATGTATGGGAAATCTGCGTTGGCTGACTGGGTTGAATTTTCTCTTATGAGAGTGTCTTTGTTTCCCCTCTCAGTTTTGTACTTTGTGTTGCTGAATGTGTCGTTTGTTTGTTTTTTGAGTAAGAAAAAAGGGACTTACTTAACTACTCAACAGGGGGTCAGATATTGAATATCATGCACATACCTGCACAGCTGCAAAGCTCGTTCATTGTACCTTTTGCACATTTGGTTATTTTTATATTTTTCATTTTTGTATCTTATTCTATTTACGTTCAAATTCATTTTATGTTTATAAATACCTGGCAAGAAACCTGAAGATACCAGCTGTTTAAGATGGTTGGTATCAAATACATGAATCCTGCACTTTCCTTTTAAACGGGCATTTTATATTCTTCAGTTAATCAGATATGGTGATGTATCACTTTACATTTGTATTGCATTGTATATAATCACAATGTCCCTGTCTCCTGATATTATCATTATAGTGAGGCACGTACTGTATCATAATGTTCACTTCGTATCATATTGGATCATATCGTATTATATGGCACTGTACCGTATCACATTGTATGAAACTGTACCGTATGGTATCGCATCACATCACATCACATCAAATCGTACCGTATCGTATTGCATCGTATCGTACTGTACTGTACTGTACTGCATTGTATCCCATCGTTTGGTATCGTACTCTGCTGTATTGTATTATGAGTTAGCCTTTGATTAATGAAGGGAACACACAGTGTAAGCTACACAAAGTACAGACTTCCTTTAACAAAGTACCCCTGTACTTTATGAAGCTTACATAATTCATCAATTAATTACATAATATGTAGCTTACACTGTGTGCTCCCAGTGAAAGGAGACATGGGATACAACATTTGATTGAAGAACAGAAATCTGTCTTTCAGACACACGTGCTGCTCCACTGGGCTCGACTGGCTTCCTGAACTTTTCAATGCATCAGACAAATATTCCTTACTTGAATGTAAAATCTGAATAATGTTGAATTCAGGAAAAGTAAAACAGCCTGTGACATCTACATATGAGCCATTGCCTGTATCTATGTCTGCATACGACTAAAAGTTGCATTCATTTTCGGGGTAACAGTCATAACGTTGCAGTATTCGTCTTCCAGTCTGCGCACATTCTGGTCCCAGGACAAATAAAAAGCAATCAACAACCTCTAGCTCAGGAAGCAGCGACTCACATTAACATGTGTGAAGGTAACATTATTACCGTGCTGGGTGTTGATGATTGATGGTATGCAGGAGCAATGCATGCATATTTCTGTGTGTGCACGTGTTCCTGTGATCGATGTTGCCTCAGAGTATGAGGTACAGTAACAGTAAAACTCGTTCCTGTATTATGCCTGACAGGCTGATTGATAGCCGACTCTAAAACCAGAACCATTAAGCTCGATTAGTGACTCTAGCTTATTGTAATGAGCTATACACGGGAGAACATGTTTCTGTAATATACCATGCAAGATGTACATGAGGAACAATGTACTCAATAAGGGGAGGTGGTGATTAAAGGAAAATCAACCTCCAAATACAAATCACTACATTGTTGAAGAGTGGAGAAGCCAGCTGTAATGATGATTAAATGAACTGACACATCTTGGCTCTACTCCACGTTTATTGTTCAGGTTTTTCCATCAGACAGACTTTTAGTAAACTTCCACAGAATCAGCAAAGGACGCTAAGAAAATGCAAATCAGTGTGCAACACAATTTCAAAATAGAAATCCTGTTAATGGGCTTAATGAAAGAGGGCTATTATTAAGTTTACTCGACTACAAAACCATCTAATATGGGTTTAACATCGTCACTTTCTCTCCAGGGCGCCTTTCCAGCGGTGGAACTGTCATTATGTTCCTTTCAGAGAGTCCTTCTACTGGATAAATGGTGAAAACATGTCACCCTCATGGTGGGTAAATCGAGGTACATGTCCTGCAGTTGGGCGTCTTGAGGAGAAAGCTTAATAGCAATCCAACTGTGGTTGACCCTTTTACAGTAAGTAGAGAAAACGTGGCCCTGCAGGATGCTTTTCTAGTGGAGAAAAGTAGTTGAAATGACCTTCAGTGTGCTCTCCCAGTGGAGAAAACAAGGTAACATACTCTACCAGGTGCTTTTTTGAGTGGAGAAAACGTCATTGCATGCCATTTGTGTTGCCTTTTATGTTGCTTTGTGTGCCCGTATAGTGCAGAAAGACAGATAACATGCCCTACCATGTGCACTCTTTAAAGAGTACACAAGAAAACTTAAAACGTGCCCTCTGTGGCGCCGTTCTAATGGAGCACACAACAAGAAAATGTAGTCCCCTGGTTGTGTTTTTACCAAAGAAAGCAGGATTACGTCCATATCTTAAATGGGAAATGTAAAAACAAGCCCCACGGGGTGCCCTTCTGGTGGATAAAATGTGATATTGACTAAACTGGGTGCCTTTCCAGTGGAGTGAACTGGTATCCCACAGCATGCAGCCTATGCCCTTTTATTTTGTTTTGCTCTTTGGCCCTCACTAGTTCAGCACTTGGTAGTTTTGTTCACTCCAGGAATACATTTTGTCCTTTCAGAGTAAAAATTTGAATAAAAGCTCTGTGAGAAACTGCACTGAGGGACAGCAGTAAGTGGAACAGAAGCCGGTGGAAAAACCTCACATTCTCAGCGAGACAGCTCATTTTAGTTGTTTTCACACATGCACTCCTGAAAAGATCTGCTGGACTGCTCCTGAAATCCTCCTGACCTGGCTGTTCACACATGCACCTCCCAGCGGGAGATTATCAGACATGAGGGAGGGCGGGGGGTCTCATCAGGCAAGGCATGACGTAAAAAGAACGACGAGAAAGTGGCGGACGAAGAAACAGAGTCCACTATACAACACTTTAACTACACTATCTGCCTTAATATCAATCTTGTTCGGCAGAATATATATATTATATATTGATATATCATCAAAAGAGCACAGAAGAACGTACCGACAAACAACAGTTACATGAACGGAGATCTTAGCGGCAGCTTCATAGACTGTAAATATTAATGGACGAAGCCTGAGTGATGTCAGCCATCTGTTACTGCAGGGGGCTCCGGAGGCTCATCGGCATCTGCCGCCATGCTGGAAATGCTGTCTCGCCCTGACTTTCAGTCAGTCAACTTTCAGCTGGAGCTGAGGCAGGTTTTAAGCCTCTTGACGAACCATTACATCGCTCCCACCTGTCAATCAGGTCAGCTACGCGCCTAACTATGGATAACACGTATTGTTCCTAAAATCAAAACGGAGCCGTTTACAAAAGTTCACCCCCGTACAGTGTGTGCCCATGATGACAATAACTAATCAGACCTATTTCGTTTTTTGTACCAGGCTGTAAAAATGTTTTCTCATTGCTGTAAAAATGGCTTTTTTGCCAGTCATGTGTTTGTGACTTCCTGTGTTCCTGGAGCCAGCCTCAAGCGGACACTCGACAAACTGCAGGATTTTACTTCCGCATTGGCTTCATTTTTCAAGACCGGAGGTTGCCGTACATACACTCTATGCACCGAACACTGGCTCTGTTGCGTTCTCACATCAGCTCACTCAGACTTTCTGCTGAAGAAATACGAGGGGGCTGGCAGGAGAAACTCCGGATAAAGTCAGAGTGAAAAATGTGGCTGTTTGTGTTCACACTTACAGCTGTTCCTGGAAATATCAGGAGTTTTTTGTAAGAGTGAAAGCTCTTTTTGATAGCATTTCTATGTGCCAATAGAAATGAGAGAGCATTTCCTTAATAACTTGGTTAACTGTCACATGTTTTCAAACTCAAAGCTCATTATTACCAGTTATCTTTTAACTGCTGTACTCTTGTAAAGAAAGTCCCTTCTCGTTTGCTTTCTAATTTAGATGAATTGGCCCTTTAAATTAGGAGCAGCAAAGTCAATTTCATAATTTATTAGAAAACCCACCAGCTTTCATCACATCGGCTCTTTGTTGATGCAGCACAGAGGAGGAGGAAGAGACAACTGGAGAGAATTGGTGAGTCATGTTGTTGTCGCAAGTTTACAAAAAAAAAAACAAGGCCGGGGAGAGCAGGAAGAGTGTACTATAAGCAGGTGGTACATTAGCTAATTGAAAAGGGGAAAATCCAATTGAGAGAGTTAAATCAATGAAATGACTCTAATGATTACGTGATTTATCTACATCATGTCTACATGCTGTTTGGGAAACACATTTTATTTTTAGTGTAAGTTGAGTGCTGATTATAAAATGTTTGACCAGATTTGACGTGCGGAAAGCAATGCAGCATCTTGTTTTACAACCAAGAACTCTGCTTCCGGGTATTTTTCCAGGTGCATATTTTACCGAGTGCTCACACTGAGCTGAAGCTAAGCTGGCAGCAAACATCAGCGGGGCCAGCAAGAGGTTTAGAGCTAAGCTGCAGAGAGACAGGAGGTGTAGGGAGAGAAAAGAAAAGAAGGTGGAGGATTTAGGAAGAGGAAAGTAGCAGGACTGAGGAACCGCAGAGGAGAGAGGGAGAGAAGTCGTGCAGGTGAGAGTTAGAGGTGAAGTGCTGAAGACGGGGGAAGTGGAGGGGTAAAGGAAGGAGATGGGAGGGGGGGGTCTCTCACTGGTCATGTATTGTTAATGAGAAGTTCTTCACCAATCAGATCCTGTTTCACCGCAGACCAGGAGAGAAAGTGTGCTTGATGGAGAGATGGAGGATGCTCTCAGGGAAACCGTTCAATTTAACCCAGGAAGTCAGCGGTTTGAGTGTAATTCCATCTTTTGCTTAAAGAGAAACTCTCAAAAGGAGCGAATTTCTAACAATAGCAGAGGAAACGAAACGGAGGTTGACACGGAGATACATGGAGTCTAAACTACTCACAGGCCATGTGAAGGATTTTCTTTAGAAATGCAAAAGATCCATAACAGATCATACCATCATCTGCTGAAAACGTATCAGATCTCAGCGCCAAAATAACTTCACCTTCAGTTATGACAATACAGGCCTTATTTTTGTGTCAACATTTATTTTGAAGGAGGAGAGATTTTCAAAATAAACCATATTGCAATTTGCCTGAGGTTCTTTCTTTGTAGGGCATGCTGGATGATATCTGTTTTCCTTATTGAACAGCCTGCTCTTCTGGGTCTGGTGTTTGGTTAGTGATAGCTGCATCATTTTCTGTTGTGTTTTTTTTTATTAAGAAGTTAGCAGGAATGGTAGCAGTTTCTTCCATCATCCTATAACTTACCATGTTCAATCTTTAAGGGACAATAGAGAATACATGTTAATACATTCTTAAGCTCTTGGATTCTCTCTCATGTTTTAAAATGTATTATCCATCTTTTGCAGATTCATAGCCGCAGTAAAAGACATCTCTACCCGCTCATGACTTATTTACTCTGGCAGACGTGTCTCCTCCTCCGGTTTAGATGTATTTCCATTGGATCTGATTCAGCTCGGGAACAACCACAACTGTTTATTTAACATGGGGCGGTTCGATGTGATGACTGACGGAGGACAGCCCTTGAGGCCTTTTTTTCATAAAGCGCTTGAGAAGAGTATTTAACTGGTTATGAAACAGACTGAAAATAATACTGATGCCTCTTTATGGTCTTTTAAAGCCAACAAAACCACCAACAACAAGATTGATGATTTTGAGTTATTCTAAATGCATATAACTGCTGCGACAGGGAAGGTTTCACATAAGCAGATTGACAAAAACAGCCTGTTTTTCCACTTTCCATGTGCAGGGATTATTAGTGACTTCTATGTTTTACCGTTTACAGTTAAAATAAAGCAGGATGAGATTTTTCTTCAGGAATCACAGCTTTCGAATGTACCGGTTAAGATAAGCAAAGAGATAAAAATGTACCACTTTATCCAAACTGACTCAGAATTAAAGTTCCTCAAACACCCTAGATGGATTTTTAAGGTTTAAATCTGCCCTTTATTTGGAAAACATAAAGTATACTGAGACTAGTTTTAGACTCTAGCTGTATATGTCACATGTTTCCTTTGTCTCATTTGGGTGCTCAGGTAAATCTCTAAAGACTCTTCAACTAGTCCAAAATGCTGCAGCTCGAGTACATAAAGTATACTGAGACTAGTTTTAGACTCTAGCTGTATATGTCACATGTTTCCTTTGTCTCATTTGGGTGCTCAGGTAAATCTCTAAAGACTCTTCAACTAGTCCAAAATGCTGCAGCTCGAGTACTGACTAGAACTAGGAAAAGGGATCACATTACTCCTGTTTTGGCTTCTCTGCACTGGCTCCCTATAAAATCTAGAATAGAATTTAAAATCCTTCTTCTCACTTACAAAGCTCTAAATGGTCAGGCACCATCTTATCTTAAAGAGTTAATAGTGCCGTACTACCCGTCGAGAACATTACGCTCCCAGAATGCAGGCCTGCTCGTGGTACCTACAGTCTCTAAATGTACTATGGGAGGTAGAGCCTTCAGTTATCAGGCGCCGCTCCTCTGGAATCATCTACCAGTCGGGGTCCGGGGGGCTGACACACTATGTACTTTCAAGAATAGACTTAAGACTTTTCTTTTTGATAAATCTTATAGTTAGGGCTGGCACAGGTACAGACCAGCTCATAGTTATGCTGCTATAGGCTTAGACTACCGGGGGAACTGGCACCTTGAGCTCTTATCCCCTGCTCTCTCTCTCTCTGCATTCATATGACATTACTGCATGTCACTACCTTTAAATCCCAGTTACTAACCACATCTTCTTCTGGGAGCTCCTGAGCTCTCTTAGGTTCCTTGGGATTGTTGCTCCTGCTGAGCCCTCTTAGGCTCCACGGGATCGTTGGTGGACGGCCTGCCAAAACAACCCCCCCCCTCCCTTCGGGATCGTAGGTGGACGGCCCACCTGAACAACACCCCCCCCCCCCTTTTTCCCTTGTTCCCTATCCCTCTTCCTGCATCTTATCCCATCTCCCCCTATCCCGTTCCAAGCCCGGCGCAGTCTAGGCTGTGAAGGCTGTTTCGTCATGAGCCGGGGTGTCACTGCCAAAGATTTCTGCCTTTTAATAAGGAAGTTTTTTCTGACCACTGTATCTTTTGCTGCTTTGCTAAAGTGCTCATGATGGATTAAGCTGGGTCCTTGTAATATAGCAATAAGTAAGGTCTTTTACCTGCTTTTTGTAACATAACAATGAGCATGGTCTTTTTACCTGCTCTTTTGTAATATTAATAGACAAAGAGTAAGGTCTTTTACCTGCTTTTTGTAAAGCGTCTTGAGATAACACTTGTTATGAATTGGCGCTATACAAATAAAGATTGATTGATTGATTGATTGATTGATTGATTTGTTTGAGTGTCCAGAAGAGTTTTGTTTTTCTGCACGTTGTCAACTTCCAATGAATTAATACGGAGGTTTGCAAAGTCTGTGTTGTGTTGTCGATCTAGATATTTTACATGTCGCCTAAAAAGCAAACACTCTGTCCTATTTACACATGCATGTCTGAATATTTCTAGAAAATTCCCCTGAGATTTTCTTGTTGAGGGAATCACAGTGTAATGTTTACATTATAGCCAACATGGCAGACGAAGCAACAAAGTCTGATATTGTGATGACAGTATTTGTTTCCTTCCAATCAATGCTTCGTGTAACTGGACATGTTTACGTCGACGAATGAGAAAAAAAACATACTGGCAGAAAGTATGAAACAGCTTCATGTGCACAAAGATCACAATGGTCGTGCAACTGTCAGAGTATTCTCGACTTCTTGCAGAAGTCTGGCCAGGAAATATTCTTTAAAAGTTGAGGGGCTTGTGTTCACGTCTACCTTGAAAGGTTCTGGATTTTGTGCATGTGTTAAATCTGCTAAAGTCAAACCTTGTTGTGTCCTGAACTGAGAAGATTAGCTCGTTGAATTCTAAATCTTGGGGCCTTTAACTTTTGAACCAAACAAACTTTTGCAATGTGTCATCAGGTAAATTAATAAGATCTTAGATTACCTTGACAGCCACCAGTATCTTCTCCTGATCCGGTGAAAGGTTGTAACACTCAGCCAGGAAGACTTTCCCGAAAGCTCCCTCTCCCAGCTCTCTCTTCAGCACGATGTTGTGTCTCTTTATGTGCTGGACGACTGTGGACAAGAAAGAATACACTGTCAGAAATACGGCTACTGAAGGAGTCGATTTCTTTCCCCGTAGGTAAAATCTTTATTCATAGACCCCCTAAGGCTAATTAATGGAACTCAAGGTGAGTTTTTTAAACGTTTTAGGACTAAAAAGCTGCATTTTTGTCTCCCAGAACTGACATTTTTTAAATATTAAGGTTCAATATCAGGAGACAGTGTCAGTTTGTTTAATACGTTACTATTCGGATATAAAGACTTATTTCTGGATTAATTTAAGTCTATTTTAAAGTCCATTTGTAAGAAATGTTTCATGTTTGGTAAAGAAATGTGTAAAAGAAAAAATAAGGAAAAGAAATGTAAATATCTGTATTTGACGGATTCCTACCAAAGTCAATATGGGACCTGTTTTTTGGGTTATGAGCAGCACTCTGGCAATAAAGTGCTTTTTTGGGATGATAAAATAAAAACCACAGAGGTTCAAGAATAAAGTACCTCATGTCAAGGGTACATCAGGCTTTAAGGGTACAGCCACAGTTATAAGCAATCATACTTCTGAAAGTCTTTTTCATAACCACATATGCACAATATCTAATTATATTGATAAAGCCTGGAACAGAATGAAACACAATACAACTTGTGTATATTAGCAGACTCTCAGAGTGGATCTTACACAGCAGAACTTCGCCCTGGGTATGAACAGGTGTCCATATGTGAGAGCGTACAGTCTCTCTCTCTCTGTCTCTCTCGCCCCTCTTGGTCTCTCTTTTTGTTTGAGGTATTTATTGAGTTGTTCCAGTGTTTTTGGTGTTTCGTTAACTTTATCTTTGTATCATTTGTGTTTCATATTGTGTCAGTGTGATGGCATTAGGAAGTGTTCAATTTAAATTTGTCTACATAGTTGTCCACATGGATTACATAGTGGGGCAGCTGTGGCTCAGTTGGTAGAGTCAGTTGTCTATAAACTAGAAGATTGGGGATTCGATCCCCAGCTCCTGCAGCAACATGCCCGATGTGTCCTTGGGCAAGACATCCAACCCTGAAATGCTCCCACTGCTTCAACTGCGGCGTATCTGATGGTCACTTTACATAGCAACCTCTGCCATCAGTGTGTGAATGGATGTGAATGTGTAGTGACCTGCGGTGTAAAAGTGCTTTGAGTTGTCAGAAGACTAGAAAAGCGCTGTCCATTTACCATAGTTCTATGAGGGATAGGCCGTATGAGGCTAGACACGAAAATAAAAGCTTCATTCAATACAAAAAGAGGCTTATTTTGTGAGAGTGTAGAGGAGGAGGAAGCAGCTTTAATCATGACGGAAAGAAAACACATTACATGAGATCTCAAAAACCAGATGTGTAATCGTGTGACGAGATGATAAGTGAACTTCAGTTGTTGAACTTTGATTGTTCTGTGCTGTACATATTAATTAATCATCAAACAGTTCAGTTTATGTGCACTTCTGCTTGTCTTTGGATTTCTGTCGTAATTTCACCAAATTACTTTAAGTACTTAAAGGCAGGGTTGGTCATTTTCAAAAACTAGCATGATTTTGAAAGTAGCGTTCCCTCAGTGCTCCATCTGTACACACCCCCTCCCCTCTGTGCACCCTCAAAAGCCACGCCCCTCACTTACTGTACATGCACGAGCGCCGTTGCTCCAGAAGCGTACCTAAGGTCATTGTGCATTGTGTAGAAACTACGTCGTCTCATGTCTCATTCAGCGGTAAGTTAACTGACAGTATTATCTCCTTGAGTGTGGGCTAGTGCACGCAAGGGGTAGAGTACGAGCAGGGAGATAGGGAGGCGTGATTGGTTCATCAGATTGGTACCTCGTTGCAGACATTTGAGGAAGTCTTTACAGGCTTACAACTGCTACAGATGACAGATTTTTTCTGTTTCTTTTTCAGAGCTCATGAGTTATTAATTTCTGTCAGGACCTAAAGACAATATCATCCAAAATCTCAAAAAGTGTACCTGGAGAAAATGACCAACCCTGCCTTTAATGTAGATTGTATATTTAATATATTTATATTTGATGTCGATTTTGTACATTCAAGAAAGAAAACAGCCAAGAATCTCTTGACCGAGTAAGCGCAACCTGCAGGTACGTTCTACATTTTAGAATTTGGGATTTTTCTGTTTTTTAAATGTTTTTTGTTACTCACGATCCAGATACTCGTACAGCTCTCTGTCCGGGGGTTAATTTTCCGCCTCTTCAAATTTTGTTGTATTATAATTAACAATGTATGTTTAAGTTGCAGAGGGAGAATCATAACAGTATTTATTAGAGTTTGTTCAGAGGATATTTTTCTGTTGAGTAAATTTGTTTTTCTGTGCATCATGTGGATGTTAAGGGGAAGATGCTAAATCTCTGTTTTGACATATTGGATTTGGTTTTTACTACACTGTAAATATAAATAAAAACCTGTTTCAGTGTCTGTTTCATGTACATAATCCCTCTCTGCCTTCTGCTCACCCACAGTTGGATCAGAGTCAGAAAACCTGCTTTCTGTTGCTAAGTAACTTGTGACTCGGTGCCAGCCGATTTTTTGGGGGGGGGAATTTTGCATCTCACTTTGACCGTGATACAAGGATTTATTCTACAGAACGCTACACAGCACGGTGCCCTCAGTGTGACCCAGCTGAGCCCTGTCTTGACTGCAGGCGAGCTGTGCAACTGTCTGCATGCAAAGGAAATACGTATTATCCTATAACAAAAGCAGGGGGGTAACTCTCGAACACACACACAAACACAGAGAGAGAGAGAGAGAGAGAGAGAGAGAGAGAGAGAGAGAGAGAGAGAGAGAGAGAGAGAGTGGACACCAAGAGCTGAGATTTATCTGTGATGTGATTAAGAGGCGCATTTGAAGAAAAGCTGTCCACTCAGAATATCACATTAAAGGCCAGCTAGACTCTCAGAAGCTGCATCGATCTACACTGTAAACTACCGAGGTCCCCCATAACCCAATATTGTACAGACCGAGAGAGAGAGAGGACAAAAGAGGAGAGGGAAATAAGAGTGATTGTGGTGCAGGGGAACACAACAACACTGTCAAATGTACCCAAGTGTGTGTGTGTGTGTGTGTGTGTGTGTGTGTGTGTGTGTGTGTGTGTGTGTGTGTGTGTGTGTGTGTGTGTGTGTGTGTGTGTGTGCTTTAGTAGGCTTTGCACACTTGCAGTAATGCAGGACACACTACCTACTTACATATTTGTTTTAATTGAGTTGTAACCCGCATTTGACTTTCTGACATCTTATTTAGCCACATAAACGTGAATTAATATTATGCCATAAACCATGCATTAACCAGCCTTTAAAAAATGCAGTTTGTGTGCTTAGTTTGTGTCGTAACAAGATTTAAAGTTTTTGGTAATCTGTGATCTGCAGGACTTGGACTTACTGTACTTGTGCAAAGAGGCTACCAGTATAAGCTAGCCAAAAACTAAAGCTAAGTTCAACGGATTTTCTCCTCATGTTTTAGATGTAAATGTTATTAAAAACCTAATTTCATACATGTACTTGAAAGCAACTTCAATTTGGAGTCCTTTTATTTGCAGGGGGCGCTATTGAGTGATTTTGCAGCACCCATGTGTAAGAGCCACACATACAGAGACACCAACGTAAATTTCGGCCTAATCTGATGAAAGTTAACTGAGCTTTGGGCTCATGTTAAAGAAACAAAATATGTGATTTATGTTTGACCGGGAAGATTGGAGAAAGACGACTTATAATCAAGAACAAACTTCGTAAAAACAAGACTTCTCTCAACATGTTAGTTTAGTTTTTAGGTCCCTTAAAAAAGACTAGTTGAGCATGAAGAGTTATTTATGTAGTAAGTGTCACATTTTCCTCATGACGTGATCGTCTTCAGTTCAGCAGCTCGATGCATCAAAAACTCCCCGTGCAGCAGCAGCAAGAGAAGCACATTAAACCCACATCCCTTCAAAACAACTACCCACCGTTTAACTAGCTAATAACCTCACCGCACTATTTCCTAATGTGGTTGTGTAATAAGCATTCACCCATGTAAACCCCTGGCACCACTTCTCCTTAATCACACCCTCAAATAGCAAATAAATTGATGTGTGTGGATACCAGTGCTTCCACGTTTCCCCCTCCTAGGCAGGAAGAGTTGCTGCTGCTCTCTTGAAAGCTTTTTTTTAATATTTGTCTTTATTGTAGATTTATACGTGTCATTGGAACGGATTTTGCATTCATGTATTCAAAAAGTTGAATGATTGCAGCACAGAGCAATCAAGAACTTTTCATATGGACTTATTTTATTTTTTATGGTCTTATATTGCTCATGAATTTTCTGCTTTTCAGCTGTCACACTTTGCCGATTTGACACTCCTTCTTCCCTCCTGCTTTCATTATTAAACCTCATCTCTTCTCACAGCGCTACACATCATTCCTCGTCTCCTCCATCAGTATCCTTAATTAAGATCTACAGAAATATTATTCCCCATTTACCAAACTTTAAACTCTTATTCTCTGATGTTTTTCTTAATTAGCAGCCGTTCTGCGTGCTTATCATATGCACTCATTTTCCCTCATTTAGCATCGCTCCATCCAGCCTCATTATCTCCCTCTCACATTCCTTATTTTCCATCCCTCTGTTCCATCATTTATTCCTCCCTGTTGCCATTCCCCCTCAGCTGCTAAACCTATCACTTTTTAATCAACATCTTCTAAACATTAACATCCAGGCACATGTTCCTCCCCATTCTGTTACTCCATCAGTCTTTTTCTTTTCATCGCTTGTTTATGACACCGCGCACAACATTAACATCAGGAGGAATAATAATATTTCCCATCAACCATCTCCTTCTCCAAGATATTTTCCACCGCCCTTTTCCTCCGTCCTGCATTCCCTCCACCTTCTCCCTACAGATCCACCTCTTACACCTCTGTGCTCATTAATCAACATCTCATAAGCAGCCAAAGAAATTAACGCCTCAGGACATGACTCCCTGTTTACCACCTGACTCTTCTGCCATTTCTCTTTCTCAACACTACCCAAAATCCTAACACGATGCTGGACTCTGACAAAAACGGCCTGTTTGGAAGCTAAAACAGAGCATTAGCCCAAACATAAAAGCCCGTAAGCTATTCATGTCACCACTCTGATTACTCCTTTTCTTTACCACTACACCTCCCAACTATAAGCCTCGCTATCACGAGTTAATTGTGACCTAAATTTTCTCAAGCTTTGTGTGTGTATGGGTGTGTAGGTCTGTGTAAATGGGTGTTTTCAAATACTGTACACACGTGTTGACTTATGAATAACATTTTCCAGAACAATGCTAATCCTCATTCCCTCGCTACAACAAAACACAATCCCCAAACGATCTGCTGGGATAGAAGACGGTGGAAAGATTGAGAGATAGTTCCGAGTACAGAGCCAAGAGAAAGGTGTAACACATAAGAGATGAAAGAATCAAAATCTGCTCTTCTTCTTTGGGCTCTAGCTTCTACTCAGGACTGTGAGGTCAAGTTTTTTAAAATACCTAAACCTTCCTACTCATGATTGGAAACTTCGACATGCTCAGAAGCTGACTCCTCACATATAAGACTCAATATTATTCAGCTTGACTCATAAAAGGAATATGTTTGGATGTCCTTTTGAGATATATGATTATTGCTTTAATACAGTTGATTTCTGAGCTGGAGACAGCAGCTTCCGTAAAGTCATGATAGAGGGAAACAGCAGACCTTTAGAAAGTTACAATACATGACAAAGAAGTAGTCCTGCACGCAACTCCAAATAACAGAACGTGTCCTTTACACTTTGTTGTTATGCATCCATCCGTTTTCTCCTGCATTTGAGGCTGAGATGCAGCGACGGAAGGCTAACCCAGAACTCCCATCCCAACCAACATTTTCCAGCTCCTCCTGGGGGAATCCGAGGTGTTTCCAGGCCAGATGGGATAAATAACCCGTCCAGCATCGAGCTCTGTATATAGCCCGGGGTCTCCTCCCAGTTTGATTTTTTTTTCACAAACCTCCAGGGGAGGCGCCAATGAAAGCATCCAAATCAGATACCTCCTCAACTGGCTCCTTTTTGATGCGAAGGAGCAGCAGCTCTTCTCTGAGCTTTGGACTTCAGTATTAGCATCAACATATTCAATATGTTTTCATAAACATTAAAATTCAAAAATCTATTTCCTCTTTTTCCCAATGATATTAATGCACAACCACTTGAGAAGATGGCCGGAAGCAAAAAATGAAAACGATCCAAAGATTTAAATAACTGGCAACAACAACAACTCACGCAGGATATTAAGAGGAAAAAATAAGACAAATCTCAATCCTTGATCTCCATTTTAAGTTTAAACTTGGCTCTGTCCCACTACAGGGCAGCTCAACACAGCGGTCTAGAGGGTTCCCTTTGCTTGAATTCTTGCGTCCACAGGATGGAAAGATTTTTAGTTCCTTGAGAAAGAAAGATTTCCATGCAGAGCATCAGGGTCTCTGAGCCCTCGATGATCTCCTGCTACTGAGAGAAACTAGGTTTTACACCTCAGTGTTGATCCTCACTCTTACTGGACCTTGGATCTCGGTTGATGGTAGACCTTTTATTGGAAACGTACAGGTCTGGTAAGAGATGCTCACCTGGTAACCCTTCTGATTCTCTCTGAGGCATCGATTTGTGAAATCGCTCTCCTGTGGTTTCTCCACTTTTTCTTTTCTTGATCTTTTTCTTCTCCTGGCTCCTGGTTTCCTGTTTCTGAAACATAACAGGGCTTTCATCTGGTCTTCTCCTCCTCCTTTTATGGGACTTTCATGTCCCTCTGATTTATACATTAGTGTCTGTTTTTCTTTGCTCTTTGACGATATAAATGCAGCATTAAGAATTTCATGGTGGAAAGAAAAATGTACCCAAATACTGTATGGGTTCAAAAGTCCAAATGATTCTTCCAGCTTCTAGTACGGCTTAAGCAGCTGCTGACTTTCACAGAAAAACATGATATATAAGAACTCCACATTATTAAAATACAATTTTAGCCATCTTTGGTAGGAATTTGATTAATGCGTTCAGAGTATGTTTACCTAGTAAGTCTAACAATGTTTTACTGGATGACTTGAAGATGCAGAATGAGCACTTGTTGCACTAAGGGCAAATACAACCTTACTAGTTAACTAGTGAGGCTTACAGCGTCACATACAAAGGTGTTATCCCCTGGATTAATGTGCATGGTCAGCTGTTTCAGCATTAATTTAATATCCTTGACATCTCGCGTCAGTTTCCTGTACTAGATCAAACTTTAAAGCACAAGTTCACTAGTTAAATGCCGAAATATCTACTAGTTATACTAGTGGGAGACATTTTTACTAGTACTAGTGAACTAGGAGAAGCCTAAATGAAACGTTTTTGTGAGAGTGAGGGCGTCTACAACCTTACTATAGCTAAACAGTGAGGCTTAAAATGTTTACTAGTTAACTAAGAAGAGCCAAAATGAGCCGCTGCTTTACTTGTGGAATTGTTATTTTCCTCACTAACTAACACATAGGTGACATTTTTTTTACACTGGTTAAGCAGTCACTAGAAAAATGCATCGCAGGAGCTACCTAACTAGTGAAGTGCAGCTACAGTCAAACATGTTGATAGTAAAATGTTATCATGTGACTAGCTCAATTAGTTGTGCTTGCATGTCAACTTAGTTTTGCTGCTCTCAAGTTACAATTTCCCACCATGATAAGTTAGGGGATTTAACTAGTGGATTTTTTGCTCTTCCTAGTTAGCTTGTTGCCAAGATTTCCATTTTTCCTTTACCTGTATCTCTTTAACGATGCATGTGACACACTTTAACTCTTCATGTTAAAACCGTTAATGAGGTACGTTAACACAGCGAGCGGTTCCAGTAATCACACACGGATCTCTCAGCTCTGCACAGTAATTGTTGCTTTATTGCTGCCAAGAAGTGTCCTGCGCCATCTTTTATGTGGAGAAGTGTAACTGCCACTGATTCCTGTATTCAATATAAAAAGGCCACAAGCTGGTTAAGGCCACTTTTGAAAAAAGAGTTTAGTTCTTGGCATCCCACCCTGGTGCCTCTCTGCCAAACTGTCGCCATCAAAGGCTATTGTACAGGGCTGAAAAGGCACAGGGCCAAATAATCGGTCAGAAACTTTTCAGTATTTATGCTGCCTGCCTGAGAGTCAAAGAGGCACACAGAGTACCGGTAATAGTTGTAATGGCTGCAGAGTATTCAAAACACACACACACACACACACACACACACACACACACATACACACACACACACACGCATGCACAGCAGTAGGTTATTGACGTTTCATTGATCTTGAGTGCTTTCATTCTTGCCTTTAGGCTTTGAATCCCAGTCTATCTTTTAGTTATATCGCAGGACTGAAGAGGTCAAGCCCCAATCCCCCATCATTATACCCCCCAGACAGAAAAAGACACATATTGCACACACACACGGTATGATAATTGACTGCAACACAAGGCCGAGGCCTGTAGAAGCTTTTATGACTTGTCAATAATCATAATGTCATGTTTATGGACTGGGTCAATATCTTTGTGTGCTCTCTGTCTGTCTCTTTGACTTTGACTTATTTTCTCCTTTGGCTTCTCTTTGTTGTGTTTCTCTCATTCCACCTTTTAGACCACTTTGCCATCTGTCTCTCGCTTTGTTGAATTAGCAGGATTATAAATAACATCACATGAAAGTCATGGGCGTATATAAATACTTTCTACCTGTAGTTACTCGTGGACTCTCTTGTGTTTTTCTGCCTTCCAGTCTGGTAACAGACGTGAATGAGTCACACACAGAAGCCTCCAACTTATGAATGAATCTGTGCCTAACATGTGCTCGAGCACAAACACACACTCATACAGACGCACACAGAAACACACATTGCATACAAATAGACTTTCATTTTTCCCACTTCTCCCTCAGAACTGACAGCTTATCCTCAGCAGCTCCAAGGTCATTGCCATGACAGCAGGAAATATGTTTCCATGGAAACCCCCGTTGTATGACACAAGTGCTTTTAACTTGTGAGTATTTTTTCACAATGGTCTGATGAACATTTCTAGTCAATCTGGGTAACTATAATCTATATTTACAGATGCTACGTAGAATCATATAGACTTCAGGTGGGGAGTTTTCTGGTTTCTCTTTGTGGTAAGTTTGTTACCAATCACAAATCAGCAGGATCAGATGTATGCAGGAATAAAGTCTGCATAGAGAGCAATAACAGGTGTAACGCAGTCTGCAGTGATGACACCTCAGCCTCCATCGGTGGTAATCTGAGGATTAATTATTAATCTCTATTAACACATATAGAAGTTCAGCTCATAATCCGTTCTAGATCAAAAAATGTCAACAAGAGCTACAGCTCTGTGTCGCAAATCAGCATTTATATTCAAAGAATTCCTGGAATTCATCAGAAATAATCGATCAAACCTCCATGTCCAAAGCTTGAATTTTACTTTTTACCAATCTGCATCATGGTGCTGTTATTTCAGCCAACTTAAAACCCTCTAAGCGTATCACAAGAAAAACGATTCCTTATTCGGGCTACATTCAGCTAAAGTCAGCCTGAGTAAATCCTTCTTTGTAACTAACTATTTACACTGAAACTGAGACTTACCAGAAAAAGAAAGCGAGTGCTCCTCTAGGGAATGTTATCAACCAAGAAATGAGCATTTACTTTGCAGACACATTTGGAATTTTGCTTTCACGGTCCCTTCTCAAAGTGCTAATTAAACTGTAAATGAAAAAGGAGGAGGAAGAGGACGTCTTGGATGGGAGTTGTTTGACGCCACTTGCCACTGGCTATACCTGAATTGTCAAATATTCGGCCATCATTTCCAGAGGCATATTGATGAGAACGAGATTGGGGTTAAGATAACCTGGAGTTTTACTTACATGTGTCAGTTTTGAGCAGGCTGTTGGTGCTCCTGAAGTACTGAGGGTTTTCTATCACCGGGATCTTGGTCATACCGATGATCACGGCGTCGGGGCCCATCTCTGAGGACGACGGAGTGTTGCTGCCATTGGAGACGTGGTGAAGAGGCGAGGCGGAGTCATCGTCATTGCTGATCACTGAAGATGGTCCTGAGAGAAAGCAGAGAGAGAGAGAGAGAAGGGGATGATGAGTGCTGCTGATTGTGTTTGGTTTATCTTATCTCTATGAGGATCCAAGAGAAGTCCTGGCATGCGAGATGGAAAAGCATATCAGTACACATGTTAATAGCACGAGGATGCAAGAGAATGAATTAAGTTGTTAACCTGTTATTAGCAGAGATTGAAAAGATGAGATCATAAAGTAGGGAGGTTAGGCTGCAATTATTGATCACAGCAGACAGCAGAGAGAGATGCCAGGTGCATTTTATAACCATACTGTAGCTCTCTGAACACTGTGAGGGCCCTGTCTCAGAAAGTGCTCCTGCATTCTTTGAAAGATATTCTATTCTAAGACTTTAGTATTCATATAACTGGGAAATAACAAACAGACTCACAACGAGGCCCCAAATTAGACCACAGAAATACCTTTAGTTAACAAAAGCATCTTTAATTTGGGCTTTAAAAAGTTGAGGGATCAGTACGCTCAAAATAAAGTGCTCGACGGAAGGTGTAGCCGTGTCTTTAAGGCTGGGCCTCCAATCATTCTTTGTTCTTTTAAAGCTGCTGTGAGGAACTTCAGGTTTGTGTCAATTCTGGCGCCCCCTGTAGACAAAGCAGTGCGTCTGATCTCTTTTTGATTTTGTCCTGTACACGCATAGGTAGTGTTGTTAACAAAAATAATGTCATCCTGCTTTCTTTTAACAATCAATGTATCAATCACCAAAACATCTGGTTGTGGGAAGGCTGTTTCCACAGTGTGCTGCTAATCACTCTGTCTGACACCTACCCCCCCCTTCAGCAGTTTCAGATAAACGAAATTACTTCAAAGAAGTCATCAGTGTTAATGCTGATGGTCTTGTTTGCCTTTGTATCTCATAAAGAAGCAACAATATGGATTTCAGTGAGTTTCATACGCAACTAAAAACTCCTCACAGGAGCTTTAATATGGACTGTTTTTTTTGTAACTCTATGAATCATTGACAATAAAACAACAATTGGCATTGTGTGTCTTAACCCAGCTATCTTACCAAACCTCTTAAAAAAATGAACCTCTAAGTGTTTTTAAAAAGCATAACCTCCTAACTTAAGCTGAAGTTCTGATCCCCTTCCTGTATCTGTGTGTAAATGTTCTCTAACTCACTGTCACTACCACTTACCAGCTGCACATTATGGCATTGTCTCTTGCTGAATTAAAGCCCTTGTAATGCCAGGACTTGCCTCCCCATGTGCAAATGTAACCCCAAAGCAAGCCCCCTCCTGACACTATTTTACAAAGGTACTGTTGCTGCATCCTGAGCTTAAGTTATTGTGATTAGTTTGTGTTCATTAGAATTGTTCAGTGAGACTTTTTCCCAGCACTGGCACAGCTCTACACTATAGTGTGGAGGTCTTGCTATGCAAGACTACATCCCCTGAGGTATGCCGAGATACATCAATTCTTGTGCTGACCATGAGCCCCACCATAGGGGCCAAAGTAGGTTAAATGTGCACCTGCAGAGTAAGAAGATGGGAAGGAGAGAAAAGCATCTGACAAACTTAGATTGTGTTACTGCTTGTAAGATAGATAGGTTCGCAGCAGCTAATGATGAAGTTAAGAAAGGAGAGAGATGAGATATTTCTGTATAGTTGGAGGATAACCGAGGGAATTAATGTATGCCTTCAAAAGGACAAATGCAAGTAATCTAGGAACCTGGTGGGATATTCAGATTCAGCACTCTGAGTTGTTATACTACTATTATCTCCTGAAAATATCCTCGGAGAACAAGCTTATCTGCCTCTAACCTCAAGAATCCACCACCGTCTCATTTCAAGTAAGAAAACTGTGCATATTAAAATTCATGTTTCATACAACAGACATTTAAAATGCAGAAACAGCACGACGCAGAAAGCAGAAGAGAGGTGGGATGGCATGAGTCAGACACTGAACCCAGCCCTTTACAGGAACATGGTTTGCTTTGGCAACAGAGCGGAGGTGTTATACGTTTCTCATTAAGACTGAAAGAAGAGACAGATAATAATCCATCAAGCTGATTCCATGTTAACAATTTTGGCACGCCTACATGACAATGCCGATGATTTCCCGTATCCCAGACAAATTTCTCCCCAGGGAGACGGATAAAGAAACCTTGACCTTAACTTCTGTCTTTAGGTTGAGTGCCAAACAAACAATTTCTGATTTTATTCCTAACACTGATAAATACCATAAAATAGGAGCTATATTTGCAAGTGTGTACAGGCACAAATTAATGCTCACTTGCCTAAAACACACAAACAAACAAACAAACAAACAAACTACTAAAGACTTAAATACAAAACTCTGGCTCCCTGTGCCTTTAACCCTGTACTGTAACGTTAAGTTGTAAAGTGGCGTCATTACATATCATCAAAATCAATAACTCTTGATGCCATTGAAACTTCAAACAGACTGTTCTTAGCTTTCATTGACCTCCAAAATAGACTTTGAGAGAATTTAGGAAACTCACACAGGTAACATTTATCAGAAATCTTAGACATCCCAGCTCAACTCTTACATCATTCTTGCTTAAGGTTACTAGTTGGACTACAGACTGTTTCATCTCATGGCTGGAGGGGTGACGGTGGCCATGGGGTTATGTTGCACACTGCATGTGCACAGGCTATAGTCCTCTTTGCAGCAACTGTGGGTTCAAAACCGACCTTTGCTGCATGTCATCCCCACTTTCTCCTCCCAACATTTCCTGTCTCTCTTCAGCTGTCCTATCCAGACAAAGGTGGCCAAAAAAATACCTTAAAAACAAACAAACTCTTGACTGGAAATTCCTTATCTCTAAGGGAGAATCGCTGAAAAGTTTCCCTTCAATAGGCTGTATCGTCACCAGACGAAGAGAAAGAGTCTGGTATTATAACGACATGTATTCACAGCAACAACAAACGAATGGAGAAGAACATGAATTAACATCAGTGACCCCGCCCACTTGCTCGTGATGACATTTCCACAATAATTTTGCTTCGTTCACACATCGGCTCACTCTGATTTCACATGAAAATGTGGATACTGGCAGGAAAAAGTCCAGGTAAAGACATGCAGCTCACCCTGAACATGTTGGGATATTTTGTAGGAAACACCCTACACCGCATAAGGAGGAGTTTGAGGTTGAGTTTTTTTTAAAGCATGACAGCCCAACCGTAACCTAAACTATTTAAGCATAAATGTCACTATGAAAATGAAGCTTAAATTACACAAATGATGCCATTTAAATACACTGTCTCCTCTCACAGGAGAGGATGTAAAACAGCTTTCAACGCTTGAACATAAACACTTTTGGGGTAACACTCCGGTACACAAAGGGGTTAGAAGATTACTGCTTTTCAGTACATTGTCCAAAAAGTGCTGTTATAATTCCTTATGAGTGGCATTTGTGCTACGTTAGTTGTAATATCATGTTTTTAATGCATTCTTCTCTGATTTAGGGGTGTGAACTTCACTTGAATGGGAAAACGTGTGTGTGCACATGTGTTTGTTTGCATAAAGATCTCTTCAAGGACGTAATTGGATGCTCCCATCTCCTGTCGGCCTCCCATCAGCTCCTCACGGTTTGTCAAGTGAAGGGAAAATAACACCAGAGACAAGTCAGAGCATGGGTCTCATCATAAGCAGTGAAGCATTATTCAGAATCACCCATACACAGTCCTCCTCCTCTACACCTCTTCAAGACACGAGTAAGCCTGCACACTTTGTATTAAGAGTTGAGATTGATTTCCCATGAGCACCAAATACAGTAGATGTATTCCCTCTCATGTGGTCGCTTCTGCTGAATTATAACACCGGTTGACATCGTTCATTTCCTCTGTCCCTGGACTCATATCAGCTCTAGTGCTGCTGACAGAGCTTGATTGAGAGGGAGAAACATGGAGAGTTTGTTTGTTGTGTGTGTATTAGTGTGTGTAAAGTTATGTGTGTGTTGATGACTCATACGAGGATTAAAAAGGCCTTGGGAGGGAAAAAGAACGAGTTACACCACAAAAGGTTTTTTTTGTGTGTATGTGTGGAGATATGCATACTTTTGTGTGGTGTTAATGTGAGTGTGTGTGTGTGTGTGTGTGTGTGTGTGTGTGTGTGTGTGTGTGTGTGTGTGTGTGTGTGTGTGTGTGTGTGAGTGTAACCTAGCTGTTTATGTTTCACTCGGTCATTAAGGCGGGCTACAGGGGGAGTAAAAAGGACAAATAAGATTTGTGGTGAACTGAATAATATTCCTCAGCAGTTTAGCTTTGGACCAAATCCTTTTGACATTTTTATGATTAAACTGTGCTTAACTTTTAAAACATGTAGTGACCTCTCTACTGAGGGCAAGGGGAAGTAATTAAGGATTATAATCAGAAGAGATTACTGATATAATGTCAGAAATCATTACAAATGTCAATCGTTTTTTCCATCATGACGTCTTGTGAAAAAAAAGAAAAAAAGAAAACATGAATAAATTCTGAGCTTCTGTTTCACTTCCACTTCCAGTACTCAAAGCACGACACATGACATATTTGATCTTTTCGTCTGATTTTCATCGCCTCTAAAGCAGTGGTTCGTCTAGCCTCAGGACCCACCTCCACATCCTTAACGTGACCAGATGTTCATACATTTTGTCATCATAAAGCTCCAGAGTGTTCAATGGTGGCCGCCACTTCCCTTATCTCTTTTTTCTTTTCAGGCGTCCACGCCAGTCACCTGACTGAAAGCTATGAATTCAAAGAATTACAGATTGCTGTGAAGCTGTTAATTTTGAGCTACTCATGGGGTTTGATTACTAACAAGTTAACCCTCCTGTTTTCATCTGAACATAACAAAGGATAGATCAAGTATATTTATACAAGAGAGCGCAGGTTATTGTCTGTCAGTATGTGTTTGTGTTTGTGTGTTTGTGTAAGGAGGGGCTGAAGATCATTAGCGCAGAGAGGTCCCAGGGTCAGATCGTTATAAATACTGTTAAGCTGAGGGGCAACAAGAGGCTGCGTGCATGTTTGTGTGTGTGTATATGTGTGTGTGTGAGGTGGCAGAAGGTCTGCAGGGATTGACTTGGTAAAAGGGGGTTGAAAAGAGGTAGAGCTGGGGGGTGGAGGGAGGGAGAGAGAGAGAGAGAGATGGACAGGAGAGGTGAGGGTATAAGTGGGGTCGGGTCATGACCCAACACTGTTAATAGACATGGAACCGCTGTTTAAACTGGTTGAGACTGGAGGACCTCACAGTCTGGAGGGGGGAAGCCCGGGTTAACAGTCAATAAAATGCATCGCTTTGCTTTCAAATTTCAGGTCATGAAATGGGGGGGGAGGTGGCAGGAGGAGCACTAAAAAATGGCAATAATTCAATTATTTAAAGTCACTTTGTCTTTATAATGACAGATAGTAAGGCTTTTTTTTGTGAGCCTGACATCAGTGAAGTAAAATGGAGACCATATAGTAGAAGTGGATGCCTATAAGGTCTTTATGGGTAAAAAGCAAGCGGCAACATCCAATGTAGTAACATAAAGTCAATGCAGGAAATATGCCCAAAATATCAGTGCACAATATGAAATACAGTATTAGTGATTTTTCATTATTTCCAGATCAGCATGATCTTTTCTTGTGTCACCGCAATCAAAGCTGTCTTCGTTGACTGCCCATTTTGTTGGGTGTAGTTCTAGATCAGGTGTAAGAAACTAGTCTTTTTGAGCAGCTATCTGTTCAGGGAGGCTCGGCAACGCTGCCATCCAATCAGAGAACAGCTCATAAATAATGGCATCGTTAAATTAATGACCTCCAGTCCACTCAGCCTTCCTCATTACAGGTTTATGTTGAGTGCTTGGAATAAGAGGCTCAAACCTTAGTTCTACACAACTGTCCATCCACTTAACATGTGGAGGAAATGAGAAGACAGAGCAAGGGTTGACATTTCTGGACATCTTTCTTGTTTTTGTAGTTTTCAAGCTGGGAATGTGCAACTAAACCACTTGGCGAAATGTCGTCCCTCCACATATTCCAATTCTAATTTTCACATATTTTAAGTCAGGGTTGGTAATTTTCTCCAGATATACTTTTTAAGATTTTGGTTAAAATAGTCTTTAGGTCCTGACAGAAATGAATAACTCATGTGCTCTGAAAAAGGAACAAAGAAAATCCGTCATCTGTAGCAGCTGTAAGCCTGTAAAAACTTCCACCGATGTCTGCCACGAGGTACCAATCTGATGAACCAATCACACCTCCCTGTCTCCTAGCTCGTTCCCTACCCCTTGCGTGCACTAGCCCGCACTCAAAGGGCGTCACAGATGACAGAGTTTATACTGTGAGTTTGTCGTGTGAGTAAAATAGTCAATTTTTTTTCACATGTATTGTATGATAAAGTTGAGCTTTTACTGCTGAATGAGACATGAGACGACGTAGTTTCTATACCATGCAAGCGATGAGCTGAGGTCCACTTTTGGAACAACGGCACTCGTGCATGTAAGTGAGGGGCGTATTATTTATTCTTTTAAAACTGGACCTCAGTACAGCACAGTACAAACTCTGGTGTGACAACAAACCTTTTTGAATCCTTGAGCTGTTTGCAAGCAGGACATGATCTAACAGGATTTGGTTGCTGGAATTAAATAAACTGTGATTCAGCCACAGACCACCCTGACCCATTCAGCAGAAATAAAGTCAATGTAAGCAGTGACGTCCGTTTCACAGTCTTCTCATAGAATGGGGCCTCCTTGATGGCTGCTATAGGTTGAATGTTTGGTCAATTTGGGAACAAATAATCAATTTATACCGAAACTCTAGATCTTTCAAATATGGACATGGAAACACATACACAATCACACACAAACACATCAGGATGTGATGCACTCAGCCTGAGTTTGTCTCACTTCAAATATCTCTACTTTAGTAAAGCAATGAAGCAGCAGCTGACAACCCCTTTGTAATAATTGTGTTTCATGTTGCGCGATTTAAGTGAAGCTGCATTATTATTCTTTGTAGAGAGTTTTCGCTTCCCAACTTTGACGGATCAGTGAAGCAGTTAACCATCTGCCAGACAAAGCAGTGACGGATGATCAAGCAACAAAAGGTAACAAACACCTAGCTAGCGAGCAAATCCTGCTGGGAGACATTTCACATCCAGTTTGGGGGTTAAACACAAAACAAAACTATTGAAATGAACTAAAAAGCAGCTGAAGGATAACCGTTTAAGAGAAACCACCTTTTAATGCGAGCACACCTATTAATGGCTTTTCTTTGTAGAGCACAATGAAGTATGATTGGTTTAAAATAAGAGAAAATGGTTTGGCCGGGCCACATTTTGGGTTCTTGTTTTGGGCTGGTTTTGTCTCACAAACCTGGCAGCCATAACTTAAAGGCAAATGTTTAATGGTAGAGCTTCAGGAGCTGCAGATAAAAACACAATAATGATTGTAAGTCAGACCCAATGTTACACTGTGGAGAATACGTCCTCGTGGACAGGCCATTCTTAAGCTCTTTAAGTTGTTGCAGTGACAGCAGAGCTGCTGTGGGAGCTCCAGGGTTTGGGATCGGGAGTGGAGCAGTATAGTTTCAGGCAGGAGCTGCACTGGAGCTGAGTTAAAACAATGACTGTGAGTGACTGTATTGATCTCTTTTAGGCTCTCGGGGTACACCTCAGACAAACTGAAGCCATTTACTGCTGCACGTTGCCCAGGGCGATGGATGTAGAGAGGCTTTTATGGGATTTAAGGACATCAGAGCCTGTCAGTCAGTCAGTTAAAACAGATAGGTTGTCTTATGCCCACAGAGGAACAGAGGGAACAGTTGTTAGCAGATAGCGCTGGATTTGATGAGCTGAGATTACTTTATAGGTGGTATTCGGCGATGTCAGGGTGCAAAATTGGCTGTAATATGTGGTTTAGATACACTTCAGGGGGCTGATGGACAACCTTGATAACAGGTACAAGTTGAGAAACAACAAATTGAAAAAGCAAGAGCTTGATCTCTGCAGCTGTAGCCATTTTACTGAAACCATCTTGGCTCAAGCAGCTGAATGATCACCTCAAACTGATCTATGCAAAAATGTATGATGGAGATTTCACAGTAATTTGAAGGCATTAATTAGGAATTGGACAAAATGTCAAAACAGGCGATTTGTCCTGACTTGTGTGGTACAATTATCGAATCCCTGGTGCCAAAATTGAGATTTCAATTCAAAAAAATATGGCGCTCTTTACAAATTTCCCTGCCAGTTTGACTAACAGCGTACTTCATGACCCCTCATGGTGAATGTAATGAATGTAAACCCTCTGCTGTTGCGTCCTTAAGTTGTTGTTTTTTTATCCAAGCAGTCAGCAGTCACTCAGGCTTCAGTGCAGACAAGACAGGACTACTGCCACCGTTGACCCCAAAGGTCTAGGTGACTCCTTACACACACACACACACACACACACTCCATCACACACACAAACGTACGGATAACTGGTAACATGACCCCTCCATGGTCTCTAAACTGTGCTGTCAACCCGCTCAACACAGGAAGTAATCTATCGATCCTGGAGGAGGAGGCATGGAGGAGAGAGAGGAGGGAGAGAAGACAACAGAGAGGAGAGGAAGAACTTCAAGAAGGACGATTGTGTCAAAAGAGACAAAAACATGATGGTGCCAAGGGCATCAAGGTTATACATATGAAAGCGTATTATTTAAAAGAGAAACTCAATAAATGTGGACATTGAATTGATGGTATGAAGCAGGAGAAGGGACAGAGAGAATAGTTGGAAGGAAACAGTAGATGGGTAGAATTTCCTCTACTCTGCAGTTAGATGTTGTCGGTAAAAATCTGCCGATACAAGCCAAAACTTCATCTCCTCTTCGGCCTTACGCAGAGGCCGATCACATTCCCCTTTTACACTGGTAAAAATAGACATTTCCTCGACGCTCTGCATCCGTCACGTATCTCCTTTCTCATCTCCCTGCACGTCTACCACCCTGCTTTTCCTTCGTCATCCTCCTGTCTTTTCCCCCTCTAACATCCTTCTTCTCTTGCTTCCCTGTTGCCTCCTCAGTCTGATCTTTTCTATTTTTAATATTCAACCCACATTCACCCTCTCAGATGACACACTGGAAGAGCGATCCCTCCCACTAAAGGAGCACTCTGAGGTGGTCCGAGAAGTGAAAGCAGCAAAGAGAGTGTCAGAGAAAGATATTAAAGTGAGAAAAAAAGCAGAGAAAGTTGTTGTGATTATAGCTCTGTGATAAGAGGAAAATAACCACCATCTGTTCAGTATGGAAAACAAAGGCTTCAAATTATTACCCTCAAATTTAAAGAAAAAGACTAATCACGACTACATTTTAACCCTTAATTTCATTTTACCAGACTCATACATGACCTCGCAATGTTTTTGAATCTTGATTTAACAATAAAGAAAAGTCAATATTAATCTTTTCTCGACGCTGTGGTGGGAAGTTAAAAAGAATACTTACTCGCTTGAGTATAAATTAGGGCTGTCAATCAGTTTTAATCACGATTAATTGCTGAATTTCAATAGTTAATCATGTCTCGGGCTGTAACTGTTAAATCAATTTGTAATCATGTTCATTTCTGCTTTTTTGAATGTGGTTTGTATGTGACTTCCTGGGCTCTTGCAGCCAGCCTCAAGCGGACCCTCGACTAACTGCAGGATTTTGCACTTCCATATTGGCTTCATTTTTCAACACCGGAGGTTGCCGCTTGGTCTCTTCTGATTGAAATACAAACTAACACTTGTTGGACATGTACTCGGGGGCTTAGCTTAGCTCAGATGGTAGAGCGAGCGCCCCATGAACAGTACAATGGCTACAGTCTTTCCTGCACTGGTCCTGATGCTATTTGCAGCATGTCGTCCCCCACTCTCTGTCTCTCTTTCGTCTCTCTCTCAACCCTTCTTGTCTAATAAAGGCAAAAAAGAACCTACATGAACAGCATTTAAAATCGGATCCCTTTATCTTCTGTCACTTTTCATGTAAACAAACGAGCACAACACCATGACTGACTTCCAGGGAGTGTGTCTGAAAATGTGTCATCTTTGTACTCTTACTTTGCCTTAAAATGAGGCTGCTCAGAACAACTGGAAAGACTTTTTTTGTCAGTGTGATACTGGGATATTTTACTTGAGTAAAGAATATGAATGCTTTCTTCACACTGCTCTAAACCCATCATGTCATGGCGTCTGAATTCCATGAGTATTAAGAGGAAAAAAAGTTTTTAGTCTAATTAGCCTGGGACTGTCGGAGCTCCTCCCTGACAGAAACACTCTCACAGAGTTTCAGATCCTGACTGTCAGACAGTAAAAAAGAGGAAGCCCGATGACTTGAAGTAATATTGCTTCAGACATAATGACAGAGTCAAAGACACAGAGTGAGAAAAAGTGAATTCAAGAAAAGAGAAAGTACACTATAAGAGGATTTGGATGTGGCATTGATTTCAAACCAGAATGGACGCAGATATATTGGATTGCATTTATGGTGTCTGACTGGGCCTTTTTGTGCCGATAAATAAAGGAACACTTTGAACGAAATGTGCAGGGACACACAGATGCACCTCTAAAAGCCCCTTCACTGTCAGATGAAAAAGACACATTTACACACACGGTACACCAATAAAAGATTTATTTTATTGAAAAGAAAAAAGAAGCTTTCCTTTCTTCTGAAGAATGACGTATCTTCTTCAAACGAGCCTTTTGAGCAATTATACAGAGCAGCTCTTGAACGCCACTTTAATGCCACAATACACCGTTCATGGGAGAGGATTATGGCCCCAAAGTCCTTCTCAGTCTAAATGTAGCTTTTTTTTCCTGCAGAGATTTTTCATTTGTTGGATTTGACATGACTTTTGACAGGTTTAGACATGTTTTTTTGTATCCTGGCAGGTCATGAATGTGCACTTACTTTAATATTTTGTTCTATAAAAAGGATGATTTATACCACTGCGGGTGGAGACATGTGAGAAATGAGGTATGATAATGTCAGTCTAACACATATGAAGGTAAAAGAGGCACTTGGTAACAGCTCAGTCTTGAAACAATAACATTGTGTATCAGAATATACAAAAGAAATCAAAAAGGACAAATAAAGTAATGATACAACATAAAACAAACACATTCACTTCTAGTCTGATACCTATTATAATATACTGTCATAGTTCCCAGTGTTAGCATTTATACAAGAAAATCTACATTATGCAATTTACAAAGTTCAATCATTGAATATGTACACGTAATGTGCAAAGAAATCAAAGACATGTCACCTTAAGTGAGCCAAGCATTATGTTTATAACAGGCAATAACTCAGAATTCAGATTTATTCAGGTTGCTGAAATATTCGGTCATGATGGACCAAAGTTAGCTTAAAAATGTACCAAATACTTCTCAGGTAAAGTCGCCAGTGGCACACATGATGAGAACTACGTTCAAAGGTTTATTACCCTCCTTCTTTTTAAGATTGGTGGTAAAACATTTTGCTAAATATTTTCATTTTGGAAGCGAGTCGGATGTGAAAGCGTCGCTACTCTAAGTTTGTCATTGAAGGCTGCAGGCAACGTCTTATTAGCTTAGCTTAGCACAAACACTGGAAGCAAGGAAAAACAAATGAAGCTCTAGCGCAAGTTCAGTCAGGAAGACTATAAGTGATTCACGATCAGGTCTTTCTCATTCACCCTTTCTTCTTTTGCACGCACACCCACTTTTCCGCTGTCATTCTCGAGCTGTCAGTTTTGGGCTGTCATTGGGTAATCAGCTGTCTCGTCAGCGGTACTCATCTAACCAATGGCACGGCGTTCCTCCGTCATTTTCAGCCTATCATCGTTCTGCTCCCCTTTTAAATATGATTCTTTCTCTGCCCTATGCCCTTCATGCTGATGTTTCGTGCGCCCCTCCACCGCCCCATCACCGCCATCTTCATCAGCAGATTCATCATCCATCAATTCTTCACCCATTCGGTCTCATCAAATCATCAGCTTCCCCACCACCAGGGTCTGGACTCCATGGGGGGATTTATTCTAATGATGCTCAGAATTTCATTCTCCAAACACATCAACCCCCCCATAGAGTCCAAGCTCCAAAGACTTTCTGTCAAGTCACATTTTCAAATTATTCATTGTAATAAACATTTTTCTTAAAATCACTTGTCTCTCCTGATTGAATTAGCCTGGCACAAACTCCTCCTACCAGCACCTGTTACTATACACCCTGCGTCTTCATTCCTTAATCCGTACAGAAAACCTTACTGTATTTCACATATTGTTAAAATCTATGAAGGCCTCTTTGTGGTCAGCCTCTTCTCGGCTCTCTTCTGTATAAAGTTTTGTTCTGAACAGAACTCTTCTGCCGATACGGCTGTCCTGTGGTTGACAAAACTTCAATGAAATGATGCCTTTATAAAAAACTTGTGTCTCTGTGTGTTTTCAGGTTATAATAATCTGAAATGAATGCACTCAGACAAACAAACTAAATGTTCCTTTAGTCTAAATTTAAATCCGAAGTTATAGCACAAGACACACAGAGTATCGTGATCGTGACAAAGTTACATTCATGTTGCTGATGAAGCTACGGTTTTTGAATACTACATTTTTCTTCCATGATTAAAAACAAAAACACACAATCTTACTTTCTTCCTGTCTAGGCCCATCTTTGACTTTTACACCAGCACACTGATGCATTAACAAACACACCGTCAGCGACACACAAACAAGACACCGAATCCTCCCGCTACATTCACTTCGACTTTATCATGTATGGCTGTTTTAAATGATTTATCTAACTCTTATTTTTATTCACTCGAGCATTTGATGCAATTTTTACCCTTTTCCTCTGATTGATGTCTGCTTTCTGACACCTCGTCAGCACTTTGGCAGATTGATTATTATTATTATTATTATTTCTTCTCATTAAGAGCTAAATTCATTTTTTTTATTCACACAAACGTGGACTTTACTCAAAACCATCTGACTGTAAAAACTCAGCATATCAAATGTTTCTTTTTGCAGATACTTTGTACGGCAGCCCGAAGTGGACATACATCCACATGTTTTATTTTCTCCATTTTCCTGTTAAAACTGAGAATTTCTGGTTTGTATCTCCAGATCTGGACTTTTTTTATCCTGCTATCCTCAGAGTTGCAAAAGCCCAAAACAAACATAAGAGTAAGTTTAACTCACATCATTAGGGGGGGATTTCTAGATCACCAGAAAAATATCATCACAGGAAAACAAGAAGCTCTGTATCTCGAGATAATGAGATACATTAATTTTGTTATTTTGAGATTACGAGAAAAATAAGTCGATATCTTGAGAAAAACAACTGAAATGACTCGCTAAATTGTTCCTGAACTGTTTCTTTATTATGTAATGTTTATTATGACGTGTGCTGCTGCCCTCTTGGCCAGGTCACCCTTGAGAAAGAGATCTTGAACTCAATGGGTTAATTACCTGGTTAAATAAAGGTTAAAAAAAAAAGGAAATGGAGTAAATGAAATGCATGGATGCATGACTGCTCAGGGCTTCCTTAGGTTTGCTCTCAGATTCACGTCAGTCAGTTTCACACTGCAATACTTCCTAAAGAAATGGGGTGTACAGTCAAGTTCATAGACACTTTCAAATCCACTCCAACAGCGAAGAAATGAACCCTTAAGCTGAAGTAGATGTTTGTAGAAACACTAAGTGCAGTTTGAACTGCTAACAAACTACGGCGTGATCAATAAACACTACTTGAAATGTGAATTTTTATACATCAGTGAGAGTGCACAGCCTCTCCTCCTCCTCCCTCCTTTTTTCCTTTTTAATGGATGCTACTCAAGCACACACTCTTAAGATAATGTGATTTAAAAAATATCAGCCATCTGAAAACATTTTTGTTATGCTCCTGATTACATTTCCTGACCAGTTTTTCTGTCTGGGGTTTTGGATAAACAAGGTTTTACTCTATTAAACTCGGATTCCCTTCAAAAAGAATTCCTCCTCCTAGACACCAGTGTCCGAGTTTGTTTTAACCCTCTTAATCAAATATTCCCTATACACCTGCCCTGACCTCAATCTCAGCCAGCAAAGCCTCCCTGTACCGTGTGTGTGTGTGTGTGTGTGTGTGTGTGTGTGTGTGTGTGTGTGTGTGTGTGTGTGTGTGTGTGTGTGTGTGTGTGTGTGTTTGTGCTCCTGCACACTGATGTGACATGTGCACATATGGTGGACTGCAGGGGGGGAGAGATGCTACCTACAGGAGTCCATGCAGTGCATATGTGATGAACTTAGAGCACTTGACATGTGTGTGATTATTAATTCATGTGTGCATTTGTATAATCTGTCTGTAATATTACCGAGGTGGTCAGCATTATGCTACATTGGTTTGTGATCATTTGTGTGCAGCATGGACATGTAGAAAAGTCCATAAAGGCTTTAAATATTTATTAAAGAATTTCTTTTTGTCCAGCTTTAGTATAAATCTTATCGTGTCTGTCTGACAAAGTGCACACATGTTCTGTTAAAGCCAGATGTTTATGCATGACTACATCTGTCTTTCAGAGAGAAAAAGGGTGGGTGGAAGACATGCAATGATTAATTTAACAGAGAGACTTCACTTTATGATCCTGTGTGTCTGTATTAGACACTAACAGGTTGTGCGTTCCATAAAAAGTAAGAAACGAGGAATGTAACATCTTTAACATCTTGTGGGAAAAATATTTCCCTACCACCAACACACTTTGATTTATTGAGCCACTAACGATAACAGAGCTGTTGGCAGGAGAGGAAAAGAAATGTGTTTTGTGGCGGATGTTTTGACAGGTGGGGTGAATACCTGCAAAACTAATTTGCTTCCCAAGCAGTCAGGTAGAGCTCTGCCCCTTAGAAAAAAACAAACTGTCGGACTCATCACATTCGGTCGTTATCCTTTTTAGCATTATTGCACCCAAGAGCGAGGAAATTGAAAGTGAAGCCATTTCTCGCAAATGCATTCCCATATCTCTGATCACTTTTATGACTTGTTCTAAGCGTGACTTGCAGCAGTGCAGGCGAAACACTAACAGGACGCAGCTGCCAAACTCAAACAAAATCACTTTCTCTCTTCAAAGGCAGCTTTTCTACCCCGGTCCGCAAAGTAGCACTGATTTATCAATTTAATGAGCCTCAAAACTTCTTCAGACTGGTTTGTTTTCTGTGCAGCGGGATCACTGTGCAGGGGCTGAATGTCTGGATTTGGTGTTATAAACAGGACAACACAGGGTGTAAAACTGTGGAAATGTTTTTAAACACGACCACAACAACAGTGTTGTTTACAAAGTGAGAATGGTGTTTGCAGGAGCAGGACTTTATGTAGTGTCCATTAGGCCTGCGTGTAGTGTGCATTAATCATACAAAGTGTGATCAATAAACACATTTAAAGGGCATATTAGCAATATTGCACATTTTTTATGTTTTTCATGTTTTACACTTGACCTCTTTGAAGATTGTTTGTTTCTCTTGAATACAAAATAAATCCAGAAAGCTAATTTTATTTGCCACTAAATTGGCACCAATTAATCAGACGGTAGCTGAATACTAGCTTAGCTTCATCTGACTGCATCAAAATGGTTTGAAAGCATTGACATTATACCTGGACCTAAATCCAAAGGGAACAATTGTAAAAGAAATTGTTGTCTTTTAAGTAAATATTTTTTTCTTATTAATTTGATAAATTCAGACATTTGCCATGTGTTTAATGCAAATGCTCAAATTGTGATTACGAAGACATTGTAATTTGTTGTGCAGCCTTAGTATTGATAAAAAATGGGATGAACCCACCTTTAGTGGCACAATCAGCACTACAGTGCCTTTTTTTAACACTGTGTGTGAGTGTGTGTGTGTGTGTGTGTGTGTGTGTGTGTGTGTGTGTGTGTGTGTGTGTGTGTGTGTGTGTGTGTGTGTGTGTGTGTGCGTGCGCGTGTGTGTGTGTTTAGAGGGTTGGATGTGTTTGTAGATTAGAGGCATGTGTGAGTATTTGGGGGAAGATGTAGGTTAATAGCTGTCTCCGTCCCTCTGACCTGAATAATTCATCCAATGGGAGGCTTCTGTGCGTCTCTGAAGGCTCTCTCTGATTGGCTGATCAGGAGGCTGTGTCTCAGGGCTCTACCTGCTTCTTCTACCAGGATATGAGACACCATGCACCTGATCAGTGTCTGTGTGTTTGTGGGAGTGTGTCCACTGCCTTCATTTTAAATAAGGGACACACAGAGTGTGGAAATGATTGATGACACCAATACTGATGTTTTACAGCCAATTACTGATTCCGATGTCATTTTTGTGTGTGTAAGACTCCCAAAATGCCGACATCCTCTCATGTTTGACATGAAAACATTCAGAGTTTGTCCAACAGGTGACCTCTTCGGCCCAATAAAGAAAACTCATCTCTCATCAACAGTTCGGTGTAATAGTGGCATCAGGAAATCGATACGAAACAACAGATATACTGATATTTATCCATGTGCTATATTTGCTGATGTCTATCAACAGGGTCGACATCAGCCGATACCAATCTTAAACAGATGGATTGGTGCATCCCTACTTTTGTTTATTTTGTTGGGGGGGTTACCTTTTTTCCTATTTATACTTTCCTATTTTCTGTCCTATAAATACTCTCTCACACACATGAAGTCACATTAAGAAACACACGCACATACACACACACACACACACACACACACACACACACACACAATCTCTCTCTGTCTTTTAGTTTCTTGTGTGTCCGTCTCCGTTAGCGTGAGACCACCTCCACTGGGATGTTCTGAAACAACGCACAGCCTGAAGGGAAACACAAAAAACATAAATAATAACAAAAACAAAACAACTGTAACAAAAAGAAAAAACACAACACAAATATAAAATAAACGGGTTCGTAATTGAAATAATAACAAAAGCCTGAATAGAAAGGTTTAGAAAAGGGAGGTCTGCTGGTCGTGTCAGTACAGGAGGGATCTTCTTTTGCTTAGTATTTGTTATAGAAAGTGTTTTTCTGATGCTGATTTAGAGGATGGGAAAAAAACACAAGATTTGTTTTCATTTTTTGCAGTGTGCATGATATAAATATATTTAATGCAAAGGACACTAAGTTATGCAGATACACATTGAAGCTGCATGTCAATTCCTTGTATTGTTTTTCCATCCATGGTTTGTGAGTAAAGACATTTCCAAGTGAACAACTGTAGAATTAGAACAGAGGGGTTTAGTAAATTAGCCTAATGTTATCACAACAGAGCAACATCAGTCTTCCTGTAGTCATGCTTTGCAATGCAATAAACTCTGAAACAGCATTATTGTGTCGGTGGTCGTTTTGAATAACGGCCCAGACAAACAGTAGCAGCAGTGCAATACCTATTTTTGAATGCAAAGCTGTGTTATTGGTGTCGACAGACTCAAAGACAAGGAGGGTCTCCACTGCATCAACAGCTGGGAGCACGACTTGGGATGATGAGACAGATTAAGCTGCTGTAGTTGAAGTACATCTGATAGGAAAGGCAAATTGGTACTGCACTGTTGTGCTAGCAGGCTAATGTTAGCGCTCTTTAGCTTCACATTGCACATAAATTGGCACCCAATGCCCGGGATCTAAAAACACTCACGTGACATTCAAATAAGCAGTGAGTATGTTATTCTTTTCTCTAGTCCTTGACTTAAACAGCTTTTATATGCAAGGGGAGGAGCCGGCCGTCCCGTCCATGTAAACATGATGTTAGCAAGGCTCCAACAACAACACAGCCAGCGGGACTCAGGCTTCTCACTCATTGTAGACAGTCATGACTCAGAGAGACATTTACAGAGGATATACTTGATTTCTGCTGTATTTATGTGTGAAATACCGCACATTCTTCCTTTAAGACCCAATGAAAAGGGTCCAGCTCAAGGAGGAAACCCCTTATAATCCAAATCAGTCAACACTACAGACACACATGTTGACGTTTACAGTCTATCTATATCCTGTCTATTTACATAATGCAGCCCATTTTCATCATCTCAGTTTATCTTGTTAGCATGCTAACATTTGCATATAATCACTGTGTAAGTACAGCTGAGGCTGACCGATACAGATACCTTACTGTACACAGGGTAATCTATTAGTTTTAGCGATGCACACACTCAACAACCTGTGTGTGTGTGTGTGTGTGTGTGCTATTGTGGAGTATGTTTATTTATCACTCTGCAGCAAAGGTCACAGTCACTCTGATATTTTAAACTGATCCACAGTCGAGCAGCTTCCCCGTAAAGTGCTTATTTGTGGAAAAAGAATAAACTCACAGAGGGGGTGAAGTGACCTTTTACAGAAACATGAACAATAAACTCATTGATCGCACACACATATGAACTTCAGTTTATTGCCTCTAACCTTCTCACTGTGGCCCAATCAATGGACACACATGTTTACAGTTACCTCACACCACAATGTGCTGTTTAACATACAAACATTTCTACCTTCTATCATGTGCATGCAAACAGAGACATTTATTTTTGTTTAAGGTGATTCACTGCGTGTCTGTTTTTCTTTTGAAATTACAGGCTGATGCCAACATCTGGCCCGTCACTGAGGGAGTCTGTGCCAGCTAACACAACAGCCTTATCAGTGCCGGAGGATTATGTGTACATTACAAACCTGTCAGTTTACCACGGAGGCTGAGCCACCCAGGAGAAATAAAAACCTCTCAGCTGGATGGTGGCATCAAAGGTTCAAATGCATTCCAAATATGTGAGAGAAAATAAGAAATGTCATCACCAGCCAGAGTTTGTGAGTGTTTGGAAGAGAAGTGAGTCATGACTCGTAAAACATCAAACGGACGAGAGGAGAGCGATAAGACGAGGTAAAGAGAAGATAAAAGTCTGATTCCAGGTGTGTCACTGCACTAGTTTCAATTTAATTTCATGTAGTGACTTCATGTCCTCAGGCTCTGAGTTACGTGTCTATTGATTTCCTGCAGCAGAGCTAAAAATGCCAAGCAAGCAGAAGAAAATCATTGCTTGTGAAACATTTAGTTTTCATTTATTGTTTGGATCTTGAGATGCCCACGTGTGTTTCAGGGATTTATTGACATTTTAGTGTTCTGTTAATGTCGTTTTTGTTCAATGTTCTGCAGGAAACACTACGAAGTGAGCGTAGTCCAACGTTCCTATCCGCTTTGAGCAATGATTTAAAATCCTGCAAGACTGAAGCACTCTTTTGAACGCCAGTCAATCCTTCAAACTGAATACGGAGTTTAATCCCAGATCAAAGGTTCGTTGAAGGGCCTTGTCCTAACTTTCTATGTCAAGTGGTCCAATTGAAATGTCGGACTTTGTCAGGCAATAAAGTCCTAGTCAATCAATCAATCAGTTTCATAATTTCATAGACTGACCTTATTTGTAAAGATAATAAGAAAATACTTCTGTTCAAAATATTTGTACATATGAAGCCCTGAAAACAACATATTCCATCTATCCTACATCCATTATCTTTACCACTTTTCCTGTTCAGGGTCGCGAGGGGCTGGAGCACATCCCAGCTGTCATTGGCCGAGAGGTGCGGAACACCCTGGAATGGTCGCCAGCCAATCACAGGGCTGACATATATAGACAGACAACTAGCCACATTCACAATCAAATCTATGGGCAATGAAGAGTCACCAATTAACCTAAGGTGTATGTCTTTGGTGTGTTGGAGGAAGGAAGAGTACCCACGCAAGAAAAGCTCCTGTCCGACGGGATTTCGAAGCAGGAACCTTCTTCCTGTGAGACACTAACAGCACTAACCACTGCACCACCGTGTGTCAGGCAATAAAGTCCTAGTCTCCAGTCGCAGCTCCAGCCTAACAGAGGCAGCGTTGATGTCCACTTGGCTCACTGCTTCAACCTCCTCTGTTTTCTGGACTGCGACATCAACGTAACTTGACTGATTAGATGAATCTTTGTCCAATGGTGCACTTTTTATTCCACATTTTATAAATGTTCTCTTTGACAACATCTGCACATGGTTAAGATATGAAATCTGCAGACTCCTATCATTTACTTTAAATTGGAACATGCTTCATCCTCATCTCCCTCCATGAGCACTGACAGTGGAGATTACAAGGAAAGCACCAGGTGTGGATGTAATATACGGATGTAATTCTGCTTTGGCTGGATCGTTAAGTCCTTAAACTGGACTCAAATAATTAGTGTTGGGGCTACAGTATAACTCCCACAGCTCCAATCCACAAACTAATGAGCACCAGGGGTTAGGAGAGTCTGGGATAGTGGTGATACTCATCCTCTATCATCAGCTCTGTTTGCTAGCTCAAACTGAAAAACAGCATTAATGAATAAACATACAATACTGAGGGAAACATACAGGTTGTGTTTAATCAGACGATTACTGCAAAACTTATGTCCTCTCCAAAAATAATCTCTCTCCTCTGCTGCAGAAGGATGTGTAATTAGGGAGCCTGTGCAGAGGAAGTACAGTACGAGCAGACGAGTTATTGCTGAAACGTCTGTCAGGACGCGAGTGTAAAGGAGAAAACCATCCCAGGCAGCTGACTCTTTATGATAAAGGGCAGAGGGAGGCCGGCCAAAAACAACAATCTGCTTCTCCCCCTTCAGCTGGGTCTGCCATTTTCGTTTTAGGGAAAATTGAGAGACAAATGTGGACATTTTGCTCTCAACTAAAGACAAACAGGGGGAAAAAACACAAGCTTGTGACCAACACCCTCTTTACAACCACCAGAAAGTGACCAAAAGAGACGAAAGCCTCACATTATGAGAAAGGTATGTGAAGATTCCTCACTTTACGTGGCGTCACAATGACCTCACTTTCACCTGAGGCTATAATTTGCACCTCAGACAATGATTCAGCTGAGTGTGTGTGAGCGGAGTGGAGGTTCATTGGATTATTAATCCCCCGACACAACAGAGGAATGTAACATCAGAGAGGTTTACTGGCACAAGGTTTCCATATGATGGTTTATGCATTTAGCAAAGCAAGAACTGGGTCAGTAACATCTTGACTGCAAAATACATTTATCAGTCAACGACAGCTACACTGTCCTATTAAAAAAAGGAAATGTATTAATACATTTTTAAAGCAACAAAGAAACAAAGGATCTTAAGTGATAAAGCCCACACAGTTGGTCTAAAAATGGATTTCAAAATCCTCAAATTACAGCTGAGAGTTATTTTCTGTCTCACCCTGCTAGTAGGAAATGCTCGCTTTGGTTGCAGCTTTCACTGCACAGTAGCAGGAGTTGGTTGGGCTTGACGTGCTGAGACAGCTTGTACATGACCCAAAACTTGTCTGGCCTCATGTGGTATGAGACTGTAATCGATTACCTGGAAGACAATAGTTTAGGGGAGAGGACAAACAAGCTCATTCCAAAACACACAAGAAGCCAGATATGGTGGCCGGTTGGGCTCCGAGCTAGCAACCTCAACAGGTGAACAAAAACCTATATGCTACGGAAACGCTGACAAGAGGAAAACAGCCTCAACTCCTGGCAGAGGATGGTTCCTCACCAAAGTGAAATATGACGCTCAGTGATGAAAGCCTCAAAGTCACAGAAGCCACAGATCCGAAACCTCTCCTGTCTGTCTGTCTGTCTGTCTGTCTGTCTGTCTGTCTGTCTGTCTGTCTGTCTGTCTGTCTGTCTGTCTGTCTGTCTGTCTGTCTGTCTGTCTGTCTGTCTGTCTGTCTGTCTGTCTGTCTGTCTGTCTGTCTGTCTGTCTGTCTGTCTGTCTGTCTGTCTGTCTGTCTGTCTGTCTGTCTGTCTGTAAAAGGTTTATTTAGGGATGGGCAAAATATCGAGAGAGCAATTTGTCTGGTGATGCAATTATTGAACAGCTGGTGCCAAATATGGATATTTTAACTATAAGAAATGGCATTTTGGGGCAGCTATAGCTTAGTGGTTGGTGTTTGCGCCACATGTACGGAGGCTAGTCCTCCAAGCGGTTAGTCCGGGGTTTCAAATCTGTGGCTCCGTCCTTACCCACATTTCATTCTCCACTCTCTCTCTTCCTGGTTTCTATCCCTGACTCTACCCACTGTCCTGCCTGCATGAGGCTTAGGAGGTTATGGTGAACAGAGGTTAAATGGCCGAAGAAGAAATCAAAAATGGAATAAAAGAAAAAGAGGAAGACGTCAACGGGATCTCCACTAATGCACGTCCACAGGTCCTGTTTGTGTGAGAAGCATGTCTCTAAATAACAGAGTGTAAACCAGAATTTCCCTCAGGGATTAATAAAGTACATACATTCAAAATATAAATTCAAAAAAAGAGGTGAAACTGACACCAAAAGCAGTGAAAGAATAAAGGGAATTGCATATTCTTCAGTCAGATATACTGGATGTATCATTGTTTAATTGTCTTGCAAAGCGTATATATAATTATCGCAGTATGGTATTGTTATTGTGGTTCACGTATCATGTATCACGTAACATATCGCGTCCTATCTTGGGTTACCTTGCGATTTGCCACAAACATTACTTCAAGAAGAGTATGTCAACACAAAAATGTCAGAATCTCTGTCATGATTTAGAGAACATGAACTTCAGTCACAGTGAACAGGCAACACCTGTTCTATGTGTTATAGCACTTGGTGTCTGTTGTTTGACTTGCTTTTACAAGCTTTCATTACTAATTCATTTTGGCATGTGATCTGTCACGTTTTGTCATCCTCAGTATCTCAAAGCAGCCCGATACAAAGTCACAATCTAAACCTCAACAATCCAAATAAGTGCCACGTCTGTCTGCCAATCATCGTCAGCGCCTGTAGGAGGAGTGAAAATGCTTTCGATGACTCACTTTATAAACAAAGCCAAAAAAAAAAAAGAGCCAAAGATCTCCAAGCAGCATGAGGCAGTAATGAACAAGGGCTTTACTGTTTGACATCTTTTGTCTGCTGCCATCCTCAGCATCACTGCTGGTTTTATCCTGTCCCAGGTGTCTCTCCCGACGTGTGTGTGTGTGTGTGTGTGTGTGTGTGTGTGTGTGTGTGTGTGTGTGTGTGTGTGTGTGTGTGTGTGTGTGTGTGTGTGTGTGTGTGTGTGTGTGTGTGTGTATGTGTGTGTTTGTGTGTGTGTGCGTGTCGGTAGTGATTCACTTCCCTTCCAGACTCAGCGAGTGATAATGATTTAGTTTTGGAGCAGCAGCAGCAGTGCAGGTTGGCAATGACGCAGGTTGCCTTGGCAACAGCATGCAATGGCCAACAAAAGTTGACCATGTCACACTACAGACCTTCTGACAACTACATACACACACACTACAAGACTTTTTACTCTCCAGGCAACAACAACAATAACAACTATGATGATGAGGCCATTTATTTGAATACTGATCTTGTCCCGGAGGAGAATCAATCATTTTCGTCAGACGTACAGTATGTCCGACTCTACAGTAGTTGGCGATATGCCCCCTTTTAGCTAGTTGAAGACTTTATAACATGTGAGCTGTTGGCCTCTGTGAAAACATGGACAACTTTACAGCTCTGTACATTTTCTACATACTGTACACTTTGGTACAAATTTGATGCATGCTATCCCGCTAGCTTACGGTGATATCTGAAGGCAGACAACAACACGACTGATGCATTTATGCTGTTCCACTTCCGGGTCAAAGCCTGTAGTGAGATCTGGAGAACTCCTACAATCAACTATCTTAAATATTATAAGATAAAAATGTCGAAAACAATAAAATAAATGAAAATAAAAGGTGCAGTGGAGGAGCTTTACAGTGGTGCAGGTATGTGCAAGATGATGGTGAGTACAAATATCTTCCTGTGTAGAATCAAACAAATCTTTGCACACACTTTTACCTGTACTTTATTTGACTGATTTCGATTTGGACTTTACAAAACAGATTGATGTGATACAGCATCTGCTGAAATGTTCTTCCTTCACCCATTGTAAGCAGTTAAGATTACTTCATACACACAAACAGATATCTTTGCTTATCGTTTTGACTGAGCGCCATCTGTCTTTTTAATTAGCGTTTTCTCTTAACATGTGTTTGTGTTTCTGTGCAGCTCAGCTCCAGACTGCTCCTGCTTGGTTGTGGAGTATTTTTCATCAGATGTCTTATGTCAGCTAACAAACCCAAGGACAGCTCAGCAGAACCGTCGGTCTTGGCACAAGACCACAAGCTGGACTTACAAAAAACACAGTAATAAATCCAACTGGCAGCCGCCTGAGGCTGCTAACATGCAGTGTGTGCTGCATACGATGAGGATGGGCTGCTTGTCCTGAACATTAACTCTCTGTCTGACACCATGCAGGTACGAACATGAGCTCCAACTTCACAAACAAATACAGACTGACGGCTTCATTTCAACTTTACACATCGAATCTCACCGTCTGTCACATTTATTTGTTGACCATTTTCACACCCAATCATGCACTCTCTTTCTTCCTGTAGTGAATTTAAAATTGAAATCCCTTTCACGCCAATGTTACATTCGCATAAAAAGTATCACCACTGTTAACTAGAGGAACATTGTCTATAAGTGTAATCCAGGCAGCGATTAAGTTGTCACCTCAACAACACTGTGAAGGAAACTTAACACACAAAGCTAACTTCAAGACGATATACAAACCGTCAATTGAAAACCCAGAGGGATACAAATCCTGATACTCTGTTTTGGATATAAAGTGCGTTCTTGAATTTTAATAACTAGCTTTTGCTGTTTCTATCAGGTAGATCTTTCTGTTGTCCATCAAGGAAATGAACAAGTTCAGCTACCTGTTGGATAGAGGCCTGAGTATAATGACCAGTTAATCATTTTGATGCAGTCAGACGGACCTTAAGCTAGCTATCAGCTACTCTCAGATCAATTGGTGACGATATAGTGTTAAAAAAAATCACTTCTTGGATTCTTTTAGGATTCAGGATGGACATGTTATAAACACTATATTGTGTACAACATGAAGAACAGCAGATATGCAAAGACAATTTGACTTATAGGTAATCTGCCCTCTTTAGTTTTTGTTTGGTTATTGCAATAAAAAACAATTCTATTGCACATGGCATATTTGATCTCATATTGAGCTGGCCTAATATCTACTTTTGAAAGGACGGGGGTAAAATGAAGGCGTTGATTAATTCACATCATTATGCGTACATTTTAATTAGCTGAGTGCGTCTTGTTTAATGTTGAAATGTTTTCACTTTTAGGTCATAAATTCTTGCTATTTAAAGGTTTGACTTAAGGAATGGCTCCGCAATTAGTTTTTACTGTTGTCATGCACATCAATATTTTGACAAAGTTTCGTATCGTATCGTGTTGACCCATTCTCTATTTACTGGTGCCCATTACTATGATCTCCTTTTAAAACAGTCTTCAATCTTACAAAGCGGTCATGTACATTTCTACAATTAAAACTTGAGTCACCAATTCACCTAACGAGCATGTCTTTGGATTCTGGGAGGAAGTACCCGGAGAGAATCCACAAATGCACGAGGAGAACATGCAAACTCCACACAGAGAGGGATTCAAACCACTGCACCAACGTGCAGCCCTTTTAAAACATTTATCTAACAACACACCTCCTAAAATATGCTGACGTTCATCATTCAAAACCAGAATTAAGCGGTTTGTAATCATTCAAACCACAATCGAAAGTTTGACTGATCTGGCTAGCTTCCAGCTGAATCAGCAAGTTCTCAGGAAATATTTTTGTTGATATTTTTAGGCAGCTATTTGGTTTGAAAGAAGAAGAAAGAGTCGTAAATCAAAGCGCTCTGATGGCTCTCTGGAGCTCTAAGCACATGTACTGTAGTTGTATAAACAAGATCTGGCTGTTCTGAAGCCCAAGCCTTTGAAAGACATCATGCAGGTATGAACAAATATTTATGTATGAGCAAAAAAAAAAAAAAGAGACAGACAATCTTCCTCTCAGACACAAAAATATGTGAATATTTTGACTTCTCTGCTTTTTTTTCTTGTTTCTTAATCTCTCTCCATCCTTCATACACCTATTTCTAACCTGTCACTCACACACATGTTCCCCCAGCCCCCATTTCCTATCCACCTCCCACACACTTATATTGAAACTTACACACGCACGCACACGCACACACGCACGCACGCACGCACGCACGCACGCACGCACGCACGCACGCACACACGCACACACACACACACACACACACACACACACACACACACACACACACACACACACACACACACACACACACACACACTGCAGAGAGCAGAGCTGCTGAACAAAGCATTAGGCAGTGATGGGAAGGCAGGGCTGAGGGGTCCTGGCTCAGTCTGGACAGGCAAACGATCCACTGATCCATCAATAAACCCTCTATCTGTTATAGTGCTCAGTGCTGCTGCTCACTCCTCCCTCCTGCTCCTCCTTTTCTTCTCCTACCCTGCTGAGCGGAAAATAGAGCACGGACGCAAAAATATACAACACAAAAGCAGCCAGAAACACTAAATGATATTGGCAGGCATCTTCAGCAACTCTCATACATATTCAGGAAAAACTGGGGACTACAGAGTGTGTGTGTTTCAGTGTGTATTCGCCTCCCGGTGACTTGAGTATGTGCCCGAGTGCAGCAGGACGAGGTGTTGATCGATAGATTAAGCCTCATTAACATAGAGCCGATCATACAGACATTCACTGTACTGCCAAGAAAAGGCAAATTGATGCAGCGTACACACACACACAAACACACACACAAACACACACACACACACACTCTGGCAGCAGTGGCATTTACTGAGCGAGATGCAGGACCTCGAGAAACAACACACTGTCAAAGTGTCTGAGGAGAAACTCACACTGACGTGATGTACATTCAGTGTAATTGTCCACATACTGTACACAAACAACAGAGTCGTGGACTCATATGACTGAAGCTGATGACTCTGCTGAAGTGGAATCAACACCACTCTTACTCTGCTGGTCTTTTGATCTGCAGTGACTTGCTTCTCTCACCAAACAAAGGTTCAATATTTAAAGCTCCTGTGGCGAACTTTCGCTTTCCCTTCATTTTGGCGCCCCTGTGGACAATCTCCAATCTCTTTGCTTAGCCTGTCCTGTACATATGAAGGTCATTTTTTCAAATGGAAAATATCATCCTGGAGTGCAGATGGCATAGACGTTAGGTTGCACCCCGTGTCCTCCAAGCTGGCAGTCCAGGTTCAATTCCGACCTGTGGCTCCTGTCCTGTGAGCCTCAATGATAACAATAATATCACAACACAGCGACTCTGCTCAAATGAATATATTGTGAGACAATCTCATAATGATACAAGAAGGTATCTGATTAGCTGAACAATACATAATGACCATTCATGCATTTATTTACTGCAATTTGGTGTCAGATTCACCTCTAATCACGTTTCATCTCTTCATTTCTTTCCCACCCTCTCGTACATTATCCTGCTGTCTTCTTGTTCTTTTTGATCCCGCTGCCAACTTCTACTTTAGCCAATTAGCTCCCATTCATGTTATCCTCAATCATGTCATAAGCGCCACTGAGAGGAGTCATGAGGTAGTGACGCGTTGTCAAACTGGCAGGGAAATCTATTTAGAGAGCCAACTTTGTAAATAAAAACATAATAATTGTATCACACGAGTCTACTCCCCCCCCCCCCCCCCCACGCCTCTTGACTATGTCCCTCAAGAATTTAAAACAAACTGAGATGTTCCAGTTTAATCAGAAATTGTGAATTACCAACCACATAATGGTTTCTTTTGGACTTGAAGCACGGAGTCTAGGACTTGGACTTGATTGGGCCCTTCTTAGCCAAGGCTTGAGATCTACTTATGACTTGCAAATTAACGACTTTTGTCCCATCTGTTCTGACAAACACAGCTCTCCTTGCTTTCACACACAGTGTCGACGTCGCTCCAATTCATTATATTGTACAGACACGAAACATAAAAGGATTTACAGAGTCAGTTTAGTTTCCTCACAAACCCTGCAGCCGAACTGTAGATGAAATAAAAGCTGAGAGCTGCGTGTGTGATCGCAGGTTCAGCAGACAACCTGTACAGTGTGTGTGTGTGTGTGTGTGTGTGTGTGTGTGTGTGTGTTTCTTGCTTTTATTATGAAAAAAAAAAACGCTGGTCTCCGTATAAAGATTGGCAGATTCTGTTTGTATTTTGGAGAAAATTTAATTACTGATCCCTTTTCTGGCACAAATGAAATATTTATTTTGGTTCGACGATTGCTGAGTTCAGTGGCAATGTTGTTATAAGCTGTTCTGCCAAGAGAATATATCAAGAAACACTTGAGCAACAGCCTCTCTGAAGGTTTAAAAACAATACTTTCCAACATTTGAATAAAAGCTTTCATTTTGAGACGGATCATGACGATGTTTATGTTGTAATTACATGAAAATCAAAGCATTCATTTCAGTTTGATTGATGCTCAGGGGCAAACAGACATCTGAAAATAACATTAAAAGCAAGACATTTGCATGTATAAATTAAAGCTGCCGCCATAAAACCTCACATCCCAGACTGTTCTACTTTGTTATGTCCTTAATATGAGGATAAATATGCAGATAGTGCATGTGCCGACGAAGCTGGTTTCCTTGTATGACCATTTTAAGTCCATTTCTGTTCTCTGATTTGCATGAGAGTCATAAAATGACGTCACAGCGCCCGTTTCAAAGTGCTTCTGTTCTGAAGTGGAGAATAATCGGATTTTAAAAACCCTCATATTTCAAAATGGAAACAAATCGTAACTCCTCTCTAATAATTTCCTTTAGCACAAATTGGAAGTGTACATAAAGTCCTGGGCCCACACTGCACTCACAGTTACTACTATCTAATTCTTCAGTGCTCTGTCTGTTCGTAAAGGTCAGGCTGACCAATATAAGACAGGAAACGATGTACGGCCGCACAATGGACTGCCTGATAACACTGAGAGGAGAGGGAGACCAGCTGATGGTCTCTGTCTTCAAGTTGGATGACTCAGCCCACCAAAATGTGCCCTCTTCAAAACAGTTTCATAAGGTTTTTGATTGATCTGTCTGATCGTGCACATGGGGTCTCAACATCCTCTGTCTAGATGATGAGTAAAGCTAGTTAAGAGAACTTTCAGCCAGCTTTTATTCCCAGTAATGTTTGTTCTGAGACAAATTCTGCAGAAATGGGACTTGAAATAGCTGCCATGTTTTTCCAGTTTTATTACCTGAAGCAAGGACCAATGACAGCAAGTTGAGTGATGTGTTTGTCAGAGAGATTAGAGCTCTTAGGTCAGTTGGAACACAATGCTGAAAATAAACACCTGTTTCCTGAAAAGTGTTTGGTCCTAAAAGAAAAGTGCTACTTTTTTAAGCCACACGTAGCATTAGATTCATCTGAATACACCTGTTGAGCTTTTAAAGACGTTTGTAGAAGTTTAAATCAACATTTGAAAGATCAAATAATGTAAAAATAGTTTTGGTTTTTGTGCCTTTATTGCACAGGGCAGCTGAAGAGGAGGAAGTGGGGGTTGACGTGCAGCAAAGTGCCATGGTAGGATTCGAACCAACGGCTGCTACAATGAGGACTACTGCCTTACTACATGGGGCGCTCGACATAACCCCTAGACTATATGCGCCCTCATGTAAAACCAGTTTAGGTGCTCTTCGTAGGTAAACCAGGAGCCATGCCATTTTTTTTAAAACAGTCAAAGGCACTCTTTTCTTAAACAATTAAAAAAGCTTTTATCAGGACGGATTGTCATGTTAGACCTTAAAATTGATGACAAATAAAAGACAAGAGAAGATGTGAGGTGCTTGATGCCAGATTTCTGTACACGGAATGTACACGCCTTTGTACCTTTACACCGTACCACACAACGGCGGGATATTGGTTTCTCAGTGTGTGATTTTATTTTGTGTTTCAGGGTTGCTAATGCATGCAAGGCCCAATGTGTGAACAGTGCAAACTTCACATACCCACACTCACACATATACAGTGGTGTTCTGCCCTGCCAGATTTTTGGTGAAGGATCTCTTGTATCAATAAATGCAGCTAGGTCTTCAAAGTATTAAAACATCTTTTTTTCTTACTAAATAAACAATTTAAAACCTACAATCCAAATTGTTTCCCACTCGAAAGGAGAATACACCAAAAACCACAAATAATGTATAATATGTCCAAAAAAAAACATCTAAAGCTGCAGCCAGGCAGTGCACAGACAAGGTCTTCAGGCAACGTTTCACGTTGGAAGAGATCCATTTCCATTTTCAGAACTCTTCAAACACTCGCTGCCCTCAGGATCTGCCATCGGCATTCAGACTTTTCTTCCTCCAGCTCTAAACGCTAAAATCTGCACACAAACAAAACTGTTCCTCAAACAACACAATTCAGGACGCAAAGTCGAACGATAAACGCTGCCAAAGGCGGGGCCTTCTTTTCATTCACCTCAAACTGTCTTTAGTATCGATAGCACTGGTACCCAACATGCGGTCCGGGCCCCCTTAGGGGAGGGACTTCAGATCATGGAGGTGGGGGGGTGGGGGGTGCTCATTCATCAGACATCTGTCCGTCATATCTATACACTTTATCGTAACATTTCCTTCTCTGTAGTTCAAATGCAGATCCTCAGAGACTCACAGCTTCAGGCCGCTCACCTCATATAACCGACTGACCTTAGAACAAGTTGTTACCGTTGCTATGGAAACATCTGTGCAAAGACATACAGTTTTAACGTGGCAAGTATCATTTCAACTCCCCAACCAACAGACCTTTAAACAAGCCCCTCTTATTTATGTTTGGTTGAAATGCACGAGGGATGATGTTCTGCTGCTGTTAACATTTACTCACAGGACTAAACACAAACACAAACACTGAGTGGAATATCTCTAAGATGTCTATCAAATTTAGAGATAGGTGGAGTTGGAACTTTTCCATACAAGCCAATACCAAAATGACATGTTTTAGGCATGTCAGTCCAGACTTAGATATCAGGACTATGAAATGAGTTTCCATTAAAGCCAATCCAGAGGCTAAATTATGAGCCCCTTTCACACATGCACCCCTGAAAAGGACATCCTGCTCCTGAAATATTCCCAAGTTCCACTTTCACACGTCCCTCATTTTCCCTAGCAGAACGGGAAGCGAAGTGAGGGGTGTCTAAGGCCAGACATGACATTAAGAAGTGGCTACTGAAATCACAGTGTAATGTTTACAACATATGGTGGACAAAGCAACAGAGTCTGATGCTATGTTGACAGTTCTTTCCTTTATATCAATGCTATGTGTTAGACGAATTTACAGCATTAACAAATTAGTGGAAAAAGCAGAAAAGAGTTTGAAGTAGTTTCTCTTTGTGCATCTGTTGCAGGAATTGTCTTGCCTCCCCTTCTGCTTGCTTGCACTGAAATTCCTGAGTAAAACCTGCTGTGTTCACACGGCGGCTCAACTTTGACTTCTTGTGGAAATTCTTATCAAATCGGCGGATTTTGAAATCTGCACATGCGCTCAAACATGCAGCTCACCCTGAAAAATGTGGGTAATTTTCATGAGTGTTAAGCATATGTGGAAAAATAAAGGATGATTAATGATTTGTTGACCAAAGTTTGACAATTCATCCATCCATTTTCTTCCGTTTATCCGAGGTCGGGTTGTGTTGGCAGTAAGTCAACCCAGACTTCCCTAAACTATCAGTATTATGATTATGAACAGGAATAAGTTAATCAAAGAACATTAACAAGCAGGGCAGAATCATCACACATTGTGAAAGTAATACTGACTCTAGGACCATAGAAGTATTCAGGTTTGCTACACAGCCCAGGTCTAAATGCAGAATCATGGATTTTTTTTTCAGTGACTTCACTTCATAGTTGGTGCAACTCATTCAGTTTTTCCTTCCTTTGAAAAAGTCTAGTGGGCGAGGAGTATTTCGTCAAAAACCTCAAAAGCTGGAGGCGAAAGCTGAAATTCTGCAGGGAGAGGAAGACGAAGAGGAGGAGGAGGAGGTGGTGGTGATGATGGTGGATCTGCCGGGCATGCTCAGAAGTGCTTCAGGCCTAGAATAGAGCTCTGCTGACCTTGAGGGTGTCATATCGATCGATCAGCAGTGAGGAGCTTTGTGTACATGTGAGAGAGAGAGAGAGAGAGACAGAGAGAGACAGAGAGAGAGAGAGAGAGAGAGAGAGAGAGAGAGAGAGAGAGAGATGGAGGCGTGTAACTCCGCCAAACAAGGTGAAAACTGAGACCTGCACTAATGATGAATCATTGATAAGTGAACAAGACAGGACTCTCTCCTTCCATCTCTCTTTTTCTCTCAGTTTTTCTCCTCCCCTTCACTTTTCTCTGCTTCCTGGCGAAGGCGTCTTCTTCTTACTCCATCTTGCTGACTTTTTCGTTATTTTTTCCCCCACTCATGCTTCTTGTCAAATGTCATTTTTAGCATTTGCTCTCTTCTTCTCCATCTGTCTCTCACTTTCTCCACTTCACATTTCCTGTTTCTCTTTCAATCACTCTTTTTTTTTTCCCTCTCTTGACATTTCTGTCTTGCTCCTGCGTCAGAACTCAGGTTCATGTTGACGCTTCCCTCCCTACAGGTGCTTCGAGGGCATGAAAACATACAGACGCTGCTACATCCTCCCCTCTCTGCCTGCACCGTCTGATGCGCTATCTCTTTCAGGAGTCTGCAGTCACTTTGGGAGGGTACTTATGTGTAATTTTGTGGGAACTGGTAGGCTTTCAGCAGGCACATTTAAGCCAGGCTGCTAGTTATCGTGATTTCTTTTTCTTAGACTCAAAATCTTTGGGTTTGTATTCCTCTTTTTGCAGCCCACACACAATTCAAGCTTTGAGCTCGCTTACAAAGTGAATATACATTTCAATTACTCTCCCTAAATAACCAATCCAACACCTTCTACTAGACCATCCAAGTCCTGCACCTGAAGCAAGCTGAAGTATTTCAGCTTAAAGTCTTCCTTCCTTGTGAGGCAAGGGACTCTGAATCAAATTTCATTGAGCTTTCGTGTTGTATTTTGAACTTAGAAGGTGCAGCGACTTCCCTCTTTCAGACTTATTTCCCCAAATTGCTCTCTCTCTCTCTCTGTGAATGGAATTCTGTATTGATCAAGTAGGTTTAGCCTAATTTCCGAGGAACTTCGATGTTAAACGTTACCGATGGACCCCAGACTGAAAGTGTGAGAGAACTTTCAATCTACATCTTATACTTACATTTTAAGCAGCTAATAAATGTTCTGCTTTCTGGCTGTAATGTGTACTTGAATTAATACAACATGTATGTATCCTGAAAGGTCTCTCCGATAGACTCGGGTTAGTTTTTATTCCGAAGGACCCACAACAAATATTTCACTGCAACATCTTTAGTTTGTTTAGAGTAATTTCTGGTAAGATACCTTCAATGAAATGTGTTAACATTCTGAACACCAAAATGAAAGGAGTGTTAACCAAAATGTTTGTTTACTGCAGTAAAAAGTGACCGAACTGGGGCAAGCTCCACCTGACTGGTGTGTTGGAAAAAGGGCAGTTTCAGATCCTAGTAAAACACTAATGTTGACCACCTAAAGAGGATGAAGTATTCCCCCTTTAACTTCAATGTTTGACTCATTGTCTTTGTTTTGCTGCTTGCAACTTGACCGATTCCATTTACTCTCTCAGCTCTCATTAGCGACATTAGCATCAAAATGGTAAAGTGAGTGACTGTCTGCATGGTGAACAAAGTGGAGCATTCGCAGCTAAAAGTCGGATCATTTCCTCAGGTGGTGGTGGAGACCAAAAACTGAGTGGAAAAATGCTTGTTAGAAGAAATGCTAATGATGCCCAGTGTCTAATGAAATTTTAAAAAGGTTTCAGCTTGCATATATGTTCAAGAAAAGTATCATGGTGATCATATCTGGTTGTAAAGCTCTTTCCAATGCCCCCCAAAATGGTAAATGGACTTGAGCTTGTATAGTGCTTTTCTAGTCTTCTGACTCCTCAGAGCACTTTTACACTACAGGTCACACCTACCCATTCACACCCATTCATACACTGATGGCACAAGTTGCTTTGTAAAGTGTCCATCAGTATCAACCCGTTCATACACATTCATACGCTGCCCAAAAACCAGCGAAAGCAACTTAGGGTTAAAATGTTTTGCCCAAAGACACATCAGACATGTTGCTTTAGGAGCTGAGGGATCAAACCCCCGACCTTCTGGTTGAGAGATGACCGACTCTACCAACTGAGCCACAGCCGCCCAATGGCAGTCATACTAACAATAATCAACACTAAACAGTTTAAGTATCAAATATAAAGACAAACAACGTAGCACATTACTTCCGTATTACTCAGTCTCTTAACATTATCACTGTGCTTTCAAACCTATTTAAGCCAACACAGTAACTGTGTACAGTATCAAAAAAGTCGTCCTGTCTGTGTGTGTCAAGAAGCAGTAAGACATAGTGCACCAAATGTTGCCCATGTTTATTGATGAGAGAGGAGCAGAATAATGCAGTCAATATAAATAATGTAGAACGGCTCCAGCTTCTTTGACTCGACTCTCAGAGAGAGACCGACGGGGACTCTTCCCGAGTCAGTGAGGCGACTTAAGCTTTTCTCATGGACACCTGTTCAATATGCCATGACGCGCTCTCTTCACACCTTCTGATCACAAATTCATCATCATGATCATCATCGTCAGCACTGACTGTGTTCATGCGGGGGCGGTGATGTGCGTCTGCGAGCGCATTTTTATGATTAAGAAAAGAAAAACATTGCCATGTGCATGTGGTGTTTGAATTGGATTAGCGCTGGTTGCTTTCTCGTATCTGAGTTTGTATGAAGATGAACTTTGATCATCAGTCCGGTTTATCAAACATGCTGAAGTTCCAAACCAACAGCGGTTATGTAGGAGCCACTGTTTCTGTGAATTACTCAAAGTCATTTATCTCTCCAGGTTACTCTGTTGCTCATACTGACACCACCTCTGTCACCATTTCTTGATCTCTCCCGCCACATGCTCATCCCAACGTCAACACGCTGCAGGGAACACACATCTGGATCTATATGGAGCTCAGGGACGGGACTGTGTGGCGAGAGGAGGTCGAATGTAGGAAGAGGAGAGGATGAAAGCTCAAGGGGAACAATCAGAAGGGCAATAAGGTAATATAACCCAACATCCTAAACAAGAATGGAAGTACACACATCTGCAAAAGTGCTTAGACTTAAAGGAATACACACACACACACACACACACACACACACAAGAGACAGAGACATACATGGGATGCTAAGATGCATTAGAGGGATCACTTCCTTCAGAGCAAACTCATTCACCTCTACGGGAGAAAGAAGAAACCACACACACACACACACACACACACACACACACACACACACACACACACACACACACACACACACACACACACACACACACACACACACACACACACACACACACACACACACACACACACACACACACACACACACACACACACACACACACACACACACACAATGTATATCGTAGCTGCTCCATCTGTCTTTCTCCCTTCCTCTCTGGAGGCCATCAATCAATCAATGTCAAAACACTGCACATCTACAGTGCAACTCAGAGTCACATATGCATGCACAGGCACACGTTAAAAAAAGGCTTTCCTCATTTACATTAATTTTTTGGGTCATTTGAATGTCAAATGTGAACCTTCAGCGAGCGCTGCATGAAATGCTAATGGTTTCAAGTTTTTTCTTCCAAAAACAACACTATCTTAAAGAGCTTAGAATTATTCCCTCAGAGAGTTGCATTTTTATTGCTTTCTTATCATGACTCCACTGTACTTTGTAACCACGCTGAACTAAACTTTAGTCGACTGACTTGAAAGCCTGGAAAACAAATCCTTTACCTTTCCTCTGTATTTGGGGATTTTCACACAAGCTTAGTTTACTCAGCTTGAATCACTTCACAACAATAAAAGTGCAAGCAGGAATGAATGACGGATGTCCACATCTGCCTACAGGATTTTAGCTGCAAACTGAACATTTATATACTTTAAAAAATTGTAGAAACATGGTCATGTATGTAGAGAAAGGTTGTTCAGTTGTTATCGTTAGTACACAAAGCATCGATATGAGCCAAACAAAGACAACTAAGTTAAAGGAGGTCGGCATGACAACAGAAGAAAATAGTTTAGTCACACTGTAAAGCCATTGCAGAAGTCACACTCTGTTATCAAATAAAATCAGCGGCAGATTAAGATAAATGGTGCATGTGTGTGCTTGTGTGAATAAGGAGGTCTTCCACAACGGCTGCAACAATAGTTTTAGATCAACTCGACAGAAGAGTTAACGACAGGAGGTAAGTCAACATGCATGTTATTCACCAGCAGCATCAAACCCAAAGCACCTCCTTCAGACAGCAGCTGTGTCCACCTGAGCAGGATGGATTCATGGATACAACATGGTTTGCATGTAATATTAGAAGAGTCACGGTGTATATATAACTTTATATCTGAGTCTATGAATCATTGACATCATTTATCTCATCATCGCTTCTTGTATGCACGTGTTGGATGGTCTTCTTTGTCTTACACGCAGACTCAAACACTGGTGTTTTATCATCTACGTGTCTATTTGAGGTCTGCTTTCTTCATACCTTCAGGGGGGAAAAAAGACATTTAACTTTGCTGCTCGCATTACATGGAACGAATTAGAAAAAGAGATGAAACTTATCGAGCTGCTCTAATTGGATGCTTTTAAGAGGATGTTAAAGGTCACATATTTTACTCCTTTTCAACCAGTTTAAATAAGTCACAGTTCCTCAAAACATGTCTGTGAAGTTTCTTGTTATAAATCCACTCTGATCCTGTATTTGATCATGCCTATAAACCCCTCTATATCAGCCCTGCTCAGAACAGGCTTTTTCTGTGTCTGTAGCTTTAAATGCAAATGAGCTGAGTTTGACCACGCCCCTGTAGAAGGGCTAGGGCGGCTTGGCCTTTCTCACACCATGCCTGATTGTTTACGGTAAGAAGGCAGACTCAGAGGGCAGAACAAACACCTAGCTGTGGGAGTGTCACCCACCTGGGGGAGGGGTTACTGCCCTTTGTGATGTGCACAAACAATATTTACAACACACACTCAAGTACAACGCTCGTTTCCCTTTTGACTTGTGTTATTAGCCCTTTTCAGACTGCATGCATGCACACAGTGCTGCGCTCCCCCCGGCTGTAACTCCTCTGTAACACCTCTGTTACTACCCCCGAAGACGGTACAGAGGGGGGATTACTTCGTCCCCACATTACGCCTCCGCGACATTCAGATTGAATGTGAAATGTCACAGGAGCGTAAATGTCGCGGCTTGCAACAGCAGTCTGAAAAGGGCTAATGTTTAATAGCAGAAGAAAAATTCCTTAGATTCACGTGCTTCTTTATTTTAGTGAAGCCACTTTTTCATTTGGCTGTTTTTGTGAAATTTTTCTGAAATGTTTTTTTAATTTTGTTGTGTATCCATGAAGCCATCCATGTCACAAATCTTTGATAGTTACTCACAAACAACAATGAACACTATATATGTATTGTGGATTAATTCTGTAGTGATTAGGCATGTTCTCCCCGATAGGATGGAGGACATCAATGCAGACAGAAGTTTAGAGCCTTACCTTTGATGCCAAACTTGGAGTTCCCTCCAAACTTGAGAACAACACACATGAGAATGAAACCGGTGAAGGCGACAGCTGCAATGCCCACCACCACGTACACCTGAATGATGAGAAAACACGAGTTATAAACCTCCTACCAGAAGAGACTGGCATGGGAAAACACAGAAGGTGTAATTCCCCAGGCAGATTTTCTGTATTGTCCTGGGTTCATTCAATTACTTGTAACATGAAAAAAACCAGACCCTGACAAGTTGTTTTCTAGACAGGTGACACAAATGAAATAAAACAAAACAGTAAACAAAACAGGAACAAGTGACAGAGGCAATCAGCAAAGAAATAGCGACAGAGAACTTACAGCGACTCTGTCTTCGGGAGGGTCTAAAGGAGGGTCCTCTGTTGATAAGGAGAGAGAGAGAGAGGAAAATAAATACAGAAGAAGTGACAGAAGGACAGAGTTGAAATCACATCCACTTTCAAACTTTCTTTGGTAAGCATCAACAACGGTATTGTAGCGAGTACAGATTGGAAAATGCTGCTGAGAGTCTAAGTGGGCTTGCAACTGTGACTCCTTTGTACTCAAATCATATCAAAGTCGATCAGTTTTAAGGATTTATTAAACAAAAGAACGACAAAATAATCCTACACGAACGACCAAAAAAAAGATGATAATGATGATGACGGTGAACAGAAAATATTCAAACCAACTCACATTCTTTATCTAATTATCGTCACACAACTGAAAAGGTAAAATGAGGTCAAACAAGGCCCAAATTACCGGACATGATCTCACTTAATTATGATTGTTCTTGGATATTTTTTGCCTTTATTGGAGAGAGACAGGTAGCATTGGGAGAAGAGTGAGGGGGGTGACGTGCAGTAAAGGGTGGAGGTCGATTCGAACCCACGGTCTCTACGACGAGGACCGCAGCTTCCACACAAGGCAACATAACCGCTAGGCGCCAGGTGGTTCGTTTGTAGCAATTTGTTAACTGATCATTATAGAGCAAATGTCCAATCACAGCTGTCCACAAACCCAAAGCAGATCATTTGAATTCTGCATATGATGGAGGATTGTGATTTGGGCTTCAATCTATCAACATCAATCTAAAGACCACGTTATTTTACAGATTATGTAAAGAAGTCACTGTGTATTCCATCAATGCATGTAGGTTTTGTAACATGCTTCTATATAAGAGTTCAGGCTAACTTTAGCTTATCTGTCCAATTTGGAGGAGTTTTAAACTCCCACATCTTCAAAGTCTTTTCTCTCATTTTGCAAAAGTGCTCTAGCAGTTACCAAACCGGATTATTATTATCTGAGTTCTAATATTAGCACTTATAAGCTCCATACTGCGTTGCAAGATCATGCCCTTCCTTTTTCTGTCTTCCACTGACTTTCAACCATTAGCAATAGCTTTAGTCTCAGTGTTTTTGCATAAAATCTGGTTTGTGGTTTCAATTCATACGTAAGACAATTGTTATGCTTCTTATATCAAATAAGTCAGATGGGGACAAGGACACAAGAGCTAGCTAAAGATTAGCAAGGAAAATAGCTGCAACAGATCAAATCTGCCAGAGATGAAAAAAGAAAGTTAGGTGGTTGGATTTGAATGAAAAGTTTCAGCTGGTTGTTTTCATTAGCCCCTTTTACATTGTCAGTTCAAGGTGGCACTTTATTCCCCTGTAACGTCATCTTTGTCACAGAAACATAATGGTGTGTTGAAGTTGCCCTGCCGCGCTGAGTCAACTGCTTCTTTGTGAACAATGAGCAGAACCGTCGTGTGTGTAGCAAAAGTAACAATAGCAAGTCAATTGGAGATGGGGGCTTAGTTACTGGTCATTTAACTGAGCTATGAAAAGCAAGCAAATCAAAGTCTTTGCAGTACCTGTTGTGAGATCTGCAGGAGGGATGAGGTGTTGGAGAAAGAGACAGCAAAGAAACATTAGCTTTCAAACATATCAAAACACTCAAAGAGTCAATTCTGCAGCATGCACGTCAGAAAATGATGTTGTCAGTCATGCCTGTTTTCTGAGCTTCTGTCAATAACATATCCATTACACAAACACAACACAAACCAAAATAAAAGAACATGTATTCAACATGCACAATATCAATAACAGAATCACAACAGCATGGGTGCCACAAAAGAAAGGACAACAAGCCTAATGTCTAGCTGAAGGATGTGTAGGTATGTAACGCACCCTCAGCAACTTGAGAGACAAAAGAGAGAGAGAAAGATTTCTAAAATGTGATTTGTCTTAATGGAGGAGGATGAAATGATGAGATATTGAACAGAAAAAAAAACATTGATCTGAAGAGACACTGACAGCATGACATTAGTAGTTAGGAATATGTTTCACTCACCATAATAAGTAGGCTCCTTCTCAGTTCCTGCACATCAGAAAATACAAAACAAAAAGAATATTTCATTAGAAGTTGCCTTGATATGTTGAGCTTACGCTGGGTTATAAAATATGCAAATAAATGATGTACCCAGTGACATTCTTAGCACTAGTCTATATAGCAAAAAATCCTGATTTTTCAAACATCTGAGTGCAGGGCTACTCCTCACCATCCCAGGGCTGTCTCATGAAGTGAGCCTCAACCTCCCTTTGGTCTGTCCCGTATTTGTTTGTAGCCAGGAGCGTGTAGCGGCCGTTGTTAAGGTGTGTGGGGCTGTCCAGCTGCAGGCAGCCGTGGTACTCTCTCTCTGTGACGTCATGGATCAGTGTAAAGATGAAACGCCCCTCCGTCACCTTTTCTCCATCCAGAAACCATTGTAGCTCCGGCACTGGGTTTCCTGGAAAGACAATGAAAGAGACTCTGTTGATTTCACGGTTACATATGTCTCGTCAAGGTGAAGTGTCTTGCCCAAGGACACATCGGACATGTGGCTGCAGGAGCTGGGGGATTGAACCCCTGACCTTCCGGATGAGACGACTGACTCTACCAACTGAGGCACAGCCGCCCTTATATAGACATTGCTTTGATTTATTAATATGGATATGGTCGTGCTGATACTTCTCTAGAAAACCCAGAAAAGTATCACTGTAGGATGTTATTTTGATTTCTCTCGTACCTGCCACGCTGAAGGGGATGCACCAGTGATGGTCCGGGATCGCATCACTCAGCTTCGTGATCTTGGGAGGAACTGAGTGTAAAAAAAAGAATAGAGAGTTTAAGGGCACCAATGGGAGATACACAAAGAAAACACAAAAAAGCAAAGAGCAATTCAGAGGTAGAACAAGTGAAGCATGCAAAAACACTGATTAAAAGGAGGAGGAGCATTAGTCTTCTCCAGCTTTAAAGACTTCAGTACACTGATAACACTTTGACACACACAAACACACACACACACACACACACACACACACACACACAAACACACTGAATTAGAGCCGTACAAAGAATATCCAGCAGCACCGAGGACTCTTTCTCTCCGACAATGTTCTCAGCCGTGCAGCTGATCTTGCTGTTGTGGTCCTGAGAGGACAGGTTGGAGAGTCGCATCACCGAAATCTGTCCTGACGTCCCGATCTGAGGGATTAAACACATTCTTATATCAGGAGTTTTCAACACACTGCATTTTCAGACACCCCTGGCACAGTGCTACATATTGAAATATACAGCTTCTAATCATACTATTCTTTTCTCTTGTTGTGATTAAAAGGTCATTTTTTCTGTCCTAAAGTATGATATTTGTTTTTGCATGATTATTGCATTGAGCAATCCATTGTTGTACTGCAACAGTGACATGCAAGTTTTTCCCCCAGGAAATATTAATAAATATCCATCAATCTATCTCTGTTTAGTAAATATATTAGAGGAATATGACTGATCCTTTTTTATTTTTAGAGATAGGACAGTGGATATAGTCTGCAATCAGGAGAGAGTGGGGAATGACATGCGGGAAGATAGCCCCAGTTATGATTCCAACCTGGGCCACCCACTTGGAGGACTATGGCCTCCGTACATGGGGCATGTGCACTAACCACTATACTACTGGCGCCCGCAAAAGGAAGAATTTCTGACTCAAAATGTATCCCAACTTTTTCCTGCCAGCACCCTAGTAACATTTCTGGAAGAAGTCGGGGTGAGTCAATGACATAAACGGCATTATCCCTCATAAGAATGTTCCTGAATATTACCTGCTGTGATCATTCTCTCAATTATGTTCTTTTCCACTCACTCATTGATACTGTCATCAGTGTAGACCCTGTCAAGGCCATCTTGTGTATGTTGTAAACATTAAACAGTGACTTCCACTGCATCCTATTTTCATGCTCTGCACCCCAAGAACCATTGCCCATCCCCCATCTCTCCATCAGACAGGGAAAATCTCCCACTGTGAGGGACATGTGTGAAAGAGCAACTCAGGTTCATTTCAGGGGCAGGCTGTTCTGAAATGTTCAAAAAAATGTCAGGGCACGAGTGAAAAAGGTTTATTGTGTGTGTGTGTGTGTGTGTGTGTGTGTGTGTGTGTGTGTGTGTGTGTGTGTGTTTGTGTGTGTGTGTGTGTGTGTGTGTGTGTGCGTGCGTTCGTGCGTGTGTGTGTGTGCGTGTTCTGACATCATAATTGGTGACCAGCGCCATGTTCCATATCAGCTCAGGTGAGGGCACCCCAGAGGTCGTACAGGTCAGGTCCACGCTCTTCCCCTCCTCTAATGTCACTTTGGATGGGTTCAAAGTTGCCATGGGAACCTCTACATACAACCAGGGAGAGGGAAGGAGGAGAAGAAGAGGAGAGGCAGGAGGAGAAGGAGGCGGAGATAGAGAGAGGTGGGAGGGAAGAGAAAAGGAAGAAAGCAAATTTAGGATAAGAACACTCTTGTCCTTTCATTCACAACACAAGGCACGTACCAACCTCGACAATAAGAGTGGAAGAGCAAGCAAACACACACCCACTACCACTGAGCAGGGAAAAAAAAGACTCACAAAGAGAGACCTCGAATTCAATCTCCTGCTCTACCTCTTACTTTCTCTCCTGCTTTCATTTAAGCATACTCACCCCAATCAAACAGAGACACAGCGACAGAGTTCAAACACAGCGATGGTTACACTGATTACTAGTGCATGTCTTCAGCAGGGATTGATTGGACACAGTCTGAAGACTCTGTCGAAGCAAAAAGACACTGCTGACTGTGTGTGTGTGTGTGTGTCTGTGTTGAGGATGGTTGTGGTCGTTCATCTTTTGTGATTGAATCATTTTTGTTAATGGTTTGATGTTTTTAGTTTTACAACACAATCATTTTTTTGGCCATTTGGGTTTCAAACCTGACAAGTATCCTTTATGACAGAAAACAAATCAAACACTCAAACGATTAAAAAACAAGAATAAAGACAAAGCTGAACTAACAAACCAGCATTCAAAACGACTTTAAACTGAACACAAATTGAAAGAAGTAGCCAAAAGAAAATGTAAAACCGAGAGATGAATAAAAAGACAAAGAGAGAGAACCAAGGGAGAGAAGCAGGACGGCAACCAAAGCAACGGATGAAGATGAGAACCAAAAAAAGCAAGAATCAAAAGAAGAGAACAACGTGGAGAGGGAAGAAAAATAATATGAGAAGGTCATCAAAGAAGAGACGCGAGAGAGGAGATGAGAGAAGAAAAAAATTAGAGAATAAGATGAGAAGAAAGAAAAACCCAAAAGAGAAATGAAGGGGGAGAAAAGAGAACAAAGAGTAGAGAAGGTGAGAAGAAAAGGGAAGAAAGGAACGACAAGAACAGACAAAGACAAAGACAAGAACAAGAGGACAAAAGCAGAAAATCAAAAGAAGTGCTGGATGCAAAGAGTAAAGAAGACAAGACAAGCCGAGAACAAGAAGATGGGCGAGAGTTCAACTAAAACAAGATAGAAACGAAAATGAAAAGAACACGACAATAACAGAAAAGGAAGAACCCAAAGAGGAGAAGACAAATGAGAAGAGGAAAAGAGAACAAAGAGTAGAGAAGGTGAGAAGAAAAAGGAAGACAGGGACAATAAGAGACCAAGGGTGTGAACAAAAAGAAATTGGGCAAATGTGAGAGGAAGACGAGAACCAAAAGAAGCGAAGAATGTAAGTAGGAAATTAAACACAGAAGAAAAGAAGATGAGACAAAAGGAAGAGAAGAAAAGAGGAGAATTAAACTGAAAGAAACAAACAAAAAGAAGAGAAGAAGACGAGGACAAAGAGAGGAGATGGGTGTCGACAGCCACTGCAGATAAAACTGGACAGATTTCTTATCGAACCCTCTCCTCCTCCTCTTCCACCTCTTCTGTCCGTCGGCAGAATGCTTATCACCAGGGCAACCCACTTATCACTACGGCAACCCACTCAATCACCACGAGACACAAAAAAAAACAGTCATTTCAGTGGTGGCAGGCGAGCAGCTGTATCAGAAGCACATATCTTAACGGGCTTTCAGTAAATCAGCTTTCTTCACACACGCTGACAAAAAGCTTCACCACACAGAGCCCAGAAGTCAGAGGGAAACTTGGGGAAACCTCGCTGGTTTTATTGTGAGTGCAGTTGTCGTGACCCGCCGTCAGTACACGGAAAATTATCTCCATGTTCAATTATTTTCGAGCGCTGCTTTGATAGTCAAACCATCCATGACATCCTGTGCGATTGTAATCCCTTAGCTGCTCGGATGAGTTCAGAATCAACAAGTAGGACTGGGGAGGAATTTTACCATAATTACCGTAGTAGACAGGCCGGCTATACTCTGTCAACATGTGAGTCATTACCAGGAAAGATTTCACGATTATGTGTTTTAGTGTTTGGCACCGCTGCAGCCCACCTGCAGCCAGTTGTAAACATATGGAAACGACTGGCACTGAAGTGTCGGCAGAGAAACAGCCAACAGCACAATAAAGTCCTGACTCACAACATCAACGACAAATGTAGGGAAGCCTGTGAGGGGGGAAAAAAGTTTACCGGCCTATTTGTCCTCTTACTAGTTTTTAAGATGGCCTGCACAATAAAAGAAAAATATCACAATAACAGTCAATAATGCAATAAGGATAAGAAGTGGGATAAAGACACAACAGTTGCAGAGTGCATATTAACTATAACTCCGCCTTTCTAAGTCCATTTGCCGCTCTTTATGTTTTTCTAAATACCTATCTGCTACATGACCCTCCAGTTAATCTGAGGATAGCTGATAGCCAGCTTGAGCTTCATCTGACTGCTTCAAACTTCTGTTTAAGCCTTGGCCATTATACTCAGACCTCCATCCACAGCTTTAAATGTACGCGGCTGAGTGAAGGAGCGTTGCACGTTTAAATTAAATAATATTTCATTTTTGACTTTTTGCGACCTATTCAGACTTTTGCTATGTGTTCATTGTGAATGGTCTTATTGTACTAACAAGGAAATTGCAATAAATTGTGTTGCCCTAAAGCTACAAATTGAGGGACAAAATTAACCCGGTTTTTTTATGACCTTCATGTCTGTGTCTCTGTGTCCTTGTGAAGGAGGTAATATGTGGTTGTCAGAAACTACTGGTCTGATTTTTATTAATCCGGGGTTTAAGCTCATGGTGTGCACGATCAGTCAACTTAACATCTAAACACCGTCACCCTCCCTAGTTGTTACCAGAATAACTATTCTGTTAAACTAATTATTCATATTTTTTATTAATGTAGCCACTCAATGACAGTTAAATGTTGTGTCTAAGCTGTATCACAGCCACATCAGCCACCAGCTGGGTCTGTAGCTCCAGTTAATGGGCCTACTGTCCTGGCTCTACTGCCGAGCCAGCACATCTCCTTTTTGCTTTCCTTACCTATTCGTGTTTTTTTTGGAATCCAGCACCCACTGAGGGATGTGCGTGTCTTTTTTGATTTTTCACAAAGGGAATTATGCCCTTTAACAAGATCCTATTTTCTTATTTTATTCAGACAGCTCAGAACAGTCAATCATTACAAAAACACAAAAAGTATTTCCTTTTTTTTTTTTACTTATTTTACGTTTCCTTTAAATGTGAAATTCATAAGCCTGTTCTGCCCTTCTTTAATATTGCGACTCTATACTCAAAATGTAACAGTCATATGGAAATTCTCTGTCGTCCTGTACTTTACCAGATGTATTCCTTAATGTCACTGTCACAATATGACCTGCTTTTAAGGTAATCAATGACTTTTAAGGATGGAGAAATTTGTAAATGTAGAAAACCTTATCCAATTGAACCAAAACAATTGAACGAAAAACATCACATTAGCACTGAGCGCATGCCAGTCCTTGACTCTCTTTGACTCCTTGAATCAAGATTGCCTCCATTCACCAGGAGCATGTGCTCTGAATGGACTGTGAATAACAGGCACAGCATCTGAGATATGCCCCCCTATGAGGTGCTGCTGAAGAGCTGCTCACAGCTCATATTTAAAAGGAAAACATCCTCTGCTCTCCGGCTTTAAAAAAACCTCTGCACAAAACGCTGCAGCATACTTCAATGTCATTGTAGGAGGTGTCATTGTGATCTGCTCTTGCAATAGGCCACAAAAGGCACGTTCACATTGATGTTTACAGAAGTTTCAAATTCATCACGCAAGGCTCCAGCCTTTCTCCAAAGAGACGTGGTGATTTGTGACGAGAGGCAAAAGAAGGGGAGAGAGAGACATTTTTCAACCACATACACAACGGGGAGAGAATGAAATGTGCGAGACAGTGACACTACAGAAAATCCATCTGAGTTCGCTGTATTTTTCTGTTGTTGGAGCACAGTGGAGACTGTCAATGTATTATGAAAGAGATTTGCAAAATGATTTCTGCTCAAAAAAATGCAGAGAAATCGGGATTGAGGCTTGAGGCATGACAGGCAGAGCAGCAACAAAACCAAGGATGTGTTATGGATTATTGATTACCTGTCTAAAAATGTTGTCAATCAAGTTTCAGCTGGTCTGCTCTGACTGCGATCAGTTTGTGCAACATTTCAGTTTTTATGGTGAGAGATTTAGCATTAGGTTTCTAAATAGTGTACCTTGACATTCAAACACTTTTTTTCCTTTGTGATGGCCTCACAATTGAAGGTTGTAGGCCGCAACACTTGCAACAAAAATCACATTTTTATCTGCAGTCACTTAACTAGCATAACACAGGCTATTTGTTGGGTTTAGCATTTGTTTATTAGAACTTTTGATTTAAGTAGAGCTGAAGCTGAGGCGGGTTTTAGGTTACATAGCGCCCACCTGTCAATCATGTCCGTGCCTAACTATGGATCACACATATCGTTTTCAAAAATCAAAACAGAGCCGTTTTTAAAAAATTCACCCCCCGTACAGTGTGTGCTCATGATGACAATGACTAATCAGACCTGTTTAGTTTTTTGTACCAGGCTGTAAACATGTTAATTTATACTGTAAAAACGGCTTTTTGCCAGTCATGTGTATGTGACTTCCAGTGTTCCTGGAGCCAGCCTCAGGCGGACACTCAACGAACTGCTGGATTTAAGCACCTTCACATTGGCTTCATTTTTCAAGACCGGAGGTTGCCGCTTGAGTCCTCCCCATTATGCTTTTTTTGGTTTGGTCGGCTGGTTTAAATATCCCCCTCAGTTCTCATTTTGTTAGGTCTGTTAGTTGAGGCCATATCCTGTTCAGTTAGCACTATTTTTCAGTAGAGTTATGTGATTTTGACCTCTTTTAACAAGTCTGCTACTGATTTTTAAACTTTTTACCGGCAAATGGTAAATGGACTTGAGCTTGTATAGCACTTTTCTAATCTTCTGAATACTCAATCAGTTTTACACCGCATGTCCCACCTACCCATTCACACACTAATGGCTGAGGTTGCAATGTAAAGTGACCATCAGAAGTATCTAATCCCATTCACACACATTTATATCCACTGACGAAGTAACTTGGGGTTGAGTGTCTTGCCCAAGGACACATCGGACATGTGGCTGCAGGATCAAACCCCCAACCTTCCTGTTGAGAGACGACCGACTCTACAACTGAGCCACAGCTGCCCATGTGTTCCTTTTGCCTTGACTGCTTGGCCCACAACATCCTTTCTCCCCTTTGTTTGAATGACCTCTATAAATGATGGGCTAAGTTGGGGTATTGCTGGACTGGAACTTCAATACCACCCCAAATTGCAAAAATCAAAACCATGTTCAACATTGTTATTGAACAAGTCCAACAATTTTAAATCTCTCACTTTAACAGTGACTCTCACAGCTATAGGTGTAGGAATAAACTGTGTTTTTGGCAAAGGAAATGTTATATGAAAGTAACTTAAAAGGTAGAAGTTAAGTAAACAATTAATCTTTTCTTCCCTTTCAAGCTTTTTCCCTCCTGAATCCCTCTGTTAAACAAATATTTCAGCTTTAATGACAGAGGGGTTCCCTAAAAAGAACTCCACATGGGCATAACCTTGGTATAGTGCCTTCTAAAAGCCTTACGCCTAGTCCACATGTAGCCGGGAAGTTTTTGAAAACCTAGCTTTCTCTGTGCTTGTAACGTCACACTGTGAGCCGGTTTCTCCTCCGTTTGACGTCATTGTGCAAGGCTGTCACTTTTGTTTACATGAGATTAGTGGCACCCATAACCAAACTAGCGCTGGTGCTAACGTTGCTTACTGGACTATTTACATGCTTACACATACATACACAGTTGTCCACTCTGTTGACAAGCAGAGACGCCTAACTGGACTGCATAGGTCACTGCTGCTTCATACAACACTCCGATGACACAAACCATGCCGCCAACGTTGGCCATTTTGGACAAGACTCAGTCAGACTTCGGGTTGGTGGGACAACTTTGAAAATGAACTGTTCATTACAGAGGAATGGCGTGACTTGTTATGCTCATGACAGCCGTAACAGTGTGATTTTGCAAAGGGATTCTTTTTTAAAAGGATGAGGAAAGACTTCTTCTTTTTTTAAATACCCGCCTACTTGTGGACTTGGCCTTACAACAGCTTTGCTAAACAACAGGGCAGCACCACATGATCCTGATGTGTTTGTCACTTTGGAAAAGCTGATTTTCTTTCTCTGCTTTCTTGCTCCTGTGTTGATTTAAAGTCCAGTATTTCAGCTTTTGTTGCTTGTTATTTAATTCCTTGTTAACTCTGTCTTAGCCTCTATAGGAGATTCTCACATGTGAATAACTTTACTGCCCACAGACACAGGAGGAGCCATCTGGCCTCTTTACTGCCACATACTGCTGGAGCCTGCCTACGTGTTGCACCTGCATTTAACTCATACACTGAAAAAGCACAGAAAGGAATGCAACACAGACCGGTATGCAGGTTTACACCTACTGTTGAGTATATTCCCGTATATGACGAGCTTACATACTCAACAGAAAAAGAACAGAATGTGATAATTGGATGACAATGGGGCATAAAGCCTGATAGACAGTCATTCCAGGTCAACAGACAGAGAGAGAAATATACAGATAATCAGACAGACTGCAGTGCTCTGATGTGACCCCAGACAGTTTAAATAGTCAACCATTGTGACGTTAAGATTTTGTTGCCTTTGTAAGCCTCGAGTTTGGCTTTTTACAGAGATGAAGCCGTTTTGTTTTTATGAAGTTGAAAGCTCAGAACAAAATGGGATCATTCATCTTTTCATTCTGAAAAACATCTCACGTTTACACAAGTTAATTTTGCAACAGAAAGAGTCGGTTTAATGTTTTAGAGATGAAGTGTAACAATATGTTAAAACAAATCTGCACGCTTCAAAGCCCAAAACCTGAAAAACTCTTAACATCTGTAAATATTGTATTTGTCTAACCCGCTTATTCCTGATGTATACTCCTCCATATGTTTTATTGGAAATGTTGGGAGTAGAAAACGGGGGATGACATGCAGCAAAGGGCCAAGGTAGGATTTGAACTCATGACCGCTGCAAAGAGGACTACGGCCCTTGTACATGGGGTGTGCGTCATAACCGCCAGGCTATCGGCGCCCCATCTGTTGTCATTTCAAACGAGGGGCGGTGCTGAAGACTGAACGATACTTTCCTAATTTCTGAAGTGTAGACACAATCCGTGAAAGTAAAAGACTAATGTCATTTATAGTTTTAATCGTCCGATTAACAAACGTGTGAGTGGGAGTAGTGCAACATTTTAGTTAAGTGACACCGTTTCTTTCTGTTCATATTGCACAAGCATGGGACTGCAGTTATTTCCACTAAAGCTTTGTAAAGTTTCAGCAGTGGGAACAGTCAGCTGGCCTTTGGGAGAGGAGCTGCAGCAGTAAACAGTCCACAGAGAGAAACAGACAGAGAGGGGCATATGTGGAGGATCAGTGTCAGCCTGAGGGCATCATTGGGCACTTCCTCTGCTTTGTGCCCTCCTCATATGTCATGTCCAGACAGACAGAGGGACAGACAGTCATACATGCGAGCACTCAGACACATAGAATTTTGCAATAAAGAGTGAGAAAGAGCCTGGGAGAGGCTGAGGCTAAAGACGGCCAGAAAACGTGACAGAAAAAGCAAAGGGCCAGCAGTCGGCGGTCTTTTGGTGTATCACTGTTCACCCCGGGGCATCATTTGGCACCCCTGCTGCTCAACGTCCTCCTCCTCATATTTCTCTCTGCCAGGGGGGTCCCCCGCCCACCTCTCCAGGGGCCCTGCTGTAACTGTGCTAATGCCAAAAATAACTGCCGCTAATGGAGGGGAGGCAGAGGGAACGGATCAATAGTTATCAATGACATTGTTAGCTTGCTGCTAGCTGACTTATTGTTTGTCCGTCCCAACTGCCCTGAGCTATTTATGATCCGATCAGTTGCTCTGTCAACAACAGAGACGGCAAAATACTTTGAGATTTTTTCTTTCTGCATATCAAGGGAAAAATTGGATTACATTTCAATTGGGGTCTTTAAAGCTTTTCTGAATGCTATTATTGTGTTTCATGTTATAAATCAGATGTGAAGATTCCTCTATGTTCTCTCCTTTCAGTAACAAAATAGATCTGACTGCTTTGATTGCCCCAAAGGCAGAAACAATCTGTGTTTCATTTGCTTACTTTGGTCAAGCTGGAGCTCTAAATTATAACTGAATGTCAATTTTAGCCAGATTAGGGCTCATAAAAACCTACAAATCCAGGCTGAGAGTGAAGAGATTTGTCTGCAGAGCATCACACAGAAGGTCAGGCTAAAAGGCTCTCACAGATGGCTCACGCTGTAACATGAGCCTGTTAGTGAAACGAAGTGCGTCCAAGACAGAGAAATTCACACAAAAAACAAGAAGTAGTAGTAGAACAAGGGAATCATTTGGTGTCAATTATCTGAGGACTTTTATTAATCCAAGCTCGACACAAACACTCAAATAAAAAGTAGAAAGGTATGTGGTCTGGGTAGGACTGACAGTGAGGTTAGCTTGATCATTATGGTAAAAAAAAACAACTCTATGCACCTGTAACAGGGTCAAATCTGTGTATGCATCTTTCATTGTTGTTTTTTTTACAATTATTAACTTTTAAGCCCCTAGTCGGCTGGCTGGCGAGCTCTGCGATTGGACAGTCTGAGAATTGCAGTGCATTGTGGGGCGGTTTAGTATGACCAGTGTGCTCCCGTTTCATACTTACTCATACAAGATCTGGCCGATCTAGTATACATCCAGGTATATATCACATACACAAAATTGCCTTCTATGATTTTGGATCATACTCCATACTCACTGTGACGACATATTTAGTATGAATAGTATGAAAGTATGAGGTGTCGGACACAGCCAACGTTTCTGGTTCGTAGCCAGTTATATTTATGGAAACATTAGATTTAGATTTATTGCAACTTAAAGAAGCAAGTGACTGTTTCTTGATAATTAGAAATGTGGAAAAAAAATCTTCATCCGTCATTAAAGAGAGCATTTTAATGCAGCTCTCCAAAAGTCTAGGAAGAATGCCTTACTATGACGTGATGATTAAGAGGAAAAGGAAATGAAATCTGCTGCATGACAGCAGGTCACAGGTGCTATAGGACACAGTGCAGATGGTCTTTATAACACTTCATTTCACTGTGGTACATGAAGGGAATTTTCTCCACTCAGCATCTTTAAGACTTGATGATGTCATCTGTGTTTGAACACCTCTCAGTATCATCTTTGTGCTTCTATAATGACCTTTAAAGTGGCCGCACTACACCTACAACCATAGATTCTAACACAAAAACCCCTCTGTTTGTCTCATATGTCGCTCTCCTCTATCTGCATCATAAGAGAAGAATCCCCACAGCTCGGAAATAACTCAGTGGCTTTCTAGCAGCACCCTGCAGAAACCAAATTACTATTTGAGCCCTCGTCTTTAAAAGCAAAGATCTGAGTGTGCATCCTTGCGTTCATTTGGTCATTTGTTTGATTGCTCATGTGAAAGAAATTGCAGCTTTTTCCTCTGCACAGTGTCTGGGGAAATTACAATATACAGAGCTAAGCAAAGCCCTGTGTTAGTGAAATACAGTGTGTGCTGCTTCTCTGCTGTAGGCGGTGGAGGTTCACATACCAGCAGGTCTTATATCAGATATAAGTGATTACTGCAGTGGCTTTGGTTAATGCATACAATGTTCTCCTTCTTTTTTATTTGCATAGATTTGAAACTGACTGAAATCTGAAATCTACCTCCCCTGAGAACTGACAAAACGCTTACAATGTTTGCAATTGTAATAACAACTTTCATAAAGCCTATATCCTACACTTAAGCTAGCAAAGCACTTACATAAAAAACAGATGTGTGAGACACATGCAAAACACACGAGAGCACACACACAATCATAACAGAGATTTAGAAAGAAATTTGTAGAGGAAATCAGCAGGATTACCGTTTTCCTCCAGGCCCTTCAGCACTTTTCACTCTGTTACAGCTTGAGAATGTCTTTTCCAGGCCCTTCCATTGCACGTGTGTCTGAGTCCTCCACACTGCGTGTGTGTGTGTGTGTGTGTGTGTGTGTGTGTGTGTGTGTGTGTGTGTGTGAGCGTGTCCTTACCACAGTTAGGTAAAGTCAGTCTGGACAGCAGCATGCGGCCTCCTCCATCCTCGATGCAGCGCAGCTCCTGATTGTCTGCATCCTCTCCTAACCACAGCTTGATCCACATGTTCTCACAGGAACAGTGCAGAGGGTTCCCTGACAGGATCCCACACACACACACACACACACACACACACACACACACACACACACACACACACACACACACACACACACACACACACACACACACACACACACACACACACACACACACACACACACACACACACACACACACACACAAAGCCACAAAGCCAAGAACTGTCAAGAACAATGGGGAGTAGACAAGCATCACTTCCTTACTTTTTATCCTACCATTAACTTTTTATAAAAAAGAACAACATGTCTCAACTTCCTCCCCTTGATCAAAAGATCAAAAGTTGAAGCCAAAAAAACCCTGCAACAGGTGCTGACATATTGCACAGGTGACGTCATTTAGAGCCAGGGTCTGCGAAGTAGGGAAGACTGGCTCTTTCCTCTAACCAAATCGTACATTTAACGTGACGATAAAACGGCAAAGATCCGTCAGGACGATACAGTCCAAGGCAGAACAAATTCTTCTGTCGGTTTGAAGCAGACACTCACAGTTTTTGGAAAGATCAATGACTCCCTTGTAAGTGTTTGGAACGTGCCCTCTCACCATTTCTCCTCTACTCTGCTAATCTGTCGCACACAGCACTGCAGGAGCCGCATATGTCAATAATGCGTTAGCATAAAATATCAAATTAAAACTAAACTTTTTTGTAAAATGAACACTTGGACATAAATCAGCGACTTCCTATAACGACGTAAACCATGTGTTTTCACTGAGTCCTGGTGGTTCAGCTAAGTTAATGGTTACAAAAACACATTTTTCTGTCCACATTTTTTTCTGGTGGTATATACTGTATTCATCTACACACTGTGATGGAAACAACAGGTGACTCAGAGAGAGAGAGAGAGACAGGAACAGACAGACAGACAGACAGACAGACAGACAGACAGACAGACAGACAGACAGACAGACAGACAGACAGACAGACAGACAGACAGACAGACAGACAGACAGACAGACAGACAGACAGACAGACAGACAGACAGACAGACAGACAGACAGACAGACAGACAGACAGACAGACAGACAGACAGACAGACAGACAGACAGAAACCGAAATGGACAGACTGACGGAGAAGGCTGCTTTGAACTCACAGATAAGAGATGTTGAGGTGTCTGAATATCCTCCAGGACAGCGATGACAGGTTGTTATCCTTTAGATTCCTGGAAATTAAGTCAAAACATCAGGGAGTGAGAGCGTGATCTCAACACAACAAGGAATATAAGGCTGATATTTTAGAGCAGCAGGCAGCACATTTCTACACGCATCAATAAGCCTGCATTGTTTTTACATTCAAAGTTTCCCCTCTACAAGCACTGTGACAATTAACCTTAAGAAGTACATCTGATTAGTATAATAGGTATCACACTTTAATTATGTTAACAAGATCCGAAGACCAATTATAAACAGTGTTCAGGCCGAAACTGAACTGAACTTCGTTTCCCATCAGACTCTCAGCTGTCAAAAGTTTTGTTGATTTTATTTCTTTTTTACATTTTTCTTTACGTCATCATTTAACTCCAACAATAAATCACACGACAAACCAAGAAAACACATTTCAAAAACTCATCAAAACAGTTTGGTCCCAGTTTTGGTCACATTTAGTGTTGCTGTTATATTAACAGAAAGCATGACTATATTCCCGGAGTTTAGACTTACAGGTACTGCAGCTTGATGTTGTTTTGAAAGGCCAGCTTCGATACGTATGTCAGTCTGCTGTTGGTCACCGTTCTGTCACACACAAAAAATACAGTTATTACGAACAGTTTTCAGTAATCAACATCACCTGCAAAGAATCAAGTTCAAGATCTGTAACGTTTGAGAGAACATATTTGGTACGGATTCCTGCTTATTTGAATTATGTTCCTTTTGATATTAAAAGATTTCACAGCTTTTATAATGTACTACTAATGCATTAGTTACAACTTATAAATACTTTACAGATGCTGTTTTAAACAAGAAGAACCAAATAGTTGAAGCAGTAGGAGCCTGAACTCCAGGAGGACATCTGGTACTTAAAAAGCAAATTTATTTATTGTCCTTAATGATGAATCATCTGACTACAAACATCTTAGCAACATCATGTCAGTGTAAGTCTACGGAGCTACTGTTGTAGTATAAGGTGTTTTCAGACTGCTGGACCTTTTTCATAGTTCTAGGAACTGAACCCTCCCTCTTTTTTAACGGCTCCACACCCGTTTAGACAAACCTTCTTAGCTCCTGCTTCAGAGTAGGCACCATAGCGGTGTGAAAGCAGACAGAAAAAAAAAGTCCCCAATGTGTGTAGTTCTCAGGGAACTCCCTAGTGAATAGTTCCTCATCAAAAAGTCCCCAGAACTGTTTGGTCCGAAAACAGCTGTGGTTATACTTGGACATTGTGTAAATAGATCCATAAATACCTACACAGATCCTTAAAACATAAATAGATCCACACATGTGCACACTTGTCTCTTGGTCTCCTAGCACACTTTGCATGCTGATCTGTGTACACGTGTGGATCTGTTTGTGTATTTATGGATCTATTTCTGCTTTTGTAAATTGTTTCTCTAAAATAGTATCTCTGTATAAGTACTGTTTGTGTGGATATTAATGTGCAGAAAACTGAAGGAAAAACATCAAAGATATTAAAGGGCTGCTCTCATTGGATGCTTTTAAGGTGATTTTAAACGACTTGGAGGCACATCTGACAGTAAATGTTGTATCTGATATGTATTTGTGATTTCAGTTGATTTTGAGAAATATTTATTGATATTTCATGTGTTAAAGTTGTCTTGTATTTTGTTTGTATATATGCCTGCTCATTGTTTGTCAAAATCTTTTGCTAACTGTGCATTTTTTATGTCAACAAGATTCTTCTAGTTTTATAAATGCTGGTTAAAATAAAATAGATCTTTTCATGTTTTTGGAGAAACAGCTTCAAGTGCCTTTAATATCCCGACAGTCTGTGCGTTACTCTGTGCTGCAGAGAGTGTGACCCTCATCAGCTGAGGGGAGGCTGTGACATCACATCTTTATCTTTTATGAATAACAATAATAATAGGGTGACTGACTGACTGATCTCATCTGATCTGATATGAAAGATTTGTAGTTTACCATAAAAAAGAGACTGTAAAATGATGACTGTAAAAAATATCAAAGTAGTATCATAATATTGGCATCTGGACCTTTTCCTGTTAAATACAATATAATTGTTTGTAGAGTGTTTCTAAAATATATGAGACTTGTGTCCTTACTTTTTGCATGAACACTCATCTGGCCTGCATTCAGTATTTTGTCCTGATCCATCCACCATTATTAGATTATTCCCTTGCAGTGCGTAACGTTCTTTGTATTCATCTCTCTACCTGAAGGGACACTGACTGGAAAATTAGCTGTCCACTTAACAAATGATGATGTTTCAAGTTGGTGCTGCTTGGTAGACAATTCAGTTTGAGATGAAGAAATAAAAAAAGAGACACAGAGGCAAAGAAAGCAGTAACTCTGACCACCCTGCGGGATATCCCCATAATCACAGGCAGTTTGAAAGCAACAGCATACTGCCCAATGGAAAAAGGAGAATTATCTACATAGGAAAAGTAAATATAATTTCTAACGCTATAACGAGACGGTTAGAATCATTCTGTCTGCATTTAACTACTGCACAGGTGTTGTGATTAACTTAAAGGGTTAGGGGGGGGGGGGGAATAACGATGATGATACGTAATTCTATGCCCACAATAACAAGAACAACAAAATACAGTGGTTCTGCAAATATTGATATTTTTAAAGACAATCCTATAATGATACATCACAATATCTGAATAACTAAAGACTTTAAATGTAAAAAAGTATTCTTCTTTTATCATGCTTTAAACTTTAAACTTCGGCAAATTAATTTCGGCTTACGTTACTCTCATTCTTGTCATGAGCGCCACCTTGAGGCGTAATAAAGTAGTGACATGGTAAGTCAATAAGCAGGGAAATCTTTAAAAAATAAAATATCTGTATTTGGCACCAGCGTGTCAATAATCGTATTGCACGAGTCAGGATGATGACGTGTTGTCGTATTTATATTTTGTACCACCCCAATAACAGATAAATGAATGCATGTCATCAACCAAGTGTTTGTCTGCAGAATGCATGTCATTTACCAAAGAGAGTTTGTCTGCAGAATGCATGTCATGTACCAAAGAGTTTGTCTGCAGAATACATGTCATGTACCAAAGAGTTTGTCTGCAGAATACATGTCATGTACCAAAGAGTTTGTCTGCAGAATACATGTCATGTACCAAAGAGTTTGTCTGCAGAATACATGTCATGTACCAAAGAGTTTGTCTGCAGAATACATGTCATGTACCAAAGAGTTTGTCTGCAGAATACATGTCATGTACCAAAGAGTTGGTCTGCAGAATACATGTCATGTACCAAAGAGTTTGTCTGCAGAATACATGTCATGCACCAAAGTGTTTGTCTGGTCATATTAGCCGTGAAAGACTCACAGGTTCCTGAGATTCTTGTAGTAGTGCAGGTCTTTGTCGTTGATGGAGGAGAAGCTGCCCTGGTTAGCGATGTAGCTGTCAGGAGATACAAGTGTGTGTCAGAAGGCTCATTTGTTAACAGGGAGGAGGAAGCATGCACAGAAGCATTTCAACAAGACAAAGCAACATAATAAACCCATATAATTAGAGCTCAACATTAAAAATGAACTCTTGGAGGCCTGCAGCTGATAAATGACCCTGTAAGGGGGAGTTTGTTAGATATAGAGAAGGAGGCTCAGCTCTCTCTCTCTTCCTCTGCTGCACTAGAGCAAGACACTCGACCCGTTTAAGAGCCGACAGGAGATGATTGTGGGCAACTCCCTCGAGTGAATGAGTGTTACTGTGTGAACAGGTTTCTGCAAAACAATGTGTACTTTTCAAATAGCAGATCTTCGAGATCAGATGTCCGAGAGCGGCTCACCTTCAGAGGGAACAAGCTGTAACTGTCACAGCCGAGCTCTTTGTCAGCCTCGCTGCTGCACATGTTGTTTGGCCAAATCACAAGGTCATTAAATGATGCTTTAATGTGGCAGACACACAGAGACCCCGGCTGACTAAATCGTCTCTCATTAGAATCAGTGATTTCCAAAATGGGTTCTTCACAGTAAGTGGTTAGCTTAAGTTTTAATTTTCCAGCTCTGAATTTAAATCAAAAAGATGACTTTTTAGTTGATGCATGATTTTCAGCAAGGATTAAAGACAACAGCTTAACCTTAAAATATCTCATAGCAGTGTCCCGGTGGCCTTGAAAGGCGCCATACAACATCATACAACACATAATCATTACATCCCTGCTTCTTGTCTGGCAGGTGCCTTCATTGCATCCCCCTTTTTCTTCCTCTTTCTCCTCTTTCCTGTCTGATCTTTGCCCTCACCATCAAATAAAGCCAAGTTGACTGAAAAATAAACTGTAGAGGAAAGAAACCCTTCAAAATCTGATATGCACCTTTTAATAATTAAAGAAGCTGACCCAGAATGTCAGCATTTTTCAGTGGATGTAACACAGAGGCATGCTGATCAATTTAACCCCTTCATGTTTCCAAAGCAGCAACTTTAGCTCAGTGTTGAACAGAAAATGTTTTCACTCCAGAGAGGCATTACGGAGCAATATCAACACACAACTTCAACTCATCTCTGGCAAGGAAACAAATCTGCAATAAATCACCTTTTAAATCGTTTCATGTCAGCAGACACAGTATGTGTAAAACAGCAGTAAATTCTAAAGCAGACAGTTTGGGTGAATGGTGACATCATCGCCTAACGCTGAGACCATATCTGTTTTTTCAGCAGCTTTAATGAACGCTTCACTGCATGCTTGTGTTACTTCAAAGAGAGGAGTAGTGCTTGAAGTAACCTCCAAGTGTCTATTTGAATATACAATTACTACCTGTATGTTTTGATAGTTTGTAAGCTTTTAGTTACATGTTTTTTTTTATTTTATTCAGGCTACATTACCTATGATACAACTTTATGTACTGTGTCCTCTTTTTTGTTGTATCCTAAGGAGGCAGCACCCACAAATATTAACAACATAAATATTATTGAAGTTTTCTTACATACTTAATTGTGTCTGGTTTTATTGTCTGGTCATTGAGCTTACACTGAGTTTTATCTGTTCTACAACTCGTTTATGAAAAACAAAAAAGATAAATCAACTGCTCATTATTTGGTTTAAGGAGTTTACACTGACATTGAAAGCCCTTTAGACTCTGTCAGACTGTGTGTTTCAGTCAGATGTCCAAATAATCAGGATGTTCAACCAATCACCACAGACAGAGGGGACACTATAACCTGCTGTAGCTCCCTGGGTTTTTTTGGCAAGGTCGTTTGGAATTAAAACGTCTCATGGTCATCAGTAATTTGTCTGTTTACATTAGCCAGGCACCCAGTCAGTGTCTTTCACCAGACTGCTGGCTCATTTTAACAGCGTCCAAGGCTTTCTTCTCCAAGTTCATCTCACGCAAGTCCTTATCAACAAGGCTGTTTATCTCTGCCAGGACAGATACTGCAGCCATGACTGTGTTGATCTCCTGTTTAATTGCTCTCAGATATGATGTGGCTCAATTTATTTTAAGGCCAAATGACGTTAAAAGGAATGAAAGGTTGATTAAAGAGCTTTTCAAATGCACACTGGGATTTTGTGACATGTTGAATTACACTGTCTTGCAAATCCAAGCAAAATGTTGACTCTTACATCGTTTTTCCTCCGTGACTGTGGTTCATTTGAATACACTCATTTGAGCCATCTTGGGAAGTGTCTGTGCTAATATTTAGACAGCGGTGTCTCTCGGCGTGTCTCCGTCCGCGCACACACAAACACAAACACACGCACACAAATCTAGGCGTGTGCGCGCGCCCGCACGCGCCCCCACATTGCCTGGACTTTGTCTAGGGCTAATTGTGAGAATAAAGTCAATCAGCCGCAGCTGCCTTCATTTTTAAATGACCTGTCTCTCCACGCTCGTGTTATAAAGACTGATGTGCCCCATGATGGCAATGAATCTGTTATGCAATGTAGGTTACACATTATGTGTCAGAGCCGAACCAGCGCCGAATCGATCAGAAGGACTTGGATTAATATCCGAACGGGTTAACTCGTGAATTTGCTTTACATTTATATTCACTGAAAAAGTAAAGATAAAATCTAGATCGGGCCTGGCTGTTGTCTGTCAGCTCCAGACACCATGAGCACGGAGGGAAAGGATGACATTCCTTTATTTGGAAATTGTTTGCAAATAGATTAAATAAATGAAAGAAACTAATTTGACGTACAGACGAAAGGAGAACCAATTATTCCCTCTTTTATGACACTCACATGTCGGTGATGTTCTCCATCTCCGCATCGCTAAGGACCGGGAAAGAATTGATTCCCTTCACCGGGTCCACGCAAGAGATCCTGGTGCTGCTGCAGGAGCAGGACGACGGGCATGCCTCCGCGGACATCCAGGGATCCCCCGAGCCCACAACCACCCCGATCATCATCACCCACCACCACGACCACCAGCAGCACCGCCACGACCATGACCCTCTCCCCGGCGAGAAGAGAGCACCGCTCCCGGGTCTCCAGGCGCTCATCTCGGGTGCCAACTTCAGCTATAAGGCTCGCTGAACAGCCCCACGGCCACGGTACAGGGTGGCTGGGATCAGCCTCGGTCCAGCCAATCAAGGAAGGGAGAGAATCAAGTAAAGATCCGATGGTGAGGCGGTCAGTCAGGCGGTGAGGTTAGAAAACCATCAGCCGTGACCACACTGACAGACAAGACGGTGAAAAACCGGAGACTATGTGAATCCTTCCCTGTGTGTTTCCTCCAGAATCTCCAGTCAGTCAGTCAAAATCACACTGAGACACTGACGGGTGTGTTCCAAGGAGGATCTCTCTCTCCCTCTCTCGTTCACTCTCTCACTCTCTCAGTCTCTCTGAGTGTGTGGATGAGACGGGTGTTGGTGGTGGTGGTGTGGTGTGGGGTGGGTGGAAGATACAGCTCCAGAATAAATGACAGACAGGGTGCAAGAGCCGTGCACTTGCAGGGATGAAGGCTACGATGAGGATATCAGAGCAGATCATGTACCAAGTGATACCTCACTGACCCCTTGCCTTTAGGGAAATGCTACTTTGCTCTGCTTGCAGAAAGGGTCAGGTGCATAGCAGAAGGGTCTCTTGCTCAAGGGTACCTCGACACAGCTGCGTGATTTCTTGTAAATTGTTTGTTCAATGTTTGTTCAGTCTCTGGGGGGGTTAAAGGTCAGCACGCTCTGTGACATGTTTCTCCGGCCTAGCCTTGAGTAAGTGAACGAGGTTAGGCTGTGAGCGTCCTTGTCTGACGCCAAGGGACAGTAAGCAGAGGAGAGGTGGAGCTGACTCTTGCGTTAAAGAGGTTATTTAATTTATCTGCTTGCTGGCTTCACATAATGTGCATAAATGAAATATAAGGGTCTATCAATTTACAGGCTCTAATTGCCATAATCATCCTCCTCATCATCACTGCCGTCGTCATTATAATCATCATTATCATCATCATTATCATCAGGTTGCTAAGCTGGGGTTTTATAAGTAGACCTGTATACAGTTAATCAATGAAGAACAAGGCTGTGTGAAGGTGCCTTTATTCTAAAGGGCCACATTTCTAACCTTATATGGAAGACAATGTGAGAAATTAATGCAAATTACAAACTGCCTTTTGTAATGCAACGCTGTGTTTTAATAACATTTAATTATACTATCGGCATTTTAATGCCAGCTGTGCTAGCTGTTGGGTCTTTCACTAAAAGTTGGATGTAACGTCTAAGGTGTCACATGAGGGTGCCATCACCAATCATCAAGTCTTTATCCGGCTTGTACTAGACCAAGCGACACCTTATTAAATCATTCAGCCATATTTCATAATCATAAGGGGCTCCCAGCCAAGACAGACCTGAATCAATACTGTGTCATCTCAGAGTGGAGGCTGCACGCCAGTCACAGTGCCGCTATACATCTCATACCACTGAATGTGTTTCTAACACAAGAGATGTGTCTGTAACACTGCACATCCATTGAAGAACAAAGCTGCTTCTCCTCCATCTTTCACCTTGTAAGTGAGAGAAAGAAGGTGACAGCACATCTGCCTGTGAGCAGTGACAACATGCCACAGCTGTGAGGAGTGTCTCCTCTCTCTCTCTCTCTCTCTCTCTCTCTCTCTCTCTCTCTCTCTCTCTCTCTATCCCTCTCTCTCTCTCTCTCTCTCTCTAATGTCCTGTCCCCATGTGCAGCTCTAATGTGACGTTTGCTCTGACGCACAGGCAGTGCTGCTGAATAGAGGAGTGTAATTATGGAGCTCTGTCTATGTCGGAACCAATCTGGTGGATGCCCGCTTCAAAAAAAACTGTGGTTTGCGCTTGAACAGAGTGGGCGTACCAATTAAAACATTGTCTCACAAACATAATATTCTAATTACGGTCTGTTCCTTCAGAAAAGTGACAGAGGTTGTAGCCTGTGTTACAGGATTTTTTGACATTTTAAACACGTAATCACCCCTATTGAATCGTCTGTCAGCCGCAGACAAAGCATCAGTCAGGATGTATTTCATCCAACACCATGAGCATATTATGGTATGTCAATTATACTTAGCCTCTTCTGCAATGTATGGAGTATGTCTAATAGCCATTGTGTTCCCTTTCTTTCAGCATGAAAATCTACAGTTAAACCGTTTTAATGAGTTTAATAAAGTCTGCATTCACCAACATTACCAATGCATCAAAAAAAGAAGCGCATCAGTCAGGTTCCTGGAGTCAGTTGACTGAAATAGAGTTTTGATTGTGCAAAATTAAAACTGTTTTGTTTTGAAGGAGCTCTTGCTTACCGTTATTGTATGTTTTGTTTTTAAATGACCAGAACTCATATGAGTAGCTCCGAGGGGGAGTTTAATGCCCATTTCAAGTTTATATTTTAACTATATGAAACTGTTTTATGATTTACAGATATAAAAAATCCTAATTTATCTTACCTTTCGGTGTCTGTGAGAACCCTCAGATTAGCATGTGTCTGACACAGGCCATTTCAGGTACTGTCTCTTTAAGGCCCTCCTCCCTACAAGCCCACTTTCTTCTGATTGGCCAGCTCTCCAGAACCCTGGGAATAAGGGAGGTTCCTTGTTCCCTGTGCCTGGGGGCCAGATTGTTAAAAAAAAAAAAGTCAGCAAAGCAACAACAACAACAAATAATTTTACTTCAGAAAAAAAAGCAGATTCAGTTGGAGACGGCGTTAGACGACTTCTGCTAGCTAGCAGCTGCCTTTCAATTGTAGCTTATGTTTGCCAAAGTTACACAGCACATTAAGTATCTTACTTTCAGCTGAAATCAATATCTTACAGTTTTAATTAAGCTTGCTCAGACAGTCTTTTCCTCATCCTCCACATTGTGCTAATTTTCTCTAGGTGAAAGAGAAGAGAGGTGACAACAACGCCTTAGGGGTAGCTACTTAAATTACTTTATAGAAATCATTAATCTTTTGGCTGACTGTCTCTTTTGCTTTTGAAGGTCATAAAGGAACATCAGTATTAACTTCAGGCTCTTTCATAACCACTTAAAAACTCTTCATAGTGGCTTTAAGTCGTCATAACTGCTTATTTTTGTATATGTCACGCTCACATTGTTATCATAATTACCTATGTGTGTCGTCACAATCATCTGTTGTGTAATCACACTAGGTCTTCAATTTTCAGTTGTCTTAATTTGTCCTTCTTTGATGGCTGAGTTCACATGATATGTTACGATACTGTAGAAACGCCCAGGCCTTATGTTGAGTCCCGAAGTCAGAAATATTAGTTATTAGTTATTGTCTTATTAAAAAGTCACACAACCCTTATGGATATATTTTTGGGATTAATATAGATTTTTGTTTTTGTTTCAATAAGACATGTAATTAAACATTTGTTGAATCAACATTATCAGCCCTTGTAACATGATTCTTAGTTTTCATGACACTTGGTTGTTGTTCGATATGATCACCTGTTTCTCAAATCAATTGATGTTGCTTCATCATTTTGTACATGAAGATCATCTAGGGAGTGGCCACGGCCACCCATGACACTTGCTCTGCTTTATATTTCAATGAGACAAATTTCATTTTTTAGAACTTTAAATTGGGACTTAATATTACATAACACCTTCAGACATACAGCTTTTTGAGCCCTTAAAGGTCAAATATCATGAAAGATGCACTTTACCAAGTTTCTCTTACACCAATATGTGTCCCTGGTCTGTCTACAAACCCACCAATGATGAGAAAAGTCCATCCGCTCTGTCTTTTGCCTGCTCCACTTTTCAGAAAATGTGTGCTCAAACAGGCCATTTGGAGATTTTTCCTTTGTGACATCCCAAAGGGCAGTAACCCCTCCCCCAGGTGGGTGACGTTCCCACAGCTAGGTGTTTGTTCTGCCCTCTGAGTCCACCTTTCCACCATAAACAATCAGGCATAGTGCAAGAAAGCCCAAGCCACCCAAGCCTTCCCAGAGAGGGGCGTGGTCAGACACAGCTCATTTACATTTAAAGCTACAGACACAGAAACAGCCTGTTCTGAGCAGGGCTGAAATAGAGGGATTTATAGGCATGATCAAATACAGGATCAGAGTGGATATAGAGTAAGAAACTTCACAGACATGTATTACCCCAAAGCCAGGAGTATCCGAGCTTTGGGTTCATGACTGGTACGCACTGAGTTTGTCCTGAAAATATTACACTAGCGCATTCAATGGCGTTCTTCTTTAGCTGTCACTGTACGAGCTTTTGGCACATCATGTTTAGATCAACACACCGTGGTCTGACAAAATGTTCCTGCTCTGTCCATTGTATATTTTTGGGGTTTCTGCCTCATGAATGGCTACTTCGAAGTCTTCCTGGATAGTAATCTTCAATGGGGCCAGTGTGCCATATTTAAAAGAAGAAGCGTTTGTTCTTTTTTTTTTCTCATTACACTCCTTCGTTTTGAACCGGACCATAACCCCCCTCCCATGAGAAAAAGGTTTTGGAAGTCATACAGAACAAATGCAGAACAGATGAGTGTCCTTTACAGTAGAAAGGAAGTCCTGACTTAAATCATTTTCCATTATTCTGACAAGTTTGAGCTTTTTACACAAACAAGTCACATGAAAGTAACCTATCAAGGTCACTCTTTACTCTCAGTGGAGGTCATACATATTGTCTTATTTCATTAACATAATGTTCAAGTTCTGACAGTCAAGAGTTTTATTTGTATAAACAAGATTCGATTAAATCAGAGTGAGAACCAATATTCAGTATTGTTAGGTGGACTTACATGAACCTTTTCTAGCACCAACTTCCTGCCTGGTGTGTTATGATCCTGAGAAATGATCCACCAGCGCTCTCTAGTGGCTGATGGGATGCTTCAGAAATAACACAACAGCCTGTCGTGTCCATGTAAACAATGTTTCCATTGAAGAGGGAGAGTTTCTGTGAGGACAGATGAAAAAGAAATACTTCAGGAAAGAGACTGAGTGACTATTTTGAGCAATCTGTGCTATAGCAGACACCGTGGAGTCGTGGACAGACTGTTCTTTGAGGATGAGGAGAAAAGGCTCACGTCAGTCTGACTTCAGCTTGGTCTGTTTTAGAGAGTTTGTCCCAAATATGAACCTCTTCCTGTTTGTAACTGATAACCCCTGTGAGACGCAACGATGAAAGTTCATTTGTATGCATGGGATTGTGTGTGCGTGCGTCTGTCTGTGTGTGTGTCTGTCAGTGTGTGTGTGTGCGTCTGTGTCAGTGTGTGTGTGCATCTGTGTGTGTCTGTGTCAGTGTGTGTGTGTGCGTCTGTCTGTGTGTGTGTCTGTGTCAGTGTGAGTGTGTGTGTGTGTCTGTGTCAGTGTGTGTGCGTGCGTCTGTCTGTGTGTGTGTCTGTGTCAGTGTGTGTGTGTGTCTGTGTCAGTGTGTGTGTGTGTGTGTGCATCTGTGTATGTCTGTGTGCGTCTGTCTGTGTCAGTGTGAGTGTTTGTGCTTCTGTGTGTGTGTGTGTGTGTGTGTGTGTGTGTGGCTGTCTGTGTGTTGAACTAATCCCTTAATAACTTTGACCATTAACCTGATGACAACTACGGAAGGCAATGACAGGAAGATAATTGTGTGTGTGTGTGTGTTTTATGTGTGTGCGTGTGTGTTTTGTTTGTGTGTGTGCGTGTGTGTGTTTTGTGTGGGTGCATGTCTGTGTGTGTGTGTGTGTTTTGTGTGTGTGCGTGTATGTCATATACCTTGAAGACGAATAAGTGATCCGTGTTACTGACACCAAACACTAACTTAGACCCAACATCAATGAACAACATAAAACTCTGAAAAGAGAGAATGTGTGTGTGTGTGTGTGTGTGTGTGTGTGTGTGTGTGTGTGTGTTTAAGAAAGAAAGTATAAAAGGCAGAAATAATAATAATAATAATAATAATAGGGTTAGAGATTTAAAAAAAAGGATGAATGAATGAAAGGTGACAGAAAGGCAGAACGAAGAATGAAATGGAAAATAGAGATAAAAAGATGAAAGAAGTAATAAAAAAAGAGAAAGAAAGACAGAAAAGAAACAAAGAAAGAAATCGCAAAATAATAAAACTACATTTGAAGAATAGATATCTAGAAGAGAAAGACACATGAGCCCCGAGGAGTGAAAGACATTCAGGGAGAGAGGAGGGAGGACGAGCAGGTGGGTGGAGAAAAGGAAGGGACAGGTGTGTTTAAAAAAAGACTCCCAGCTAGTCCTGCTGGTGTTTAAACGTACAGAAATGGACGAGCAAAGAATGGAGCTAAACGTATTAGAGAAGATGAGTCCAAAGAGAGGTGAAGACAACGAGGCCTTTGAGACAGAGGTAAGTTAAATATTTGAATAAAAACATGTTTCTCAAACTTGAATCAACACTTCAAATAAACTTTAGAGGAATCCTGCATTCAGTTGCAACACAAGCTCTGTGTGCATAACATAATTTCTGCTGTGGGTAATTACAACAAATAGTCCTTTAAAAAGCATGAATCGTCATGATGTAACAGTTCGGTGTTGTGACTTAAGTTCTTCTAGGTTAAGAAGGCTGCGTCTTTGGATGTGACACACCTGTGTATGAAGAGACACATTCTCAGTGTACACAAGAGAAGAAGCTCTCCTTTAAATATGCATTTAGGTTCTAAGTAAACACCTGTCACTGTGCAAGCATCCTTGTGTTAGCATGTGCTAAATATGCTGTGTGTGTGTGTGTGCTTTTGTGTGACAGGAGCGGGATAAGATGCACATTCAAACAGATAATACTTCAGAAGGTACAGATGCGAACAGAAAGACAAACCACCACAAGAAAAGGTTGTGTATGTGTACAAACACACATTTATCTTCTCTCCTGAATCACCAGCCTCTCGTTTGTTCCTTTCTAATGTTACATTGATGTCATTTCTCCTTACCTTCCCCCTTCTTGTGTGCTTAGCCTGCTGGAACAGAAAATGGAGACATTCCAGGAGTGTGTGGCAGAGCACAGACACCTGATTCACCTGATAATGCACCTGGTTTTAGCAGCAGGTAACCTATCTTTTTTAGCATCCGTTAAAGTGTAACTCATGACCCTGAATGGGTTATAGGTCTTTGTGTGAAGACTGGGACCTTCAAACAGTGTGTGAACAATCAGCCTGAGTATCAATGAAACCCATTTCTTTATTTGCACAGTGGTGGTGCCTCTTATGGTGGGATTTTATCGAGGACAAAGACATGTGTCCTGTGCTCTCTACAGTGTTATTTTCTTTCTTCAGTACTTCTGATTTTTGCAGCTACATTCACAATATTTAAATATATCCTCTGATGCCACACTTGTGTCACTTAATTAACATTGCTGCATCATTACTGCATCATGATTGATCAGCAGCTGAAAAGCTAGGCTACATCTCTGTAAGTGGAGAGCCCTTCCCTCACCGACAGTGCATGTGGTTGCTTCCAACGAGAAGCTACGATTCTTTAGCAGCTGTTAGACCAGCTGAGAGCAGCTAGGTGCTGATTTAGTTGATTGAAACTTGACGGTAAAGGAGCTTGACTAGCTCTCACCATCCTCTCGAGGAGTCGGAGGTACAGGCTGCCCAGGGCCAAGAGCAACCGATACAAACTGTCGTATATTCCTTGTGTGCTCTTAGTATTGTTTAAACCATGACTGCACTTTCAAGCAGCACTATAGCACTTTATTTAAATTGCTACTGTACCATTCCAGTCATTACAAACAGTGACATTTGTCTTTTTCTAGGTTGTATTCCATCAGGTTGTGTGGCACTGTACTATATCTTTCTATCTGTCGTGTTTTTGTCTACTGCTGTAAATCAAATTTACCTTCCAGGGATGTTAAAGGTCTGAACTGAACTGAACTGGAGTTTTAAAACAAATGTGTTGGTTTAACAGAGATGAGTGTTTGACTTAAATGTAGCTGTCGTGAGACTGAGTCCGGCTCCTCCCATGTTTGACTCTTTCCATTGGTTACTGTGATGCACAGCTGACTGTGTTTCACACATTCATGTAAGCAAATGTGTGAATTGTTGATTCATCTTGTGACAGAGGCAGATTTTTTTTTTACAAATATTTGTGTAAACATAAACGTTAAATCTTCGTCTGAACAGTTGACGAAAATGTTGTACTTTTGAACAGAGGCGCTGCTTGTCAGCAGGCAAGGCAGGCAACTGCTTGGGGCCCCTGGCCAGTAATAATAATAATAATAATCTTCATTTATAGAGCACTTTTCAAAAACAAGTTACAAAGTGCTTTACAAGGACAGCAAAAACAGGCAGGTCATAGAATAATAAACAAGTCAACAACTAAAAAGCAAACAACTAAAATCAGGAAAGGCTCGCCGGTAAAAGTGTGCCTTAAGAAGGGACTTCAAAGAGATGACTGATTCGGCTGACCTGATCTCCTCGGGCAGGTCGTTCCATAGTTTTGGAGCCCTAACGACAAACGCTCTATCCCCTTTAGTTTTTAGTTTTGAAATTGGAACTACCACGAGACCTCTACCCGAGGGTCTCAATGTGCGAGTGGGTTCATAAGGTAGTTAAAGGTCTAATAAGTAACTGGGAGGAAGGCCATGGAGAGCTTTAAAAGTAATCAGTAAAATCTTAAAACCAATTCTAAAACGCACAGGGAGCCAGTAGGGGGCTGACAAACTTAAAACCCACAGCAGTGGCTCAAAATGTTGAGCAGTACATTTAGGAAACCTCCCTAAAGGAGCCCCATCTTACAGAACTCACTCATGTAAAAGTAAATGACTGAAGGATGCTTGTCTATCTCTAAATATTGACGAGAGACACTTTAATGCATAACTTCCGCTAAAAAAAAACGTGTTGGGGTCAGATCATTTACAACATAATGGGGATGAATGATGCCTTGGGCCCCAACAGACTTGAAAATTGCCATTGCTTCTGAGCAAGTTTTATACAACCTTTTCACCAATGGCAATAGTTGCTTGAAAGGGGGGAAAAATTGCAGACCACTGGTTCACTCAAAGAAAATCAACGCAAGGCTTTTTAACCGACTTACTCTCGCACCTCTTGATAGAAAATCGAATTAATGGTAAAATCAAAACTGCAATTACAATTGTGAAGAAAAGTCGCATTACATTTAGTAGACACTTTTTGTTATCTGGACATTAAAAACAACAAAGCGAAGAATGATGATGATGTTTATCTTTTAAAAAAGGCGTCACAGTTTTATATTTCTACACTTAGCGGGATGACATGCAGCGAGTGAAAGCACAGATAAGAGTGGTTCGATGAAAGAGGTTAAAATTATGGCAGCGCTGCAGGATTTAATTCATTCTAAATTTGTTTCAGGCTTTGTTGCCATAGTGATAGCAGCTTGTGTGCTGAACTTTCGCCGGGCTGTGGTGCTGCTGGTCATCTCCGTGGTAACCGTTTCTTTCCTGACCTGGGATTGGATGGTGGAACGCTATGGCGACAGGGTCTGGGAGGAGCTTCATCCCATCAGAGAGCTTTTTAGCAGAAACTGGTCTTGGATCAAATGGTGAGAAATTACACTCTGTTCAATACATGAGGAGGGAGGGGGGGCTTTTGGTCTGGCTTTTTTCTTCACTACAAAGAAAATAAAAAATATCAAACCAAACTATTAGAAAAAAATATCCGTCTTAGTAGCTGTAACTAATGCTCATGATGTGCGAGACACATCAGACACGTTGGAGGTTTCTCCGTCTCCTCTGATGGGGGAAAATGATCATTAGTGAAATCAGCACGAGCGCTGAATTCAAACCGAGAAGAATAAAAGAAACAAGAGCAGGTAATGGCAAAGTGGAAGACGGACTGCTGCGCGCTATAGTTTAAAAAAAAGTAAGGTAATGATGACACCAGCTCTGGAATACTTAAGTGGCAGATACCTGTGTAGTAAAGTAGAAAAGTGAGGCAGAAGTTGACTATGGACTCTAAGAAATGCAACAATGAGGTAAAAATGTTTAGATTATTGTTTTTGTTTCTTCACCTGCTCCTTTTTATTTGTTTAATTCAATTTCTTTTCTTTCTTTTTATTTATAATTTGTTTTCAAGTCTTGGTGATGGATTGTTGCTACATGGATAAAGTCCGTCTGCAAACCTGAATGCATTTTGCATGATAAAACAAACGAGGAAATAAAGGAACAGGGACGTTTTCAAATTCAGATATATCTTTTAAAATTGATTTTAACAGTGGCTCATTTGACTGTTCTGATGTTGAATGGGTCATAGAGCACTCCATAAAAAAAATGTGACCCCCCCCCCCCCCAAAAAAAGTAATGTAGCATCTTTCAGTTCATTATTTTCACTTCTGACATGCCCCTTTACAGTTTTCTCGTCTAACTGCTCTTATAGCTTCATTTTCAGTAATAAAACAAAACCACATTGTGTGATATCTGCCCACTAGCATTGGCAGAGCCAGTGAATAGCCAGGGGTCGCCCCAAGCAGCAACCTCTGGTGTTGAAATATGAAAGCCAAATACAGAAGTGTTAAATCCTGCAGTCCCTCAAGTGTCCACTAGAGGCTGGCTGCAGAGGCCCCAGAAGTCACATACACAACCATTCAAAAATGCCTGTTCTTACAGCAGAAATAAGCATGTTTGAAGACTGGTTCAAAAAGTGAATTTGGTCTGATTAACTCATGTCTTTATCGTTACACTGTACAAGTGGTGAAAATGTTTATAACTCATCACTTTTGATTTTATGAAGGATAAGATTTTTTCATAATAAGGGACGTGGCTGATCTGACTGATAGGTGTGCGTGATGAGGCTTAAGACCTGCATCAGCTCCAGCTCTTTGCCTGGTTCGCCTGTGTTTATATACAGTCTTTGGTTGCCCACCCCTGATACCACCCCAAAATCCTTAACTATCTATGTGCCTAGCTATGTGCCTTGTCAAAGGCGGGACTTATGTTCAAATCAACTATTTGGGCTGTGTTGCTACAGGCTGCATGCAGTTTTATATGCATTTCAATGTGTTGCATTTCCTTTCGTTAGTATTTGGACATGCATCTTCTCTTTGAGTCCTTGAAAAATGATGCTCTCTCTCTCTCTCTCTGCAGGATAATGTGTGCGTTGCTGCTTGTGGCCGTGGTGTTCTGGTTAGCACTGGACACAGCCCAGCAGGGGACCAGGCAGCTTGTGTCCTTCTTTGGTTTGCTGCTCTTAATCTTCCTAATGCTGCTGTTTTCCAAACACCCATTTAGGGTAATGATCAACAGACACAAAAACACACACACACCTGATGAGTAACTTTTTGATAAGAGGTGTGTGGGTTTGAATGTTGTACATGTTTGTTGCAGTGGTCTTGGCAGACTCTTCTTTGTGGCGTCGGGCTGCAGCTTGTGTTTGGTCTGCTCATCCTCAGGACCACGTTTGGTTTAGAGGGTCTGCAGTGGCTCGGAAATCTAGTAGAGGTACACACACAAACACCACCAGTTCATTTATGTTTTTGTTGGTCATCAAACCTTAGTTCTCTTCTGTTTGTTTTGACTGTTCTTTTGTTTACTTTCATTTCTTTTTTTCCAAATCATTTTCTTTATTAAGTTCTTGTTTTTGCTTTACCCGTTTTCTTTAGCCTCCTTTCTTCTTGACCTTGTTTTCTCTCTTCCTTGGTTTGTTACCTTGCTTCATTTCCTTTTTTTTTTTGTTTCTTTCCATCAAACTGTGTCCTTGGCTTGTAACCTTGTTTGTGACCCCGGTTCTTGTGACCATTCTCCTCCTTAATCTTTTTTTCATTGCTTTATTTCCTCATTTCCTTTGTGTGTGTGTGTGTGTGTGTGTGTGTGTGTGTGTGTGTGTGTGTGTGTGTGTGTGTGTGTGTGTGTGTGTGTGTGTGTGTGTGTGTGTGTGTGTGAGTGTCCTTGTGTTTTTTCTTGATTCTTTCCTTGTCTTCAGTACAGCGAGCCCTTTGCCTTCCCAATTCCTAATTCATTCGTTTCCATATTTATGTAAAGTACCTAACATTAGTCAGTTACCTTGTTTAATTGTCCTTTCTCTGTTTCATTCATTTGTGTCCTCTCAGTGTTTTCCCTATTCTACCATTATTGTGTATGTATAGCTCCCCCTACTGGCCAGCTGCAGTTGTTAACAGCTCCTCCATGTTAACAGATGGTACATGGGTCAAACTATAAAATCAACATAGACATTAAATAATTTTTTAAACATGGTTTCTTTCACTTTTCTAAAGAGTTGAGTTATTTGATGCTATAAAAAAAAGGTGTAGAATGCCATGTTTGACAGCTCTGTTGACATGTGAGGCTCCTGCAGCGTTGTTTGCTCCGAATAAGCAGAGCAGAGGAGGAACGGTGAGAGAAAATATATCGAACACTAACACAAGAGTCATTGAACTTTCCATAGACGTGAGTCTCTGCTTCGAACAAACACAAGAGTCTGTTCTGCTGTGAACTGTATCGACCTGAGGGAGCCAATATGTGCGGCTCAGGCTCTAGCTCCAAATGTGCAATTCGTAAAGTTCTGTCCGGGGTATTTTGGCTTCACTTTGTACAACGGGATGAGGTGGAGACGCTTCGTCCATCTGTATATACAGTCAATGGCACGTTCACAAATAATTATCATGACTCTCAACTTAACCTAAAAGGGTAAATTATTTAAAAGATAATACTAATGAAAAAACAACAATTGTTTTTGTGACTTTCAGTTGACCTTGAATTCTTTTTCGTTAGGGTTTTATGTCGTTCACTGATGTTGGGTCTAAGTTTGTGTTTGGTGCCAGTTACACAGACCATTCCTTCATCTTTAAGGTATGACACACGCACGCGCACGCACGCACACACACGCACGCACAGGCACGCACACGCACACATACAGTACACTATTTGTCCTGTTATTGTTCTCAATAATACTTTTGATTATGATAATTAAAATGAATTCTTTCAGGTGATGCCAATATTGGTATTTATGAGCTCGGTCATCTCCATCCTGTACCACATCGGCTTCATGCCCTGGCTGGTTCGAAAGGTAAGGACGAGGGTGGATAAAGTTCAAAGACTTGATGTACAAATGTTTATTTCATTTTCATAAAATAAACAGTTTAAAGCTCCTGTGAGGAGTTTCATGTGGTTATAAAACTTACTTTTATAGTGATGCAAAAATATGACCTACAAAAGCAAACACAAAACCATCAGTGATAAAGACTAGACTGTTCCTAAAACAGTCAACACAAAGCAATAGAAAATATGAATGTAAACTTGCACTTTTTTTTTTAAAAGGTTATTTGTTGTGCCATAATGATTTTCCCCCCAGATTGGATTCATAATGCAGGTTACCATGGGAACATCTCCAGCAGAATCAATGGCTGCAGCCGGAAATATTTTCTTGGGACAGGTAAACAAGTCAAAACTAGGAGTGGGACAAAATATCTTTACAACAATATATCCTCATCCTGACTCGTAGGATACAAATGTCAAATTGCCGGGGCTAAATATCAAGATATGTATTAAAAAAACATAGCACTCTGTTCTCTGTTCTTACGTCAGGTATGTGTTTCTGTGTGAAACGTGTGAAAAATGTTTTCCTCAGATCCATTTCAAGCAGAACTAAAGCCCCGCTGTGTGTTCATTTACCGTCTAGTTTTTGGCCAGAATCGCTGTGCATGTTGACTCCGCCTGTGTTGTACAAACACCGCTGTCACTACACGTCTCCAGATGTTGCTCCTCCACTCTCCCCCTTGCTGTGCAACAGTTTTCATTCTCCTCCTAATTCACATCCATGGTTTTGGATGTCTGCACTTTGGTTTATCTTTTTCTTACTTATCTCTTCTTCTCTTGTAAGTACTGCAATATCAGCAGCTAATAAGTGTCTAAATAAACAGGGGGAGAGTGCCAGTCTGCAGGAGGACCTTCAGACATGAACCGTTGAAGAGAGGGACAGACATGCGCAGTAAGAATAGTTTTACCCCAACCAGGAATAGACGATTGAATCAAGCCAGTACATGGACATTGATCCGAACAACCCTTGGCATAAACCATCGCTCTAGTTCAGAATGAAATTTCTTTCCGAATGAGCCGGATAGGATCAGTCTCGTCGATTGATGAGTTTACATGAAGGATTTTAATCTGATCAGGCTTTTATTGCGATTATTTGTGTCCATGTACAAATAGCTAGGGACGACTACAGCATCAATTAGCACAAAAGTCGTGGTCTGTGTTTCTGGTATCATATTGTAAGTTACCCTGGGACTCCCACCTTTAATAATAACCATCAACATTTTTTTTTTTTTTTTAAATCACTGAGGAAATTAAATGAATCAGTAAATTCACTCACAAATCAGCCAAGCTCATGTCCTGCTCTTCTGTTTCAGACAGAGTCACCTCTCTTGATCCGTCCCTACATCAGTGGGTTAACGCTCTCGGAGATCCATGCTGTGATGACAGGAGGGTTTGCCAGCATCTCTGGTACCATCTTAGGAGCCTTCATCTCTTTTGGGGTGAGGCAGGGGATAAGGAAGTAATTACAAATTCACCAAAACATATTACGAATGTTTTAATGTAATATATAACCAACAACTTTTGATCAAATTTTATATGATACATATGTGATAAAATCAAAGTTGATTCTTTTGTAAGATCCAGAAGTCACCGTGATACGAGTCAGTTTGATAAAATGCTCTTTGGATTTATGATTTAGCGTCAACATCCAACCTAACAGACTCTTGGTTGTCCTTGACACTGACCTTGAAGTGCATCATGATGATTGGAGAATGATTAATCGCTAGTTGTATGTTTTGTTTTTTACGTGCCTATGTTTGAGGTTGAGGCATCTCACTTGTTGACGGCGTCAGTGATGTCTGCTCCGGCATCCCTCGCCATTGCAAAGACCTTCTGGCCTGAAACAGAGCCCCCCCGTGTAACGACCAGTCATGACTTAAAAATGGAACGAGGGTAGGACAACACATTATAGGCAAAGACACACCAAATGCAAACTTTTCTTTACAAAAACAAGAGCAGGTTGACCAAGCTGCCACACACACCAGATTAAAAAGTCCAATATAAGGCAAAGAACAAACATATGTACCTGTACTCTTTCTAAGAAAACAACTTTTGGTTGTTATTGAGCTGGGATGACGAGTACTACAACATCAATCACTTTTTAATTTCATCTACACCAGTATGCTGATGACACTGTGCTTTTAAAAAAACACGATGTCAGTCACAGGATTGAGTTTTAAATGAACGTTCAAATGCTGCTTGTGTCTCCTCAGAGAGAGTACAAACCTGTTGGAAGCGGCATCCCAGGGTGCAAATTGTGCTGTGGGTTTAGTGGCCAACATCGTTGTCAACATCATCGCCTTCATGGCACTGTTGGCTTTTTTTGACTCTGCCCTCTCCTGGCTGGGTGGGATGTTGGACTATCCGCAGCTCAGCTTCTCGGTGATTACTACATGCTGACACCAACTCTGAGACAAATTGACCAATCTACCATATCGCCTTGATTGATCAGCAACTGCAAAAATTATGATCAGGGGGACATTGGGGTTATATTTCTAAATATTGATATAACAATGTCTGTTAGTGTGTTCCACATATTGCATGTTCATATCGTGCGTTTCATATCATAATGTATCCTGTCTTATCATGAATATCCCTGCAAATCCCCACCCTAGTATCCAACCACTGACTAGCTAACACTACAGATAGTTACACTATATCATAGGAAAGGCATTATTTCCTATCTGTTGTTGTTAGCATGCTAAGGGGAATGTAAGCTAGGTATTAGTTTAATGCTAATGTTAGCTTTCTTAAATTAGCTAACTTTGCAAGTTCAGAAATATGTACTTCCAGCAGCTAAATAACCATTGCAGAAGTCAGTTTTACACCGAGTCCAAAATATTTCTGATAGTTATTTCTCTTAGCGAAAAGGTTGCACTTTTCCTATCATACGGTGTAACACTGTCAAATTATAATGTAGGTTTGGGTCTAATGCTAATGTTCACTGTGGTTAAACAGTCGCCTTTTTGGTTACCTAACAAGTTGTGCTAACTTTAAAAATATTGCCCAATGTCGTGAACACACGTGACTCTTCCTTCTCGTCTCTTCCTCAGCTCATCTGTTCGTACATGTTCATGCCTCTGTCCTTCATGATGGGTGTTTCCTGGGAGGACAGTTTTATCGTTGCCGAGCTGATTGGTATAAAGACGTTTATCAATGAGTTTGTGGCCTATCAGAAGCTGTCGGAGTTTATTAAGAGGCGGAAAGCAGGAGGGCCGGAATACGTGAACAACGTGAAGCAGTATATTTCTGTGAGTCCAAATGTTAAACTACCTATGAACACAAGTGTGAGTTGTAAAATGCTGCTTTCGTAGACGACCTTTAAAGCCATGCTGGTCTATGTGATACCGACAGGTTATGGTACAGAATTTAAAATAGCTAATTATCAATGTAAATTGTTAGTTTTTGTTGGCAAAAGGAGCCTTATAATAAGTTTGTGTTTAGTATACAATGATTATCATTTGTTTATTTTACTTTATAAGCATATTTAAAAACTTTAAACTTTGAGGTTGTATAGTAAGTAATTAAACAATGCGTATTTTTTTCGTTATAAATAGGGACACTGATAATATCGTACAAAAAAAAACATATTAAGCATTTTATTCTAAATAAAGAAGACTTTTAAACAAATCCCAAATCAAATAAATACGTTCTTAGCACAGATAAGGAGAATATCTTCATAAAAACAGTTGTAGCCTGTTTTCCCGTGCATAGAACAGAAAGTTTGACTTTACCACATTCAAAGTTTAGTCATTACAACGGCGTGTTAATCATCAGCCTGAAATCTTCAAACAGAAATGCACTCCGTAATCTCTCTGACTCTCATGCACTCGTTAAGGCTTGCAGGGTTATAAATCTTCCCAGCTTCTCAACATGGCACCGTTTTACGCGCTGCATCACGTTGGTTGTGCTATTTGTGTCATTCATCAGTTTCTGTTTTGTCTTGTACATTATCCGCTCATCTCACGTCTACACCCCCGCTTTGAAACAAGGCGTTTTCTAAACTTTAACATTTTAACTCTTCTCCGCTTCTTCTGTACGGCTCCCTTCTTCAGCTACTATCATTGATCAACAGAAGCCAAAAGCAGATAGCTCCCTCTGCGGGTTAAGATAGAGTATTGCAATGTACTTTTTGTCTCATCGATTTTAAATGTCCCTTATTTTGCATCAATTATTGTTATTGTCATATTATTATTGTATTGTGAGGTGTTGTGAAAGCCCTACTTTTAATTATTGCAAACATGTTTTTTCATTCAGCAGCGGCATAATATGAGATACATCATGATAAGTTGTATTTATACAGGCATCAAGTTCTTTCCTTTGTGGATTATGTTCCTAACTTTGTGATTCTCTTCATTCAGGTCCACTCTGAAACCATTGCTACCTATGCTCTGTGTGGATTTTCTAACTTTGCTTCCCTGGGGATGACCATTGGAGCAATGTGTGAGTGCCACTTAGTGAACTGATGCACTAATGACATACAGACGAACAGGAACATTACAGTTTGTAGAATTGCTTGCTGATGTCGTATGCAATCAGATTCTGCAACTCTGATTGAGTATAAATTATACATTTCTTGTTAATTGTCCCTATAAGAAAAAAAGGCTCATAAAAAAAACACACAGAAAATCTATGAGGTGCACAGGCTATGGAAAGAAGAAGATGAACATATTTTTTCTGGCTGGCATGAGTGCGAGTAGGTGTAAAATCCATCTGTTACAGTTAATCTAGTGTGTGGGCTAATGAGATGTTTAAGTCTATTCCTTTAGTCTGTGGCTGCTCTAGGCTGGGAAACAAAAGTACACACACATTTACACACATATACACTAGGACCCGGCCGATATGGGATTTTTTCTCCGATATTGATATTAGGGTGAGAAAAAATTAGATACCGATATAGAGATCTTTCTGAGATCTATCTTCGATCTGTATAGATTAACACATTTATTGCATTGGTCCCGAGAATAGCAGTTATCAAACACTTGTGGGAAAAATATATAACGAAGACAAGATGATCACTCAACTGGAAAGTAACTGCGCATGTACATGCATCCCCGCTTGACACTCTGGAGAGTGATAATGCTTTTTGTAATCCATATAGCGCCCTCTGCTGGTGAAAGAGAACTTCTAGTGTAATACAAACTGGTGAATAAATCCAGTAATATCGGCCGATATTATCGGCTGGCCGATTTATCAGTCGGGCTCTAATATATACATACACATACAGTATGTCATTATCCCTCAGGACACTTTACATACTTAAAGGGATACTTCACCCATTTGCATTAAGCTTTGTATCATTAGAAACCTGGTAGTATTTTTGAATGGTCGTGCATCCCGCCCTCATTTTTCCCTGAGACGGGAAAGCTCCGTATTACTTGTCTGAAAAGGAGCCTCCGATGACGCAAAAATCGTCATTTTGCATCATCGGAGGCTGCTGTGGTTAGAGGGGGTGAAACTACATCGCTAGTTCCTCATGTTTTCAACCACTGAAGCTACAGACCTATTACAGATCAGTGGGCGGGACCTCACTGCCAGAATCGAAACTCAACGTCTGCCATCTTGCTAAGAAGCTATGCTAACAGGCTCTGTGGAGAAAGCTAAGAAGAACCGACAATGGCGAAATAAGTATGTTTCAACTTCAAACTGATATGGATGAAGGGATTTTGAAGGTCTTGTGCTCCAATCAGATGTTCGTGGCTATCTCTACGAGCAGAAATATAGCGACCAGCAGTTGAGGCTGATTGAGGAACGGGAGGCGGCTGCTGCCGACAGGCAGGTCTGCAGCCGGGGCACAAGACCTGCCTGTCGGTGGCGGTGAGGACGAGGAGCCCGGGCCGGCTCAAGCTGGGGCGGATTGGTGGTGTCGGTGCTCTCACTGTTTGCCTATGGACACAGACATAGAGTCTGTTTGTTGCCAGGAATTTCTAAGATGCCAATTCCTTCTGGAAGAAATCTCGGAATCAGTTGAGGAAACGTCGGTACATGTGTTGTAGACAGACTGTAAATAGAGCACACTAGCTTCAGTGGGAGTGGCCTGCAGTGCTGTGCATTCTGGGAGTTGTTGTCTTTCATCCACATGAGCCAAAAAGACACTCTTCTGCCTTTTCTCGGTCTAGAAGGTACCAACTTCAAAATGTATTTCACATTTCTATTACATATATGGCCCAATGTCAATACAGATTCATGTTTCAACGGGGGAAGTATCCCTTTAAACAATGTCCTCAAAACAACTGTCAACATACTGTAAATTGACTGATGCAAAGTGTGAACGTGTGAGCTTTTGCTGGTGTCAGAAAAAGGGTTGCACACAAAATGACCTTGCTGAACAAAAGCCTTTGCGGCTGAATAAAGACGTACAAGTTTCTACTCAAAAAAGAGAAAAATCTGAGATTAGAGGTCAAGATTTGCAAGTTGTAAGTGAATAACAATTTCAAAAAGAAGGTAGCTATTAAAAAACTCAATAGTGTTGATTTGGGCTTGTTTCAGTGACCATCTCCTTGACACAATAAATGAAGAGGTCATTCTTCATGAGTGCACTTTGAAAATGAATTACTTGTGTAGCACAAGATAGTGTGGATTATTTGCCAAAAAACTCAACAAATATCCATTTTTGAAATGAACTGAAAATGTTGATAATGGAGTTCAATAAAAAAATGCCACACATAAAGTAGCCTGTTGATGCAGACAAAGACGGAGAAGCAGCTGGGATAGTGAAATATAAGATTATACTTTTATCATATTCTTTTCACTTTTATTCCTAACTTTTTTTCATTCATTTTCCAGCGTCAATGGCTCCAGAGAGACGTGCCGACATCGCCATTTGTGGCTTCAGAGCTCTGATCGCAGGAAGTGTTTCCTGTTTCATGACAGCTTGTATTGCAGGTGACTGTTTACTCTTCAATCATTTATGAATGAATGTCTTCACACTCACACATCAGTAAAGACATAAATCGTCATGCTTTGTCCGTAGGGCCAAAATCGACACAACCAGAAAGACTTCTTAGGAGCTTTAACGTACTCTAAATACTTTTTTTTTCTTAGTAAAGTAATGAAAAAATCTCATGTAATATCTGTAAAACAAATCTATGCAATGTTTTTTTTTTTAGGATTACGATGCTCTGTGGTTTTTCATTAATGGCGGCATTCAGAACATCATTCATCATGTAACAGCATGTAATGACCGTCATTATAAAGTAACTGAAACCAGACCTTCCCTGTGGGTTTCTAGGTGTGCTGTACATTCCTGATCTTCAGTGCCAACATTTTTTGAGCACAGAGTTCAACAAAACCAACGTGACCCTCAGCTCACAACTGGTCACCTGCTGCAAACAGCTATATAACAGGTGTGTTATGACAGTGTGGACCTGTGAGTTACTGTAACAAGCTGATGTGTGGCTCTTGTTTCTACCTGTCTTGTGTTTCTTACTGTAGAATAACTGTATTTCATCCAGGATACTTCACCTAGCTTTATAGTTATCTGAATCACAAACAGCTTGTTAGAGTGAAAACAGTGAGATGAGTAAAGACATACTGTGATTCATGGTGTGTTTCATCCACAGTGTGACGGTGTATGAGACATTGAACGTGACGATTGGAGGAGGATTCAGTGACAGCAGTCTGCAGGGCTGCTGCACACTTTCACCTACGACACACTTTAACTGCAGCCTGGTGCTGTGAGTCACTGTGAACAAAAAAACAATCACCTCAATTGAGCCCTGTGATTTGTTTAAACTATTGTCTTGTGTTCTGTATGGTGCTTTAATGCCTTTTAAAGGTACAGTATGTAGAATTGCATGCTAATGTTTACATTAAAATATCTAACTTAAATTAAAAATGGACTAAACCCATGTTATATATATTTTTTAGTTGAGTACTTACATTACCTCAAATATTTCCAAAAGTTATCAAAACCAGAGAAAACCGTAATTTTATAGTTGTAACGGTACATGTCTTGCAGGCGGCCGCCATGATAGACACGAAATGTTGATCGTTGTCAAGGAAACACCGGATGTTACGTCAAAGACCGCGGCATAAGCTAGCGCTAGCTGCTACTGAAAGCTGCCGTTGTGTCGCTGTATGTGCTGCTTTGATATAAAACGTCATGTAAATTATACTTGGATACATCGTCAGTACACATATTGTCTTTCTCAGGTCGGTTTCGCCCGTTCGTATTGATTCAACAAGGAGTTTGTTCGTTTTTACTCCCATGATACACCGCAAGCCTCGACGTCATCTTTTGTTATTGTTTTGATTGAGAGCCCCCTAGCGGCGGATTTTACATACTGTACGTTTAAGTTAAAGGGGCACTATGTAGATTTTGTAGTGAAATTTTAAAGTTGGAGAAGTGAAACAGTTCTATGCTATATTATCTGGAACACTGTTTGGAGTTAAAAAACTACCAGGAGAGTTACGGTTTCACTGTTGCGGGCCCCCCACCATAACTTCTCGTGTAGCATTTTATCTTCAAACAGTGCGACAGAGACCAAATTTTCCTCTGAGCACAGTTTGTGTATAGAGTTATGAACTAATACCTCAGAATCTGTAGATTTCTCCAACTTTCACATTTCTCTACCAAAACTACATAGTGCACCTTTAAGTTTTACAATTAAAAAAATCTCCAAACATTTGTTGCGCCCCCTGTGGACAAAGCAGGACCTCTAATCTCTTTGGAGATTCTGTCCTGTACATGTACAAGTAGTGTTTGTTTGTTTTTTTACAAAGAAATGGAGAAGAGCGTTTTGTTCATACTAGGAAAGAAAGGATTAACTACATAACTCCACATAAGGCCTGATTTTATTTTCATGACTGATTGTCATGTTCTGTATGTGAATTACTCTGGCAGTGACTTTTTGTGCCTTATGGAGAACATGTTTGTGAAGTGGCTGAGAAACACTGTACTGTATGAGATGTTTGCTAAATGTCATAAAAATGAAGAACCAGTGAAATATCTGTGGCTGCATATCTGATAGAAACAAAAGCTATACTGACTGTCCTTCCTTTACTGATTATAACAGTATTGAGTAAAAGCAGTTTATTAGTCATCCATCGGATGTCACTGTTGTCTTCTTTTTCTACTCTGCAGCACAAATCTAAGTGCACGTTCGATTCATTATGCCACCAGTCAGTCAAACTGGCCTGGTTGGCAGACCAATTGTCAGCATGTCTGGCTCATTAATAAGGACACAAAAGTGATCCAACCAGACTGCGCGGTGGATAAAGAGGAGGGTATTGAGGGTGGGGGGTAAATGACAGTCTTTTCATTAAATCGAGCACAAGCTAAAGGTCAGATGGCTCCCTTCTGGGCAGGCGGGAGGTGTGTTCACATGTGTGAATTTCACACACCCACAGAGAGGGAACATTAGACTCAGCCATCAGACGCTGTCACATATTTTAAGGGTCTGTGTCACCATGTGTGCCCCATCAAAAAATAAGAAAAATCACAGTGAGCTCATTTTCATGTTAGGCAGATTGTCCGGGGGGGGAAAATAACATGGAAACTCAGAGATGGTAGGAAAAGCAAGAAGCATGTCTTTGGGAATTTTTAGCTTGATTTGATTGTTTCTCTGTGTCAAGACTAAAGCTAAAACTAGGGTAGGGCTGGGCAACATATAGAGTTTTTAAAAAATATAAAAATATATTTCCAAACGAGATATAGAGTGAGACAGTACTGTATTAATCAATATAGTTTATGTTGCGTTAAAATAACTTTATACATTTCTTCCATACAGCCGCCAGTTCGCTCATTTCTCCTCGCTCTGCCTCTCCGTCTCAAAGCGAAACTCAAAAACCGCCTGCAGAACGAAATACACAGCTGCTTGCATTTTGTTATGCAAGAAACTGATTTTTTTCATTCTTTTGTAGGGAGGCTTTTTTATTTAATATCATTATTATTTATTTCACAAATGGGTAGTTGATTTCTGTGTCATTTTTTCGTGTACATGTTGAGATTGTGCAGCAGGCTGTTCATAAAAGTGCCTATGTGACATTTTGAATGTGGATTTGATTCAGAACAGACTTTGTTTTTGTTATTTCTGTATAGAAAGAAATATCAAGCTATATAACCTGTATCCCCATTCAGCTGAAAAATATCTAGATTAGATTTTTGGTCTATATCGCCCATCCCTAGCATGGGGCATAAAATCTTGTATCTTTTAAAAACTCAATTTAAAGGAGGTGGTAGGGTTTCTGTTCTTGGACCTTGCTTTTTGAAATCACGTAAATATGGAAATTTGCTTTTCAGTATTAGTTTTTTTCTCATCTTGCCTAACAGGGCTGGACTGTGTTTACTATATAGACACAATGACAAATGTTCTGATTTATTGTGCTGTGATGTCAGACAGAAATCTGCTGTTTGTCTAACAGAAATGTATTAAACATGTTTTTTTGTTGTTTTTAAAAATGAGGATGTTCACTTTAAATGAATAAATCAATATGAAAAACTTGCAGTAAATTATTTTCATTACATAACAATAATTGTCAGTTTTAAATAATGTGCCTGTCTATTAGGGCTGCAGGAACGAAATTCAAAAATCGAATTATATTCGAATATTAAAAATAATAACAATATTCAAATGCTTAATTGCCATTCGCTGATGTAATTTTGTTATGAATGAATAATTGGTTAAAATGTTTTGGATAACGAGTGAATGAAATCACGTGAGGATGTTAATGTTTCTTTAACAGTTTTACAAAAGTAGTCAGTCTAGGTGTATTTTATTAAAAACAAAAATGCCCTTTCTTGAATTAGGCCATGACCCCTCTAACAGCCCGCGAGCGCTATATGTTGTGTCGCGTCGCGTACCCTGGCTGTCCACACTGCATTCGTTTATTTCATTCTTTGCTCTGTGAATTTCAGTTTCCCCTTGCAAACAGTATGACATCTAGTGCTTTTGTATTGAAGGTGGACATGCAGATGTGTGGTGCTTCGTATTGAGGAGCAGCACATCACACATAAACGGCTCAGGTGAGCCAAAAAAAGGTTTTCTCCGGTGTGGTTGACACAAGTCAAAGCTCAACATTTCAATCACGGATGTGGATATTATGAATAAATTGTTATCTCCACTTTGTACAACAAGCCAAGAAGCTGTACTGAGTGAGAAAAGCCAGTGTCAGTGTGTTGTAGAGCCCCCACCTTCCTTGTTCCTCGTCCGTCGACGTGAGTGACAGAGAGGGAAATAGAAACGGGGAGTCGGGGTAAAAACGCCGAGCTGTTTGCGCCATATTAAAAATACTATAGGCAATGCATACATCCAAGTGAACGTTATTCTGTGCCAAAGCTTCATGATAAAGAAAATGAAATGCAGTATGGGCGCAAGGTTTGCCGTAGTAATTAGTAAAATTGTGTTTAGTTATCGTATAGGATAAATAGTAGGAATACCGCAGCCCTACTAAAATATACATTTCCTCTTGTTAGTTAACAAATGTCTTCTGCAGCCCCATACATACAATATAATGGACAAATGAAATCACGGTATATTTTTTATTCTAGGAAAACATCTTGTGTATTCATATGGGTGTAGTATTTATTTGAAATAGTCAAATCTTAGTGTTACGCAAATTTACTTTAGAGAAAAAAACATATAAAACATTAATCATTGAAAAGCGTCAGTAAGATTTGTAAAAAGTGTTGTGTGAAAGATAGTTTGTTAAACACAACATCTTTTGGGTACATTGTATTGAATTGAGGGTATTTGGCTTTGAGGTTTTGATCATCATCAGAGTGCTTACACGACCAACTGATCCAGAGACGACGCCTTCTCACTTACACAATACACAACCCTCTCCCACCTGGTACAGCCCAACACTAACATCAGAATACTGTTTGTTGACTTCAGTTCTGCTTTCAACTCAATCAACCAGAGAAAACTGGTCAGCAAACTGCACACATTGCAGATATGAACCCCCCTCTGTCTGTGGATCAAGGACTTTTACCACCAACAGACCTCAGCATGTCAGGCCAGGAAACAACATCTCATCCACCATCATTCCCAACACTGGAGTACCCCAAGGCTGCGTCCTCATGCCCCTCCTCTACTGCCTGTACACACATGACTGCACACCCAGCCACAGCTCCAACACCTACTGTACTAAAAATGGGCAAATGACACAACCATCATAGGTCTAATTTCAAACAATAATGTGGCAGCTTACAGGGAGGAGGTCCAAACATTTTCCAAACGATTCTCTTTACATTATATATGCTTCCTCTGGGTAACATTATGAGGAAACACGCCACAACTTTTCATTGCTAAGCAGATGACACTCAGCTATACACATCAATTGAGCCTGATGACACCAATCAATTATGAAAACTAGATGCATGCCTTAAGGACATTAGGACCTGGATGACCAGAAATGGTTTGCTGCTTTACTCAGACAAGACAGAATAGATAGATAGATAGATAGATAGATAGATAGATAGATAGATAGATAGATAGATAGATAGATAGATAGATAGATAGATAGATAGATAGATAGATAGATAGATAGATAGATAGATAGATAGATAGATAGATAGATAGATAGATAGATAGATAGATAGATAGATAGATAGATAGATAGATACTTTATTCATCCCCTTGGGGAAATTCAGGTATCCAGTAGCTCACGTAGTCAGACAAACAAACAATAAATTGGACAAACAATAAAAGTCAATAAAAGTCAATAAAATAGTGAGCAATATTGCACATAATTAAAATTGCATATAAAAAAGAAGAACCAGAGGTAGATATAAATAAATAAGTATTGCACTATTGTCCAGTGAGCGTGTGTGTGTGTGTGTGTGTGTGTGTGTGTGTGCATGCGTGTGTGTGTGTGAGGGGGGGCAGAGAGAGAGAGAGAGAGTGGGAGAGAGTCACAATAAGCCCCTGCCCTCGACTGAGGTGTTGTGTAGTCTGGTGGCTGTGGGGACAAAGGATGCTCTGTACCGCTCAGTCCTACAGCGCAGCGAGATGTGTCGTCTGCTGCGGCCGCTTCTCTGTTCTGCAAGTGTGAGGTGTAGAGGATGGCTGGCATTGTCCATGATGGCCTGCAGTTTACTCCGTGTGTGTCTCTCCACCACCACCTTCAGCGGATCCAGTCTCCTCCCAAGCACCAAAGCAGCCTTTTTGACCAGTTTGTCCAGCCGTCTGATGTTCTTGTCTGCTATGTTGCCTCTCCCCAGCAGACGGCAGCGTAGAAGAGGACACTCGCCACAACTGAGTGGTAAAACATCTGCAGCATTTCACTGCAGACATTGAAGGACCTGAGCCTCCTGAGGAAAAAAAGTCGGCTCTGTCCCTTCCTGTAGAGGGCATCTGTGTTCACGGACCAGTCCAGTTTATTGTCTAGGTGCACCCCTAAGTATTTGTAGGTTTCCACAATCTCGATGTCATTCCCCTGGATGTTGACTGGGTTAGGTGGGGGCTTCGACCTGCGAAAGTCGACCACCATCTCCTTGGTTTTGGAGGTGTTCAAAAGGAGACCGTTCTTCTCGCTCCAATCAGTGAAAGCTTTAACCAGATCCCTGTACTCCCCCTCCTGACCCTTCCTCACACACGCCACAATAGCTGTATCGTCTGAGTATTTTTGAATGTGGCAGGACTCAGTGTTGTGTTTGAAGTCCGCTGTGTACAGAGTAAAGAGGAATGGAGCCAGAACAGTCCCCTGTGGAGCCCCTGTGTTGCTCACCACTGTTCCAGAGACACATTTCCCCAGTCGGACGAACTGTGGTCTTCCTGTCAGGTAATCCGTGATCCACGAGGTAAAGGAGGGCTCAACACCCATCTTTTCGAGCTTTCCTCTGAGTGCTGATGGTTGAATGGTGTTAAAAGCGCTCGAGAAGTCGAAGAACATAATCCTCATATAACCCCCCGGCTCATCCAAGTGAGAGTAAGCCCGGTGGAGCAAGTAAAGGACAGCATCGTCCACTCCAATGTTTTGCTGGTAACCAAACTGTAGGGGGTCAAGTGCATGTACAGTCTGTGGTCTCAGGTGGCGGAGAACCAGCCTCTCCAGTGTCTTCATGATGTGCGATGTGAGGGCCACCGGTCTGTAGTCATTCAGCTCAGCCGGGCGCCCGGCCTTGGGTACCGTAACAAGACATGATGTTTTCCACAGAACCGGGACCCTCCCTGTCTGCAGGCTCAGATTGAAGATCCTCCGGAGGGGCTCAGCCAGTTGAGCTGCACAGACCTTTAACAGTCTCGGACACACACCATCCGGGCCAGCAGCTTTCCCTGGGCGCAGCCACCCCAGCTCGTTCCTCACCTCGTCTGCTGTGAGGGACAGGGGGGGCCCAGGTGAGAGGAAGGTGCAGCCACAGTGATGGGACTGCCACGGTGTGGGTATGGGGGAGAAGGTGGAGGGGGGGAAACCGCAGCTAAAGCGGTGGGGGAGGAGATGGGCAAGGCTGTGCTGGCAGGGGCAGGGTCGACACCAGCTGCAGTGTCAAACCTGTTGTAGAAGTGATTGAACGTGTCAGCCCTGTCCACACCACCCGCTGCTGCCTGACAGTTCTTCTGCTTGTAGCCGGTGATGATCTTCATACCCCTCCACACCTCTCTAGTGTTGTTATGCTGCAGCTTTCTCTCCACTTTCCTTTTGTAGTCCATCTTGGCCTGCTTTAAACTCCTCTTTAGTTCATGTTGCACTTCCTTGCGCTTCTCCCTGTCTCCATTCCTGAAGGCCTCCTTTTTCTGGTTTAGGAGTGTCTTAATGTCACTGGTGATCCAGGGTTTATTGTTTGAAAAACAACATACAGTCCTTGTTGGCATGACAGTGTCCCTACAAAAGTTAATGTAGTCTGTAGTACAGTCAACCATTCTATCAATGTCAGTGTCCGAGTTATTATCATTTACCTGTGACTCCAGCAGTACATCCCAATCCGTGCACTCAAAGCAGGCCCTCAGAGACTCACTGGCCTCTGGTGACCACTTCCTGAATGTGCGGGTAGTTGCAGGCTGCCTTCGTACGCAGGGTTTATAGGAAGGCTGAAGAAAGACCAGGTTGTGATCTGATCTGCCAAGTGGTGGAAAGGATGAGACACTGTATGCCTCCTTGGCATTTGCATACAGCAGATCAAGTGTCCTGTTTTCTCTTGTAGGACAGTCAACGTACTGTGCAAAGCCGGTCAGATGGGAGGTGAGGCTGACATGATTAAAATCTCCTGATATCACGATGAATGCATCAGGGTGCTGGGTCTGTACTCTCGCGACAGTCTCGTGAATGACGTCACAGGCTACTGCCGGCCCAGCGCGCGGTGGAATGTAAACAATAATAGCGACGATGTGAGAAAACTCCCTCGGTACATAGTATGGTCTGATACCGACCGCCAACAGTTCAACATCCTGACAGCAGATCTTCTCTTTTACAGTGATGTGACCGGGGTTGCACCATTTAGTGTTTACATACAAAATCAGTCCCCCACCTTTGCTCTTTCCACTCATCCTGGTGTCTCTGTCCGCCCGTACCGCAGTGAAGCCGGGTAGCTCAACACAAGAGTCCGGGATGTTGTTATTCAGCCAGCTCTCCGTAAAACACATAAGACTACATTCCCGGTATGCCCGCTGGTTCTTCACCAGTGCCTCCAGCTCATCACATTTGTTAGACAGAGAGTTGACATTCCCCATGATAATCGATGGTAAAACCGGCTTGTATCTCCTTCTCCTAGATGTTAGCTTAGCCCTTAGCTTAGCACCAGCTCTGCATCCACGATACAGCTCCTTCAGCTCAGCCGGAATAGTGTGTTTAACTCCACGCCTGGTCCATTGCAACGCAAGGATTGCTTCCCTTGTGAATACAACTTTCCCCGGAGCTGTAGTCATTGTCGGTCAAAAAAGCACAAACGAGAACACGCGAAAACACACTTAATACAAACAAACTGCAAGAGCTACAAGGACGTGCTGCCACTCAGTACGGCGCATGCTCAGTTTAGGACTCTGACACTAGGAGAAGTTGTTGAAGTTGTTGTGCTTGGCCCTAAAAACCTAAACTGTCCTTAATGGCATCAGCCTGGCATCTAGCACCACTGTTAGGAATCTAGGAGTTCTATTTGAACAAGATATGTCCTTTAACTCTTACATAAAACAAATTTCAAGGACAGCCTATTTTCCCCTTCGTAATATCTAAGATCAGGCAGATCCTGTCACAAAACGATGCAGGAAAACTAGTTCATGCATTTGTTACCTCCAGGTAAAATTATTGTAATTCTCTTTTATTAGGCTGGCCTGGTAAGTCTCTAAAGACTATTTGAACAGATTTTATAAACAAACAAAGCAAAGTGTTGTTGTGTTCTCAATACAATGAAAATAAAATTCCTATCTATCCTTCCAATTTGGACCTTGATCACATCGCGATTTCCGCATCAAGGCTGACAGCCCTAATTTAAACATTATAAATATGTTTTTGTCAATGTGCAATAAAATAGTGCACATATTTAAAAAATATATATTTTGTTAGTTAATTTGACTTAGCTGCCCATATGATATGTAAAAAATAAAGGGAAGAGAAAGGTGGACTGATGGAGTAAACGCATGTGGAGAAAAAAAGAGAAGAGGTTGAGTATTATGAGGCTGATGCGGGTGGATATTGGATTGTCATGTAGCAACACTCCAACCGATGGAGAGGTGGATGAAGAGGATGAGAGAGAAACTGAATGATGGAGATGAAGTTGTCATCCACCAGCACTCCAAAGAGCACACAAAGGAAGAGAAGGAGAGGGAAGGCCGCTGGGATGAAGGAAGCATATGGAGATGGACTGAGGAAGGCTGGAAAATAGATTGATTGGAACTGGAGTTTGGGAGGATGGAGAGAGAGGCACTTAGAAGAATGATTAGAAAACACAGATAGATGTGAAAGCATGGAAAAAGGATCAGAGGGCAGAGAAGAGATAGATAGATAGATAGATAGATAGATAGATAGATAGATAGATAGATAGATAGATAGATAGATATAGATATAGATAGATAGATAGATAGATAGATAGATAGATAGATAGATAGATAGATAGATAGATAGATAGATAGATAGATAGATAGATAGATAGATAGATAGATTTTTTTATATTGTTTGGTGGTAACAATAGCAAAGGTGTAAATTCTTTGCTATTTGCTAGACTGGAATTGATAGCGATAGCTTAAATTGTTAGCCAATGTTAGCTAATTGAAGCTAAATTACTGTTTGGTAGTTTAATATGATACAATAGGAAAGGTCGCAATCCTTAACAAATCAAATTTTAGCAAGGAATTGGTCGAGTGCTAGCTAACATTATCATTTAACAACTTACTAGAAAAAGAGTTTGACCGAGCCAGAAGCTGGACTTGTCAGTTCATTGCCAACCTTGTTTTCCTTGACTGCTCTTCTTCGAATTGGCTGGTCGTTAAGTTTGCCAGGATTTTAAAGATAATCTTTTCCAGACATGAAAATGGGGCCTACTTAACTGTTTGGATCAAGTTGCATTCATGAGACTTAAAGCTTTGAGTGTTTTCTGTTTGTTCCAACAAATCATGGAGCTCCTCTCCCCGTCCACAGCACACGTTTGAGACAGGTTCTGAGAAAAACCTCCACTGAGCGTTTTATGACTAAATGTGTGTTTAGCCACATGTGCCCTTCATCCCATGTGCTTTCCCTCCTGCTGGGTGAAGCTCACACACACACACACACACACACACACACACACACACACACACACACACACACACACACACACACACACACACACACACACACACACACACACACACACACACACACACACACACACACACACACACACACACACACACACACACACACACAGGAAGACACACACAGGCAAACAAAAACACACCTTTGTGCATATGTTTTCTGACCAGCGCACGCTCTTTCACCATCACACACACACACACACACACACACACAAATTCCCTAGAGGCCAGGCGGGGGGGTCTGGCTGGGACAGAAGTGGACACACGCTGGGTTCAGAGCACTAGTGTGTGATTCAGATTTCTCTTTCGCTCTTTCTTCCAATCTCCCGCTTCCTTCCCTTTCTTATCATCGACACCCGACTCCCACCTCTCCCTGCTCTGTTTATACCCATGTGCCTCAGAAAAGCTGAGTGTTTCAAATGTATTCTGCACACAAACTCATCAGAGCACTGCTCCTGAACCTATAGAGGCAATTAGATATTAGAGATTGAAATCTGGTGATTCCTGCTCCCTCCTTGTTCAAAGAATTGTGTGTTTTCTGCCTTCATCCTGCACTCCCCTCCTCTCCTCTGTCCTCCCCTCGTGTAGCTAGCTGGGTACCAAACTCCTCATTACTCTAATTTAGCAGGCATGCCGCACCCCTAATGGCCTCGGGGGCCCGAAGAATATCAAGTGGCGTTTAATTTTTTAATTTTATTCAGGCCTTACATTCGTTCTATCCCTCCACCAGCTCTTCTGTCCTTGTTTCCGTCAAACCAGATTCCATTTATTTTCCTTTCACAAACAGCTACTAAAAGATGGTTTTGTTTTGAGTGGAGGAGGGGAAGGATGTGAGTTTTAAAAGCATATCAAAGAACCCTCAATTTCCTGCCATCCGTTGTTCCCCGCATTCAACAAGTGTGTACATGTTTTGCTGTTGCTCGTGCTCTTCCAAATGTGTGTGTACTTATTTAACCCTATATCGTTTTCGAAATTAGTCAGGTCTCCATGGTGACCGAGGCAGCAGAGAGCAGGTGAAGGGCCCTTGAGGATGCATTAGGGTATTCTTGCGACAAGGGGGTGCATCTTAGCTGTAACCTGAACTGTGCCTCTCTTAAGGGCGGATGCAGATATCATTGAATCAGCCTGGTATCGCCTTCAGCTCGCTTTACATCTAAATATGATCTTCACTGAGAGCAGGTAATGAGCATGCACACGGAATTTTAAATACGTGATCGTAGAATAAAGTTCAGTGAAGAAGAAAGCTACTATATTTTCTTGAGAAGAAAAACGGTTAACTTTTATATCATTTTTTCTTGGGGAAAAACAGTGAGAAACATACAAAAGTGGTATCTGAATAAGTCAAAATCACGCAGGATATGCTCTAGTAGAGGATGATAAGTGACTTAAAGCTCCATGCAGAGTTTTTAACTGGTTATGAAACAGACACAAAAATACTACAGATGCATTTATAAGACCTACAAAAGCAAATAAGGCCATCAATGACCAGCTCTTGATTATTTCTTAATAATAATTTTGAATGCCTTTAATTGCTTCTGCAGGGTAGGTGTCAGACGAGCATGCGGAAGATACAGCCGTTTTTGAGTATATTTCGGTTACAGTTAGTGAAACAGGAGGCTGTTAAAAAAGAAAGCAGGGTAAGATATTCCTCATAAAACTCAACTTATAAATGTGCGAGAGAGATCAAGATCAGCAAAGAGATGAGATGAACCGCTTTGTCCACTAGGGACAGCAAAATCAACACGAACCAAAATGTAATCACAGGAGCTTTAACAGAGGGAACATGACACCAAATGACTGTAATACATTTAAGAAAAAGCTGCTTGAATTCAAACAGGGTTGATGCAGATAATTACATCAGTGAATGAGAAAAACACTCGTGGTCAGATTGGACAAAAAGAGGTCCCTACATAGTTATGTTTGTACGCGTGTCAGGTGAGAGACATGATTCAAGATGTGCAGATATTATAGACACAATCTTTTTTGTTTTTTATCAGACACAATGGAATTCATTTGCTAAGTAGGTCTTATACAATATGTAACTGAAAAGCAATAATGAAGAAGCTCCTGTAATTCCAAACTCTCGTGTGTGGGCAGCTGCAGGCTGTGAAGCATCTGGTGCTCAAGAAACAGTGAAAGTGGAATAAACACTTGGCTATATGTATATAAAAATGTAGTAATTATCCTTCAATTACATGTAATTATTCTTCAATATGTGCAATATTTACAAATTCCCTACAGAAGCTGACAAGCCTCAATTACCGTGGTGGCGTCTCTCTACAACATTTGCACGTTAGAATATAAGCGGTCGTAAGAAGTGAGCAATTCTCTACTTGTACTTTAACGTCTTCTATGCAAGACTTCCTTGTCTGTGGGATTTTAACTTCTGCAACGTAAAAACTGTCATTTCTTGGTCCATAACATCCCGGAGCAGCGCCCGTTTATCTGTTGAGTCTAAGTTTAGTTCAACAGTATATTAGAAGTAATAAAGCAGCTTCACCAGAGCCGCTGTTTGTCAATAAGCAAGGCAGGCAACTGCTTGGGGCCCCAGGCCAGTGGGGGGCCCTTAGGGCTTACAAACTTTAAACCACAGCAGTGGGTCAAAATGTGCAAATTTGTTTCTGAAGTGTGCCATGCATTTTTGCTTTGAAAGCCAAGGTTTTCCAATGACAGTCACCGAAGTAAAATGAAGAGGAATTATCTGTCTGAGTTAAAAAGAGAGAGAAAGAGGAAGACGAGTAATTGCCGGGAAACTGGCAGACATAATGCGGATGGTTGGAGGAGCCCCCCAATGAATTTTTGCCTAGGGCCCCAACAGACTCACCGAATCACAGAATCACCACTGAGCTTCACTCAAAACTCACTCCAGCGGTATGAGCCAAAATAAAAACATATTCTCCTGATTAACTTGCAATTTCCAGTCTGAAGTTCACATAAATAACATTATGACACAGATTTTTTTTAAATAAAAAAATATAAGCTTCGGATCAGTCAGCTCTGATGCCTTTCAGGTAGACTGTTATTGTACAAACGTTTACCCCCCATGTGACGAATAGCTCTCTGAAATGTACTCGTCAAACAGAAAATCTAACCGCATTTTGCGCTAGGCAGGTGTTAATTTCGGACCCTGGCCCCGTGGTTTGCTAAATCTAATCTTATATCTGATTCTGATATCTGATATCAGTTATTTGGAAATCGACTGGCTGTACCAGAAGTTTTGAAATACGTCTCCCCAAAGATCTATGTTGTCATCAGTTGATGGCTTGTGGGATCTGAGATGTGACTAGTTTCAATTTTTCTTTTAGACAAATCTGATGTATTTATGTTATTTTTAACTACAAAAATCTTACTTTTATAGCTATGATGTCCAGACCTCCAGGTTTACTCTGTATAAAGAGCTGTTTTTCTGTGTCCATCCTATGTAATACTGCCTTATAATTTCCCCCCTCCCCCTCTTCGTTCTTCCCTTCACTCCATTTCCTCTATCCACTGTTGTATTTAGGCTCATCAAATTAGAATCCAGAGTAAGAGGCATCTCCGTTTCCTTCAGAAACAGATTGAATTGAGTAGCTTGAAAGCAGAAGGCTTGAAAATGAAGAAGGGGGGGGGGGATTTTGAGAGGCTGCAAGAAGATAAAAGGACTGCAAATGAATATAGAGACAGCAGAGCTACACCTGTTGACAAAAGCCAATTACAGAAGTGCAAACCTATAACAAAAAGAAGTAATGTATATAGGAGGAAACAGAGATAACAAATGACTATAAAGTTTTGTGCAAACAGAGAAGGAACTATTTCTTCGCACATTAAGAACATTTTTCAACAGCCAGCAAGCAGAATTGAAAAACCCCAAAGTTACTTAAATCCTTCTTGTTAGCTGTAGATTTCAAGGAGACTTACCAAACCACTTCCTATTTCAAATAAAAGAAATCAGATGCAAGATGTTTTAACATAATGGAGGGCTTAATAATATATAATTAGACAGCATTATAGCATAATAGAAAAACAAACATGCTTGCAGGGCAAGACATTTGCAAGAGTGTGATAATGCATTCTAATGGACATGCAACAGTTAGCAGCCAGCTGCATCATTTCTGATCAGCTCCATTAATAAGACTTCATAATGTCCCCACAGACATCCAAGATTTGTTTCTCTTGTGTGTGATTGCGCATAAATGAATGACTAATTTTGATTGTTGGTATAATTTTGCCTTCCAGGCCACATAACCCTGCTCCTCCCCCAAGTGCTACAGCTTTCTGTGTGTGTGTGTGTGTGTGTGTGTGTGTGTGTGTGTGTGTGTGTGTGTGTGTGTGTGTGTGTGTGTGTGTGTGTGTGTGTGAGTGAGAGAGAGAGAGAAATTGTGTATGTATACCAGAAGCACATTAACCCTGATTGTTACTACTGAACAACAGAAATGTACATACAAGTTTGTGCTTCACAGCATGTTATATTAGCAGTATAAATAAATAATTGAAATACAAGTCATAGTCACCATAAATATTTGTGGGTTTAGCTGTGAGCAGAAATAACTGCAGCATTAACGAGAATTGGCTAAGCAGCAACACACAGCTGCTAGGTAGCAACTGCCTCCCAGCTGTAGCTCACGTTAGCGCAAAGCACACAAAGTGATTACTTTCTGCTTTCAAGGCTTATTTACCTTATTAATGCAACTAGATAAGACAGTCCTCTTCTTCATCGTCCTCATTATCTTCTGTTTGTGAGCACAATGTCCACAACTATGTCAGCTGTTTGGGCGCCGGTAGCCTAGTGGTTAGTGTGCGCGCCTTGTGTACAGAGGCCATAGACCTCCAAGCTGGCTGCTCAGGTTCGAATCCGACCTGTGGCTCCTTTCCGCATGTCATTCCCCACTCTCTCTCATCTTGATTTCTAACTCTATCCACTGTTTTCTCCAATAAAGGCCTAAAAACAGCCCAAAAAATAAACCTTAAAAAAACAACTATGTTAGCTGTTAGCATCCTAATTGCTGGAACAAGTAGTCCTTGATTGTTTCCATCATCATAACTCTCAGTCGTTTCTAAACAAAAAGTTGTATATTTTTTATATCAATGTAAATGTCTGTATTCAGCTGATAAGCATGAACTTATTGTATTAACTCCTTTTCTAGAAACTGTCAGAGTAACGTAGGTCTTTGTTGTCCCAAACATTCTTGATATGAACCAACCAATCAAATGCCACATCAAGCATCAAGAGCCATAATCGTGTCACACGAACATCATTATGGAAAATAAAAACAAGATTATATATATTATCAAAAATACAAGCCAGATTGATTTGATCATATGTACATATAACATACTGAGGGGGACTCTTTATTAAAGATGTTAAAGACCCCATTTACAGGTTTTCTACATGATGATAAGAAACTTGAGGAGGAAAGAAATAGAGATGTAAAAAAAGTTCAACACAATCATACACTAATAGAGGCAGCATTAGCACCCTACTGTTGCCAATAAATTGGTCTACAATTTTAGAAAAAGCTGGAGAGACCAATGTGAAAACACTGTTTCAAACTCGTGCCCAGGGTGTCAGACACATTTTCATGTCACTCACCATAAAAAAGAAACATATTGGCATAGCAACATGCCTGGAGAGGATCTTTTTTTGTGTGTTTGATTGCGTCAATATTCAGCCTGGCTTTGAGTTTCTGCTCTCAACAGCACGCAGGAGGGACTGACACATTACAACACATTCACTGTATGTGAAGTGGAGGCTGCTCACGTTAAAACGTAGAGTTTTCCATTATTTGCTTCTTTGCAAATCCTCAAAACCACAGCCATCACTTTAAGATAAAATAACTGTATGACAATCTTAAAGATGACTTTGAATACTTTGAAAAACTGTGTTTTCAACTTCTTGTCCCTCATTTACAAAATCTAGAAATACGCATAGATTTTTTTCTGATTTATTTTGCATGTTTAACTGGTCTCTGAAACTTGCTGAAGAATCAGTTCTCAGTGTCTTTGCACTGAATTTTACGGGGGGGTTTTTTTCCTTTCTGTTTTGCCTTTCCTGAAGAGCTGGCTGAGAAGAGACAGGAGAAATCAGGGAAGGGGGTTAGGAGGGCATGACAAACAACAAAAGTCCTCCATGCAGTTGTATGATATGGGTCATGAAGTCTTATCAATCACTTCAGCTTCAGCTTGCTTAAAACAAGTTTTTTAGTATATATTCTGAATTTGAAATACTCGTGCAAAAAACATGTTCCTTGTGTCAAAATAATACAATTCTATCTTGAAGTTTTAAAGTAAGACTGTTCCAGAGTTCAAGCCATGTGAAAAACGTCAAACACTGTTATTTTATTTTCCGTCAATGCAGAAAAAAGAATAGAAGATCAGTTTATAATAGAGCGGCGGGGACACTTAGTGGAGTAGAGTTTATACAGGGAGAAAGAAGGACAAGTGAGAAAAAGCTACAGTGGAGGATGAAAAGCAGAGAGTAATAATACAGCAACCTGAGAGCAAAGGCTGGATGGTGTGTTGTGAATGCCTAGCCTTCACCAGCAAATTTTGCCTTTTTTTTTTTTTTACACAAGAAAAACACAAGTTTTTTTTCCCCTGTATGCCAATCACTACGGCAACAACACAAGCCGTTACCAAACAGCCCTTTCAATCTCTGGGGGAGTCGTGTATATGTGTGTTTCCTGAATTGGTGTTCCATTTGGTTTCACACTAATTGGAGTTCTGTCAGTAACCTTTTCTTGTCTTCCCGTCCTGTCAGCACAAACATATGTAAAATACCTCTGAGGCACAAGTTTAAACATAAACTCTTAGGTGATTTTTTGTCGTATAGAAGCCCTTCAGCCAGTATTTCCTCTTTCTGTCGGCCTTTAAACTACATACCTTCTAATCTCTCTCCTGGTGGATCTCATTTCCTCTTAATTCCTCCTTATCCCGATGGTTTCCTGATGGCGACCTTTCATTTCATATCCTGCCTCGTGAATCGAAGGCATTAACTCACACAGTCACAAACGGGTGCACTCACCCCATAAATTAACACCCCAATGTCATATATGGCCCTTTGAAAATGTGACCAGATCACCTAAAGATCACTTGCGGTAATCTCCTCCATGAATAAAAAATATCAGGGATTCAGAGGCGTTGAGTAGATGCTGAACAGCTGGATAACTACTTATTGACTTTGAAGAGCCACATTGATCTGAGCAGAACATTAGTTTGGCATGCAGGTTAGGCAGGTTTGATGGGCAATAACATCAGTACGTTTACATGCACAGTTAAGTTCAGCTAGGGATGTACACGTGTAGTCCACTAAGGCCCTGTAGTGTTTTTTCTAGGCAGACGAGCGCTGGCTGTGCGCTTGGGAGTGCTTGCATGAAGCGTTTGTGAACTGAGAATAAAAGCGCTGCCTGTCTCTATGACAACATTCTGTTGACAGCCACCGCTGTAGGACTGACACTGCTCAGTTGCTTATATTACTGCATATTTTATATTTGAAATATATAACAGACATGGAGACTTGTAAAAAGCGGCGGTGATATCAACAGCGCCTTTCTGAGAAATTTAAAGATGTTCAACTCGAAGCGCTAGGACTGGCACAGAAAGGTGGAGCGCTCCAAATAAAAATAAAAAACGGCTGGTGCTGCACTTTTTGTCCCGGCAGCCAGAAAACAATCGAAAAAGTCGCTGGCGGTCAGGAAAAACGCTAGTTGGACACGGACTTAATGTACATAAGTCATCATCATCGCTAGTATGCACCAGAATAACTAGTCAGTTAAAGTCAAAATGACTGTATTATTCTTATATGTTGGTCAAATGTAATGCTCAAACTGCAACCCAGCCCCCCACCACTAGCCTGGGGCATAGGGTTGCAAAATTCCGGGAATTTTCAAAGTTGGAAACTTTCCATGGGAATTAACGGGAATTTATGGGAATTAACGGGAATTTATGGGAATAAACAGGAATAAATGGGAATAAACCGGGAATTTACAAAATTGAAGGTTGGCCCTTAACTGGGAACTTAAATATAGTTGGGCTTAAACAACCAGATTCCATGCAAGTACACTTGAATATCTATGCTATTCCTCAATCACATGCACATAGCACACTGCTTAATGCGGGGCTATTGAGGCCAAGCCCCCTACATGCACTGTGCATTCCTCCATCACATGCACAGATGATTTCTAGAACCACACAAGCACAAGACTATTGAAGCCACACATTTTAGCCTGTGGACTACATAAAGGGAAGTAAGTCTTGATGATATTATGGGGTAATATATTCTAAAAATGTGATGTAAATCTGTTGAAATGTTTTTTTAATTGTATTATTTTGCATGGATGTCTGCTTAGGACAAAACAAAATGTTTATATTTATGCTTGGATATGATACAGTTTGATTAAATTACCCTCAATTTCCAGTTAATTCCCATAAATTCCCATAAATTCCCATAATTCCCATAAATTCCCATAATTCCCATGGAAAGTTTCCAATTTGGAATATTTCCAAAATTCCCAAGCTTAACTTCCCATGGAAAGTTTCCGGTAATTTACCGGAAATTTACTGGAAACTTTCCACCCCTTTGCAACCCTACTGGGGCAGTAGCTCCGGTTAATGGGCCTACTCTCTCCACTCTACTTCCCAGATGTAAACAAGCACAGTGAACAGATAGCATCTTGTAGAGGAAGCGCAGTTTGGCAGGATTTTTATATAGGAAATTTATATCAAATGTATGTCGGCTGTGTCAGGTTAAACTGGTGCATAGCCCCATTTAGCACAAGCATGTGGATGTTAACCTGCAGGGAGGAGCATGGCTGGCAGTGCTAGCACTGCTAACATTAGCCACTCTCAGCAAACCAAATTACATTGTTTACCTGCAGAGAATTTTTTAATTTTTTTAAGATTTATTTTTGGGCTTTTTGTGCCTTTATTGGAGGATAGGACAGTGGATAGAGATGGAAATCAGGGAGAGTGGGGATTGACATGCGGGAAAGGAGCCACAGGTTGGATTTGAACCCGGGCCGCCCGCGTTGAGGACTATAGCCTCCATATATGGGACGCATGCACTTACCACTGCGCCACCAGCGCCCCTACCTGCAGAGAATTTTGACAGTTTTTTCTACCTTTAGACTAGTCGGTTAATAGGAATTTAAATTTCCATTTAACCTTCTAGGAAAGGAGTCGGCTGGGAACTTCAGTTCTCGCGGACAGTTCTGTGACTTCTGTGATCATGATATCAGACGCACTTTTATTGTAAATCAGTCATGGAAAACGGGCAGTTTTGGTTTGCATCAAAGAACACAAAAGTGGTGAATGATGTGCTACAGGTCACTTGACTGACATTGCACATCCTGCAATGTGACTATTGCACTGACCTTTTATCTGCTCTTCTTCATGTTTTACATCCACGTTGCAACATGTTTCTCCTAAATAAAAGAAATCCAAAAAACATTGAATTTTAAGTTTATTCAGAACGATTAGTCTGAGGGTAGCTGATAGCTAGCTTAAGCTTCATCTGACTGCAACAAAGCACGGCCATTATACCCAGGCCTTCATCCCATAGGTGAAATGTACACATGCTGAGTGAGAAAGCATTGATTCTGTGCTTCAAAAAACATTTCCTATTTATTGGGATGAATTCAGACTTTTTCCAATGTACTTATAACGAATGCTCATATCACGATAATTATTAATTGCACAGCCCTAACGCACGAGTCTTAAGTCTTCTCCAGCCTGCGTTTTCTCTTAATATTAACTAGGGATACAGAACAAGGCTTCATAATGTTCAAGAGGTTTAAGGGCGCAGAGAAAGCACTCTGCACAGCTTTTCAAATTACCTTCCTAATGGCCAGCTTGTCAGGCTTCCTCGTCTCGGTGGAGAAAGAAAGGACAAGTGGGGGGAGTGATCCATTCTCTTCCTTGTCACAGCAAAATCACTCATTCGTCTCTTTATGTGGTACCCTTGCGTTCCTTTCTTTTAAGTCCTGCTTCTCAAGTGCAATCCCGCTCATATTCAAATGGAGGTAATGATTCGGTAGTATGATTAGAGGCCGGCAGTATTGTTGGCTTGTCAATCGATTGTCTGCGCTCTGTCAGAGCTGCCTCACCTAGCCGAAAAAAAGTATTTTTTTCCCATTAAGTCTGGTTAACAATCCCTCACCTGAGTCAACAAGAAGAGATCAAAGTTCACATTAATTCTTTCTTCCTAATTGCAAGATTCAGACTCATTAAGGTCTTTTCATGTCTCACTGCATACATTCCTCCTACCAGCTTTCATTCTTATGATTCTTATATATTTTTTTCCACAGAGCTTCAGCTGCCCAAGTTAGATGTATTAACGGGAAAGTTTGAAAGCAGTCTCATTCTCTTTAAAAAGCCAAATGAGTCTGCATTTGGTGCAATGCTAATTAAAAGATGACATTGCTAAGTGACTAAATTCCTACGGTGGCCATATGGCCATGATGTCACACTGATGGTGGGGAGCTCAGAAGTTGTCATCATGTCTTGCTGTTATGCTCCAGATTTAAAGGAGCAATAAGTAAGATATCTGCTGAATTAAATCATAAAATGACCTAACAATAACTATATCATCAGACATTAAGGGAACATGCTGTGTTGAAGTGATGGCTTCTCTGACAACAGTGCAGCAGCCTCCTTCTAAGTTTAGATTCTGGTCTGTAATGGTCTGTATTTGTTTGGCCCAGAGAAGGTAGGCACCCCCACACGGCCGTTTTGAACGCCCCTCGGTTTGCCAGGTAAACGGCAAACAAACAGGTGTCGCAGCGTTGGAAGCGGGCAAGCTAATTATTTCTGATATGACTGATTCTACCCGACCTAAAAAGCCTCAACAATTTTCTAATAAGCTCCACGAGCAGAAACGAAAAACACAGAATTCAGAAACATTTAAATGAAAAAAAAAAAAAAGTTGCATTTATTAATGTGATGGCAGAAATCTGATAATAACGTCTGTAAAATACAAACTTGAAAATAAAAAATATCTGAATGAAAGAATCTTTCGTTTTCCTGCTTCAGTATACGTCTATTTTTCTACACATGCTCCTTTAATGGGCTTTAAACGTACAGTATGTAAAATCTGCCGCAAGGGGGCTCTCAATCAAAACAATAACAAAAGAGATGACGTCGCTCCTCGCAGGGTCTCATGGGATACCCCCCCCCCCCCGTGAAAACGAATGAACTCCGTGTTGAATCAATAAGAACGGGCAAAACCAACCTGAGAAAGACCATATATGTACTGACGATGTATCCAAATATAATTTACATGATGTTTTTATCACAGCAGCACATACAGCGACAGAACGGCAGCTTTCAGTAGCAGCTAGCGCTTAGCTAATACAGCGGTCTTTGACGTAACATCCGGTGTTTCCTTGACAACGATCATCATTTCGTGTCTGTCATGGCAGCTGCCTACAAGACACGTACCGTTACAACTATAAAATTACGGATTTCTCTGGCTTTGATAACTTTTGGAAATATTTGAGGTGATGTAAGTACTCAACTAAAAAATATGTATAACATGGGTTTAGTCAATTTTTAATTGAAGTTAGATATTTTAATGTAAACATTAGCATGCAATCTTACATACTGTACCTTTAATATACAGGCCAAAGACTCAGAAAATACTTTTTTCAGTTACTATAAACCCCCTGCAAAAGTTTTTCATGATTCATTCCTCTTAAAAAGCACAACAATCATCCTTCTATCCATCCCGATGAGCCAAAACAAAGTAGAGGGGTACTTTTGTTTCCAAAGTCCTGCTCCTCATAATTTTCTATTCCTTTAATGACTCACATCCTCCGGCCTCAGCAGACACAAACACACAAACACACACACACACACACACACACACACACACACACACACACACACACACACACACACACACACACACACACACACAGGTACACACACATAAAGAGGTATGTTATTGCCATGAAGAGAAACCATTTGCTCATTTTTGATGGAGGCCTAAAAAGGAGGTTGAGCTGTCTAAGTGGATTTTTCATTACTAAATGTAATAGGGCAAAGAAAATTACAGCAGCTGCAGCGGGAGGGGTATTAGGACTGCTCATGTACTTTTTACATTGACATTTGTAATGACCAAAGAGGTACAGTGCAGCTGTATATGAGCATTAGAGAAATTAGCACAGTGCTCTCTTCCCTGTGTGTGTTCAGTCCCTCCTGCCTCAGCCTCCTCCACCCGCCTGCTGTCTGCAATTTGGAAAGGTACATCCAAACTCACAGTGGAAGAAAAAAAAGCATTTTGTTTTTTTTCCTCCTGCTTCCGCTCAGGACTGAGACTGAAGTGGAAACTAACATGGAGGAAATAATATTGCAAATGGAAAGCTATTAGGGCAGTCAAGCACTTTCTCATACTGCTTCTGAAATATGTAATTTATGGTGTGCTGCTGCTTGACAAACTTTTAAAGACTCAAAAATTGTAATTTCCTCACAAGACTGCGCTCCGGCCTTTCAATGAAGATCCACAGTGTGTTTGTAATACATTTATGAAGGAAATGATGAAGGTCATAAGCTTCATTAGAGATATCTGATGAATGAATTCCTGCTGTTTAGTGATTAGTTTGTGTCATCTGCACCACATTTTTCCTTGCCCACTTCAGTCCTAATTTACTGCCAAGGCTGTATTTATTTATATATCAGTGTTGGAAAAAGTACTCAGATCTGTCAGTGAAAACAGTGCTTCCCTGTGTGTTTATCAGGTAGGGGTGGTGGCCTGTTCCTAGGGGGAGGCAGGGGGCAAGTTTCACCCCCAACTTCAACAAAAAAAAAGATGTTTTATTCGTTTTCGTTGTGTTTGCTTTTAACATTACGTTTACTTTATAGAGTTAAGAATTATACCATAACATATTTAAGATAGCCTACTTTAATGGTAGAAGTAGATATGATTATTGGGGTAAAACAAATATGATCCTTTGTGTGTGCACAAATTTCATGCCGGTGCAAAAGTTGGGCAGCCCCTAAATGTTTTTTTTCTTTGTATTTTATGTACTTTATTAATCCCTGAGGGAAATTCTGGTTTAAACTCTACACTATTTTAAAGACATGCTTCTCACACACACAGGCCCGAATCACACACACATGCACAAACAGGACGATTAGTGGAGATATGTCAGAGTGGGGCTGCTACACACTGATACGCACCAGAGCAGTTGGGGGCTCTGTGCCTTGCTGAAGTGCCCTGGCACCTCTTGAGCTACCAGACCAACTTCCATATTTTGGTCCACACCAGGACTTGAACCGCCCCTACTGCTTGGTGAATGGGGCGGCAGTAGCTCAGTCTATAGGGACTTGGGTTGGGAACCAGAGGGTCGCCAATTCAAGTCCCGGTGTTGACCAAAATATGGAAGTTGGTCTGGTAGCTGGAGAGCTGCCAGTTCACTTCCTGAGCACTGCCGAGGTTCCCCCCCCCCCCCCCCAGCTCAGGTGCGCCTGCTGTGGAGAGCTCCGTCACTCTGACATCTCTCCATTAGTGCATGTCCATAGAATCCTGTTTGTGCAGGTGTATCAGCCGATGTGTGTGTTGCATGACTTAACAGAGTGTAAAAACAGAATTTCCCCTTGCGGGGATCAATAAAGTAAATCTTAATGCGTTTGTTACTTTGGCCAGCAGCAGGACAGAGGGTTCTGTTGTTGGGACAGAGAAGGCAACAAGTGAAGGACAGGGACTCAACTTTAACCCAGGAAAATGTAAATCTTCTTCCCTACATCGATCTATTCCACAGTGACTGAAGCTGCCTCTGCTGAGAGAGTCACTGGCTTCATAGCTGTAAAGCATTTCCTATTGAGACTGACAAATCCAAGAAACAAACATAGAAAAGACATGAGGTACTATTAATAGTTCCTGTCAAGACTGAGCGTCACTAAATTGTCTTAAAAGCACAAACAGACTGTTTCTGTTGAGACAAGCTCAGCAACAGACAGGCCAGTCAATGTTGATCACCCATCAACGATCCATCTCCCTCTGTAATCATTTTTTTATGTTGGTATCGTAAATGTGTCAGAGAAATATCTTTAATGGAAAATAAAATACAGTATAAGAAAGGGAAACAGTACCTCCTTCATGTTAGAGGACGTGCACAACCAATGCTCCCCAAACCACCGCAGGATATGCAAGGCTGATGTCATGCATCGGCCTACATGTAGTTAAAATGAAATATACTCAGGACGTAAGACGACAGCTCACTCTATGTAGGAACATGCGAGCAGAGCAGAGACATTGCTCAAGACAGCGAAACGCTTAAAAGACGCTCCTGCTCTGCTGAAATAAGTGCACACTAATTACGCAAAGTATTTTGAGCCTTTCTTGTGGAGTGGCGGGGACTTGACTTGGGGTGGCAGGCCACCCCTCCAGATGAAGTTAGGAGAAACACAGAACAGTTGTAAAAAGTAGTGCAGCAAAAGCTAGATTGTTCATAGCAGGGCGTATAATTTTTCTGACACAACACAAAAAAATTACCATAACGACAGAACTAGATTTGGATATAGAATTAAAGTGCACCTGATTAAATATGATGGTACTTTTTTGCACATGCAAAACACAACAACAACAACCACACACAACTGAAAACCATAATCATAATGGAAAAAAATTGTAAATGTAATATTACTCAGCTGTAAGCAAAAACAATAACATACAGCAGGTGAATGCTCTGCTACCATGGAAACAGCTACACACTTCACCTGCTAGCCAGCAGTAAGCTAGCAGGCTAGCACATAACAGAAGGAACCAAACGGAGCTCACTTACTACATATATATTCCTCTTCTTCGCCCTCTTCCTCCTCTTAATTATCCTCAGTCAGGGGCAACACCACGATGTTAGATTTCTCGTAGCTTGAATTTGCGGTCTGTGAGTGTCCCCACTCCATCATCAACTTTCCCTCTTAAAAGAAACCCCGACTATAATAAGTTGACAAGCGCAAAGACATTGTGTTTCTCTATGGACACCCTACACTTGCTTTAACTTCTAGACATGAAACTTTTGCAGCCATGTTTGAACTTTACTGCTCATGCCTGATCCTCTGAGAGCAACGGGGCGGTAAACTCGTCTAGCCTCCGACAACAGGTGTTGTATCATATAAAGCTACCTATCGCGGTGTGCTACTAAACGACTCTGCGCATGCGTAGCCCCACAACCACATGCTTTTGTCCCCATGCCAATAAATTAATGCAACCTTCTCCTGACTAAACAGGTGTTATATCGAATAGTGCTACTACCCAGGGTTGGAAAATAAGCTACTGAATTTGCTCGACCTACCTGCCACGGTGGCGGGTAAATAAAGGTGAGGTGAGGGATTTTATGATTGTGATGACTCTCCTCATATAAACTCATACTTTAAAACAATACATTGATTTGGCCTCTCAGTAAAGGTTTACTTGCAGACTCTAACCAGCCTCAAAATAATAAACTTTAATAAAAAGAATCATTTTTGAATGTTTATAAGCAGACAAAAACGACAGAATTTTCTTCAATAGTTTAAACAGTCCCCTTCATAAATAAAACCTATAACTTGAATACTATAAGCCTTGTTATTCGTCATTACATTGTGCTGCAGGTTAAAATGAAGTGGCTGCCCATACAATCTCCTCCTCTGGCCACTTTTGGAATAGAAACACCTCACCAGCATCCATAAATTACTAGAAGCTCTAAAAAATGAACACATATTAAGTAATGTTAGTTTGTCATATTTACGCTGCTATGCACCGCCTGTCTATTTGAGTGATACACACACTGTATTAAATCTCAACTGTAACATAACTTCCACTGAGACAGCTCTCCCTTCATTTCATTCACTCCATCACCCAATATTTATTCCACTTGATTCTCCCTATGGGTTGCTTCTCCACCCCCCCTCCTCCTCTCCATGTATCCAGCCTCATTAGCACATAACAGCCAATCCACATGCATAGCAAGACCCTGATTTAGATGTTCAACCTAATTATCCCTTAATGAACCAAGACAAGCTACCTGAATGGGAGTGCACAGAGGTGTGAAGACAAATACGTACGTGTGTGTGTGTGTGTGTGTGCCCCCCCTGAACGGAAAAACAATGTATACATCTCATGTGGTGTCTTTGTAAGCTTGTTTTGCAGTTTCACAATGAAGACAACATACCACATAAATAAACTGTTTAATGGCAGACAAGACACATTGAATTGTGTAAAACAAATTGATGAGATGTTTCATCTTAAAGGGAAAATCAATAAACTGCAGAGCGACTTTTAATTCTAATTATGAGTGCTTAAACCATGCACGTCCCAGAGGTGTTTTTGATAAAACATATCAAAGAAAATTAAGTCTAATTTGTCGGGTTATTTATCTGATCTTAAGGATTACATCACTGATTTAATAGGACACAAAGGTAAAATTAACAGCAAGGTCTTTGCAACACGTTTTATTAGTCAACAAATTCATAAAAAACACAGAACAATCACATAACTATACACAGTAAAATAAAGAATCAAGAATTAAACGTGTGCTATGTGTATTAATCAAGAGAGAAAAAACATAGATGAGGATCTATAATGAGAAGAAGTAATCAGAGCTCATGGTCTCTCCTTTATCATCTTCTCCTCTCATTATTCTCTAAGGGGGGGTTTATTAAAGACCAACGATGCCCTTGGATATTTAACCATTTGTCAGTCAGAAGTAATGGATGTACTGAATAAATGCAGAGGCTGCCAATTCATTAACACAATCAAAATGTAATTTCTTGTCTGGTCTCCCCGCCTAACTTCCCTGCTCTCATCCCACATGCTTCACTCTTCTCTTCTCAGAGAATGAAAGCACAAAAAATTGTGACGCTCGACTCTTTTTTTTTTTTTTTTCTTCCTTTTTTTGTAACAAATATGTTATCATTAAGATACAACACAGATACATCTGTAATCTGTCTTCTTTGGGAGCGATGCATCGGAGCTCAGGCTCAAAATAGCTCTCTGAATAGATGAATGATTTCCTCTAATGACAAATGACAGAATGTCACATTCACATGTAGCAGATGGGATGCATTTCAACACATTGCCTGCTGATCATCCAGTTCACACATTCTGCTCTCTGATTCGGAGGCAGAGGAGCAGGTTGATCAGCAAGCCTTTAAAATAAATTACCTTACATGAGGAAAAAACATTCAAGGCAATGCTGATGAGGAGTTCTATTTGTATCAATTTTGCCGGCCAATATACCTCTCAGCTGCCTGTCATTTCCTCATTATCGCCTACTTCCCCTGGACCTCCCCTCTATGTTTATCTACTCGTTTCTTTAACCCTCTGCTCCAGCTCCTGGAGCGCAATTTCATTGACTGGGTCTGCCTTTGTCACAACAGCTTTCCTGCTCTCTGGTTCAACCACGATAGTCATAACACAGCACATGTCCACCAGTTCCTCTTGACAGCGCCTCATCCCAGCGTCCAGCTCCCCTCTCCTGGCCGGGTCTCGCTTCAGAATCGCCTTTTCTGTCACTGAGAAGCCCAGCAGGCCGGTCAAAACCTCATCAGACAGCTCTACGTCCAGGTAACCCGTTCCGTCGGATATTGTAGCACAGACACGCCAATGGCCGCTGTTGCTGCTAAGTTTCCCCAGAAGAGTCACAATGAAAGCTTTGACACGGATCTCTATGGGGTGGTGCTGTTCTTTGGATTTGTTCTCCTCCAGCAGGCACAAATATGTAAAAGGTGGAGAGGTTAGAGTGAGAGCACGACCTGAGCTACAACTTTGTGCAGCTGAAAATCTCTCAGTTTCTGTGATGCTAGAGGTGGTACTTTGTTTCTGAAGTGTCTCAGTTCTTGAAGAGCAACTGGTAGGTCTACAACTGGAGATTGAAGTTTTGGTTTGGTCTCTAGGATCTGTATGAACAGGGAGCTGATTTGGCACTCCATTTCTCCCAGTTTCCACCTCATCCAGAAAACAGTCCATATCGAGATCCATGAAATCATTCTCATCATTAAGAACAGCTCCTGATTCGTGTGATGGCTTTACATCATGCTCTGTAGCTCCTCTACTGAAGCCATGCGCGGTTGATCTGGAGTTGTTAAAATCAAGCCGCGGCCCAGAGCCGATCAGAGTTTGTGTTTTTGATGCTTTGTTAGGGTTTCCCGTGCTCATGTGAGTGCTGCTGCTAACATCTGCACTTTGTTGAAACATCTCAACATCCAGCTCATCCAGGGGAAGATCCTCAAAGTCTTCATCTTGGAAGTCTTCGTCTGTCAGGTTGTGATCTGGGATCTCTCGTTGGACCGAGCGTTCGGGAGGTAAGACGTCCAAGAGGTGAGAATTATCTTGTTGGTTACCACGGTGACGGCCTTGGAGTGGATCACCTCTGCTGCTCTGGGTCGAACCATTTCTGGCTTCACTTCTGCAAAAATAACGTTATTGTAGCTTTGTTCTGTTGATAATTTGGTTTTCTTTGTGTTTTTAGAAGTGAAAAAAACAACAACAAAGAAACAAATATTCGTTGCCATGACAATGATAATGTCCTGCTGCACCTACAGCAGACCCTTACCCTTGTTAATTAAACTTGAACGATCAAAACACATTTGTCTCTATATAGTGTTTAAAAAAGGATTTTTTTAATGTTATTATTGCAGACACAACTGGTTTTATGTGTGTGCATTTTAAAAAAACGATTTTCATCTGATTCATTGGGGACTCACAGTTAAAGCTCCTGTGGGGACATTTAACTAGTTATGAAGCAGACTGAAAATAACTTTGACGCCTCTTTAATAGCAACAGAATCAAACACGACCATCAGTATGACAACTGATGATTTCTACATATTGTTTTTTCAATGCCTGAAAACACTTCGGCAGGGGAGGTGTCAGATTAAGTAATAACCACTCTCTGGATATATGTAAGCTATCACTTCTGAACTGTTAAGTGTTATCTTTGGTAACAGCCTGCAGGGGGTTAATGCACCATCATTTGACACCAGACAGCATGTGTACATTTCATATCAGAATAAGTGACCTGCCTCCATCCATCACGTCCAAACGTTTGAATCATGCTGCAATTTGTTCCCATTTGTTTCAGACTGTGCAGGAAATTGGTGGTCAGTATACTCTTAATTGGAATCTGCTTGTTACATTGATGTTTGGTTCTATGAAAGTTTGCGTTATTCTTGATACAGAGGTTCTATAAGTGACCACAGTTGGTTTCTGTTAAATGCAAAGTTTGTGCTTTATTTAACTCCCTCATCAAATCTCATGGCTGTCCCTTGCTGTGATGGAAAAACATGCAGGATAAAAAAATCAAGAAAAAACAACAGGATATTAAATGAAGTAAGTTTGTCATTTGCTGTGGAATGAAAGTGATTAATGCTTCCTCAATATAAGCATATCAAATGAAAAGTGTATTAGCCTGATAGTGAAAACTAAGCAACATGTTAATCCCTTACCTGGATGATGTCGTGGAGACGAAACTCCTGACAGAAGAGGTTCTGGAGAACTGAGTGGAGGTCTCACTGAGGGTCCCGTAGCCACTGTCTCTAACAGCCCCAACTGGGACCCTCTCGACCATCTCTTGGGTCTCTAGACTGGCCAACAATTCTGCATCGGCGAGCTCCAGGTCCTCGACCTCCTGGTTACCTAAAGGGAAAACAAAACATCACCGTTAAGTTTAATAGTGGAATTGAAAGAAGACATTTCAGGCATTCATCATCGTCATCAGGGATCTTCAATTTACCATTTAAGGGCGCACTCACACGAGGAAATCCGTAACCTGCCCAAGCACATTTGACCCCCAAAAATCCATTTTGTTTGACTATTTTGAGTGCTCTTTAATGTGCTCAAGCTCGGGACACTTCAGAACATGCAGGAGCACAAGCACAGGAGCGTAACGTGTACATGCTGTAAAGTCCATGTGACCGTTCCTCTCTACAAGGATTTTAAACAATGGCAGTGATGCAGAGGTAGCGTGTTTACTCGAAACTCGGGCAGACACGAATATCGTCCAGCAGAGTCCCATATCAGACCAAAACGACTCAAAATAAGCCACAAAGCCAGTCAAGTTGCAGTCATGTTTTCAGTGCTCTACATTGTGCTGACTCTGAGACTCTTATTGTAAACAAAGTGTTGTATTATGACGTGATGAGGTATGTTCAAGTGGTAACAATGCACAGGCCCGGTTTGGCCTAGAGCAATGTCAGGGGGGGAGTGAGGAGGGGGGATTATCTTGCTTCTGCGCAGAACAGAGCAACTGGGCCTCGTGTGAGTGCGCCCCAGGATACACAAGCTCTCATGTATGCACCTTGCTGTGCTGGTTGGACCTCTTCCACCGCCTGCTGCTGCTCCTCTTCGGGGAGTCCCAGTGTCCGACACAGGACCCGACCCTGTCAGAGAGGTATAAAAAAACACCATCGACTGAATCAGGATAAATTATTATATGTTATTAGCTGTCATACAGAAACGTTGTCTTTGACCTTAAAATGTCTTAAACAGTAAGTTATGCGTTAGTACAAAGTTCAACTTGTATCTTGTCTTCTAAATCAGAAAAAAAGAAGTCAAAAATGTGGTCAGGAAGGTTTACAGTCATACGAATATAACAAATATAAAGTAAACATGTATCTGCTTGAACAATAACAACCAACAGTATACCTGGTTATTTCTTTCCACCAGGTCCTCCACTTCACCACCCAGGACGTTGACGTTTGACGGCCCCAGCAGAAGCACCCCAAGTCTGCAGACCAACTTCCCTTTCAACTGCAGCTTCGCACCAGGCCTGAGGGTTACATGTGGCAAGGTGACCTTTTAAACATAGTCTATTCTTTTTAAATATAGTGCAAAAGAACTGTTCAATAACAGACTTCCAGTGACTACAAGCGATGTGTTTATCAACCTTTATTTAACTTTGATTTAAGTGCACCTCCACCCTAAAATTAGAAATGACTACTATTTAAAATAACACCAGTCAAAGTGTTTGACTAAGTTATTTTTTTCACCTGAGAGCGGTGCTGAGTGCAGGAATAGGTTGATACTCCATGGCCTCCAGGCTCTGGACTCCATCTGTCACCTGAACAACAAACAAAGAATTTAACAAAGATCAGCTGAACTGGGAAATGGCTGTGAAGTTATAATAGTATAAAAGTAATTCTAAGGGTATAAAAGCTGATTGAAACTGACTTTCCAAGCAGATTTCAAACGCACATTCCTAAAAATTTAAACTAAATTTCAGTTTCAGTCCGCTCCTGAAATCTTCCTGAGTTACTTGTCCACACATGTCATAATAATAACAGGTAATGCCCAAGCAGTTGTTACCACTTAAAAACTCTTCGCTGTTGGTTAATGATGCAACTTATGCGCAGGGGAGAACAGATGTGGGCTGTCATTGGGCGAGAGACAGAGTAAACCCTGGACATAAGAAAATCAATCACACTGTTGTATCACCCTGACTTTTGGGCTTTGCATTTTTTGTCCTTTTTGTCTTTGTTTGACAGTGAAAGCTGAAGAGAAACAGGAAATGTGGGGAGAGAGATTGAGTGATGACATTTAACAAATGGTCGCAGCCAGGTGTCGAAACTGGGACCGGTGTGACAAGGACTGAAGCCTCTGTACATTGGGGCCCCCTACTCTATCAACTGAGCTCAACAGGAGCCCCTTAGCTGTGCATTTGTGGTCTCTACATCTAATGACTTCCAGAACTGTCAAACTTGCTCACAAAGGTCTGTAGGAAAGTAAAAAAAAAAAAAAAAAGCCATTGCAACGTTTCTAAGCAACACCAGCGCTATTTTTGAGAAACCATGGAGCCATGACAAGTGTAATACTTAAGGTGAAAATTACAGTCTGTGCCTTATATCCTGGCAATTTACTCTTTTATATGCTCTCTCTGATTGTACCTGTCCACTCTGATTCAGTTAGGAAGAGAAGCACGAGTCTCTGTTATTTTACACAACCAAACACACGGCTTGTTCGCTGAAATATGCAGAGATGGTTGTCATGTTCAAAACAAAATGTATAAAACATAATTGTGTATTCTTTTTACAATGGTTTTTTTGATTTTTGTTGAATTTAAACCTGAGAAATTTCAGGCTTTCTGGTCTGAATCATGTTGGGATCATCTTCAGTATTTAAAGACGGACAACACATCTCCATCTCTTGTAAAAAAAAATCTAATTTTGTCTAACCTAGTAACAGTTACCAAGGAGGGCGGAGCTTGACGTTATCTTTGTCTCCAAAAAGATGTTGGTGTAGAGTATAGTTGTCCTGATTTAATGTCTTATGTTGTCTGGCTCTAAAGTGTCTTACATGTGCTTCTAGATGTACAGAGTTGTTCATTTTAGTCTCTTTTTTATGTAGGCTATTGCTGTCCTTGCTTTAAAGCGTCCCATACGTGCCCTGATTATTGTATTACTGCTCTGTCTTAACGCACCTTGTGTGTCTATTGTTCTGTCGCCCCCCTGCCCAGTGCCCGGGGACTACAGCTGACAATTAGCCATGAAGGCTTAACTGGCACATTGTCCCTGTTACTTTAAACTTTGTAAATATAAAGAAATAAATGAATAAATTAGCCTTGTTGCATCAACGTTACAAGTTTCCACACAGGAGGACAAGTTGAGGCAAACAGCTCAGTCAGTAGGGATCAAACGGAGATGTGAGGGAAAATGAGTGTTTCATTTGAGGTGACAGCAAAGGAGAGCAGCTGTTACAATAATACACAATGTAAGCACAATGTTAAAAAAAAAAATTCTTAAATAGATATCGGGTGTTCCTCCAGCCAAGGGCATCGATTGTCTCCTGCTTTGCTCTTAGTGATGCTTCAAAGTCTTCAGTGTTCACACTCAATAGAAGATGTGAGAGCAAGAATGAGTGTTTCATTGCATTTAGATTGGAAGGGAGCTCCGAGGGGCTCTGTAGTCGGGGTGAGCGTTCGATTGGTTTCTATAATCATATTGTTATAATTTAGTTTTAAACTATATTTCTGTTTGGTTTAATTGAATGCTTTCTGTCTACAGGGTCAGAAGAACCAAATATGAAGAAGCAGGATTCGGTTCTTATGCTGCACACATCTGGAACAAACTCAGAGGAAACCACCCGTCTGCTGAAACTCTACCTTCTTTAAATCAAGGTTGAACACTTTCCCGTTTACAGCTGATCATTTGAATATCTTAATACCTATTTTAACTGCACTGTTACACTTTATTTGATTTGGTCTTCTCTTTGATTTTAATGGTTTGTTTAATGATCTTGAAACATCCTCTTTTAGTCTCTCTTTCCCCCCTTCGTCATGATGCGTTTGATGTCTTATGTATAGCACTTTGAATTCCCTCGTTGCTGAAATGTGCTATACTTACCTTACCTTAATTTCTTCTCTTTTAAAAATATTCAAAAATGATATTCAAAACAAGACTTATCAACACGTAAATCATTTATTTTAAGTTTGCATGCAGAACTTAAAAGGACAAATGCTGTATGTAACTCAGAAACAGTGTTTAAAAAGGGCACTGCAGTCCAAATTCAAAACATTGCTGAGAGCAGTCTCCCCCCGCCTCCTCCTCCCTAAAGTGGACGTGCACGCAGGTTGCCATGTCGCTTCAGTAGCCAGCTCTGCGTCGGTCTTGAAACCTTTCTGAGCTCTAACCTCTCTTCATTTTTCAAAAGCATCTCCAATATTGATCCTAGTTTGAGCACATTTCTGCTCGTGGAGCTTATTAGAAACATGCAGAGGCTTTTTAGGTCGGGTACAATCACTTCAATCTGAACCAGTTCTCTTGCTCGCTTCCATCGCTGCAACACCTGTTGGTTTGCCGTCATAACTGGTTTCATATCTAGCAAACTTAGGTGGTGTTCAAAAAGGCTGGGGGTGCCTTAAAACCGCCTACCTTCTCTGGTCCAAACAAAAACAGATCATTCAGGACCAGAATCTAAACTTATGGAGGACATACTGGCTGCTGCATTGTTGTCAGAGAAGCCAGCACTTCAACATAGCATGTTTCCTTAATGTCTGATCATATAGTAAGGTCACTTTATCATTTCATTCAGTAGATATCTTAAATATTGCTCCTTTAACGGCTGCAGTGTGGTATTATTCTTAGTTGTACATGTCTATATTTTAAATAAATGTATGTATAAATGAATGAACAGATCTATGTGTTATCACCATTCAGAGAAGTCCTGATCTCTCCGACAGCCAAATGTTGCAACCTGACAATCAGCTGCAGATTTTTGTGAAGAGAGGACAGAGTGGTGAAACATTACAGAGCACAAGCGCTGCCATGCCTTAACTAAAAGTGCATTCTGTGAAAAAAAAATCTCTTTTGTTGTTTTGCGCTCTGAAAACAAAGACGTGAGAAATAAAACAGATTTAAAAGAAATCTGCTGCTTTGACTGAACCAGGATAACAAAGTCGATTTAGGATAAAGAGTGCAGACAAGTACTCATTTGATTCTTTACTTCATTTCTTTAATGGGTGAAAGTTCTTGGTTTGATTTTGTCAACTGTTTTTGTCAACTATCAGGAGCTATTTTCACACATGGGGCGGGGGGGGGTTAAAAGGATGATGAACAAGTCATAACATGTCCAAGATAGTCTACAAAGCGCACCAGTTTGACCTTTAAATCAATGGATATATTGGATGTATTCACAGTATCAAGAGTGGAAAAGAGCATCCAGGAGAGCAGAGTAAGAAGCAGCTTCATTGCGTGCACAAACATTGCACCTGTTGCAGATTATAAACCTCATCACCCCCGCCCACTCGCTTGCAGTGAATTTTCCTGCAAATTCCCTGCTGTGTTCACACAACTGCTAACCAGGATATCTTGTGGACATTTTACTAGGGAGCTGGAAGGAGAAAGGTTGGCTAGGGTCAGGATGAACAATTTGCTCCTTCGCGTTCACAAATTCATCTCACCCTGTGTGAATAACGCTACTTTACCTGGAGAGGCAGAAAACCTCACTTTTTTTTTTACATTTTTACAACTGTATTGAACTCTTGTTCATTTTCAGATGATTTTATTTTTTACCCAATTCATTTTCATAAAAGCCTCTGACCTGCAGTAGTAGCATACGGGTTGGTCTGGCCTCCCAGGGTCTCTGTGTGTACTGAGTGACAGCAGACACGTCGTCGTTGGCACAGTCGGTTCCCCTCCAGCTCTGCAGCTGACCGTACGCAGGCTGACTGACGTCCAGCAGAGAATCCACCTGATACAGAGGGAGACCTTTGAGTTTATTCACTTCTTCCTGCATATCAAATTCTTAAAATATCAGGTGAAATACGTCACTACGACACTGCAGTGAAATTACACTTTTAAGCACATACAGGGAGGATTTGTCTTTGCTATGAAAAGACAGGCGTGTTGTGGTGCCAATCATTGTACATTTAAAACCAACAACCAGATTTGATGCTTTTTTCTTTTATTTTACAATAAACTTAAATGTGTTTATCATGTGTTTCCTAACAGGAGGGAGGTACATCTTTAAATTCATTATGCAAGCCTGTATAATAAAATAAGAAAATAATGAGTGTAGTTCCTTGACCGATCACAGAATTACTTTCTGGTTTCCAGCTGAGCTTCCATTTTCCGTCTCAAAGAAAATGGAAGTCCAGTGGAGCTCTGATAGAATATGGCACCTGACTGTACTCCAATCATTTCTTTCCCTTAAATTGAACAACCTCATTTCTGTCAGAAAAGCTTGCTGTGTGATTCTGTTAATTAAGTGTACTATTGGCTTGTTGTAGAATATTCTGAATCTCACAAAAGAACGTACCAGTTCAGTCGGTGCATATTTTACTGCACATGGCTACTTTTTCATTCATGAGGAGAAGCAGTCAGATAAATACGAACTCTCTTTTTTTATTTAGAAAGTGCTTGAGAAATCAATGTCAACATAAATGTCTTCGCATTGTAAACCGACAAGCAACATCAGACCGCAATAATTGAAATGTTCTATAACTGCATCACGATGCATCATAGAAAACTTAACTTCAACACCCCTCATACAAGCTATTCAAAAATTAAACGATGAATATCTAAGCTGCTTTGATTTGATATTAGGCAGAAATTGCCTTCAACTTAACATTTTAAGGCGCACTCACACTAGGCAAGCCCGAGCACAATGGAGCCCCAAAGTCCACTTTGTTTGACTAGAGTACCCCATACTCTGCTCAAGCACGGTACACTTCCTGGGCCCTGGCATGGTTAGAAGAGGTGCGCTTCAACACAGCACGGCTGCTCATGCATGAGCACAAGCACAGGTACACAACGTGGATGTGACGTATAATCGATCGCCTACAATAAACCACAAAGTCAGTAAAGCACAAAGTCATGTTCTCTGTGTTGTTTTTCATTGTGCTGACTCTGAGACAACGCTTCTTGTCAACTGAAGGATGCTTCATGATCACGTAAAGCCATGCGAGTGTCATATTACGACATGATGACGTGGTTACAAGAGGTAACTGTGCTCAGGCCCGGTTAGGCGCAAAGTGGCGCGAATTGGAGCGAAGTGAGTGCAGGCCAGCAGGAGAAAATGAGGAGGGGGGACAATCGTGCTTCGGCACGGTACTGTGAAACTGGGCCTAGTGTGTGTGCGCCGCCGCCTTTAAAGAGTCACACACAAAATGGGGGGGGGGGGGAGGTAATCCCACAGCTTCATTAACCCATAAATGACTCTTGATAACACTCAGTAGGTAAAGGTAACCCCCCACAGATTTGTTCTTGTTAGAGGTGCAAACACAAGATTTGCTGAGAAGACCCTTGAAACATGTTGCTTCCATTGACTGTATAAAAGAGTCTATTGTTGCTAAACAGTATAAAAGAATCTCATATATAAACCTTGCCTCAATAAGTAGACAAAGTTGAGGACACAGACATGAGTTTCATTTGAAGTGCTAAACATCAGATTTTCTAAAAGCACATTTTACAAACAAACACCAGACGTTAATGAGATCACATATTTCAAACATGCATGAGACCACAAAGACTGAAGTAAGAATGAATTATTAAAGTACATCTCTCCAATCTATCTCTTGGAAGACATTTTAAAAAAGCGTAGCTCCAGCAGCATGACTTTCCATCAAGGTTTCCTTTCATTTCTGTGCATTTCTAAGGAGTTAATGGGTATAACTGTATTCTAGCCTTGTGCTTCGAAATTCTTAAGAGTATTCAGAATGAATGTGATTCTTTGTAGATTAACTGTTACTCAAAGTGCTGTAAATGAAATCAGAAAATTGCACTGAGAACAGTGATGGGTTAGACAAATGCAGTAGGAAACTTCTGACCGTTTTCTCTCTAAACCGCAACGTCCACAAAGTCTGTGCGCGCTGCGTTCCGTCAACGCCACGGTTTTGCTCTGTCGGACATCGCGCGCCATTCCCCACTGGGTCTGTTTCTGAAGCCTGAGTGTAGCAGAGCGCAGCTGTGCACTCGGGTTCACAAGATCACAGGAGAACTACAATGTTGCTTTGTCTTTCCGAGGTTAATCTGCTGTTCAAGTCAGTCATTTGAAACGGAGCCGAGCAGTGCTGTGGGAACATAATAATTGACAAGAGTGGGAGCGAATGGCGCCTTAGTGCGTGGCGCCAACTAATTGCGGCGCGCAAGAAATATGTAGAAGTAGGGGGTCAGTATGGACTGCTGCTCTTACTGTAATGTGACTTTCTTTTGTACATTGTAGATACATGTAAATTACTGTAAATCTTTTTCACCGCCTTCCTGCTGCTTTAGGTGAACATTGATTCTTCTGTGTGGAGGCAGCTACATGTGTGCAGCACTTGGAGTCCAGGACAAATTTCTCCAAAAGAAGTGTATTGTATAGTATAGTTTAGTATGGTATGGTATGGTATGACAGGTCATGATATAACATGGTATCTTATCTTTTAAACGTACCAAAAAAGGCGTCTCACATCAAACGTGTTAATCAAACGTGTACCTGGACACAGAAGATGCCGCTGAGCTCAGTCTTCTGGGCCTGACTGATCCCTTCAGGAAGAACAGGGTGGTCCAGGTCCCTCAGGTCTGTCAACAACCATTGGTCCAGTGCCTATGATATCAGATCACAAAGTGAGAAGAGCTTTCAGACTGTTTGCTATTTTGTCATTGAATGTAGGTTTATATCCTACTGTGAGATCTATTTTATGACGCTCTCTGTTACTTGGCTAGATTTAAATATTTCTGAGACGTGACAAATAATTAGTTACATACATACATGATGAAATGATACAGTTACAGAAACCTGTTAGACAAACACAGGCTACACAGAGCTCTGGGTCAGATCACATTTTGCCGTAACAATTATGTGAAGTCTTCTCTGATATTAGTCTTTACAGGGATATTGGCATATATTGCGACTGAGTAGTAAAATGTCCCTGCATATTTTTGGTCTTAGACATTATATAAATATCATATTCTTCATCAACCATTGCCCCCCTGGAGTGAGATGCAGTTGCCATGTGGGCCCCTTTCATTATCTCATACCACCGACATGTTCCTGGAACCATCGGCAGATGATTTGTGCCTTGAGAAATGAAGCACTGCCTTCTCGAGAAATGAAAATTAGCTCCAAATTTTGGCTATGGAGGTACACAGCTGTTCCCCACAATATTTAGGTACGCTTTGATTTACAAATGGTGCGTAAACGCTTGAAAACATACCCCACATGACACCACCACCAGCTGGTACAAATGACACTTGACAGGGTGTAAATAAAAAAAATAAAAAAGGGTTTCTTACACTAAAATGTTGCCTTCTATCTGCATCTTTGAACGGTCTATTCATTTATTGATTCTATTAATTTAGAATAAATAATGTTTCTATTATTTTATTTATTCTTTCAGCTCTATACAACTGTTGGATCTGGGACAAAAGCCTAACAGCAGTCAGAAAACAGACAAGGAGTCCCAGCATTCACTGGTACAGGGCCACTTAGTTAGCATGTTCAGAAAAAAGATCGAGTAAGGCCATCGTCCTCCATTTTTACACAACCACCTGTTATCCACCACACCTAAGTCACAAGGTGGTAACTCTGAACCATATCCATAAAACTTAAGTGTAAACATTTTGCCTTCACCTGCATAGTTACCTACTAACTTAACTTAATGATGATGATCTCGATAGTATTGATGTAATGATGGTAATGATGATGTTTTTTTGTTTTTGTTTGAAAACGACGACGTATAAGATGGTTTATATACTGATTAGAGTCTCAGAACGGCAGTTAATGTTGTGCCTTGCCTCTGGGCAATGCCTTTCAGCACCTGTGTGTCCAATCGGACTCAAAGCTGATCGTTCATCCTTACTGACATTGTTCCTTTATTTTTCCTTGATCCTTGCTTGTGTTGTTCTTACTCTCTGATGTACGTCGCTTTGGATAAAAGCGTCTGCTAAGTGAATTGTAGAATTGTAGTTAGACCATTCTGCATACCTGTTGATTGATTTGCTGCTGAGACAGACGACCTGCTCCCCCTGCCTCTTCCTGCAGCCACTCAACACAGGCTTCCAGCCAGGCGATGGGCACCTGGACGTGGCTAGAGGACCGCAGCCAGGTTTGAGTAGCCCGAGCAACTGCTTGGATCTCAGGTGCCATCTTTTGTCCCTAGTGTGTATAAAAAGAACGTACACAACAGCCTGCTATGTTATCTTCTATCAAATAATTGCACATAACCGAGACATTCGGTGAGTTTCTAAAGGTTTAAATACAAGTCACTAAAATTATTATTATTTTTTTTTTTTTTACTTCAAGTCTATCTTATTCTTAGGCCCGCACTATATGAGGAAAAAGATGTGATGTGCATACTATTTTCAACATTGTGATAATGATATAAAGCATGATAAATAAACTTATAACAAAATAATCTGTAATAGATTTAGCTAAAGCTGTTTGTAACATGTTTCCCTTGAATCCATAATAAATCACGCATTTTTAACCACCTTTTTGCAAGAATTACTCTGACGGTAGCTGATAGCTAGCTTGAGATTCATCCTGATTGCATGAAAATGGTGTGAGAGAGTGTGTAAAATGTACAAATGCTGAATGAGCAAGCAGTGCTTTTTTGCATGAAATATGTTTTCTTAGTTATTGCAATAAATTCAGACAATTGCAATGTGATTATTGCAAAAGCTCATATTTGGATGATTAAAATTGGGGTTTACTGTTCAGTCATAGTCTGATATCAGTTTGTTGCAGGTGTAGAGTTCATGTAGTGGTGTAAATGTTGCATTTAATTAAATTCATGGCCCGACACTTTGCAGCCACTGAGGGTTTAACAGAGTTTTTTTGTATTTTAAGGGGTCATCTCCTACCTGGATCTCTGAAAGTACTTGACAACTAATCTCTTGGTTGATTCATCGACATGAGAGGTTAGATATTTATGATACAAGAGGACTGTGGAATTGACTTCTGTTATTTGTCTGTGATCATCTCAGCACAGATAAGCCCCGAGTCTCTGCAGATTGTCACGGCTGGGTACTATGGAGGACAGAGATATAGAGTGAGTGTACAATGCAGAGATAAGTCACATAAGTATAAAAACTGGAATAATATTGACGCTGTAAAAGTGAGATTCAAAAGCATAGAGACAGCCTCTGTCACGCGTGTAGCTCCAGGTGTGTAGTGAACGCAGCAAAGGCGCCAAAGTTGACCAACCCAGCCCCTTTAGTAATGTTAATGCTACTTTACCTCAGCTTTGTGTCCATTCACGATGACAATGGAGGCTCTAATATACATAAGCTTTTCTTGAGCTTAACAATCACGCAGCATAGACAGTCACGTATTTACATAAGAATGCGGACAATACTATTAAAACAGGAATGACTTGAACAGCCACGGATAACTTGGACCGAGCAGTACTCCGGAAAGAGGGATTAATGTTGTCACTGTGGAAACGCCTCTGCTCTGTGATTGACGTTCGTTCTAAGCCAATCGTTTTACTCGTCTGTTAGACGTGCTCTCTGTTCAACCAATCAGCACACTCTGGCACGTTTTGTTCGTTCCCACGTTAGGTAGAGAAGAAAGGGGACGAGCGAGGAGTAGCGCACAGCAGGTTAGTGTTGTTGACGATATTTTCCTGTTTTCAACCCGAAACATTTTTCTCAATTCAGTTGAAGTGCTAAGGTACCGCAGAAAGAAATTCTATTGAGCGGTCGGTATTACTTTTTTCGTGTCCAAGGCAACGCTGCCTAATTAGCTGGCCTGCCTTGCTCCCCTTGTGCCCAACATGGCGAAATTAGCTAGCAGCTAGCTTGAATAACTCCCGAGTGCCTTTTGTATTGATCGGTTGTTAATGTCTTATCAACCCATTCGCACCAGATCATGAGACTTTAGCTCGAATACAACTAGTTACGTGATATTTTAAAGAGGTAGAACGTCGTTTGGATAAATTGCCGATTCGCACGCACACGACGGACCTCGGAGCTAACGCATTTCCCTCCAGGCTAGTTAGCTAGCTGCCTACCCCGTTAGCCTACATCAACCGTAGTTAACGACTTAGCTTAGCCGAAGGCCATCTCACTCTCGCTGCGGTTAGTGTCGGCGTACAAATAACGTCATAAATAAGTCTAAAGTCAGTTCGCAAACGATAAATTGAGATTTCGTTGTGCTGTCGCTCAGGCAGGGAACAGTCGGTGTAAGGGTGAAACGAGTTACCGTGTTAATCGGTGACTTTTATCCGAATGCCTCTGGTTGTCACGGTCACTTGTTAAACCGAACAGTCGGTGTTAAGGTGAAACGAGTGACCGTGTTAATCGGTGATGTTTCTGTGGTGTTAGTGAATATCGGTATTCGTTCATCACTGCCTGACAAAGTTATTTCCACATTTTAATTTGGGAACACATTAAAATCGCGTCCTTCTCTATCCACCATAACAATTATAACGTGAAAGCTGACGATATACATGATAACTGGCCATTCATTTTTGATGTAAAATATCAACCAAACACATAGTTTAAAGGAAATGCATATTATATCAATTGTGTCAGTCTTTGCTACTACGAAGCCATTTTCTTAATGTTAGTATTTCAACTAGCCTCTCCCTCCCTTGCAGGTCGCATCAGCTGTTTGGTCCTTCTTTATTTAGTTCCGCCTATCAACACGCCCATATCCCTCTTATAAATATCGGTGAGTGCTGCTTTTCTTTAGCATTTTTCCCCTCTGTTTGTCGTTCCTTGTTCCTGAATAGCCAGATCGGGAGCTTGAAGCCTCAACAACTATCTTATATCTTTTTTCCTCTTGTTATAATGTTGACAGACCACCACAGCTCACAGGGGCCAGCTCTCTTCTTCTCTCTTCCTGCTCCTGTCGCCTGTTTCCCGGACCGAGGAGCCCACCCCATCTCTTCCGCTGTCAGAAGACCATGGAGACGGAAATCGAACAGCAAGAGGACTCTTCATTCAGCAACACAGAGACTAACGGTATAAAACTTTGTTTCATGATTATTTTTGTCAAAATGCATAAGTGTATTGACTGAGTTTTTACATGAAAGGTGAAAGGACATAGCAGTTTTGTTTTAGGACATGAATTTATTTCTGTTTTTGGATGTATTAACACCTTATTTCTCTAAAGCAGTGTTTAGGTTTTCAAATTACTTATGCAAAAATCTTTTGAACATATATGATGCTGTGTGTGCTATACTACTTACTTTTAAAAATATATATATTATTGAATATAATTCCGTGAACAGTTGTGTGAGCAGGATTGTCACTGTGGGTTTTATCTCCTGGTGCCAGGTAAGCGCCCTGCTGAGGATGCAGATGAGCAGAAATCATTCAAGCGCTCCAGGAACTCGGACGAGATGGTTGAGCTTCGCATCCTCCTGCAGAGCAAAGTAAATCCGCTCCCCTTTCATTCCACATTCCCGACAAACCTTTATATGATAATAGATTTTATAACCCTTTCCATTCTGATAACCTTTTCCTTTTTTTCAACGTTTTCTTTTTGACGCTCTGATCGCTTGCCAGACTTTTTAATTTTCAGCCTCTATTAGTGGTCTTCATAAAGCGCTTGTGCTTCTCTAGGCATTTACTTTAACACTGAAACTTTGTCTTTAAATTCAATTCAACTTTTCCATTTTTTTTGTGATGTGCCAGTTTGTGTAACAATTCTTGATGTTCTCAGAATGCAGGAGCTGTAATTGGGAAAGGTGGCAAAAACATCAAAGCCCTTCGTACAGACGTGAGTATTTCTACATTATATGCTCTGAATCTTTCTTTTGTTTCGCCTTTTGATTTTGTATTCTTGAGTTATCCCTCCACTGGTGTTCAGCATCTCTAAACGAGCCAGCCTCCCCTATAAGTCAGCTGTTCTTCAGACATTAAGCCTTTAAAACTGATAGTAGTATTTGACAATGTTTGTTTCTTTGTAAACAATGGGTGTGGTTAGCTGATGGCTGAGTTGATAAAAAGCCTTCTGACAAACCCTTTGGGGTTGATTTAACCCTTTTGTTCTTACGTAAAAACTCCTGTCATTGCCTCAGCTAAACTGGCCCTTGGAACAAAAGCAATTTCCTATAAGTTGAATTAACTGTAAGAAAACAAGAACACTGATGCTCTTGTAATTTTAAATCTAGAGGCACAGTGTGGATTTTAATAAAGTCACCTGCAGTGCAGGTAAACTTTTTTTTTAAGGCAACCTGGCCATTTCTTAATTCATGAAGTCATTGCCTCTTTCTGTAGCCCTCCACAATTTGTTCTACCCCTCTTTCTCACTGTCTCTGGTCTTTTCCCCAACATTGAAATCTTCATGTTCTTAATATGCCATTACCCATTTTCCAATGTCACATGTTCTCCTTTTCTCTCTTTGAAGAACCAATCTCTGAGAGAATCAAATTAAAGTCACGTTTGAACGCTGTAGAGCCTGTATATTAAAAATGTATTCCTCTCCCCTCTTCCCTCTCCCTTGTTTATTATTTTACTGTTGACTTTTTGCCCACTTCCTCCTCTGTTGCCCATGTTCTGGATGGCCCCTCCTGCGCCCGCCCACCTGACACCCTGGTTGGCCCTGTCCATAATCGTGCCCTGTCCCTAAATGGGCGCCTTACTTGATTGACATCTGTGCTCGAATGGCCCTGGCCCCTGCCCATGCCACGCCCAGTACAATGCCAGTGTGTCAGTCCCAGACAGCAGTGGGCCTGAGCGGTATGTCCCTAAGCTCCTCCCTCTCACTGCCTGACTACAGGTCAAACAAACAAGAAGATGAGAATAATAAATAGTCATCCTGCCTCTGTCAAGTCACTGTATTTTAACCTACCTGTTCTCACAGTATATTAGCCTGAGTCAAAATGCCTAAATGCGTTCATGTCCAAATCTGCCTGTAAAAGCCATGTCAACATCCTTTAATATGCCATTTTTGAAAGTCACGTCAACATTGAAACTTAGGCTGGTGTTGTCAGGGTTTTTCCACAATCTGCCACTGTCTTTTTAAAAATCTTTTCTATGATCTGTGCAATATGTCCGTGTTATTTTTTTCTTTAATTTTCATTGATGATTATCTATCCTCTTTATCTTTCGCGTTTTCACCTCCCTCCCCCTCAGAGTGGATATCTTGGTGGTCTTGTTCCCCCCCCCCCCCGTTAGTGTCATATACTCACCTGCTTCTCGCACCATACCATTCTTTCCTTGTGATGCCCTCATTTTTACTGATCTCAGATTGTCCATCCATCCTGAAAGGCAAGCTAGGACTCAACTGTTGTGTGCGTGTTTGTGTTTCTTCCTTTCTGTCTTCTGCTTCATCTCAACTTGGTTATTGACTGCTGGAGCTATTGAAATGACAGATAACCCCTCCCCAGTCCCATTCATCTCTGCATTCTTTGGATTTAAGTTTATCGCCTCTCCCATTCCCCTAAAAAGCATCAACCCCGGTGGTGGCCAACTTGATTTTTCCCATGTTATAATCTGCTCTGATACTCTTCCTCAGCTGTCTGCCATTCTTCTTCCATGTACAAACTGTGCTAAAGTTCTCTTGATCAGTAAATTCATTGTTTATTTTTATTACGGTTCTAGGTGGGTGCAGACTACAAATTTGTATTTACAATTTCTTTAAAAAAAAAATTGAACAGTCCGCTTTGCATCCAAAAGAGTAGAGAGGATTACATTTGTTCTCTCTGTCTTTCCTTAACATTTGAAAGTTGTGTTTGTCACATGGGCAAAGTGTTTGTGGTGTGCATCCACCAAACTATGCTTTAGGAATTTAGAGTTCTTTCTGGCGCCTTTGGTGCCCATTCCTGCCAGATCCTCCTCAGCTTCACCCTCCCCCGTCTTGCCCCTTCAGTAGTCACCAAATGCAGTCACTTTTCTTTGGGTCCCCTTTTATTTTGTCTCTTCTCTTCCTTTCTCTGGACAAAATACTACTTTCTTTTCATTGTATTGTTTGGGAACCAGCTTATGTTTTTTTATTTTTCTGGCTGCTTTGTTTGAATAATCCATGAAATACCATGAACACGTTTAGAAAACACTGGACCTCAGCAGTTCATTTAGATGTTAGCTTAAGGACTGAGTTTGCTAAATTGGCTGGGACTGTTGATCTTTGGCAGAAAAAAAAGAGTGGATGTGATGAATTATCTGATCTGACATGTTGTTCCCTTCCTCCTGGTATGCCTTGCTGGCTACCTCCGTCCCCACCCTCTGTGCGTGGCTGTGGCTTGTCGGTGAAATATGAAGCATCCTGAGCATCAGTGCCGACATCGAGACAGTCGGAGAAATCCTGCTCAAAATTATCCCGACACTGGAAGAGGTAAAGAACCTGTTTCCTTTTTTTCAGTGAACAAAGTAAACACCAAACTAGCTAGCTGTGTTGATAAGATTCTAATAAAAAAATGTTTTGATATAACTGCAACAAAAGTCCAAGTTCTCAGCACCTCATACTGGGTGCTTTCTTGTTTTTAATTGCTTAAAGCCAAAATCCTGCACACTGTCTTAATTGCAGAAATACATTGGCAATGTTTGCTACCAAAGCGTTGCCACCGACATCGTGCAGTTTCGACTGTGCTCTCTCTCGGGTTAAAAATATGACTGAAGATCTGACGCTGTTTTAAAGTTACGGTACTTTTGATTACCAACGATCGTCATAATATCAGATATTGTTTTATTTTAAAACGTAGTATCGAAGAGGAAAATGTTGACAACTTTCATTGTGTTGCAGATCAAATGAAAGTGCTTGCTGTAGCTGTACGCTCTTTTATTTTTGCCCTCTGTTACATTGATGATTTACAAATGAGTGGAGCTGAATGGTTAAAACAGCACTGGCTCAAAACCTCTCTGCTTGTGTCAGCACTCTCTTTGGAGGTCGTTTATAACACTGTTGCTATGAGCTTGTATCCGCAGCTTGTAGGTGGAAACATTGTAACCTTCAATTTTTTTTAACTCAGACACAATTCATGAAACGTACGCCACCCATCATCGCCTGCCGTGCATTGTTGTATCTAGGGTTGTCACTGTACCAGACGTTCAAACTTATATAAGATTCTAGTAAAAACCATATCAATACATGTTTCAATACCATGGCAACAAAAATGGAAGTCGTAGGCCCCCATTAGAGATGACTTCTTGTATTTAATAACCAAAACTGTTGTTCACTGACTGAACCGCGCTAATTTATTGGCATCCAAATGTATTTGTAGAATTTAGACGGTGTCATCTCTCGTTCTTTTGCTGCAGCTTTGGGTTAAAAATGTGACTGAAGATACAATCGCTCAGTGAGATAGTATCTTTTTAAGACGAGAGGTTTCAAAAAGTATCTCAAATTCTGAGTAAATGACTAAAATGCTGTGTGTCCTTTTAAGTACCAGCAGTACAATGGCATGGACTTCGACTGTGAGCTGCGTCTCCTAATCCATCAGAGCCTCGCCGGCTCTATCATCGGAGTGAAGGGAGCCAAGATCAAGGAGCTCCGGGAGGTATGTTGATACAAGGGATCGGGATGTGTAATTAAATCGGCGAGTGAGCAGTGTACACACGGAAGTGTGTGAGTAATGTCAAACACATTCCAGCCAGAACACACTGGATCCATCCCAGCTGGTGGATGATTTGTTTTATATTTTGCTTGTGTTAAATAAATTCATTAACTGTTTTATTCTTGTTAGTCCAGATTTTTCCTGATGAACCTTTGCAGATGTGAAATGCGCGTAAAGTGACTGATGGGATATGATGTGTAAAATGCTTGGAGGTCTTTATCTTCCATGTTGGATAGTTGCATTCTTTCTTTTTTTTAATTTATGCCCCTCATTTGTGTCTCATGTGCCTTCAGAACACAAAGACCAGCATCAAGCTGTTTCAGGAGTGTTGTCCTCAGTCGACAGACCGGGTGGTGCTGGTTGGCGGGAAAACGGAGCGCGTGGTGGAGTGTATCAAGACTATGCTGGAGCTCATCGCCGAGGTAAATATTTTACAACGGGTTCACAAGTTTGATCAATGAAAGAACATCATTTTGGAACATTTAAAGAAATCTCTTTCTAAGTGAAGATACTTTGATGGTTAAAAATTCAAAATGTAGCGGACTTAAAGCAGACACATGGGATAACAATTATATCTACGGACACGTCATGCTCCAGATGTATTTGAGAATTTGTTGTACGCATAAGAACATTGAATCCTTTTTCATAGTCATTAAAGCTCCGATGAGGAACTTTCAGTTTGCGTCTTTTTTGGTGCTCCAGAGCGGTACCTCTTGTCTTTTTGCTTTTTTTGTCCTGTACTTGTGTAAGTAGTGTTCTTCTAACAAAAACAATCTCATCCTGATGTCTTTTAACAGTGACATGCATCACTCATTGAAAGTCTTTGCCACTGAAAATAAAAGCGGCTGTTTCTGCAGAGTGCTTCTAATCCCTTCATTTGACATCTACCCCCTGGCAATCGGTGGTCTTGTTTGCCTTCTTAGGTCATATAGAGGTGTTAGTACTAATTTCAGTCTATCTTATAGACACAGGAGCTTCAAGTGTTAGATTTGCAATAAAGAATTGTTTTTGAAATGCCTTTGTGCTGATTAGAATATATCTCCCTCTGTCCGACTTCTTTGCAGGCTCCCATTAAGGGCCGTGCACAACCCTATGACCCGAACTTCTACGACGAAACCTACGAGTACGGTGGATTCACTGTGATGTTTGAGGAGAGAGGAGGTGGTCGCAGGCTTATGGGAGGGTTCCCGATGCGTGGGGGAAGGTCCAGCGGTGGAGACCGCGGCTTTGACCGAATGCCCTCAAGCAGAGGGGGGCGAGGACCCCCACCTCCCTCCCGCCGGGAATACGACGAGATGAGCCCTCGTCGTGGTCCCCCTCCACCCCACCCGAGCAGGGTTGGTGGCCGGGGGAGCGCCCGTGGTCGCAACATGCCAATGGGTCACCCACACAGAGGAGGGTAAGATATTGAACAGGAGTAATGTCATGTCTGCTGCTTCTGTGTCTGTCACTCTCCTGCTCGCCTTTTTTCTGCTCATGCCCAGAAGCGAGAGGTTATGTGGTGTGTGGACTCTTTTGTCCATGCCTAAGACAGCTCAAATCTTTTCATTTGCTGAACACTTAAATGCCTGAAAACTGCATGATCAAACTCATTAGTTAGCATTTGAGGGTCCTCCCCCTCCTGTTTAATGTGCATCATACTTCAGATATACCAGGCTATTGTACAGTTTGTCTTCTATTGCGCTTTGCTTTTATGTTCTCCTGCGTCAACAAAGACTACGCTCAGATTCACGCCTGCTTTAGGTTGTCTAGTCGAAAAGATAAACTGAGTCCAGTTTACTGCATGTGATCCAGTGCAGCACACAGCGTGCACCCTCAGGAAACATTTGTACTCATAATAATCATTCCATTAATAGTATGTGCTCATCAATGTATGTCTGGGTGTGTTTGTGTGTCTTTTTCCCATCTCCATCTCGCCCACAGAGAAGATCGTTACTATGACTCGTACCGTGGCTCTGATGAAAGGTCAAAGTAAGTTACTGTCCCCAAACCTTTGCCTCAACCTCTCCCCATCTCTGAACAGGGATACTTTAATACTCTGTTATTTTATTTGACCTGCACTTGATATAATGTAGGTAGTACTAGTTAATGATAATGCACTGAAGCAATGGTTCCTCATTGATACCATTGGACGGTACTCCTGTGGAGTCTTAAACAGTAGCTGACCGACGCTCAGCATTATGTTCCTTCACTGATTGGCTCTAATGGATTAAAATAACATGGAAGTGTTGAGGTATTCCCTAAATATTCCCCTGACGTATTTTTTTTTTTTTTTATGTGACTGGTTATCCACTTCTTCTCTTAGCTTCTTGACAAAATAACTCTTTGTAACCTCCCCCCCCTTCTTGTCATACCCTGGACCTCCATTACTAACTGCTGCCTTGATCTTCATTTTCCTGTAGTCTTCTTGCCTGTAGAGCCCCAGCCTGCATACGCCCCTTCCCCTTATCCCCTCTCACCCTTTTGCACTTGACTTTTTAAAGTGCTTTAGGATGCTTTTCAGTGATGTTGTATGACCTCCTCTTTCCAGTGTTAATAACTCATCCAACCTGCTACTAACTCCCAGATAACTCCAGGTTCAGTGTCTATTTCTTGTGGTGTGTGAGGATCATGTGCTAATATGGAGCTCATATACAGCTCATAGAAAAAGTAGACTTCCTCCAGCGAACATGGAATATTTTCTCAAATGTACGGTTGAACATGAGACATTTTTGTGTGCTGATGAGATAAAAAATCCCAAACAAGAATGTCTGAGTTTCCAACGTCTCAAGAATAAGGCAACAATTAGCAAACATTTACAAAGTCCATTAATGGGGTGGGAATCACCAGAGGTCCCACGATACGATATCATCAAGATACTTGAGTCATGTCTCAGTATTATTGCGATTTAAAAAAAATGTGCGATACAATATATTACGATATACCTTTTTTAACTGCATATTGTGTCCACAAAATTAAACTAAATCAAGAACTGTTTTGTAAATAAGAACAAATTCTATTCATCTCACTTCCGTCTTTTTATTTCTACACAACGGGAGTCAAGCCCCCGGACAGATCAACACTGGGATCAAAGTCAAACCCTGTAACAGGCTGCATGCCCCTCACCATCTGACCTGTTAGTATTTCAGTCTAATCAAACACAAACATGTACGGACGACTGAACATCTGCAGACATCTAGGAATGCAACTCGTTCAAAATGAATTGTGCAACCCCGTCAGCAATTAAACATTTAATTATTAATATAATAAAAATATCGATAGTTGGCGGCCATGAATCGATATGTCGCCATGCAAAATATCTCGATGCTATGCCGTTTCTATTTTTCAGTGGATTGTTCAACATGATGTCTCCCAAAGTTTACAATAAAATTCCTAAAATATCTTGTGTTTTTCTACAACGTAGATATTTAGTTAACTATAAAAGAGATAAAAACACACAAGAAAATGTTATCACTGAGATCAGTCAGCTTTGAAACGGTTGGTGATTTAATTTACTAGTAAACAACTTAGCATTCAATCACTGTAGCTCTTAAGAATAATGCTTCAATGAGCCGGCCTTTAGTTGAGTGCCAGCTGATAATACTATGAAAACACACACTGGTATAAATCTGGTGGATGCTGTTTGTAGAGTAGTGTTTGTTTCATGTATTCAGATTGTTCTGGCTGATGATGCCACTACATAAAACAACATGGTCACAGAGAAAAGCTCAAGCAAAAAGCAATTGATCCGTGAAGGCATTAGTTTGACATGCCTGTACCAAACATACATGAATGTTCTTCAGGAACAGCAAAGAAATCCCAACACATTTCTTCAGCTTAATTTGAGCTCCGGTTTGGGAGAAAAAGCAGCAGCTCTTGGCTCTGATAATCATCACCACCACCTGTCACTTCTCTCACTATAACACTGTCAGAGCTGTTCCTGTTACTGTGTGGGAAGATGGCTGAGAGGAAACGTGTTTATACTGTAATCTTCCTCAGCGTGTGTGCAGTTTGACCCAGACCAGAAATTTCCTTTGGAATGTTTTCAAGTATTTTTTTTTGTAAAGCATTTTCTATTTCTTTCCTCCCCCACCCACATCTCTCTCTCTCTCTTTCTCTCTGTCTGTTTGTGCCCCCCCCCCCCAATCTCCCTCCCTTTATGGCACTTTCGTCACCAGTGACAGAAGAGGCAGACCGGATCGCTATAGCGATAACATGGTTAGTGACCCTTCACTAAATGCATGCAGCTCTGGTTCAAGCGTCTCATTGGGCTCCAGCATCCTCAGGCTGGCGTCCAACTTGATTTAGAGCCGCAGACAGTGTGTTTTGATTGTCTATTGTGTTGTTGTGATAACGGTAGATTATGACAATAAAACCAGGGGCTGGTCAGTCATGTGCACATGCATGTTCGTACCCTCATGTTAGCCGCGATCGTGCATCCAGGCAAGTTTTGGCACAGTGCAAACCTTCCAACCAAATGACCATAATCACCACAGCCGGAGACACCCCATAATAATCAGCTATAATTGCCCTCTTACTGTGTACTTTTCACGGCCAGCCTGCTTCTCTTGCACAGAGAGGAAGGATGTTGGGGGTGGGGTGGGCTGGGGGTGGCCATGGATGGTTGCTAGGCAATAATAACGCTTTGTTGACAGACTGGAAGGTCTCTCTCTCTCCTCTCTTGCCTCTCTCCCTCTTTCTCTCTCTCCCTCTCTGAGAGCTGGCAGGATACTGCCTGCCGTTGCTCAGCAACAGCTTTTTGAATTGCCTGTTGCCCTGGCGACAGCAGCAGCTGAATAGCAGGTGAAAATGGGGGCTGATGGAGATGCGAGGAGAGACTGGAAGGGGGGATGGAGAGAGAGAGAGGGAGGAGGAGTCTAGCTTATGGATGAAAACTGGGTGTCTTTTTAGTTGAGTCTACTCCATGGACGAGGCTGCTGCTGCATCATCTTTACATTAGATCTTACAAACGCCCGTTCACTTAGCCAGGATCAGCTCAAAGATGAAAGGACTCGGCTGTTCAGAGTGTAACCCTTCTGTCTTTCTGTTTGTTTTTCACAGAGCGGAGGAGGATATGGTAAGAACTGAGCCTCGTGTTTTTCTCTTATCTCATAGATATGTTTCAGTGTGTCTTCTTGTGCATGGATGCTCAGATATTAGTACTTATTTTCTTCATATTTGTGTCAAACATTTTGCCTGAATGCAATTTTTTGAACAAAATGAGATCTGCACAGTGACAGCATGTTCAGGAGGATGTTGTAGCTCTCATTGATGATGTCTTGGCTACTGGTTTGCAACAGTATTTGATTAAAAGTCCAGTGATGACACTTGATAACTAAATCAGCTCAGGTTATGACAAATGTTAGAGATGACATGCAGGAATCATTTAAAAGCACTTTGCTCGGATGAAAATGTTAGAACAGCCATACTTTTGAGTTCAGTATTTTGTTTTTTTGAGTATTAAATGATAAGAAAGAGATGTGTTACCTTTTAATATTAACCACTTAGTCAGTGTCAGTTTACCTTTCTGTTTCTCTCCCTCTCAGACAACAGCTCCTCCTGGGATAGCTACCAGTCAGGTGAGTCTCTACACGTTTTCCTCCGTCAAAAGGAAAAGAAAGAAACTGCTAAGCAATGTGTGATCACATACAGCCAAAGATAGTATTACTTTCTGATTTCTCACTGCCTGTGTTCTCTGGTCCTCACCTCCTCTCCTCCTCCTCCTCCTCCTCCTGCTCCTGCCAACAGGTGGACGTGGCTCCTACAGTGACATGGGTGGGCCTGTCATCACCACACAAGTGACCATCCCGAAAGATGTGAGTAAATGGCAGACACATGTCAAACAGTCACTCACACCAAAGAATAACGTGCCCCCTTTGTATGTTATACAAACCATTCAGGCAGAGTAAAACCCAGTGGTGCCAGATGAAGCTGTGTTATCAGCATTGTGATCATCCTTATGTAAATTAATTTTTTCATTAGTCTTTGAGGCGATGGACCAATTAGTTATGTTGTCTCCCACAGTAGATCAGGAAATGTGATCTTTTGAGAAGAATGAAGATCATTTTAAGAGTGCATTCATCTTTTTTTTTAAAGTATATTTTCTTTAATAATTGTCATCCTAGTGTCTAAAATGTTTCTCCATGTGCTTGATTTGTCTTTCCTCCCCTCTTCCTCCTCTTCTCGGTTTCCCACCGACAGCTGGCTGGCTCCATCATTGGAAAAGGAGGCCAGCGGATCAAACAGATCCGCCACGAGTCTGGAGCCTCCATCAAGATCGATGAGCCTCTGGAGGGTTCTGAGGACCGAATCATCACCATCACTGGCACCCAGGATCAGATCCAAAACGCCCAGTACCTTCTACAGAACAGGCAAGTTCTGACACAGCATCAGTTCTTATGAGCCTGCATCTTTTTAAAGGTAGAAAAGCTTCAACACGTCATAGATGCAGATCCCATCAAACTGTGCTATCCTGTCTACAGCTTGTTTTAAAATGATCCTTGTGGAAAAGTACAGACGCTTACAAAGAACTACATCTATTCCATTTGACAGGATTGTACGAGAGGAATAAATCCATCAGAAAATTGTAGGCACAATGTTTCAATTTCACAAAAATCATTGGCAACATTTCCGTGTTGTAACATTGTAAGGTTTTTGTGCAATTTAAACAGCGTGCACAAGTTTGCCTGCAATTTTTGTTAATTAAAAACCAAGAAATTACCCAATACTGAAGCCTAGTAGTTTTGTTACTATGGTAACGAAACGGGTAATGATATCGTTTGATTTTGAGTAGAATCGTTCAGAGTTTAAAATTCTGGTATCGTAACGACCCTATTAAAAAAAACTTTCTTTAAAATCGTGCACACGTCTGAGCTCACATCTGTTGTGTTGCATTCTTGAAGGTTTGTCAATGCAACACATCTTAGAAAGTGACGTTTTGTGGACACGTGCAAGCTAACAGAACAGCAAAACGATGCTACATTGACTGCTCGTTCACTAAATGGAATGACCCTTGTAGATTCAGAGTTTTTTTTTCTTTACAGATTATCATTACATATACGTTTCTCTTTGCTTCTGAAATTGCATCCTACTACTAGTTAGTCCCACTTGGGTTATGCTTTCCTGTTGCCTGCTGTCTCTTCTTCACTAACCCCCTTCCTTTCTTCCCAATGCAACCTGCATCTAGTTCAAACCTTCCTCTTGCATGAAATGGCTGTGAAGGAGTAGACAAAGTTGGACATTTTTGTGATTGACATGTTTCCTTGTCTATCACATGTGTCCATTAATATGAATAATGGAGGAATAAAAAAAAAAAAAAACTTGTCTATCTGCCGTCTAAGCCGTTTCACTGTGAAGCAGGGAGTGGATTGATTCTTCCCCTGGCTGCTGCTGTGTGGAAGACTAGTGATTTTGTTGTTTTTAGTTAGATCAACCGACAACAAATCACAGTCTGCCAAATAGCACGGGCTCCTCCTCTTCTGTCTCCCTTGGCAACCAGTAGGCACGTATAAAACACACTACTTCCTTGTTGATGCTAGCCCGAATGCTAATCCAGCTGTAGACCTGCCGCCGCCGTCTCATGTGTAGTGTAGTGTTGCCATGGTAACTAACCCTGCCTCTCTCTTCCTTTCCTCCCCTCTCCTCGCCCTTCAGTGTGCTGCACCTGCTTGGACACAAGGCCTAAACCACACCCCTCCTTTTTCCTCCTCCTCCTCTTCCTCACTCTTCTTCTGCCACTTGCCTCCCCATCCCCCCCTTCCTCTCTGCCTGTCTTTTCTCACTTGTTGCCTGTGTCTCCTCTCGCTCTGCCTCCCCCAAGACTTCATCCTCCCTCAGCTATACATTTGCACCGTCATTGACTTGTGAATTGCATTTTCTTCTTGTGTTTTTTATTTATTTTTCTCTTTTTTTCCAGTGTGAAGCAGTACTCTGGTCATTTGCTGTAGACCCAGGAGACTAAGATTGAAGCAGACTCAGATTTCCCCCTACCCATCCCCGAACCTCCGAACCCCTGACCCTCTCTGCCCTTGTCCAACATATCCCCTTCAGACTATTACTCTGGATTGTGGGTTTCTTTTTTTGAATTTTATTTTTGTATTTTTTAATGAAATAAATGTCCAACATTCCTGTGCATAAAACAAAATGTAGATGTTCTGCATTTTTAAGAGTGTAGTCCATTAGTTTATCAGATACACTTTTTTTTTCTCTCTAACATTTAAATCTATCAAATTATTCTTCAGTCTCCTGACAGACAAAAATAAACATAACCTTTATTTTTGATGGTTTTGTTTTTTAATGACATGTGTGTTTGCGTCTCCGGCTTAGATCTGTCCTGTGTGTAGCATGTGTGCATGTTAGCGTGTGTGGATTGCTTTGCTTTCTGTTGTCTCTTTGGGTCCGTTCACACAGTTTCCCCCACATTAACATTAGCACCATGCAGAATGTAAGCTGTTTTCTTTTCACATTGAACTATATGTTTTTTTTTTCTTTGTTTGCTTTTCTTTCTTTTGTTGAAAGAGTTGTGGGAAATTTTACCCGCCAGGATGAATTTTGGGATGTTTAAGTTTAGGCTGTTGTACAAACCGGGGTACGGGACAGTCTAACTAATTTGTAAGAATATTCAGAATATACTGTGGTAGTTGTGTGACAAAAACCAATCTGAAACATTTGAATAACTCATCACAAACAGAAATGTGTAGCTAAAGGTTTTCTTGACGTTTTACTGGAGATTTGACCAATATTGAAGTTATCTATCTGTCCCTGTAATTTCCTGTAATCTACACTTGTTTTCTCTCCATGCTGTAGACTTCACATTGTCAAATTGTAAAATGAATAAAGATGGTGCCACTTTTTACTGAACCAACTCTCATTTTTTACTTTCTTGTGTTTGAAGGTTTACTCGTTTAAATTCGGCTCTCCTGGTTTGTTTAGTGTCCACTGACGGGTCTAAAACTTGTGTGAAGGTTTTGCTGTGGTCAAGCTGCCTTTTCAGGTTTTATTAGCAAATCTACAACTATGGACATTTTTCATCACATGTTAATCTCAAGATGATTCGTGCACACTAAACGATGTGCAGTGGTCAGTTAAAAAAACATGCTTAAACGTCACTGGCCGAGCTGCAGTTAATTATTTTGTAAAGAAAAAAATATCGAGAGATTTTTTTCTTGTGGATCCTGCTGGGAGAAAAACCTGACTTGATGTAGGGTTTATAAACGCCAGTCAGGAGCTATCATCTGAGCATTTCGCACATGCAACACGGAAATGCAGAAAGCAAAGCACCAGCTCGGATGAAATCCAATTTATTTATTACTACTGTATTTATAGAAATCTGTTCTGGTCTATAATTAAGTCCAATAATGATCCAATATGCACGTAATGAAGTTGATTGCTCACCAAGAAAGTGACAGTTTCTGTTCTTCAATGAAGCAACATCAACAAGGTGTAAAACTACTTGTTGACCAACAGAAACAGTTTTATAAGTAGCTTTCCTTATTTATTTATTTTTTGGGGGGGATTGTTATAGGAAAAAAATAAAGGAAAACGTTTTTGCCACCAAGTTCTACAGACATAAGAGTGAGATCATCTATTTCATGAACCAGACACGTCTATGGTTATTCTGGCACTTCACCATTTATAAAGTTTCTGTCGGCTACAACAATATGTGAAGGAGACTTTTGGATGTGGCTTTGATCCCTTTTTTTTTGTTTACAGAATTGCATACAATCCTGGTGAAACCTTAAAGTGGAAATACACAGTGAAGCAAATTATCCATCAATCAATCAGACAAAGTAGTTCAGGACGGTGCTTTACAATTACAACAATCTTAGTACTTCAAAATAATGAGTTAGTACCTCAAATAATGAGTTAGTATCTTAAAATAATGAGTTAGTATCTTAAAATAATGAGTTAGTACCTCAAAATAATGAGTTAGTACCTCAATGAGTTAGTACCTCAAAATAATGAGTTAGTATCTCAAAATAATGAGTTAGTATCTCAAAATAATGAGTTAGTATCTCAAAATAATGAGTTAGTATCTCAAAATAATGAGTTAGTATCTTAAAATAATGAGTTAGTATCTCAAAATAATGAGTTAGTATCTCAAAATAATGAGTTAGTATCTCAAAATAATGAGTTAGTATCTCAAAATAATGAGTTAGTATCTCAATATAATGAGTTAGTATCTTAAAATAATGAGTTAGTATCTTAAAATAATGAGTTAGTATCTCAAAATAATGACTTAGTACCTCAAAATAATGAGTTAGTACCTCAAAATAATAAGGATAAGGATAAGGATAAACTTTATTGATCCCCCAATGGGGGAAATTTAGATGTTAGAGCATCTCAAAAACAGGAATATAAACAGCATCAATAGCAAAAAGTTAAGAAAAAACAGCTACGAGCATGTTTACATGAATTAAAATAATGAGTTAGTATCTCAATATAATGAGTTAGTATCTCAATATAATGAGTTAGTATCTCAATATAATGAGTTAGTATCTTTGTTCGGGTAAATATACGGTAGGGGGGCAGTGGTTGTTTAGTTGTAAAAATGTTTCATGACCTATTTCTTTCTTTGTAAGCGACTACTGGATGCTTTGAATTTCCCTCGGGATCAATAAAGTATCTATCTATCTTTCTATCTATCAAAAAAAACGTAATCAGAACTAAAATCTGCTCATAATCTGTATAATTTGTTCTATTAATTTGTACCCTGTAGTTCAAAAACAAAGAAGTACGAACGAGCGGATCAAACGCGAGCTTTTATTTTGATAGTCAGAAGCTCACGAAGCTCCAGGGGGCGGGGCTTCAGGGCACCAGGCGAGAGGGCGAGGGAGAGATACCAGACGACAGAGAGGGAATGAGAGGAGGGGGCTCCAGGCTGCAGACACCCGTGTTCATCTCCCGGCGTGTTGTGATTGGTCTATCGGGCTGTGACGACAACAAAACGGAAGCTCTGATTGGTCAAACGACAGCCGGAAGTGAAGAAGCGGAATCACGAAGCCACTGTACCGTTCACTTGCTTTGCATTTGTAGGTAAGTAGCCTACTGTAAAACTTGCACGAATTAAATATATTATCGATTATCAGACAGTTTGAGTCTTAAATCAAGAACAGCTATTAGAAAGCATGTAGTGTCTCTGCTAGTGCTGACGTCACCTTAATAATACTAAGGTAGGACCGCGTGCACTATGCTCCAGGTTAATAATAAATGAACAATAAGTCTAGTGGTTCCCAAAGTGGGTCGAGACACTGTGAGGGGGGTTGTGAGGGGGGTTCTGGGATGCCTTACAAAAACTTAGAAGGAAATGATTTAAAATGTCATATTTTACCCATTATTTTGAAATGATATACAAAAGGTTGTTCAATTGAAAATAAAACCACAGTCTTAAGAGAGATGTGTGCTGTAATGCACAGATGAGACACTGAAACAATATAAGTATCTAATCTTGTGTTTTGGTCTAATGTCGGTGTTTGGACAGGCCTACCAGTGCTTGAGGCTGTCCGCAATGTTGAATGCTTTAACCATTTCCACGGACAGTGGGGGTCCTCAGTCTCTGGCACCCTTATTTTGGGGGTCTCGGGCTGAAAAGTTTGGGAACCCCTGGCCTACATGATTGTAGTTTGGATACTTATTGGCCCATGACCGTTTCAGCTCTGTTTAAAATAAAAAAGACTGAGCCTATTATCATTTATTATATATTTTGAGTGGAAGGTAAATCATATAACGCGCCTCAGAGTTATATGATTTACACACGATATCAGATTTGTTTGCATTTCGATATTATTCTGATACAAATCATAGAATCAGCTTTGTTGGCCTGGTATACTCACACACACAAGGAACGTGTGAACTGTGCTCTCTATGTACAAAAGTATGACATTAAATATCAACAATTAAACCAAAGTAAGCAAAGAGTAATATGTAGGAATAAACGTGATCATAGAACATGTAATGGTGAATCAGATGGGTTGAGTTACATGAAGTACAGAGTTTTTACAGTATTTACATTAAGCAGTGTGCAGAGATTGATATCAGATTAGAAGGATAATAGTTCAGTATTTACATGATTAAGTTATTGAGCATAAAAGGAGTTTAAATAATCTCATTATATGATGGGAAGCGCATCATTAACACAAAACCATTGGACACTTCAGATGGATAGAAAGGACGTATAATTTTGTTCGTTTTGTTTTGATAACGGTCAGAGACGCTTGTCTGCAGGATATTTTTTTTTAATCTTTGTGCACTTTACTTTTGATTCCAATGTTTATGTGAGAAGATTCGAGACCTTATAGTTCTGTAGGTGTGAGCTACTTTGTAAAGCCCTGACAGGTTTTCTTTCTAAGAAGAAATGTTCCCACCTTGTTACTCCTCTCCCGTGCTGATTATGTCTTTTTTATTGTGAATTATCTAATAAAGCACGGAGATCATCTTTAAAATGGCACTTCCCTGGAGGTGTTTGAAGGATATTGGTGTTTTAAAGGGCACTGGCTTTACATCTCCTCCCTGCACCCACCAAGACATGCTTCAAGAAGCTGCTCTGACTTATCAAGGCTTATGGCAAACTTGCCAACACTAATGTGGTATGGGAAGTATTTATATTGATAAAAACGCACATATTCTTCATACAGCTGTAGGACATGGAGCCACCGATGTTTCCCCGTGAGTCTGGGCGGTTCGTCGCAGAGCGGAGTCAGGATGTGTTTGTGGAAGAGGAAGGAGTGCAAAAGGTGGCGGAGATGCTCTACAACCTTCGACACAGTGATGAACTGACCGCCAGTGGATGGGAGACGGCGAATCCATTGGCCCCAGCCCCCACCTCTGACCAGGGGAGTCTGTCAACAGCAATTTATAGAGACAACAATAGTACTACGTTAATGCTGTAACAGTTAGGGAAAGTTATGTGGACCAACTCTTGGAGAGGGTCCATATCATTTCAAGTATGATGAATAAACTAATAACCTGAGGGCTTCACATTTTCTCTGCACTATCACAAAATACAAGTTGCTAAATTGTTGATAGTTTAGATGAAACTTAACATAGTCAGCTTCTTAACACATTTCAGGACACACTTTCTGATAATTAGATGACCGTTTAGTTCATTAAAGAACACTTACCGTTACTCAAGTACAGTACCTACTACACCTTTATCGTAATGAAAATTATTTATATAAATAATAAATAAAATGGACCCAAGATGGACCCTTGTGGGACACCAGTCTCTTTATTCAAACACATTAAACACGTCACATTCTACCACTCAAGTAATTTTCATGCCATTTCACTGTTTTTTGAAAAAACCCTATGTCGGCAAAGTGCAACTCAGTATTCTTTAAGCCAAGAGCATTTGTGATGTATTTTCAGGCTTTCGTAGTAACAGTGACTGAATTCAAGTGCAAGTCAGATCAAGTTCAAGAGAGCTACTGCTGGAATATGTATCCGTGTCCACAAGTTAACTTGGCACTCTGAGTGTTAAATATTCACTGAAATGTGGACTTCAAAGAAAAAACAAGTGTAAAAAAAAAAGGAGGGGGGGTCTCTGACTTTTTCTTGAACTGTGATCGTTTTGTGTTTTTTATGTGTGCAGGCCTTGAACTGGGTGTTTGTTGTGGACACCATGAACTTCTCGTTTTGGCCAGAAAAGGAAACTGAACAGTGTGAGGTGACCTTTAAAGGGACCACGTACACAGGCTACATGACCCTGTGTGCTGCCATCGCCAGAGCCATGGAGGAAGGTGAGAGCGAGCAGGATTAGAGTAAAGTTTGCTGCTTGTTTATAGTAGTTGTTGCGCCAGCACTTAAAGATAAGATATAAAACAAGATAAGATATAACTTTGAGTACGCTGCTCTCCATCGCACAACTCATTTAAATACAGCCACCATTGTGCGATGACATTGGGTGACATAAGAGGTAAGCAACTGCGAACACTACATTCTGCATGTAGTTTCATGTAGTGTTTGTTTTTTAACTGATTTTTGATTGTGAAGATTTGACAGAAACATGGCTCTTCAAAGAAAAATAATAATAACTTGGGTCGGTGTCAGCTGGACAAAAATAGGAACAACACTTGTGCTTTTACAATACTAATATTTTTAGAACATTCTTTTGTTTTCAACACTTTCTTCCTTTTTAAAGGAGAAATATGTAACTCTGACACCTAGCATTTAAAATGGGTACTGCAGTCCAAATTCAAAACATTAGAGAGAGCTTTCTCCCCCGCCCCCTCCTCCCTGAAGTCGATGCTCATGGGTTGCCATGCCACGGACACGGAAGCTTCAGTGTTTAACTAGCTCTGCATTGGTCTAGAAACCTTTCTGCACTCTAACTTCTCTCCATTTTTCAAAAGTATCTCCAATATTCATCTTAGTTTGATCACGTTTCTGCTCATGGCGCTTATTAGAAAAATGCCAAGGCGTTTTGGTTGGGAAGAATCGGTTAAATCTGAACCAGTTCCCCTTCCCTTCTTCCATCGCTGCAACGCCTGTTGGTTTGCAGTGATAACTGGTCTCTTATCTGGCAAACTGAGGGGCCTCCAAAACGGCTGTCTGGGGGTACCTTAAAACCACCTACCTTCTCCGCTCAAAACTAATCCAGACCATTTAGGACATTCTTGACATCTTGGCCTTTATTATAGATTAATTTGTCTGTTTTTTAGCAGCTTCACCTCTGGAGAAAAAAAAAACGCACATACAGTACAAGCCCTTTCAATGTCTCTTTTTCCGTTCCCTTTCTTCTGAGTGCTTTTGTTGTGCACCGCTATTACCAATTATTGTGTATGTGCCCTTTACTTGAACTTGGACTGCTGGGAAATTGCTTGTAGCTCTGCATGCGGCTTTGAATCACTCATAATTAGCGTGAATGACTCCGGATATGAATCAATTATGTCTCATATGGAATAGTGCTCTCAATGTGTGGTTGCTGTGGCCTTTATAATTTACCAGAGATTCTCTCAGAAAAGCACAGGTAGAAACTGGAGGGGTGACAGCGTGAGATCAGAACAAATGATGTCTTTGGAGCCGCAAGAAACTCTGGACTTATATTCAAGCTTGTGCAGCATAATGTAGTGGCCTTGGATGTTTTGTTTCTCTTTATCTCCGCTATTTATTTTGTTTCTTTTATTTCTTTTCGCTATTTCTTTTGTTAAATTCTGTTTTGTTTCTCTTCTACCATTAAGGGAAATATTTCACTTTACTTTACAGCAGACAGCTACATGTCCTCATAACTCGGCTGATGAAGAATCTTTATAAAATAGCAGTCCTATAAGAATAGAATATATTTATTGCTATTGTAGCAGGTAAAATGAAATGAGTGCGTGACTACCCATCGATTCAACAATAAAAGAGATGATAGCAACCATAGGACAAAGTGATAAATAAAAACATCTCAGTAATACAAACAGCAGGATAGTAAATAAAATAAAACAACAGCAGCAGAGGTAGTCGAGTCTGATATGTGCTATGTGAAATTTCACACAATCCATTGTTCCTACAGCTGTTTGTAAGATGCTACCTGCACAGTCGTGCCAGTTTCTTTGCCATTTAACTCTTCCAAGTCGTTTATCATTTTGTTGTTTCTCCTTTTTATCTGATGTGAATCTCTTAAAATGAAGGCTTCGACGATTTGCAAATTTGCTTATAAAAAAAAGCAGATGTGCTATTTAAGAGAATGCAGTGCTGGACTTAATTAACTTAACACTAAAATACTCCTTCAGGTTTGAGTTGGCGATCAAATTTAAATCTCAGTGAGATTTTGAATCTGAGACTTATACTAAGTATTTTTAGACTTTGACACCTTTTTTTTGTTTTGTTACATTTGTTTTTACAGACCTGAGGGAAATTCTGGTTTTACACTCTGTTATTGAGAGACATGCTTCTCACACACATAGGCCTGAATAATATACGCATGCACAAACAGGACCTGTGGACGTGCATTAGTTGAGATATGTCAGAGTGGGGCTGCTACACAAGGAGCGCGCCAGAGCATGATAGGGCTCAGTGCCTTGCTCAAACTGTACTGGCACCTCTCCAGCTACCAGACCACCATTCAAATTTCACACACACACTCACACACACACACTCACACACACACACACACACACACACACACACACACACACACACACACACACACACACACACACACACACACACACACACACACACACACACACACACACGTCTTATACCTTATCTTATGTAAAAGATCCAGTCCCAATGTATTAATAAAGGACATTTAAAAACATTTAAAGTGCTGCAATAAACACTGTAGCCTATTTAAAACAACAGGAATAGTAAATAGTGTTCAGGCCAATAAGAAAAGAATCTGAATACTTTTAATTTTAAAATCTTAATACTTTTAAAATCTTCCAACAGGTGTCCCCATCACTGATCCAAAGTACTTCTCTCAGATGAGTGTGGAGGAGTTGGGACACGTCCTGAGATCAGACAATAAAACACCCATGCCCATGCTTCAGGAGCGACACCAGGTACTCACAGCTTCATTCTAAGAGCACATCTTACTGAAGGCGGGGCTGCACAATTAATCCCAATTTCATGGTTATCACAACATGAACATTTGCAATGAACTTATCGCAAAAGTCAGAATTTATTGCAATGAATAGAAAAAAAAAAGTTTGATGTAATCAGGCCACGCATCCTCACTCAGCATGCACATACATTTTAACCGTTGAATGGAGGCCTGGGTATAATGATCCTGTTTTCACAGCATTTTCATGCAGTCAGATGAATGTTAAGCTGTTAGCTTTCAGTCACCCTCAGATTAATTGGTGCCAATTTAATGGTGAAAGAAGCTTTTTGGATGTATTTAGATTTTAAAAGATATATGTTGGAAATATTGTGTTAAGCTTGAAGTAAATCAGATAGGCATAAAAACTGTGTTATAGATAGTATGCACTCTTTATTGTGTGTATCTGTCGTTCTTCAATAATTTAACAATGGTATTGTGATGGATTCATTCGTGTCCTTTCTTTATTTGCTTTTCTTTTTTTAAAAGTTATTTTACTTTTTTACTTTTATTAGAGAGCACAGCTGAAGAGAGACAGTAAATGTTGGGAGGGAAGAGAGGGGGGGTGACATGCAGCAAAGGGCCGAGGTCAGATTCAAACCCAATGCTGCGATGACGACTGTAGCCTCTGTACGTGGGGCGCGCAACATAACCGCTTGGCTATTAGCACCCCCGTGTCCTTTCTTTTTACATGACGTTAAAACTTGACAAAGGTGAACCATGTGACACCTCTGAATGTAAAGCTGACTTCTGTGTCAAACCATCTTTTTGACCTTCACACCATTTATGAAGCATGAAACAAACACAGCATTCCATTCCATGTTTCTTTCTGGCGTACAATTATCTCCAACAATGAGAAATGAAGAGAATATAAAAAAGTCGTCTTTGAACACTAAGCGTGCTGTTCCTGTCTGACAAGGCGCTGACCGAAGGGGGGCGTGTTCTCCTGGAAAACGGTGGAAGCTTCCGGAGTTTCATCAGCAAAGCCGCAAACGACGCCCGGAAGATGGTGGAGCTCATTGTAGAGAAGATCCCATCCTACAGGGACGAGGCTACGTATGAGGTTTGAGTGACAGAAGGTTTAACACTACACTGGAATTTAGTTTTACGTCAAATAACTTCTTCTTTTTTTACTTTTACTAGTTGTTGTTCAATAAATCTCTTCTATAGGTTGTATATATAGTGATTTCATAGTCTTTAAATAATAAAAATGAAACATCTGAGAACTATATAGGAAGTGTACATGGTTTATGGAAGTGTAGATGGTATAATGGTAGTGTGATAGCTCCATCTGCTGGACAAACACAGTGTGGCAGGATGCTAATGTGCTGTCCATATCACACAGTCAGGTTAGGAGAAAGTGATACTCCCTACACATGCATTGTAGCCTTCATGTTATCTTTGTCTGTAAATGTCCTTCTAGTGATAAAAAAGGCAGTGGTTGAGGAACAAAGTAAGGCAGGCACATTTTTATATCACACATTTCACATAAGACTTTAAAACATTGTGACAAAGGGAAAGTAACTGATTATAAGAGAGCATTTAAAAGTCAGTAGACCCCAAAAAGAAAAGAAAAGACAAAATAAATAGATAAACAGTCAAACAGCACACAAAGTAAGAGCATTGTGTTTGTTTCAGGGGAGGAGAATCTCCTTCTACAAGCGGGCTCAGATCCTGGTGGCAGATTTCTGGGGCGTCATGGCCGCCCGAGGAGAGGGAGACATCGTCAGCATAGACTGGCTCACTATGTTTGCAGACTACAGGGTCCCTCAGGCTCTCGTCTACCTCGGAGCTCTGCGATACTCAGATGCACTGCTGCAGACGCTGAAGAATGGTGAGACAGGAGTGCGTGTGTGCTGGTGTTTCTCTGATCATTAAGAAGTTTATCGGGTAAAAAGAGCAAGCTTTAATCGCTGTACTTTTTTTTTCTCAGGGGAGCAGCTGAGTTCAGGGGACAGGAGAGAGGTGGAGATTCGGGGTTGTTCGATCTGGTCCGTGGAGCTGATCAAAGAGCGTCTGTGTAAGCTAATGCAGGAGAGAGACGGACAGACCTGCAGCGTCAACTCAGCAATCATAGACTTCTACCTTTGGCCATACGCCAAGCAGCACCACAAAGAGATGGCCCACATTCCCATACACCGCACACGCTGTGTTTACTACTGAAGAGCAGGCTGGCAGCAGCACATACAGTAGGAGGCACTTCTCAGTGTGCAGCCTTGGCACTGATTCCTCTCTGTGAGATAAAACCAAGCATGCCTCCGTGCCAGATTTATTTTTTAAATGAGCTATAATTAAGAAAGGTGTTGAGCTTTAATGTAGCTCGATGGGCTGTGTGGATGGAGCCACTGATTGCCTTTTGAAGTCAATTCAAATGTTTCCAGTTCAGCTGGAGCACAAATGATTGTTTACTGTATCTGATAAAACAATGATAGACAAGAGTTGATCATCTGAACTGTGATTTATGCTCAAAATAAAATATTTTTGTAAGATTCCTTCTTCTTCTTTTTTTGTAAAGAACGGCTGTAGATTGATTTCTTGGGATCAAATTTTGCTTCATTGGTCTGACCTTATTGTTCTCTACAACGAAGGAAAATGTCTGCAGGGCCACCTCCAAAGTCTTATAAGATGTAAAGAAAAAAAAGTATAATAATGAAGGTAATGAGTTTTTTTCTTAATTATTCAAATATTGAAGATCATGTGGCAACAAACTCTTGCTCAACACCTCTCTTACTGAATTTAATTGAAAAAACGGAACATTATATCTTTTATGAAGGTAAGACTTGTTCAAAACAGTGGTATAAGCCTTAGTTAGGTGATCTTTAACTGAAATGTAATCACATTATTTAACATAGAAATGTGTCATTATGAGTAATATATGCCAATGCATTTGTATTTTAAGTTATTTCATGTATATTTTCTTTTGAACAAATATTCATTGTGTATTATGTTGACTCAACTACATAATCTCGGGTATGTGTAGATTCTGTAGGTATATGGTTATGCATATGAAGTTTAAGTTTTCACACAGGTGTAGTAATTTAAAGAAATCCAAAAATGTAAAAGAAGCAGCAGCACAATAATCACTAGAGGGCGCTGTTGCCTTCACGTGCCACTCGGTCCGCTCTCACAGAACACTCTTGAAACGTCTCGTGCTTTTCTCGGTGGTTACCCGGGAAACCGACGAACGACAACAAACGGGAGCTGGCAACAAGTGTGCAACACGACGGATAAAGTAATATAAAATGTTTTGAACGCTTTGTTTTGGTAAAATGTAGACAGCTGGCTTATGTTTGTTTGTATTAGAACAGGTTAAAAGATTTAAAAGAAAAAAATGTAAACTCTGAGAGACGGAGAGTAAACGTACTTTAGCGGTAACTTCTTATTCCCAGGACACCTGACCGTCATGGGCGAGGAGTTTGTCCAGGTAGCGGTCCGTGTCCGTCCCCTGCTTCTTAAAGAAGTCCTCCACAGGCACACGATGTGTGTGCGGGGGGTGCCGGGCTCCTCACAGGTGATGCTCTGCGCAGACAAACTCTTCTCCTTCGACCATGCTTTCGGACCGACAGCCAGCCAGGATGAGGTGTACGAGACCTGCGTTCAGCCGCTGGTGGAGTACCTGCTGGATGGTCACAATGCCACCGTCTTCTGTTATGGACAAACAGGGTCAGGGAAGACGTACACACTGGGAGGAATGAAGCTGGGTAGGTTGTACAGTGCACAATTGGTAGTTGTAAGTTAGACATATGGTTAAAATCAGTGGCGATTCAAGAGTCTGTTGGGGCCCTAGGTAAAAATGAATTGGAGGGGCCCTCCAACCACAATTAATCACCTTTATGTCTGCTAGCTAACACTTACTCCTCTTCCTTTTTTCTGTTTTTTATTCTCTCCTATAGAAGGCTAATTCCTCTTCATTTTTCTTTGTTGGTTTTCACAGCAATAAGGCATGAGACGCTTAGCAGGTCAACAAGAGTGAGTGCTATGAGATGGGGCTCCCTTAGGGAGGTTTCCTACTGTAATTGCAAAATTTGCACATTTTGGGCCACTGCTTTTGTTTAAGTGTGTGAGCCCTCAGGGGCCCCCTACTGGTCTGGGGCCCCAAGCAGTTGCCTGTCTTGCCTGTTGACAAGCAGCACCTCTGGTTGAAATGATAGATGGGAGCAGTATTTTTTAAATAAGGTTCGGGATTATATAGTATCATAAATCAGAGCATGTTGACTATATGTTTAAAGCTCCTGTGAGGACTTTTCAGCTGATACGAAACAGACCGAAATGAATAATGATACCTCTACACTGACTACAAAGGCCAACAAGCTCATCAGAGAGAAGAGTCATTATTTCTACAAAGTTATTGTGTATGACTGTTTGTGGCTGCTGGGTAGGTGTCAGACAAGGAGGGTCACACCACAAAGGATTTAAAAAAAAATCTCTTCTGATTTTTCACCTTTTGGTCATTGTGAACCTGCTTAATAACTATCTGTCTCTACCTTCCAAAACCTCTCTTAGATGAAGAGGGAGGAATCATTGAACGTGTGGCGGAGGATGTGTTCTTGTTGCTGGAGCAGAAGAGGACGAGAAGTGATGGTTTGAGGGCAACAGTGCGAGTCTCTTACATGGAGCTGTATAGGGAGACACTGCAAGACCTGCTGGTGCTCAACAACAATCAGAAAGTGCTACAAATCAGAGACGATGAGAAAGGAAACACAGGTCAATTGAAAATGTGAAAATGTCAGCCATATTTGCTTTTTCACATAGACTGAATTTGATTGCATTAGCTTACGTGATTTCCCCCCAAAAAGCCATTTGTTTTGAAAGTGTTCCGCCCTCATTAAAGGCCACATATTATGCAAAATACACTTGCATGGTGCAAGAAAGCTCGAGCCACATCCCCTTCTAGAGGGGTGTGGTCGGACACAGCTAACTTGCATTTAAAGTTGTAGACACAGAAACAGCCTGTTCTGATCAGGGCTGATATAGAGGAGTTTATAGGTGTGATCAAATACAGGATCAGAGAGGATTTTTATCAAGAAACTTCACAGACATGCTTTGGGAATCCCTGAGACTTATTAAAACTTGTTGAAAAGGTGTATAATATGTGACCTTTAAGCAGTTGTACTTTGTACATTGCATCCACAATATTGGTGTCCCAGTGTGTGATTTTGATTTTGCTTTCAGTTGTGGTTGGAGCCAAAGAGATGGATGTCACCTCCGCAGAGGAGCTCCTTAGTGTTCTAGAGATGGGCAATGCCCTGCGCCACACTGCCAGCACAGGGATGAACGAGCACTCCAGTCGTTCTCATGCCATCCTCACCCTCCAGCTCACCCAGTGTTGCGCCGACAACAAGTCCGTCAGCTCCTCCAAGCTGTCTCTGGTTGACCTTGCAGGCTCAGAGCGCGCTGGTAAAACTGGAAACACTGGGAATCAACTCGAAGAGTCAGTTTATATCAACACAGGCCTGCTCGCACTGGGCAACGTGATCCGTGCCCTCGGTGACCCAAGGCGAAATCGCCATGGCTCTCACAGTACATACATACCATTTCGTAATGCCAAGATCACTCGTCTCCTACGGGATTCCTTGGGAGGCACCGCACATACTCTAATGATGGCATGTGTAAGCCCCTCCAACCGCAGTTTAGCTGAGACTCTGAGCGTCCTGCAGTTTGCTTCAAAGGCTCGTCACATTCGCAATAGTCCTGGAGTGACAGCTACACATACACAGGTTAAATCATTTCTTAAGACCTGGGATCCTCGTGAAGCTAGACTGACTGATCTTGAGTTGGAAGTTAAAACTTTGAGAGAGCTGCTGAAAGACACAGAGACAGACATTGCAAGGGAGAGGAAAGATGGAAGAGCTGGAGAGGGTAACAGCTTCACACAGCCCAGCCAGGAGAAGATGTCTAATCTAGACAAGAAGTTGAACCAGAAGGAAACATCACAGTACCGCCTCCTGGCTCAGGAAGCTGCAGAACTGCTTGCAGAGATTTCTGTTCCCACCCCTAGTCATTCTTTCAGGCAGAGACTACAGGAATGGCAGGACAGACTGACAGCTGTCAATCATTCACATCAAGCTGATGACAAGGACTGTTCAGAGAGAGGCGATGGCAATTCCTCAAATGTTACCATTAAAAAGCTCAGAGAGGAACTCTGTGAATACAAGGTATGGGGACAACTGATCATTATTAAAGGTGATATTATTTTTACAACAGTCAATGCGATCTGGCTCACTATTTTAGAATTTGGAAAGAAATATAGATCAAATTGGCAACCTATGTAGCTGATTTAGGTAAGCTGCTGTTAAGAGCCTTTATTGTTTATTAGGAGCAAATTACACTTTGGCTGTCATTTAGAAGGGAATTGTGATGTTACGCACTATGTTCAAGTAAATGTTCAAGAAAAAAAGGTGCATAAGTAAACCAAAGAGTTGAGATATTTTTTAACAGGAGGTTGTGACATTTTTAATAAATCACTGTCTTTAGTTACACTTTAGGTACTCGAGGAAAGTACTGTCTCTGTAACTGAACAGAAGAGTCAAAACCTCCCTGTCTGTTTTTTATGTGATTTTTGGGGCCGATACTGATATGGATATTGTGGAGAAAAAAAACGTAAACAGATATATCAGGCGACATCTTCCTTACAGCCTGTCCTAACAGCATGTGACACGTAGCAGATGCCATTTTACCCCGTCGCCCCATTTCTTTTTTCTGCCCAGTCAAACGCTTAGACGGACGAAGAACGAGGAAGGAGGGGGCTTGTTGTACAAAGGGGAGATAACGGTGCTTCAATAGTATCCACATCCGTGTTTGAAATGTTGTGCTTTGACTTGCATCAACAACACCGGAGGATAACTTTTTTTTTCGGCTCACCGGGAGCCGTTTATTGACGAGCCCTGCGTGTTGTGATTTGAGTCAACAGCTCCTAAATAAAAAGCACCACACTTCAGTTTGTCCACCTTCAATAAAGAAGTACTAGACGTCGTTTTGTTTGCAAGGGGAAAGTATTACGTAGAAAGGATGGTCACTCAACTGTAAAGGAACTGTGCATGTATGTTCATCAGCGCTTGACACTCTGGAGAGTAATAATGCTTGTTGTAATCCTTAAGACACACTCTGCTGGTCACAGCCAGAAAGAGAACTGCTAGTGTAATACAACTATACTTAAAGGAAATGCTATTTCACAGGCGAATAAATCTATATATCGGTGCATATCTGCGATAAAATTAGCCGATACGATAGTCACATGATATGCTAATATCACTATATTATAGCGGTATATTATCGATGTTATCGGCTGGCCAATTAATCAGTCAGGCTCTACTTTTTATGCCTTTATTTTGGATAGTACAGTGGGTAGAGTCAGAAATCAGGGAGAGAGAGTGTGGAACGTCACGTAGGCAAGGTTGGATTCGAACCTGGGTCGCCCGCTCTAGAGGGCTTCAGCCTCAGTACTGTGCACACTATTCACTAGGCTATCGGCGACCCAAAACCTCCCTCTCTAAGCAGGAATGTTTTTCTTAAGAAGGGCAGTCATGTTAGAGTTAATGTTTTCAGCTTTTATCCTTTTGTTCAAGTCAAAAAAAGTGTCCACTGTGATGTCCGTTATCATCGACACTGAGATCATGCACACTTCATTCAGTTAGTAACATGACCTCAAACAGCTATTTTGATACAGTAGATAATAAGAACATGTTGCTGCTGAGCCTATCATAGGATTACTCTGTCAGGTTTAATAAATCCTCTCTTTCTCTCTGTCTTTCAGGAAGCTCTCGCCCTAGAGAAACAGCTGTTGGAGCAGAGAGATGCAGAGCTGAGACAGGTCCAAAAAGAAGTAGAGAAACTTCTTCAAGAGAACAAAACTCACCTTCAGGCCTTGGAAGAGGAAAGGGAACGCACTCGAATTCAGGTGTGAAGAAGAGCCGTCTGTCTAGCTCTGCAGTACAGTCGAAAAAGGACCCAGACAACTTCATAACTTTAAATTATCTGCAAATCAGATTTCAAAACTTTCCTTTAATAAAGGACAACAATGAGGGTATTTCATCTGTTGTAAAAATATGTCTTTGAGTGTGTGTGTCAATGTGTGAATGTCTTCAGACTGAACAACTTGTGGAGCAGCACATTCTGATCAATCGGCTCCGCGGCGAGCTGATGGCCTTTAGGAGTGTAACATCACGGGCAAGAGTGGAATCAGGGGCCTCCTGGAATTCAGGCAGGAGACCTCAAAGTGTCCCTTTGATCAGACACAGCTGTGGACAAGGGCCCCGCAGAAGGGTAGGTCAATGAACTGTTTAGTGTTTGTTTTGAATAGATTGTTCTTTGTTTATGGCTGTGCATGTTTCTGTCCTGACACGTGTGCGTTTGTAGATTCACTCCAGCCCTCCAGCTTATTCACTGGAGAGGGTGATGGCGGCCTTTAAGATGCGAGGTCATCTCCTGCTGACTGAGATTGAAGAAAAGGATGAGGTGTACTGTCCATTCATAAAACAACAGGCAGAGAGCAAAGGCATGGATCACGAAAAGCAGAAGCAGGAGGAGGACGTGTTGGTGGGCAGAATGGGACTCAGGTAAGAGCCACGACAAATGAAATGTCAGCTAATGGCCTTTGAGTCTCTACGTTCTTTGTTAACATGTTTAATTATGACAAAAAACTGTGCCCAAGAAATACAAAAGGAGCTTGAACCAGTTTGTCTCATGTTTGAGTAACCTCTTTCATTCAGAACTGCAGCACTGACTTCACATTAAAATGACCTGCTGTATGATATTGTGACTATATTCCAGGCCTTCCTTAAACCGAACATGGACCAGCAGGCAGAAGAAATCCGCTCTGAAAGAGAAAAAAACTGCACCGAAACAAACATCGAATAGAAATCCAGCAGTGCAAGAGCCTCAGGGAGCCGCAGGTACACTTTCCATGTACTTCACTTTATTTTTGTTTTTCACACATTCACAAAACTCCTGAAAATGTCCTTAAAGTCAACGTAGCCGGTGATACTCAAGAAAATGTACAGCGAGCAAGCAGACAGGGTACATGACATTTATATTACACAACCAATGCTATCATTATGCCAACCAAGAAAGCAGCTTTATACTATTTTTTCTCACCAGCTTTATTATTTCTACTCTTTCAACGATATTGTGGCTTTGTTAAAATACATGCAGCATTGATTTAAGCGCAGAAGATTCCAAAGCATCTTTTTTAACATCATGTCCTGCCTCCTGAGACCCCCCCCACCCCCCCCCACCAGTCTGACAGGGAAAACTTCACACTGTGAGAGGCAACTCAGGAAAAATTCAGGAGTAGGCTATTTTCAGGAGTGCTTGTGTTTCTTGTTTTGTTCATGGTCAAAGCTCTCTTCATTGACAGTCCAAAGACTTTAATAAGTGTAATCAGAGTTTAATATCCACTAAGCTGTTTCCTTCTCATATATACTTTGTTTTCAGGAAATGACGAAAAGAGCACTAAGCAAAGACAAATGAGGAAGGCGAGACTCAGAGCCAGCGTTACTCAGAGAAGGATCCAGGATCTGACTGTCAACATGCGCATGAAAGAGGAGCTCATCAAAGAACTAAACAAAACTGGTGTGATTTTATGATCACATACTTTTTACTCATGTAGTCCGGTGTCTGTCTGTTTCTGGTTTTACTCAATCTAATATACCGAGTCAGTAAGAAGGGTTCTTACCTCTTTGTGTATAAGAAAACAGTGTTAGGAGTTTTAATGAGTCAAGGTTGGTATGAACATTTCTACCATGCTGAGAAGACCTCCAGCAGCTTTCAGAGCCCTCTGTGGCGTGAAGTTTGGATTCTGAGGGACAAAAAAACGGTTACAGTTACAGAAAGACAGGAAGTGTCATGGTGTACAATACATGATCCGCCTTAAGTGATAATCTCATCATGAAGCTATCAAAATTAAGTCTGGTAATTGTTTTAACATTTAAAAACCTCAATACTTGGTTTTAGAACAATACAACTTCAGTTTTTTAATGATCAAAGTATCAACAAGGTACCAAAGCTTTAAACAAACAACATCTATTTAATGAGACAGGTGCACAGGAAAGGAATGAATGGATCAGAATGAGCAAGCAGACACCTGCACACTGATGACATAGTGTGTGGGTGTTTGCTTGCAAAAGTGAAAAACAAGGATTTACCCTATATTGGTTGCAGAGGACTTCTATTTTTGTTGCCATGGTAACAAAACAGATATTGTTTGATTTTCACTGGAATCTTATTTAAGTTTAAAATTCGGGTATTGTGACAACCCCTAATGTATATTTAGCAGAGTGTAATACATCTCTCAGCTACTGGCCAGCTTTCAAGAGAATCAAGTTATTAAAGAGTCAATGGGATTGTTGTGCATAGGTTGGGAGCAAGAAGGGAGAACATACAGACTTGAAACATTTCTAATTAGTATCTGTGCTGTTTAGTGCTGACGGGCTCATCCTTATTTAAAATGGAAAAAACAGGCTTTCCTATCAAAGTTCCAGGAAATAACCAGTGAATCACAGCTTAAACTTAATCACTAATCAAAGCATTAAAATGATATGAGTTGTTTCAAATTCTGAGCAATCCCTGCTTCTCTAAATGTGTGATTCTGTCTGACAGACAAGGAGACCCGAGCAGTGGACAGGCATGTCAGGCACAGCAGTGACGACTCCGACGTGTTGATGAGACTCTCCATGCAGAGACAGAAGGTCCAGGCAGAGACGTACCACAGCCTGCAGCACATGAGACTGCAGCGAGCACAGCTTCAGAGCAGCCTCGGAGAACTCGACCAGGTTAGTTGTACAAAATTTGTACAAATAAACCATTAACTTTACGTCAAAGAGAATGAGTGGATTGTGCAACTTAGACATAAACATATTCAACTGTAGTTTGGACTTCTGTGAGCAAACGTGTGTCAAATCTGTGGATTCCACATTTGTATTGTTTTTGTTTTGCAAAGAGTGACCAGATTCCAGCAAAGAAGAAGGGAAATCTTTCATCAGCAGCCAGTAAAATATAAACTTATCAGGAGCAACAACGCATTCACATCCTGTCAAAGAATTGCTAAAAAAAACAACTGTTGTATGGTTCTACTTAGATGTTACTTCTGTAAGGTCTTAAACCTACCTCTTTGTTTCAAATTAGTATTAAAAAAATGAACATTAACTCTCTTTATGAGGTTTGAATATACGCCATGGTTTAGGTTGGGAAACAAACTGCAACAGTGGGTCTGATTCCCAGCACAGGTAAAACGTTAATGAGTCTTTTGGGTAAACATGATCTGTCTTTTTTATAGAAGCAAAGTGTAGAAGATGCCGCTGTGTGCAGGAACAATCACCTGGAAGGGTTAGAGAAAAAGGTAAAATGTTGAATATAGAAGCCTTTATGTCTGTAAAATAAACATTTCTAAAGTGTGTCTTTTTCCTTCACCCTTTCCTCCTCTTTGACACTTTCTTCTCACCTTTATTTTTCGGTGTTCTCCCTCTTTTATCCCTTCCCCTTCTCTGCTCCTTATTTCCCTCCTCACGCCCCTCTCTCTTGTCCCTTTCTTTACTGTAGGTGCATGGCAGTAGTTGGCTGGAGGAAGAGGAGGAGCGGGTCCTTCAGAAAAGAGCAGAGCTGCAGGAGCTGGAGGAGGAGATGAAGAGGAGAGAGGAGGTGCTGCTGCGCAGGGAGACCTGTCTGCAAGAGAAAAACAAACTGGAGATTAAGAAGCTACGCTCCAGTCAGGTCAGCTGGTATATCTGAGAAGTTATATTATCATTTAAAAACCACTTTAATCGATGCCTGTTCTGGATTAGGGGAACATATTTAAATTACCTGGAATCTGTAAGGTTTTTATCAATGACTCTTCAGGCTCTGAGTCAGGACCTGCTGCATGTGTCGATGCAGCTGGAGTCTCTGGAGGAGGAGGTGAGGAGAAGGAGCAGTGTGAAGAAGAATGAAGGAATCACCAGAGAGGAACTGGAGAAAGAAAGAGAAACACTTAGAAAGAGGAAAGACACCCTGGACGAGCAGCTGAAGGACAACATAGTGCTCACTGTGGAGGTCAGAAAAAAGGGAACACTCTGTATGACGCATAGGATTTGGTGAACTGTCTTATTGTTATAATGATGCACTGTAATGTTCATCAGTGTCTCTTTGTTTGCTCTTGTGCTCTCTGATTTGTGCATGTCTTCATGTAGGAGGAGCATTCCCTGCTGGAGCTGGAGGAAGCTATTGAAGCTCTGGATGCAGAGCTGGAGTTTAAAAACCGCTCCATCCAGGACAAACAGAAGAAGCTGTCAATCACAGACTCCTCTGCACATCAGTCACAAAGCACTGAACCCGCCCAACTCTGTGATGTCATCACAAAGTTGAAGAAGCTGTCACCACCCGAGGCTTTGGATCTTCTTGTCAAATATTTCAACAAGGTAAGATCAAATTCAACATTTAACTCTGCATACAAGTCCTACTTGCTCCTTGTGCTACTTTGGTAACCAGTTGTCTGAATGGTGTCTATTTGTCTTCACTTACTTTGACCTGTTTACAAGAAAAGTGAAAATGTTATTCCAACATATGACGTCTTCTCTTTCTGTTCCAGCTGAAGACGAATGTTTCTCCGACAGCATCACTGTTTCTGTCATTCTGATCAAATGATCTCCCAATGTTACCTTTATCTTTTTAGCTAATACATCTTAATAACATTATAAACCGTATCAACTTCTCTCAAGGTGGTTCGTTCACACCATAACACCACCCGTCCTTAATTGTTTTTCTTCAGATGTAAGAGTTAACAAATTGAGGTGTTTCTCCGACTCACTCTCACTTTTATCCAACTGTCCAGGTTGTTTATCTGCGAGAGGTGGAGCACCGTTTACGTTTGCACTGTGAAGAGCTGCAGATCCACGCTGGAGAGCAAGAGGTGGTGGTGAGGGAGATGAAGGTAGCCATGCAGCGTCTGACCCTGGATGCAGACCGCAGGTTCACCCAGCAACACCGAGATCACCAGAGCAACATCCAGCTTCTGCTGCAGAAGCTAAAAGGTGAGGAGATGAGGGCAGCCTTGTCAAAACAAGGTTTTTTACCCTCCGGGTACTCTGGTTTCCTCCTACAGTCCAAAGACATGCTCGTTGGGTTAAATGGATACTCTAAATTCAATTCAATTCAAAAAAAGTTATTTGTCCCCGGGGTCAATTCAAATTGCTTGTAGGTGTGCATGTGAGTGTGCCTGGTTGTTTGTCTCTGTATGTTGGCCGTATGATTGGTGGGTGACCAGTCCAGCGGGTACCCCGCCTCTCACCCAATGGCAGCTGGGATCTCCAGCCACCCCGTGACCCTAAACGGGATAAGCAGTATAGATAATAGATGGATGGTTATCAATGCAGCATTATATCAGATCCCCTTCTAAGATCTATTAACTAGTGAACGATCTGCACCCACTCTCCACCCTGCTGACACATGCTCTGAAGGTGCAGGTAATCAGACATAGAGAGAGACACATCTGCTGCTGTCTCTCCTCAAATTATTAACAACTCCCGTTTTCAAATTTAAAACGGGAGTTGTGGCAGCAAATACAGGGAAGTGTACAAACACTGCTGTGTGTATTAAGAGAGGAGAGGTGCGTGTGTGTGTGTGTGTGTGTGTGTGTGTGGATATAAGAACTCAATGGATGTCCCTCCCCCCTGTCAGCACCGCCACAGGTCTACCTTCTGATATGTGACAAGTTCATCTAAAAAATATTGAAAACCAGATTTAATTAAACAGGTGTTAAAAACAACAGCCTTGTTTTGTTCAGTGTTTCTACCACACTATTTTCACATGAAATGGATTTTTTTGTACAACAAGATGAGAAATCAGTCTTAAGAAGGGGGCGTCGTCCTACAATCAAGGTCGTCTTATATTAGGGTATTTTGTGATTTATTTATTTTTTGTTTCCGTGTGTTTAGAGGGCGGTCCAGGAGAGGCACAGCAAGCTTTCCAAGACCGACTGCAGCATCTGGAGAAAGAGCTTTTTTTCTACAAAAGCTCCAGCCGGCAGCTTAAAAAGAAACTCAGGGATCTCCAAAGTGATGCCCTACACTCAGCTGATCAGCCTACGCGCTCACGGGAGAGCAGACCAACACCTACAAGTGCAAACAAACCCCAGACACACAGTCAAGAGGTACAGTCAAAAACACATATTGTTACAACATATGCAAAGATACACAGTGAAGAAACAGACCAACAAACACAAAACAAATCTCATTTGGAGAGTTATTCATGGCAGACTTCTTATGCCTCCTCATTCTCTGACCTGCAAGTTTGCAGAAACACCAAAATGCCTGAATACCAAAAACAGACAGAGTCACAGGGGCAGAGGGACAGTGGGGCCGGTCACTCGGGAGGATGTTTAGAAATGGAACCTGTCCGTCTGTGTCGCAAAGAGTTGAGACAAATCTCCCCAGCTGACCTGAAGGTCTCTGGCTCTGCCACATGGAGGCGCCAGTCTGTTCTGGATACTAGCTCAGATTCTATTCTAGAGGACTCCATTGAAGTGGCTAAAAACACTGATAGATGATGTTGCATCATTTTGATTTAGTGCCTTTAGTAGATCATGGCACGTACGAGTCTCTTTGAACAGCAGACCACAGATGGGTTCTGTGTTTTTAGCCTGTTAATGTGAAACTACAGAGGAGTGAAGCTGCAGCAAGTTAGAGAACTGCAGGGTTAAAGGGCTGAAGAGAGGAAAGGAAGAAAAGAGAGAAAGTGATGCTGAATGTTTTTTAGTTTTGCTCTTCAGAAGGAGAACAATCACAGAAGAAGGCCAATATTGTCATGAAAGATATGAATATGTAAAGGGAGAAATGTTCATGTATGGATCTCTTTAATATTTGTTCATCTTTAATTTCAAGCTCTTGTAATAGATACAGATTTAGAGCTTCATAATTCTCTCTGACATAAATCCATCGTGTACATAACTTCAAACCTAACGTACATGTTAAGACAAAGGGCTATTCAAAGTGAACTTCAGCACTTTGTTGATAAACTTCTGGAGTATAGTGCGGCAGATGGATTTACAGTAACCACTCACTCAGCATTCACTGAATTGATTCTCCTCCTTTTCAAAACATTGTTAGTTTAGAATATAAAAGACATTTAAAAACACTTGTTCTTTCTCCTGTTGTTTCATCTTTTCATATAATGCCTTCGTCTTCCACATTAAAACTGGCAGCACTGTTTAGCACTAAATGACCAGAAGATAAATTAATATAAAGCTTAGCAGTGTTTTTTATGCATATGATTATTTTGGTGTAAACTTTTTACATCTGTGTGCACTTTTTTTTCTATTGATTTTAAGTTAAATGCTGTTTTAATTTATTTTATACAAAGGTGAATCTTATTTTATTAAACTTTATAATAAACTCATCTCACTGTGGTGTCTTATTTGTGTTGGCTCGTTTCACTCTCCAATCCATTGAGCTACGGTTTGAAGATGTTGGACATCTTTCAAGGGCTAAATTAGAAGTTAGCGAGTTTTTAGCTCGTTATGAAACAGAATGTAAAAGACACCATCAGCCACTACATTGAGTATTTCTATATTTAAGCAACATCACACGAGAGGGAGTGATGTGGACCTTGTGCCGAAGATAATCACATCAGTGCTGATATCAAGTACAACATCGAGACCTCGAGTGTGATATTGCTTTCATACAACAGCAGCAAATAGTTGCAAAAACTAAAAATCAACAGATTAATTTTACTCCACCAGCTCAACTAGTTCCACAATTAAAATGACTATAGACTGTTGCCAAGCAACCCAAACATACTGCTGCACTCTTGATCCTCTGTTGGTGTCCATGGTTACCACAGAGCAGCTACTTACTGTAGTAAGAACCTTTACATGTTTAAAAAATGAATTTTGTTATCAAACCAGTGAAATAAGAGTCTGTTGTGTGATTCTGACGAAGAAGACTGGTTAATGTAGACGAACAATATCAGCTGTAAATGTAAATTAGTATTCAGAACTCCTGGCTGAGAAAGTCCCAGTGACGTTCTCCTGTGTCCTCACTCTTGTCTAATCAGATCAGGTTTAAAAAGTAATTTTTAATGTCCAGAAACGTCTGCCTGTGGGTATGTGGTGTCAGCTACATGCTGTTGAAACAACCTTTTTTTTTTTTTTACATTTTCCATGGTAATGATTCTTGATAAGTGGTGTAATGACTTTTAAAGAAACTAGAATAGGATTTGTTTAATCCCTACCTACACAAAATCAGCAAAGAAATAAAGCACAAAGCTTTATTCATAAGGGGCGCCAAAATCAAAACAAATGAACCTTTCCTTAAAAGAGCTTTAACTTAAAATAAATAAATAAATGGTACAATAAAATTATATTTTTCTACCTCTGTCTGAAAGGACGCATTACCATAGACTGTAGGTCATTACAAGCCTAATACCATGACAACAGTAAGTACACTGCATGCTAAGAGGAAGACCATCTTTTCACCATGACAACAGTGGCTTTGTAAACTGGTAAATCTGAATATTAATATAATCAATTGCAGAAAATGTTCTGATTCCTACTTCAAATAACACATAACGCCTAATGTAAACTTCATACTAATAAGATCGGAGAACAGCAGTCACTTTAAAGCGAAACGACTCTTTATGCTTTTTGGTCCTTTCGGGCTGCTGTACTCAGTCTGTTAGCAAACCTCCGGTTACCAACAGCACCTTTGCGAACAGGTGAAACTATTCTCTTAGCAACTTTTATTGTGAATACTTCCACTTAAAATTTAACCAGCGCCTGTTTTGAACACAAACGACCACCGTGAGTCCCTTAATGTGTTTTTGACAGTCATGTTTTACTGTTGTTGCACTTGTTTAGAAGCTAACAAAACCGGCTAAATGTTAGCTAGGTTAACTTGCTGCCATGTAATGCTAGCTGAGCCTGTTATTAGACGTAGAAACGGTACAGCTCAAATCACGATGTTTTTTTTAAATAACTACAGGTTAAACATAATGATCATATATGTGTTTCTGTAAATAAAGCTGTTAGTCGAGACGTAGCTTTGGTTTTATTTGAGAACGGGGCTCAAACTAGAAGCTAAGTCTTTGGTTTGTGACTGCCTTCAAGTTATCCTAACTGTATTTTTCTTTATTGCTTTCTTCATCAATTAGTTTTTCTTACGAAATGGCGTCGTCTGCAATGATCACTGTCCCCACCACCGCCTCCCGCTTCGCCCTGCTCCAGATAGACTCGGAATCGGACTCCGACGGCTCTGATGCGGGGAAGACCACCACCAAAGGAGGAAGGGACTCCTCCGGGAAGCCCAGACAAGGGAAGGCAGCAGGGGGGAAAGGTGGTCAGTTAAACGACAAGAAGAAAGACAAGAAAAAGAAGAAGAAGGAACAGCAGCAGAGTGAGGCAAATGAGGTGAGTGACAGGAGCATCTCAAGACCCTCATCTTTATACACACAATCATGGCTTATCAGGGATGTAACGATTCTCTAAACTCACCATAGGGTTCACGATACTCTCTCACGTTTTATTTTAGAAAATGAGACTGAAGCCAAATTATGACTGAAACAGATTCCTTTAGGGGCTGCAAACCCGCTTGTCAGTGTGGTTTGGTCTTTGAATGTTTTTCTTCTCACAACAAGGGGAGGTGATTGGAGCTTCTGATTGTGGTGTTGATTAAATGCTGCATCATGTTGGTTGTGCTATTTGTGTAGTTCCCTGTCTTCTTGCAATATTTGCACACAGTTTTTGTCTTGTCTGTTATCTTCTCACCTCTTTCATTTTCTGTCTTGGGGAAGTCAAAATGCTTCCACACCTCCGATTTAAAAGACGGTGGTGCGTCCTCCAACTTCAAAATCTTGTTCTGCAGCTGCCAACCTCCTCTGCTCTACAGCTGCTGACACTCACCATATTATTGAGATTCATTTTTCAGAGTACCGATGTGAATCGTGACACCTTTGAATCGATTTATCACGATTTCACGATTAATCTTTACATCCCTATATGGCTTATTGTTCTCCTCTGTTGTTGTTTCACTTCACCTGAACTGAAACTGTAGAGGCTGCTTTCAGGTTTTAGCAGAACTGATTGTCTTCCTTGTTTTCTTTTGATTTCTATTTATAGCAAGCACTTCTACAGTCATTCAAATAAGCTATGTTGTGAGGCGTGTTCTTTATTATGGACATTCATGTATTAATTGTTAGGACACATCAAAAGATTTATTTCGCTTTCTTGCCCTCAAACACCCTAAAACCCCAAAAGAAAACATAATTAAACCAAGAAAGGGAGACAACTATTAACTTACTTACCTACCTGTGTAGATAGAGACAGACACACACTTAAAAAATGTGGAGGTCATAGTTACAGGTAAATCGATGTTATGTAGGTGTTAACGTAATCTACCTGCAGCTTTTGTGTTTCTAGATGATTCATGAGTCATATTTTTAACCTGAAATCTCAAACATTAGTCTTTCAGATTTCCCTATATAAATATTGGCTGCTGTTCCTTCTTTTATATTAAATCTTCTTTTTTTTGTCTGCTCTTCTTTTTTAACCTTTCAGACATTTAATATTTTTTATTATTTAACAAAGACAATGAAAAGTTGTCATTGTGACAGATCTCAGGTCTTGATGCTTTTTGATTCAGAGAAGAAGGACCAAAGTAACCAACAAAAACAATTGCAAGATGTTAATCTTATTAAGAAGAAAACATTTAGCAATGATGATGTCTTGTTTGTTTTTATTATAAGGCTTGAACTTAAACTACCCTCAGACTAATAGAAAAAGCTTGATCTGAAGGGCCTAACTGGATCACATGAGTGAGGATTGGACCCTGAAAATGTTTAGACTCAAAGACATTGCTAATAATAGTGCAAGACAACGTCAAGTAGTAGCATTGACGGAAATATAAAGACTCCGTGTTTTTTTATTTAAATGTCTCTCTTTCAATCAGTTACGTAATTTGGCTTTCAAGAAGATTCCTCAGAAGTCGTGTGCCCCGCCTCCCAGTATGTCTGCAGCCGGTGAACTCCTCAGTCCTGCAGCAGGGGACCACGCTATGCCTGCAGAGGGGTGGCAGCAGTGGAAGCAGAGGGATGATCAAGTAAGAAAGCTATACTGTAGGTAATGTGCTCTTCATAATGGACATGCTCTTCAGGAAGCCACCAGTCTGGCAGCTGTCTTTACAAGAGGTGTTAAGAGGTCAGCTGTGGAGAGCTGGCTGAGGAGTGTGTGCAGCAGAAGTATTTTGGCTTCCTCTGATGAGACTGCATTTTACTGACAGTTCATGTCTGATCTCACAGACAACACCAACCATGTGTCTCCAGCAGGAGTTCTTCATAATGTGCTTCATCGTGTGTGTTCCTCCTTCCTCTGTAGATAACCACTGAGCTGTATGAGGCAGACTTGGAAAAGGCCCTGATTCTAAGCAAACTGGAATACGAACAACATAAACAGGTAAAGGATGTTCCTAGGCAACTCAATTTAAAGTTGATTACAATTTAAACTCAGACTAGTCAACTCTTCTAAACTTAAGAAAACACTCGAAAATCATTCAAAATCAAGCACCATTTATTTAACATGGCTGAAAATGGGATCCCAGCATCTGTGTGTTAACAATGTTTAACTGGTTATCTGAGTGTGCTAGCTTTGCTACCAGCCTTCGGTCCTCTTTGCAGGTGAACGTCCACGCCCCTGTGCTGAATGTGGTTACACATTGCTCCGGTGGATTTGCCAGTTAAACGTGACACAGTATACATAACAACTTTATCTACATTTTCAATCTCAAATTACTGCCAAACCCATCTGCTCCACTAAGAGGACATGAGTCCTCGTGTTGACATCCGGGCAGCAGACTGAGGAGAGAAGAGCCAGCTCCAGCTTGTGGCATTATAAAAACACGATGAAGAATTTAAGAAGTTTATCATGAGTTGAAGGACGATCACCTGACTCTGCTATCAAACAGAGCTAGTTTTTATTCTCTGCCCACTCCAGAGCCTGTTGAATCTATTCTTACACAACTTTAAATGTTTAAAAACATGGAGGCATGATGCTAAAGAAACGGTCCAGCTTCTTTGTTTCCACGATCTTTTGTTTCAGTTGCCATAAACTAAAGAGAAATGAGCAGCACTAAGTCAAACCATTCCTCTGTTCAGTCTCATTCAGCACGATTTGTAAATGAACGGCTTGTTTCATTTTTACGGGTCAGCTTTCTGGTTCATACGTTTAATGAAACAAGAACAATTGTGTTAAAATGCTACATTTGCTGTATACAAGTATTATTACATCCACATCTGATGACCAATATAGACGTAGATACTATTTAACATATTTAACATCTGCCAAGGGTAAGATGGACTTACAATCTCCCACTGTTCACCCTGTATTGATGTCTCATTGTCTCCTTAAAGCGCTAAGTCATTCTATTTATGATGTAGTCACTGCTTCATTAAAATCAAACATGCTAGAGTAGAAGCATAACTTAACATCTGATTATGTGCTTTCACTCAGCACCCCACAAACGCATCCTCACCAAAGTCCAGAGGAGGAAAAGAAGGCGGAGGGAAGAAGGACAAAAAAAAGAACCAGCAGGCGAAAGACAAAAAGACGGTTTCACTGCAAGACTTCCAGGCGGAGGGCAGCGCAGGTAAGAAGTACTAATTATTTAGTTTCCAAGCCATTAAACTATGATCTTGTGTGCTGCTGTCTGTTCCTTCACGGCTCACAGAGTGTCTTGTGTCTTTGCAGAACATTTAGGTAGGAAACAAGAGAAAGAGGTAAGCAAACTCCTTCCTTAACCCCAGCTGTAAGACTGTTCTGCTATCAAACACATTCTGCTGATTGTGATTTACAACTATCTACTGTCCATACAAAGCAAATATTCATTAATAACGTGTGAATAAATATGCATATGGTTTTATGTAGGATGTCATGTATAATGTAGCATAGTCATGTTGATACATTGACCGTCTTCTTATCCAGGACGCCAGAGCGGCTAACTTAGTGCTGGGAGGCGGGCAAGAGGAGCGTTTTTTCAACAAGCTGGAGGATGATGTCAGTCGGATCATCCTACAGGAGAAGAGACGCGAGCAGTACACCAACAGCCAGGGACAAGAAGTCAACACGTCCACAGAACACGAGCCGGTACAGACGGATAGAAACACACACACAGTTCTCTAAGACGTATACTCAGTCAGGTGTCTACTTTAACAAACCTGGCACACATTCTTGTATCATGAATCTTAAAATCTCTGTTTCTATCATGTTGAAAAAGATCACATCTCAATCTTTTCAATATACGTCTCTTTAGTAACCTTTACAATCTCACTGAGAAAGACGGCAGCTTGTCGGAGATGTAGGTGATGGAGAACGTTTGGCCTTTTTATCACAATGTGCTAAATCCTTTTTGATACTTCATGAGCAACTTTCTTGTCCGTCAATTCCGCTGTGTCACTAAATGCAACATCAACCTAGTGACAAACGAATTTGTCCTCACTGAGCTCTTTTGTCTCTGTTGATTTTGTTAGGATCCCCGAGCAGAGCAGCTGAAGTACGATCTGGAGAAAAAAGACCAGGAAATCGATAAGCTAAAGAAGACCATCTCACAGTGGGAGGTGAGTGGTCAGAAGCACTTTATCCTTCTTTCATTTCACTGGAAATGTCTAACTGTCTGATCTTCCAGAATTGCTCTGTCTCCGTTTCCATCGGTACAGTGAGTGTATAGTTTGAGACACGTGGTTCTTTATTTGGTATCTCCTGGGTTAAGGTGTGTTAGCAGAGACGATTCTAAAAGATCGAGTTTAAACGCTGCAGACTGCTGACTACTTAAACTACACCCTGCACAAACCTTTTTTAAACAGCAAAGCCCCCATCAAAAGTAACCACTGATTTATTCTCCTTACTCAGCCCAAAGGCAGCTTGGGAAAGAGTGCCGCGGTCAAATGTCAGCGTGCACTTGGTTCTCTGTTTTTGTTTTGCTTTCACAAAGTGTTGTCAACACAGTCAGCTAAGAATTCTGTCTACACTGAAGGTATAAACAATCTGCTGGGGAAGAAAAGAAGGACGACGCAGTTAATCACAGTTATTCTTAATATATAACTAAAAAGAAAAAGCTAGGTGGACAAAGGGCCTTAAACTGCACCTGTGGCACCATCCACTTCCCCTCCATGATTTAGATTTTTGAATGATTTGTCTTCTTGTATCCCTGCAGCTGAAATACAAAGAGGTGAAGGCGAGAAATTCTCAACTGCTGAAGATGCTCCAACAGGGAGAAAGTGAGTCCAACATTGTCAGGATTTCACACGATTGCTCTCCATCCTCTTACTTCTCTTGCCTCATGAAGATTTATCCCAATCCGTCTGATGATTTCTGATGCGTCTCATTTTCTCTCCTTCAGTGAAAGACAAAGCAGAAATCCTCCTACAGGTAGAAGAGCTGCTGCATATAAAAGAAGAACTATCATCACAGGTGTGTATGACCGAGATAAAGACAGAGAAGCTTGCACGTGTGTAAGGTAGACATATTTGTACATGTATTTGCATTTGAATGTTGTTGTTTTATACTTAGGTAACATCACTACACGGGGCCCTTGAGCAAGAAAGGTCTAAAGTCAAAGGTCTGCAGTCAGAACAACCTAAACATCAGGTGAGATCACTAATACTGACACATACTCACTTGTTAACCTCTGCTTAGTGTGAAGTCGTGTCACCATAACAATGAAAAGCCAGACTGTTTTAGAGAGAGGAGATGTCGTCGTACATTTTACCCTGTGAGAAGCCAAAAATCCACTGTATGTTTAGACGGGATTGTGTGTGTTTGTGTGTTCATTTGCATACATGGTCCCTGTATCCCTGTCTATACCACAGAAAAAAGGAGCAAGCAGAGGGAAGTTGCAGTAAAAGTAAGCTGCAGCACAAAGAAAAGTCACAATAGATCAGTGTTGGTGTGTTCTTTAAGCAATCTGAGATCAGGGAAGAATTAGGATAAGTTTTGGTTCAGAAAAATTCAACCATTAATTCTTTTCTACTTTTTAATAGTGAAATTTATTTCCTTTTTTTATTTATTTTTTAATCCAACTCTAACTTCACTTAGCTCAATAGATGTTGTTGTTTTTGTCAATAACTGTGCACTTTCTGGCTTCTCTCTGTCGGCAGGGTAACAAGAAGGGGAAGAAAGGCTCCGAAGCGGATCTATGAATGTTTCAGAAGTTAACGCAGAACGATTGAATGAACAAATGAAGAAAAACAATAATGATCACAAGCAGGGTCCTCTTTCTTTATGTTGTTTTTTTTTTAGCTTGGACTCGATGTCAGCATAAAATGCATGCCCCTGTGATTACTCATATACACAACTTACACTCCAAGCAGGAAAAAAAGGTGTCAAACACAAGTGATTAAGAAGACATGAAGTTATGAAAAGAAGTTTCCAAACTGTGTCAAAAGGTTGTCTTTACTTACAATGCTGCCCTCTGCATGCACAGGTGCGTCACTGCATCTGTTGTGCAGTTGAGGGCTGTGTGCCTGATCTTTGTTTGGTTTAAACTCCAAACTGACAGATGTGAAATGTATGTTTTTGTTCTCTTTTTCTTTCCAACTGTCAAGTTAATAAAAAACTTTTTCAGTGAAAAAGTGATTCCCACTTGTGTGTCCATTTTGGTGTTTGGTGTTAAAGAGTTATGAAAACGATCAGATCTTCTGATTATTGTTTCTGAGTTTCGTTATACAAGGTGAGAGACACTTGTTTAATCTCACTGATCATTTTACAGTATCACAGATCCGGCTCTCGGAGGTTGTTGCAGAATAATTTAGTCCTATAGATCATGATATTGCATTTTTATACGGAAGCCTAAAGCTGATACATGCATCCATGCATTTTATCTACTTAATTTACCTGTGATGATACATCATTTCAGTTGTATTAGCCAGATCGTAACTCATTTTTGTCATTATTTTGGGATAACAAAGCTGGTTTTCCCATTGTAGCAGATTCATTTATCATCACAAGATATTAAAGCTCGTTTTCTTGTGATAAAGGGAGAATACATTGGTCACTGTGATATGCCATGCTGTTGCTTCCCACTCTAATGAGGTAAGTTAAGCCTATTTCTATGTTTGCTTTGTGCTTTTACAACTCTGGCTTTACAAGATAAAAAAAGTCCAGATCTTAAGAATAACCAGAAATGACACAATCAGGGAAAAACTGAGTAAATAAAAAGTATGAATGCATGTCCGCTTTGGGCTTCCTTACCTTGAGAACCATAGAGCAGCTATCTTGGAGAAATGTAGATAATAATACTTGACCAATTCTGTAAAAACAATTCAAATGTAATCTAAAGGAGTAACAAATGTAATCAGAAGATATTTCTTAATTTTAAATTGTGACCTAATTTCCTATTCTGTGATGCACTATATCTTTGAGTTAAGATTGTGTGTTCAAATAATTCAATCATGACTAGATGCTGTTATCCACGTTAAAACTTTACATTAACAAAAGGAAGAATTACTCTAAAAGTTGTAGTTCCTGTATTGACACCACCCTGCGTCCTCGGGTCACCGCACCACTTTCTGTCGAGTCATTACACCGGGACTGTGTCCTCCTCTCCTCCTCTCCGGCTCCTCTCCATTATCAGCCCGGGCAGGACTGAGGGATGTCGGGCACAGCAAAGGATGAACCTGGAGCGCCGAGTGAAGGTCAGGGGTCTCAAATGATCCACGTTTCTGTGAAGAGTCTCACGAAGAGCAAAGAGTTCTCCGTCAGAGGAAACTGCACCGTCACACAGGTCAGCAGATTTTTGGTCTGATAGCTGCACGTGGAGCTGTGGGAGTATGAGGTAACCATTGGGGTAGCAAAGTTGAATGCATTTGTGTTCGTGTGTCTGTGTGTGTATACAGCTGAAATGTGGACTAGCAGAGCGCCTGGAGGTCCCGGCAGAGGGGCTGGTGCTGATTCACTCCGGCCGTGTCCTCAGAGCATCAGAAATCCTGAGTCACCTGAAAGCAGCAGACGGCTCCGTCAGCCTCTGCATGGTGCAAAGGTACACAGAAACACACCAGTCACAATAACAACAATAATAATAATAAAAAGATCTCTTTTAAAATGTAATTATTCAGAAAAGATCACACCCTGCAAAAACAATCCATCATCTTACTCCACAACATCTAACTTTTATGGCAGGTCAGCCACTGGGTGTTTTCCTTTTCCCTCGAGTTGATCTATAAATTCTGTAGCCTATAATATATATTTTGAAATGGTGTTATATTATTATTATTTTCGTTTGTTTTTTAAGATAAGTTCCCTTGTATACGCCTGTTCTCTCTCCTGACACACCTTTTATATTTGTATAATCTAATTTTACGCAATCAAGATCTGGGAAAATAAAAAAAGTGTAATGACTTTGCTGTGATTTTGCAGAGACAGAGGAGAAAGGGAGTCAGAATATATACAGTACCAGACTTAAAAAAAGGAACAGATTCCAGGCTTCCTCAATTGTCTCTATTTCTATCACGCACAAAATAAATCTTGGAAGACATTGACGCTGCACATTTCAACAGGGCTTCAGGGAAAAGTGTATTCACACTGATAAATACATAAAATCATACATACAAAGCTGAACTACAATTTTGCTGGAGATCCTGTGTGTTGATTTTGTCGCCCCCCTGTGGACAAAGCGGGAGCTCTTACCTGTTTGCTGATCTTGCATGTTTAAGTAGGTTTCAAAACAAAAGATTGCTTCCTGCTTTTTTTTTTTTTACCTCCAAATGAATCACTCGTGGAGAATCTTTGTTGTGTAAAAAGGCTGTTTTTGGCAGTGGGCCATTAAACGCCTCATTTGACACCTGGCCTTTGGCAGTGGTTTCTTCTAACTGGTAGTCTTGTTGGCTTTTGTAGCTCATTGACAGAGCATCGATATTAATTTGAGTCTGTGAGGAAGGCTAATCAGCTCAAAACTTCTCAGGAGCTTTAAGAAACTGACTTTTTAGAGTTCATAGTTATGATATCTATAGTTTGTGTTATCTAAAGTTAAAATATTAGGACTACTCTGTTTTGTATTTTTCCTTTTCTCTACATACTCTTGTGTAGGATCTAGATCTGTAGAAGCTTTTGTATCTCCCTTTATTACTCAGGAGGATTTTTTGTGTGTGAAATAAATACATAAATGTATTTATAAAAACAGGCTATCACAATCTGTTGCTCAGCTTGAGTTTAATGTACAGACTGTTCCACGAATCCACCCCACAGTTTTAAACACAGTACTTTAGATTCTGACTGAGTCTGTCCTCCTCAGGCCTCCTGCTGCTCCCAGGACTGATCCAGCTTCAGAAGTGGTTCAGTCAGACCTTACAGATGATCTTGACCCTGACCCTGATAACTTCACACCTTCTCCCAAGTCTCCCCTCTGCCTGGGTAAGAACTCCTGAACACGAAAATCCCTCCTACATACAGTTATTTTTCTGCCTTTTCACACTTCTTCAATCTCACACACACTGCAAAAACTCAAAACTCAGGTTTATTTGTCTCATTTCTAGTCAAAAATATCTCATCACACTTAATGTCATGCACATTCATCTGTCAAGTCTAGATAAATATATTGCTGGTGAAACACAAGGCCTGAATTGCTTTTTTTTAAAGATTTTGGGGACTGTTTTGCCTTTATTAGACAGGGCAGCTGAAGAGAGACAGGAAATATTAGTAGGAGAGAGTGGTGGACGACATGCAGCAAAGTGCCAAGGTTGGACTCAAACGCACGGCCACCGCGATGACCCTGAATTGCTTGTTATGAGTAAAAACAGCTGTCAGTGCAGCCTCACCTTGTATCTGTGCTCTCTCTTGTCATCTCAGGCCTCCAGTCACTGATGGAGGAGATCACTGCCAGTCCAGGTCTGATGGAGAGCCTGCTGTCTGGGCCGTACGTCAGCAGTCTCCTGAACTGCCTCCGCCAAAACCCAGACCTGGCTTCACAGGTGACACAAACACAACATATTGGTGGATGCAAACACATACTCATGCACATCAGGGAACTCTTAACAGGCAATCAGATCACTTCATTTCACTCGACAACTGCAGAACTTTTACTTCATTCGTTTATGGGCATCCGAATCGTTAAAAATATAAATCCCACTGGCTGCAAACTAGTCAGCGCTAAAACTGGGCTACCATCTTACCCACCATCCTTCTTCTTGTTAACATATCCATATAATCTCTCCACTGTGATCCTACACATCGTTACAGCTTTCTTTACAGCTTCATGTTCATACTGTTTCAGATGCTGCTGAGCCACCCTTTGTTCTCAGGAAATCCTCAGCTGCAGCAGCAGATCAGACAGCAGATTCCCCTCTACCTGCAACAGGTGACTCCACACTCTCATATCTTGCAACAATATAAAACACAGGTTCAGGATTTTCTCAACATTGGACCAAAAGCGCAAGACAATTGGACAGTGCCTGTGCTTCTGAATTGTAATCTGTGATCACGACTCTGCACTTTATGTGTAAACCAATTTGCACATTGTAACTGTGGTTTTCTCTTAACGTATTGTTTTTAAACTGTTTCTTAATTATTTAATGTTTATTATGACGTGTGCTGCTGCCGCCCTCTTGGCCAGGTCACACTTGTGAAAGAGATCTTGATCTCAATGGGTTAATTACCTGGTTAAATAAAGGTTAAATAAAAAATAAAAAAAGTTATTCATGATTAATGTTAACTAATAAAAATGTAGATGCAGAGTCCAGAGCTACTGTCAGCCATGTTGAACCCCAGAGCCATGGAGGCTCTGCTACAGATCCAGCAGGCTCTACAGACTCTGGCTGCAGAGGCTCCTGCACTGATACCCATGTGAGTATAGGTACACAACATAAACACACACAGTGCACTTCCTAAAATATACCTAAGTGTCCGGTTTGAAGAAGTACTGTGAGGCAACATGTGTTAAAGATTCTGTTAAACTTCTCATTATTTATCAGCAAATGTCCGTCCTGCAGGGCTGGACTGGGAAACACTGGAGCCTGTGTCGATGCTGCTCCAGCATCTGACTGTGTCCTAAACGACCAATCAGGAAGTGGCCCGGGGGTTGCCACGGTGACAGAGCAGCAGCAGCAGTTTGTGCAACAGATGCTACAGGCACTCGCTAACTCAAATGGGGTATTTCATTGTTTCTTTTTTTGACCTTGTTGTCTGTGTCTGTGTTTGATCCAAACTTCTCCTGACTTTGAAATATCACAAGTAACATTTGGTGACATATTTAAGAAAACTGGAGACTTCTTTTTTTTAACTGCTGGCATCAGGTTGTAGTCTGTGAACAGGTCAGAAATGTACTCAGGAGCTGAAACACTGACAGCTTTATGGACTAATAACATTTGTTGTTTTTCTTACAAATGATATTGCATGATCTCTACGCTCACTCTTCTGAAAAAGAAAGAACGACATAGATAAGAAGACACACGTGACTTTTGAACAGAAGTCACATTCTTTGTGAAGCAAAACACTGGTGTACTTGTTCTTTCTGGTTCTTTTTGTAGTTACTCATTCCTCGTCTGTCGTGTCTTTTCAGGTCCATGCTGAGGAGATCCAGGAGGAGATGAGCGGCTGAGTTCTGAGCTTCAGAGACCGTCAGGCGAACAGACAGATCGTCGTCAGCTCAGAAGAAGACTTCCCCGCTGTAATGCTTCTGCTCAGTCGCTGTCAGTCACACACGCACACACACACACACACACACACACACACACACACAAACACACACACACACACACACACACACACACACACACACACACACACACACACACAGATGTTGAGCTGGTATGTTTATATGTAAGTGGATGCAGATTTGCATAACACACAAGCACCTACACTCAATAATAATAGTAGTAAACACTTTGTCATTGTCGATGACTACGTAGTGCTTGAGAAAAAACACAAAGATAAGGATTGGTATGCTGTGCTGCATGATTAGAGAAACATTGATTGTAGAATTGATTGAATATCGGCAGGAAGAGAGGATGATCAACAACAAAAAAATGGAGCTTCTCGCAGATACTCTTGGTAACCGATTAAAATGTAGTACTGTGGTTTTTTTCCACTTTATTTATTTTCTCTTCTGTTTTATTATTGCTGATTGTTATTGTAGGACTGACTCATTACTTCTGATTCCTACCCAGATTGGATTTTGTGAAATATCTGTCGGGGTAGATACACCTTAAGATAAGATCTACTTTATTGTCTCCAAAGGGAAATGTGTCGTAGACTCTGTCCTGCAGTTTTCTTCATCTTGTTTTTTAGTTTAAGGTAGTTTTACTTAAAACAAGAGAAAACAACAATGTACAAGAAATGTTATAAGTCTGATGACTGCATGTTATACCATCTCACTAAAAAGATAAGACACCAGCCATGTTTAGATCGCTGTACTTACAAAGACTAACTTAAATTCCTTCTTTAACTCATTATCTCCGTCACCGCCTTCTCCACGCCTTCCTGCTGGTGTGCACTTGTTCTTCATGCAGTGATGCAGGTCTGTGCAGGTACTCAAATCCCCCCTCACATACTCTGCACTTTCACTTTGCATAAATGTTCAGAGGGAGGTCATATATTAGTAATCTCCGTGCAGCACTATGAGGCTCAAGCCTCTTCTCATCTTACCACCTGGATGATAATGAGAGCCTGAAGCACCAACAGAGCGTCTCTCCTGGTCTCCAATTGAAAATCGAAGAGAACAATCTTTTTGTTCTGCTTGTGGTCTCGCTGATTGAATGAGTGTTTTGTCCACCACAGGCTGTAAAGATACAGAAAAAAAACACCCCAGATAATTAAAAGGTTTGTCTCCAAAAGTAGACTCGGCACCTAACGATGCATTTAAAAGAAAAGAGAGAGGTTGAATGTTTAAAGCCACACATGCACAGAAACTCAGATCTTCTCAACTCTCTCTCTCAGGCATGAACATAAAGATGTAAAACAATAACTATGAAGATTTACTTTTCACAGTTGAAGATTTTCCCAATAAACCTTCGATGCCTCTTACCTTTGATTTATTGTTTTGTTGCTTATATTCAGTAGAGCTCCGGTAGCTACACTGCACCACACTGTTTTTGTGCCATAGGTAGTGGGTTATCTTTGCGTCCGTCGCCGACTGAGAAACACTTTGACTCATCTAGCTGACTTTTAGATTTGATGTAACCTGTTAAATCAGCAGATTTTATAATTCATGTTCTGTGTCAGTCGACAGAACTCCCTCACTTATATATGCATGCATGAATTTATGATGATGTCCTGCTTTGTAAAGCTGCTTTTGTTCTCTTCATGCCTCGGTGTTCTTGTAATGGTCACATCTCTGCCATCACCTTGAAGTAGTTTTCAAATAGAGCTGCCAAAATGATCACAATTATTGAGATCACAATTATTAATTTGGATTATTTATTAACTTTAGAGACAACATTTTTTAAATTGTACTTTCACACTCTACTCTAAAAAATCCAGCTCATTTACTAATTTTGCAGCAAACCAAGACTTAAAAAAAGACAATTGACCTGAGTTTGGTGCATCTTCAAGGATTATGATTGCTGTATTCTGATATTATAGATATCTTGGGCCTCATGTCCTGCTTCTAGAACAAAATGACTTTGGGTGCAGCGGTAACAGCGAAGAAAAACAGCCTAGGTGTTATGGGTCGTTCATGTGCTCCTGTCATGACCATCAGATCATGGAAGTAGTAAACACAATCTGAGTCACTGTTGTCATTTGTAAGTTTTGATTACTTATTGTTATTTGCGTCCATTCAATTGAGGGTGCAGATATTTAAAATGAGAGTGCAATGTAACCTTTTGCACCCTCATAGAACCGGGCCTGCTCATTTCGTATCATACTATGTCATGGCGTGGATTTTAAGAACATTTGGAGCGGTCTCTAATTTTTTTCCAGAGCTGTAAACGTCATAAAACAAAGAAGAGCAGGGAGTTTACACACGTTGTATTTAGCATCACTAATCAGTCTCAATGAAGACACAAGTGAAACACAAACTGGTCGGCCATTTTTGAATGATTAGAAAACAGGCAAGTCATTTTTTATGTTTCTTCAAAATGTGTTATTCCCCCTCCCCCCTCCTTCATCAAAGTATTTACACACACATTTAATCATACTGTTCTGTTTACTGACGACATCTGCTAAACACAACCACTAGAGGGCAGTTCAATCTTTTCAAACAGCTCGTTCGGTATGTTTGTGTAGTTGAGCATATGCAAAGGCACACAGTATTTACTTTGAACTCTTTGGCACAGATCATATCTTTACTGTTTATTATGTGTCCGGGATCTAACTTTAATAACACCCGCTGAATGATTTATCTCTTTAAAAACCAAACAACCTCAAAGTAGTTTTTAAAAGTTCTATTCAGCCCCCTCGAGAAATAGAATTTCACGATGTGTTGTGTGCTGTTTTTTTTATTCCTGCTTTTGTGTCCTCTCCTACTCCAACATCAGATATATATGCATGTGATCCACTTGACAACCTTTGTGTATTCGTCTGCTGCTGCCAGACTGAGGGGGGTTCAATCTTGAGTTGTGTGTGTGTGTGTGTGTGTGTGTGTGTGTGTGTGTGTGTGTGTGTGTGTGTGCTGGTGTGTGTGTGTGTGTGTGTGTGTGTGTGTGTGTGTGTGTGTGTGTGTGTGTGTGCTTGTGCGTGCTTGTGCGTGCTTGTGCGTGCTTGTGCCCTGGTCGTGTGAGGCATGAAATTAGCCAAGGGTTTTTTTGGGGATTAGAGGCTCCTAAAATATTCGTGTTGAGATTTGGATATGAGTCACACCACTCAAAAACAGCTACACAGTGCTAAATAGAGCTGTATGAGTGTGTGTGTGTCTGGCAGAGAATGTGGGGGCATCCTGGTCATGGGCATCAGTGTGTCTCCTGAAGATACTTAGCACAAAGCCTCGACCTGATCTCACCTTTAACATAGAGACAAACTTCGCTCAGAGGAGTTCAACCTGCCTCTCAGCAGTGTGAAAGTTTAAGGCGTTAAATCTAAACCCCTCTAATCATTTTTCTTTGTGCGTTTTCGCTGCGAAGATTGTACTCAAAGATAAGTCGATGGATTAGGAAAGAGATGTCAATGCATGAAAAGCGGTTTGACAGATTAAATAAGATCCAAACATGATGATGATAAGAAGTAGCTTGAAACTAAACTAATCCATTTATTGATGCTAAGTTGTCATGAAATGTAAGGCATAGATTTAAAGGAGCAGAGAATAAAAGAAACACAAAGGTCATCCAGAGTCATCTCGCTCAAAAAAAAAGTGTGAAATTAAGAAAAAGAGAAAATAACACAAGAGTTTTCAAAGTCTTACATTTCAGTTTCAGCTCTGAAATGTTTCCTCTAAACCAAACACAGCCTCAGTCATGAAAACGTAACTTGTATTAACAACAAAAAAATTCAAATCACTCAAAACTGATGTAATTATTTCAACTGAAGACATTTGACCAAGACAGCAGGGCGTGCACAAAGCAAGGCCACCGTCCCTATTTGATGTACCGTAAAGCTTCAAATAAAAGTCCATCCCAACTTAAGGCCTCGTCCCTTTCACTAGCCTGGTGTTGTTGTTGACTTATTTATATAATATGCAGGGTGGTCTGTGCTTGGAACATGGGATAGAGAGATGCAGGAATCACAAACTGAACAATGTGCAGAAGTTGTTTTGGGTTGAAGGAAAATGTGATCAACACTCTGAGTCTCTGCTTGTCAACAGGCAAGGCAGGCAACTGCTCGGGGCCCCAGGCCAGTAGGGGGCCTCCAGAGGGCTAACAAACTTTACCCCACAGCATTGGCTCAAAAGAGTCTTGCATAATTCCTGTGAAAACCAAAGTTTGTCACTGAAGGAAAATGAAGAGTCAGCGTCGAGACATAATGGTCATAAACACTGGTTGGAGGGGCCCCAAATTATTTTTTGCCGAGGGCCCCAACTGACTTTAGAATCAAATATATTGCCAGGGTACATTGAAATATTAAACACAAGATTTCCAAACTTCAGGTATGAAATATTCACCCAAATCCATCATCAGTCCATGTTTATTTCATATTCCTGCACTGATGCAACACAGACATTCACCAAGTACACTGACTCTAAAGCTAACAGGCGAACTATGTTGCATCGCTGCTGTAGACAAGTTACAAGATACACAAAAGCTGTCACCTATGTTGATGCATTTCAGCCGCTATTGCCCATCATATCTCGCTTTTGGTTGGTTCAAACTGGTAACTGTGACAAAATACCTTTAAATAAATCCTCAGACTTCAGGTTAACAGTGAGCTAACAGAGTGCTCATATTAGCCTCATATCAGACTCTGTGCGTTACACTAACCCATACTGGACTGGCTTCCTCCCACAGTCCAAAGACGTGCTCGTTAGGTTCATTGGTGACTGGTTGTCTGTCTCTACGTCAGCCCTGTGATTGATTGGTGAACAGTGCAGGGTCTTGCCCAATAAAAGCTGAGAATTTCTCCAGTCCCCCAGTGACACAGAACGGGAAAAGCTATAAAAATAATGAATGGACAAATGTAGGGACAAAAGAAAAATAATTCAATGGGGAATTCATGAAGGTTATAAGATATTTTAATTAGAGCTTGATTAACCAAATTAAATTTCATTGCAAACCATCTCACAAACATCCCAACACACACATCACCAGCATCTCTAAAAAAGGAAGACACTGATGATTTCCTCTGATCGGCTGCCGTGGCGGTGTTTAAGACATCGGTGACGACCTGAGGCTCATGATGTGCGCCTCAACCTCCACGGCCATGTCAGGGAAGTTCCTACGGATGTCCAGTGTCAAAATGTTCTCCTCCTCCAGCGGAGGCTCTAAAACATCAAACTGGGAGCGCAGCAGGTCGGCCTTCATGTAATGTCCCATCCGGTCCACCATCCTCTGATGAATGAGATCGTAGTCACCGTGCAGAAAGATAAAAAAGACATGAGGAGAGGCTTGAGGAAGGATGTCCTGGTTCGGACTGGAAGAAGAAGCAAGGGCTTTGGAGCCGTAGAGCAGGATGTGTCTGTACAGATGCTTCAGGGCGGAGCAAACCACAAGGGCATCACAGCCAGAAGACCTTTCTCTGGGATCATAAAACACACACACAGAGGGGAGTGAATTATTGAAGTAGCCATACAATGCTTATTTCGAGTTTCACTCAGTGAAACATCTGACGCAGCTCTGCATTTACAATTCCACAATCTCCTTATTTATCTCAGCCTAGTGTTCCTGAAATCCCTCAGTTCAGCTCCTGTCTGACACAAGTCATTTGAGGAGCTGTCTCTTTAAGGCCCCCCTCCCTACAAGCCTACATTCTTCTGATTGGCCAATTCTCTAGAAATCTGGGAATGTGGGCGTGTCCTTGTCCCCTGGGCATGGGGCTTACAAAAAGCGACAACTTTCGGTGTTGAAAAATGAAGCCAGTGCAGAAGTGTAAAAAACTCAAGTGTCCACTTGAGACTGGCTGCAGAAGCCGTGGAAGTCGCATCAAAAGCCATATTAACGTGCCCTTTATGACAGCAGAAATCATTTCGTTTGTTGGTTCAAAAAAATGAAAGTTAATAGCCCATGTCTTTATCTGCACACACCGTACAGGGGGTAATTTATTTTTTATAACTCATCGGTTAGTGAGTAATAAGAGTTATTCATAATAAGGCGTGTAGCCGACCTGACTGACGGGTGGGCACGGTGCAGCGGTTTGTCTAAATGCTGAAGACCCGCCTCAAACCCGGCTCTTCGCCTGGGGTTGGGTCCATCGAAAGATAGGTTGAGACTGCATTTCAATAGGGCGGACGGGCTTCAAGCAACCCCTTCAGTAACCAATGGGTGACGTCACTGAGGCTTAGTCTATGTTTATTTACAGTCAGCACTTTGCCTATGTTTAGTATGAATATAATAATAATATGGGACATCATAATACATCCTCTTTAACGCTCTTGTTTGGCGTTTTCAGTTCGTAAAAAAAAGACGAATTAAAACTGAGATCATCAGAGAGAAGATTCATTATTTCTACAAAGTTATTTTATATACCTGTAGGGGCGCCGGTAGCCTAGTGGTTAGTGCGTGCGCCCCATGTACAGAGGCTATTGTCCTCTAAGCAGGTGGCCCGGGATCGAATCCGACCTGTGGCTCCTTTCCCTCATGTCATCCCCCAGTCTCTCTCTCTCTCTCTCCCTGACTTCTGACTATTTCTACTAAATAAAGCCCCAAAATAAACCTTTAATATTTTAAATGCCTGTAACTGCAGACGGGGGTAGGTGTCATGACAAAGCGTTTAACATTTAGCTTTTTTTTTTTTTTTTTTACACGTTTTTGCTCCATATTCTTTAGTTTTCTGTGTATTTTTGTGGGTAAGAGGTTTCTAGATTACAATTCCAGATGTATTCCTGATTATTTCCTGATTTTTTTTTAATGTTCTTACCTATTTTAGCTTGTTTATTCATTTTAAGTATTTATTTCACCGACTGCAGAGCACTTTATTTGACCTAATGCACTTTTCTGTGCTGTGTGTCTGAACTGTGTGGGGCTGTTTTCCACTTGAGCTGTGGATCTTCTGTACGTTTGAAGTTTTAATTAGTTGCATGTAAATGTAAGACATTTCAAGTCTAACAGAATGAGTTTAGTACCATGTATAACACAAAATCAGCAAAGAGAGAAGATGTATTATGTCCACAAGGGGGAGCCAAAATCAAGACGAACTGAAAGTCCCTAACTGGATCTTTAAAAAACTGTAGATCCTTAGACAGATATTTTATGTAGATACAAAAAAAGTTGGGAAACTTCTTGAACTTAAAATCAACTCTGGTGAAAAATGGCTAAACAGAAGAAGTAGGTTAAGAGAAAAGCAGGCAGGCCAAGATGGGCAGATGGAGAAAAGTAACTGTGAGGAGTGGAAGAAGAAGTCTTTGATGTTGCCACAGACGTTTTAAGAAAGAGATGGCTCAGTTTTCAGCTCCCCCTCACCTCGTCTCTTCACTCTCACTCTTTTAATCTGTCTCCACTCTCCCAAAGTGCCGCTCCTCGCTCCCTGGTTTTCAGCCTGATTTTCAAAACCATCAGTGATATTTTTGATCTTTTCCGACAATTTCACGCCGGCGGTATTCTTACCTCGCTGCTTTCCTCTTCGGCTCACACCCTCTCTCTAAACCAATCAGCTTCTGCTTCACTTGGGTCTTCACAAAAGTGGGTTAAGTTCTCAGTGCATGTGTGCAGAACAGTCTGTGTCTAAAAGTTTAGCTTAATCTTACCTCTCAATGACTTCATGTAGTTTGAGGAGCCAGGGCAGTCTGTCCTACAGGAAAGGAATAACTATGGGTTATTTGTTATTTCTTTATTTTTAGGATATATATTTTTTTTTTATGTCTTTATTGACAGCGGATAAAGTCGCAAGTCAGGGAGAGAGAGAGTGGGGGACCACATGCTGGATCCGAATTCAGGCTGCCCGACTCGAGGACCACATCCTCTGCACATGAGGCGCACGAACTAACCACTTCTCCTCGGCTCGCCCTATTTCTTTTTTTAAATCACATTTGTACATTTGTTTCACATTGTCTATAACATTGTTATGATCAATATTTTCTTCTTAAAGGAAGAATGTGTGACTTGTTGATCCAGTAGGTGTCGCCCTTGAGCACCAGCATGAAACCAAAACAAACTGCTGTTTGGCGACCCCTCGGCTATTCTGAAGCCTCCGCTCAGTTTTCTTTACTTTGGGGAGCTGTCATGTTGTCCATAACTTTATACAGTTTATGGTAGTGCTTCTCAGCTGGTAGATCGGGACCCAAAAGTGGGTCGCGGAGCTGTTTTCAGTGCGTCGGAGGTGGAAAGGAAAAAGAAAAGACGCACATGTTTATTTTGTTCAGTTTCTTTGTTCCAATCACGTTTGTACCGTCTGAGGTCCAAACTGCACAATTTGGATATAAAATAAATCTGACTGGTTGAAAAATATCCGACATTTGGGTTGTGAATTTTCTAACCTCTGGAGAAGTTGCTCCCTTGAAAATACAACATTCACTGAGGCAATGGTCCTCCAAGCGGGGGGCCAGGGTTCAGGTTTGACCTGCAGCTCATTTCTCGCATTTCACTCCCCTCTTTCTCTCCATGAGTTCCTACTCTATCCACTGTCCTGTCCAAATAATGACAAAAGCCCCCAAGAAACAGTCTTTAAAAGAAAATCATGTCTAAACTAAAATTTAACATGTTTTTAATAAAATCATAGTTGCAGTGAGCATAACGCGGCAGAAACTGTGGAAAAATGTTGTTCACTGATTATTATTTTAAGTCAACTCGCACTGGAAACATATTTATTTTAATGAGCTTTAATGGTCAAAGAGTCTTTTGATAACCAGAGAGTGAATCAAACAGAGATTAGACACACAGAAGAGCATTAACACACTCTGATTACACTGCCATCAGAGGAAGAGTCTGTCCAAATGTGGTTACAACTGAGCTGGAATCCCATTTTTAGTCATCCTGCAGAGCCTTTAATATGAAGAGCTAAGCTGAAATTAAACACGGGGACCCTGCTCTGCCAGGTCGGGTTTTGCCACCTCAAGCTGCCAACTGGAGTACATGAAAGGCATATCTTTGACAGTAATCCTGAATGTACATTTCTGCTTCACTTCATCACACATTCTCAAACAGCCAACTGTTGAGTATTTTCGAAACATGCCGATGAATTAAACAGAGCGAGTCCCGGGTTAATTCTCCCCTCGTTTGAAAGTTGATTTCTGAGTGGGAGGTTATCATCAGTCACCAAACAGCGCTAACGGCAATCTGCTGCCAAATGTTGGCTGGGCTCGCTCTGCCTGTAAGCGTGTAAACTCAACTTTGGCAAGTAGCCAGTGGATTGTTTGGAGGACTCGAAACAAACGATAAATACCAGTAAAAGCTTAGTTTCTGCCCAAGCTGCTTTCACTGTCTGCTCATGTGAAGCTTCTCCAGACACTTGTTGTGTTTCCGTGGCTACAAGTCTGAGAGAGTGATTTATCCATGACAGGAGACAAATGGCTTACTCCAAAAATGACTGACATTCAATTTGAGCTGACAAGACACCTCCACGGACGCACACAGACACGCGCACAGACACACAGACACGCGCACACATACACACACACAGAACACACACACACACAGACAGGCTGACCTGGTCTGTCAATGGTTCACCACGAGCCATCTTGTCAATGTTCTCCTGTGGGTGGAATTCATCGCCTTCATGTACGGGCCAGCCCAGCTGAAGAGTCGACACACACACACACACACACACACACACACACACACACACACACACACACACACACACACACACACACACACACACACACACACACACACACACACACACACACACACACACACACACACACACACACACACACACACACACACACACACACACACACACACACACACACACACACACACACACACACACACACACACACACACACGATTAAGATTTTCTGTGTGCAAAAACATGTTGGAGGAGGGTTTGTGTATGTGGAGAAGTGAGTGGACCAAATTACCTTTTCTGATAGGAAGGCCCCGAAACTACTTCTATGTAAGAAAAAAGACAAGACATAAATTTACCAAAACAATTCATTTGTCAAACACATTAAAAAGTACAGTGTATTATAGAATACATGCATGTTGAGCTCACTCGCTCTCAGACCTCGAAACCAAAACTATCAAATGAATGAATAATTGGCAGCACAAGAATAAAAGTGAGCGACTAAAAGTGTTTTAAAATAAATATTTAGATAAATGTGAACTGCTGCTTTAACACAATACTGCTATAGACATGCTTTAGTTTAGAGATGATGAGGGGATAAATAGTCCATAAGCAACATAGGTAGTCATAGTAACAGATAATCAGCAACTATATTGATCATCAAGGAAATATTTGTTTTTCAAATTTTGCACGACACATTTAGTTTATGAAAAATACCTGTAACTGATGTCAGTGTGCTGCTTTTGAACCTGAAATAAGCCAAATGAGACTTGAGGGCTTTAGTGTTTGAGGAAGTGTACGCACATCCAACTATTAGATGTCTCATCAAGGTGCGTAGCTAAGCTTGAAAAGAAAAAAACCTACACACTACTTTAACTAAGCATCACCAATTTATGAGACAGACTTAGGCTTTACAAAAAAATTAAAATCTTTTTGTCACATACCTAATGCCACATTATGCATAAATACACACATCCCTTATGCATAAAGACACATCCCTGCTACAAGTGGATTAATCAGGTCGAACAGCAGACTGAAACTAAATTACTATAAATGTTTTGTTTTGTTTGGACAGTCCTACAGTTTGCCTTCTGTAGCCCTGGCCTGTTACCTGACAGGTGTAACCTGTTGTGTAATGTGTCAATAACAGCGAACAAACTTCCTCCTTGTCCCCTCCAAAGCTACGACACAGCTTTTTTCCTCATGTGACTAAAAGACTCCTAACACTCCTCAATGTAAACCCCATTAAGCTTACCTGTAATGAACTATGCATTATAAATAAAATTGGTAAAACTGTTGTTACATAGTTTTTTTTACTGAGCCAACATGAGTGTGCTTCTATATTGAATGCAACCTTGTAAAGCTGTCCTCTACACACATTCACTTTCCACAGGCTACACTACACTTACTTCCCACAGCCCGAGACTCCCATGATCACGTAGATCATTCTTCTCTCTGTGGATCTTCAGACTCCTAAAGGCAGATCATGTCCCTGAATGGGTCAAAAAGAAGAAAGAAGGGGTTGTACCATAGACTGTAAATAATAGGGTTGTACCTGCAAATTATGAACACCTCTGACACAGATTTACATAAACAACTCCACCATAGGAATAACATGAGCTCTCATGTGATGAAACCTACCCCTGTAATGAACCTGTGCTGTTCCTGAGGTGCTGTGAACTCGTTAATGAATAGAGAATCCCTGCACAGGTGTAATCCACCACCGAAAACAACGAATAGGCTAAAGAAACCCACCACCCCAAAAACGGAATTAATATCCGATTCTATGAACATTTGAATCTTTGAGTCGCTCATTCATAAAACAAAAACGCTACATTTGTTATTCAACTTTGACGAGGTAACCACAAGAAACTGACGCCACCTCTCCCATTTTTTGAAAGACACCATACATACGTGACTGTTATACGTGATGACGTACGACGCACGTTGGCGTGTGCCCTTAAAGAGACAGTGCTCTGCTCTGTGGCCGGCTCATTCTCATTACGTTGCTACTAATTTGCCTTTGACGTCATTGTTGTTGAGAAATTAAAAAAACATAAAGATGAGTTTTTAACCTAACAACACCTGATTGTGTTTCTGATTACAGTATAAAATAATCCCACATTATAATTTGTTTTACTACACAAATTTACGTGTGGATTTAAGTTAAAGGCACTTTAATAAAAATGAAAATGTGTCATTATTTTTCACCTTTTGGCTGCAAAAGAACGAATATTATTAAATATAGGCCTATAAATAATCAAAAGCTCTAAAAAAATTAAAAACATAGCACAATCATTTTTCTGTCCTATTATCTTGGTAATCTGACACCATGCACAGGACTCATAATAACATTAGTGTTAAGGTTCATGCTGCAATTTGGACACAGAAAACAAATGGGTGAGAGAGAGAGAGAGAGAGAGAGAGAGAGAGAGAGAGAGAGAGAAAAGCCATCCTCTCCTGTGAATCCATCAGTGGCAAGGCAAGAGACGGATGCAAGCTCTCCTCCCTCCCGCCCTGTTGCATCCATCCATTCGGTTTCTCATCCATCCTTCTCTCTATCCAATCGTTCATCCTCAAGGGCGTCACAGGGGCCGACGAGACCCGACCGAGAGGTGCATACATGCGTGCATGCATGTTTGCGTAGATCCTTGTTGTATGTAGGCTACGTTATAGCGTCTGCACTGCGCGTGGATCCGCTGTCATGAGGAGCTGAAACAGAAACGACAGGAGGATGAAAATGCTCCGGTTTCGCAGCCCCAGCATCCGCTCCTTGGACCAGGAGGTCCTATGCACGATCAGGTTACTTGACGACTCCGAGATCTCCTGCAGCATCCAGGTGAGAAATCCTCACACACCTCATGTAGGCTATACTGTCCGCTGAGATTGATGCAAAAACACGTGGAGGCTGCAGATGAATAACCTTACATTTGCTCAAAGACTGCAAATCGCGAATTGAGGCTGTAGCCGATATTGTTCATCATAACACTGTCATAGCCTATCATTTTTGTACAACAGAGAACATTTGGACGTATTGTTCTTCTAGTTTCCGTGCTGATGTGATTTAGGCTTCCTCCGTTTTGCCTTTATGAGATATAGAGGAGGGAGGAAAGAACATATTTATTGCTGTGAGTGTGTTTAAAATCTAAGCTTAATGCGACTCACATGGAGAGAAGTTATGATTAAGTTTGGTCCACAGCAGAGGAAATGGTCCACATGGGTGTGGTGGTGGTGGTGATGATAGTGATGGTGATGAGGTCAGAGGACTTCTGTTTGGGTTATTGATTGCAATTTGTCGATTGAAGCTGTGTGTCTATATTTAAAGAGGGAGGAGGGCCTGCCTTCGTAGAGGTTATAGGATAAATGTTGTTTTCCAACCTGCTGGGTTTCAAATGACCAGACAGCATAAAGTGAGAGTCATTGCAGTGACTGCAAACTAAAACTGTGGATATTCTTGTGCATATTTGTTTAGTTTAAATTAAGCTTTAATTGAAGTAAAAGGATGTAGTTTAAAGTAACACATCCTCTAAACTACATATAGAGAAAAGTTAAAAACTAAGCCTACAAGTGGAATAATCGGGTCCAAATCTAACAGCAGACTGTAAAACTAGGCAGAAGAGATTTAAAACTAATTTACCATCATATTTTCTTTCAGAATACCTTTACCTTGTTGTGTGATCATTTTGATTTAACAGGATATATACACAAATAAAGGAATAGAAAAACCTATCGGCTTCCTCCCATGCAGTCCAAAGCCATGTTGGTTAGAGTCAGTTGCATCTCTAAATTGCCTGTATGTGTGAGGGCGAGTAATCAATGATCGTCTGTCTTCTTGTGTCATCCTGACTGACTGATCACATGTCGGGTATGAACAACACCTCTCGCACAATTTCTCCAGTCCAGGTGGCAGCCTCCAATATTACAAAATGAAACCAAAGCAGACGTGCAAAAAACTGCTGTTCCTCAAGTGTCCACTTGAAGCTGGCTTCAAAAACCAAATGAATTAGGTCTCATTTTAGTAGGAAGTTGAGGAGTTGGGAGTTTGGAATGACATTCAGGAAAGGAGCCACAGACAGATATGAATACGGGCCGCCTGCTTAGAGGACTTTTACCTCAGTACATGGGGCACACCCTAACCACTAGGCCATGCGCGCTTTTTAAAATGCTCATTCCTACAGATGTTGATTAATTGGTTCTGGTCGCTGTAGCTCATTTCTTTATTTGTAAAAACTGTGCGGGGGTTATTTATTTTTTATAACTCATCCGTTCTGGTTACATTAAGGCAAAGAGTTAAGCACAAATTTGTTTTAGAGTTGCCGAGATGACTGACAGGTGGGTATGTTAGTTTGTCAGGAGGCTTAAGGTCTGCTTCACCTCTTTTTCTGTTTCTAGCATAGCGATCACCGTCGTTTGGCCTCATAACATATCTTCAGATACAAATGGGTGATATCACTGAAACCACATCCATGTTTTATACAGTCTTTGCTGCAGCCCCACAAGACCCTCTGTTGGATAAAGCTACACTATCACCTTAAACTGAAGTGCAGCCAGTATGAAAACTTCTTCAAAAAGGAATTAATTAAAAGTACGAGAGACTCTTCTCGTTTAAAATCTAACATTAAAACTTTTCTTGGCTGGCTCAACAAAGCAAAATAAGATTTTCCCTGTTTACACAAATAAATTAGATCCTGTGTGGCTCCTGAGCTCCAGCTGCTGCCAAGATTCAAGACTGTTGAATTTGCCAATGTATTACTCATATGTTTAGAGCACCCACAACTTCAATACAGAAAGATATTTGAATTAATAGGTGCAACATCATACGGTCAATAATCTCAGCATGAGTATCTTTACAAGAAGTCGTCAGCTGCCTCGGCCTTGTTGTCTGACCCTGAAAGAGCAAAAAATCTAGCTGTCTGTCAAACTTACTGTCTCACTGGTCCTCTACATTTTCCCTGTCAAAGAATTACACAATAACACAAAGTGCACAGAGAGAGGCAGAGAGAGGTTGTGTGTGTGTGCTCGCTTGTGTTGCACACATGTATACCTGCCGGCTTGTGTCTTTTAAAGCACAAAAGTGTGTCAAACATCCGTGTTCACGTCAGCGAACATCCAAGTGAGGCTTTTCTCCAGGAGATGCATGAATAAAAGAGTCACAGATTGTGAACGTGTGTGTGTGTGTGTGTGTGTGTGTGTGTGTGTGTGTGTGTGTGTGTGTGTGTGTGTGTGTGTGTGTGTGTGTGTGTGTGTGTGTGTGTGTGCTTTTAGGTGTGCTTGTGTGTGATGAGGAAATGGACATTTATACTTCTAGCTGACTGCTTTTTCCAGGACTTTCTTTAATGGCTTTGTGTTCCGTTGCTGAGCGGCTCCTTCCTACATATTTCATGACATCCTGCGCTCCTCATGCTACACTTCTACTCAACAACAGCACGTCTCCTGTTTCAACCACACACACTCCCATCTCTCACTTTATCTGCTGTATTTGCTTCTCTCTTCCCTGCTCCTGTCTGTCTCCCTTATTTTGTCGTTTTTTTGCTTCTCTCCATTGAGCTGAATAAGTAGGTCAGGATGAGGTACCAGAGACGGCTCTAAATTGAATGGAGTCATAAAAAGATTCTTGGGAAAATATTGTGCTTTTCAGAAAACAAATTTTCTTCAATGTGAGTCCGCAGTGTCCTGATTTCCTTTAACTTTCCTCCAAGGCGTCAGTTCTTGACTTTGCATAAAACACGGTAGCGTTAGCCGCAGGTCTCCTTGGAGGCAAAACGTTGGATTAATCCTGATTAAATGAAGAATGTTAAATGTCTTAAAAAGCCACAGTAAATGTGAATATTCTTAAGGAAATAGACTATGAAATTTCGCCTGAAAAGTGGATGAATATTTATGACTTTTAGTGGACATTGCGTAACACATGCCTCATCACTGCAAGTGCAAAAATAAACTGTAGGCAAGTTTGTTTGTACGGCAGCTTTCAAGAGGGCAGTTCAAACTTCTTTGCTTCAAACGTAAGGGACAAGATATTTTAAAAAAGGACATTAAATAAAGGTATTGAGAGTAAGGTAAGGTAAGGTAACTTTATTGGTAGTTTTGGTTTACAGCGAGTGAGTCGGCTTCCTTTTACACACAAACGACAGCACAGGACAAAAGATGATGACGTGACAACAGTGCTCAATACTAGAGAGAAACAGCCCTTAGTAAAACAAGTTAAAGTAGCACATCAGGAAGGATAAGAAAAATACAAACAAGATAAGAATAAGAATTTACCACCAGTCAATAGAACTTGGTAAGAAAAAGGAAGGTAGAAATGAGCCATCAGTCAAAACAAGATAAAAAGTGCAATAAAATAAAACAGAAGTTATTAATACAAATGACAGAGTCAACAGAAGTGTTTTTAAAAATAAAACCAACCTTTAACGCTCTACGTGTTTCAGTTTTCATTTATTGTTACACATTTTTTTAAAGATTTATTTTTGGCCTTTTTGTGCCTTTATTGGAGAGATAGGACAGTGGATAGAGATGGAAATCAGGGAGAGCGAGAGTGGGGATTGACATGCGGGAAAGGAGTCACAGGTTAGATTCGAACCTTGGCCTCCCGCGTTGAGGACTACAGCCTCCATATATGGTGCGCGCACACTAACCACTGCGCCCCTGTTGTGTCACATTTGACATTATTCTCTGTAGATCTAATTTAAAAGATTTCTAATTTCAGAGTCAAACACAGTGAGATTTAAATCAGTGTGAGGTTATATGTGCAAGACAAATTCCCTTAGGGGCAATAAAGGTTTCATTCATTCAAGTTCATCAAAACTATAACAAGCTGCATATCATGCTTCATACAAGTTATGTTTTTGACTATCTGAACAAAATCAGGGTGGAATTTGAGTTGTGTGACCACAAAACAATAAAACCCCCTTTTATTCAAAGTCTATCAACAAAATATCATCACTTTAAAGGAGGAATGTGCGACATTTTACACATAAATACAGCAGAAATCACGTATATCTTCTGTAAAAGTCTCTCTGAGTCTACAATGAGTGAGAAGCGTGAGTCTTGCCAGCTGTTGTCGGAGCCGTGTTTACATCATGTTTTCATGCAGCAGATACTCACGGCTATACAAGGTTCAATGTATTGTTAGTTTTCTCTCGCCTTTCCTCCTCTACTCTAGGAACGCTGCAAGGAGCTGCATTGGTCAACAGAGCTCTGGATCATGACCTCACATCTGCTCTAATTCTAAATAATTGAAACAACAATACTTAGAAAAGTAAACACTTGGACATAAATCAGCACGATAATGGCAAATTATTTTGACAGAGTCTGGGACTGAGAAAAAAATATTACTATGAGTATTTCATTTTCTAGTTTGGGGAGCCGACAGCCTAGCGGTTATTACGTGCGCCCCATGTATGGAGGTAATAGTCTTCAGTACAGCAGCCGTGGGTTCGAATCTGACCTCAGCCCTTCGCTGTATGTCATCCCCCATTCTCTACTCCCAAAAGGTTCTGTCTCTCTCCAGCTGTCCAATGTCTAATAAAGGCAAAAAGGCCAATGTAATATTAGTTTGACCAGAGTTCCATCTGTTAACATGGAGGAGGCGAGGTTTATGACCTAAACTGCAGCCATGCAGTCAGCAGCATATTTTGGCTTCACTCCCAGGCGGCTTTTGCTTTGTCCATCTTAATACACAGTTTGTGGTCTATACATTTTAAGGTAAGCTATTTTGAAAAGACTTTATCTTCTGCATCAGGAGACATGATGACAATCTGCAGCAGAACATAATTATGTTTATGTTGTTTACTGAGACTCTAAGAATGGCTGGACAGCAGGGTATTAAATGGGTAGAGACGGTGTGTGTCTGTGTGTATGCTCAGTTGTGTGTGTTTGCTCTGTGTGTGTGTCCACAGCCTGGGGGGCTGAATGTGTGCAGCCTGCTGCTCTTGTGTTCGGCGGTGATGTAAAAGTCAGAGCTGCTGCTGGAGAGACATGTCGAGATCAAAACACAGTGACCTCCTCTGCTTTCAGCTCCTCCTCTCCTCATCGCTGCTCCTTTTCTTCTCTTCTTCCCATCTGTCCTTCTCCTCTTTCTCTCCCTCTTTTTCTCTCCTGAGGTCTAATCTTTCCACCACCAGCCCTGCTTATTCTCGATTCCACCTTCAGCTTCATATTTGATCACCTTTTCCCACTTTCACATCCCTCATCTATACCATCCTCCTCCTCCCTCCATCCATCCTTCTTGCTCTCTCTCTCTCTCTCTCTCTCTCTCTCTCTCTCTCTCTCTCTCTCTCTCTCTCTCTCTCTCTCTCTCTCTCTCTCTCTCTCTCGTCCTTCTCCGTGACACATCATGTATAATTAAGGGTGATCACTGTTCTTCATGAGGCCAACATCAGTCAGCTGTCAGCGATGTGCTCTGACACTCGTGTGTGTGTGTGTGTGTGTGTGTGTGTGTGTGTGTGTGTGTGTGTGTGTGTGTGTGTGCACACTATACGTTTGTGAGTCAGACTGGGATGACCATGCTTCACTCGTATAAAAGATTAAAAGTAGCCACTGAGCCAAAGTGCTGCGATTACGGACATTAATCCACCCTATTTGGCAAGAAATGACAGCATTGAACCAAAATAGGTTGAACTTTTAAAAGGTCGAACTCTATCCTGCTGATCGTTTCTATTCCTTCAGGAGTAACCTTATCAATACTGTACCTCAGCAGTACAATCTATTTAAAGATGCACTCGGTATTGTTTTTCACTGCATCTGCCTTTTTCTCGGTCAAGGAGAAGTGTGTGTGTGTAAAGGTGGTGCAGGTCTTTTATTTACTACATCTCTTGTGACAGGCTGTGTTAATGTGTGTGTGTGATGCTGATGCAGTGTGATTGTTTCAGCTGGTAGGCATTCTTTAGAACAAGTTATAAATAGCATCAGTTTTCTATTCTTATCTCGCTCGCTGGCGCCTCTTTGATGCCCCTCCGAAGACGACTAAAGAGAACTAATCCTTTTTCTGACTTGTGGAAAGGAAGCAGACAGAGACGAGACAGCGGGAGAGAACGGAGGGTAGAGAAACATCCAAAGAAATGGGTTAGGGGGCAAAAAAGAAAGAGACATACTTGATAAGACGAAATATAGGATGACATGCTTGGTCACATTACATGAACTGTGAGAATGACGGCAAGAACTCAACATGGTGTAGGAAGGCGTCGCTGAGGAAATGAGGTGCAGCAGCGGGAAAAACAGATTAAGCAGATTATAACATGAAACAGATTTGAAATGAGACAGGCAGATGTGTGCAGGTTTTGAAAAAGGGGGAATACAAAGGGAAGGATTAAGCAGGAATGAAAGAAGTTTAAAATTGAGCTAATTGTTGACGGAAAAGAATATACAAAGATGGTGGAAAGCTGACGAGCGTAGAAATAGAGGCAACCAAAAGTAGAAGGGCCACATAAGGTCACACATGGAGCTGACTGTTATCATCGTCTTGCTGGAGGGCTAGGGATCAGATCATCCCTTTGAAGGGACAGACTCCTTGTTTCACTGTCACCATGCAGGATGATAACATTTCTGTAAAGCTCCTGTCGTTTTCACACATGCACTCCTTAAAATTTCTAGAAAATATCTAGCAGGCTGCCCCTGAAATCTTCCGGACTTGCTTGTTCACACATGCACCTCACAGTGGGAGACTTTCCCTGTCGAACAGGTGGGAGGGGTGGGGGTGTCTCAGGAGGCAGGTCATGATGTAAAAAGAACACTATGACAATTTTGACCTTTATATCCAAGTATATCAGTGTGCTGTTCAACATATTCACAGTATCAACAAAAGAGCTGAGAAGAACATAGGGACTAACAGAAAACATGAAGCATTTTTGTTATGTGCTTGAAGTAAGTGACGTAACGTAAGTGTGCATACAGTCTATGGTTGTGCGATTGTCGCAGTTTTTAAACATCATCACCCCCTCCCACTCTCTCGCAGTGAATTTTCCTGAATATTTCCTGCTGCGTTCTCACATTGGCTTACCTTGACTTGACAAAGAAAATGTACATAGGGGGCTGGCAGGAAAATGTCTTAGTACAGTCGGAGTGAAACATGTGGCCGTTTGAAGGAGTTTTAAGGAGTTTTTGTGCATGTGTGAAAGCACCAAAATATGTCTACCTATTGCATGCAGAAAATAGACAATAAAGTGTTGTTTCTCCAATTCTGTTTTAATCAAAAGACACAAATAAAGCAATACATACAGTATACGTCTACCATCATTACACACGCAGATCGCTTGGTTACACAATAAGGGAGAGAACAAGGAGTTCCTTGGTTGTCTCTTAGTCTGAAGATTGCAGGTTGATCCCAGCTCCTGCATCAACATGTGAGCAGGATAATGAACCCTAATTTGCCGCTGAGTGGCATATCAGTGTGTAAATGCGTTTAGTAAATACTGATGAACACTTTTGAAAGCATCCTCTCATCAGTGTGTGAATGTGGTGTGAATGGGTGGATGTGTCAGGTACTGTAAAAGTGCTCTGAGTGGTCAGCAGATTAGAAAGCGTTTTATAAGTGCAGTGCATTTACTGTTTACAGTCCATTTACATGGTTCTGTCTTGTTGTTGGAGAAAAATGCAACATATGCTGCTACTCAGAATAATTATAATCCCTTTGAAGAGTTGCTTCTGTCCAGATTGCCGATGCAGAGTCTGTACAAAACAGCAGTAATGAGTTTAACATAATGACATTAAGTTAACTCCTTTATGTCATCAGGATATTCCACTGTATTGACTACACTTCCCCCGGCTAGTGCTCTGTACACATATTAAAAACAATCAAATTAAATTCATTTGAAATAATCTTCTGCCAGGCTTATATCTTAATGATTTGAAAGTACAAGAATGAGCACAGAAGCACTTCTGAATTATCTTAATGTTACAAACCATACAGCAGCAGGCCCGGTTCTACGAGGGTGCCGAAAGATACATTGCACCCACATTTTCAGACTCAGATCGTGTTTACTCAAGCGGCAACCTCCGGTCTTGAAAAATGAAGCCAATGCAGAAGTGCAAAATCCTGCAGTTTGTCGAGTGTCCGCTTGAGGCTGGCTCCAGGAACACCGGAAGTAACACAAACGGCGAAAAAGACGTTTTTACAGCAAAAAATAAACATGTTTACAACCTGGTACAAAAAACGAAATAGGTCTGATTAGTTTATGTCTTCATGGGCACACACTGAACGGGGGGTGACTCTTTTAGATTTTATGAACAAAACATGATATCCATAGTTGGCGCGAAGCTGACCTGATTGACAGGAGGCCATGAAGTAACAGTGCGTCAAGAGGCTAAAAACCCGCCTCATCTCCAGCTGTCGTTAGGTTGAATGAAAGTTAGGCTGAGACAGCATTTCAAGCATGGTGACAACCGCCGATGAGCCTCCAGACCCCCCCTGCTGACGTCACTCAGGCTTCGTCCATTAATATTTACAGTCCATGTGTTTACTACATCCATGATCTTAAGGTCATGACAGGTAAAATGACCTGTCTCTTCACTGGGGACCACATGATGGACCCATAACACCTTCGCTATTTTTCTTTGCTGTTGCCGTTCACTGTAGCTGCACCCCCTTTAATCTCAGACGTACCTGTAGTCATTTTGTTCTAGAACCGGGCCTGAGCATCCATCAGAACAAACTTCTTCAACATATTCACAGTGGCTTAAATCCTCAGTCTTTGTTTATTTTAACATTTAGAAACTTCATTATTTAAAGAGTAGACTGTGGGTTAGTATCATAATCTGATGTAGAAGGTACAGTTTGTTTGTTTTTTGTGTGCAGACGTCTTCTTCATCATGGTGAGAGTGTATGTGGTGTATAAACACTTTTCTTGTACACTAATTGCATTTCGTGCTCATACTGTTAGACATGAGAAATTGTGGGATAGGGGCATTTGCAGGCTCATACACGGAGACAAACTAATTTGTGCCAAAAATATGCAAATAATCACACAAACAGACTTCTCAAATTAGCCCACAGGTTCAAACTGCTCCTCTGTTCTCCAGTTTCTCTTTCATGGACTGTTTGTTTGTCTGATACTAAAATTTCCACATCCTGCGGTGCAAAGATAAGACAGCTGCTTTTATGCACCCGCCGAGTGCACACCCTCATAACAGCAGTGTTACTGCTTCAGTCCTGCCATGATCGTCACACTTTCTCTCTCCTGTGAGCGAGTGTCCAGCTGCACAGAGGGAGAGATTGATGGTGCAACATTATAACTGAAACTGGTTCTGCTCCATATATTGATAATTTACAGCTGTACCTGTAAGCCTATTAGTCTGTGTGGCCAGCCATGAACGTGAGTGCACGACATGTTTTATATCATGTGTGCTAATTCCTTAATGCATTTATGTGTGTGTCTCTGCAGCTCTGCAGGTGATGATAAGGTGATTGGTTTGTCTCCTTCCACACTGGGACAAGGTCACAGTCACCATTATGAGAGCTGCACAGGGATGGGAAGCAGCATAAAACAGTGAGAAAAAATTGTGAGATTACAGGTATTAGACTAGTTAAAGGGTTGCTGGTTTTTCTCAGCAGTTTAGATTGTGCGCCTCATGAGCAGATGGCACAGTCCGTGCCACCATCCTTGTTTGAGTCCGACCCTCAACATTTGCTGCATGTCTTACCCAAGCTGCAACCAGTGTCGAAAAATGAAGCCAATGCGGAGGTGCACCAAACTGCAGTTTCTAGAGTGCCCACTTGAGGCTGGGTTCATACTGTACACACCCATGTAAAAATGCCCCTCTCGACAGCAGGAATAAACATGTTTACAACCAGGTGCAAAAAATACGGTTTTGGTCTGAATAGCTCATTTCTTTATCTGCATGCATACACTGTATGGGCTGTGGTTTTTTTATAACTTCATTTTATGAAGGATACAAGTTATCCACAATAAGGGTGGTGACTGATATGACTGCCAGCAGGCACGTTGCTGTTTTCCAGGAGGTTAAAGGCCCGCCTCAGCTCCATCTCTTTGCCTTTGTCTAGGTTGACCGAAAGTTATGTTGAGACAGCATTTTTAATATGGCGACTGCCATCGTTGGACTCCAAATTCCACTTCAGTAACCAATGGGTGACGTCACTGTTTGATGCGTTTGATGTCATTTTTGGTTGGTTGAAAATAGGTTGAAATTTTGTCTTAGACTTTCAGACCTGATTTCAACCCTGGACTCTCAGCTTGTGCTCACAGGGAGGATAAACCTAGCAAATGTCAAATCCTTAGCCCCACGCAAAAGTCCATTACTGTTGATGATCAGCCGGTGAAGCGCTTAAATTCAACACAGTCTGTTTTGTGGTTCATGAGATCAATACTTCACTGAAGCTGTGAGGGTTTCATCCTCATATGACATCATGCCTCATCTCTTCACGCTGCTTCTCTCAGATTTTTATCTTTAACATATAAAACCAATGAAGTCTGAATTCAATAATCAAACATTTACTGGTAAGTGGCTTGGTCAAAGGAGGCGTTTACTGAGAGGGCTGGTGGTGTTAAGGTCAAGTTTCTTTTCCCCTTAGTGTAAGTTGGATGCGTTCCATAATTCAGCAGCCCATCGGGACATATTTGATCCTCTGCTTCTCTTTTCCAATCTTGTAGTGCAGAGTCAGAGGATCATTCATCTTTGAATACAGCTACTGTAACATATGTAGGGACCTACAAAATATGGTTCTTTAAAAAGAGTGTTTTATTGCATATACAACTGTATTCTATGAAAACTCTATTACCCATAATCCTTTGTTTGCTGTAACTTCCTGTTTACTCAGCCAATGTATTTACATGTTGTTTTGAGTGATGTACTCTAAGCCAATCAGTCTCTGGGAAAGTTGTATGTCTTAGCCAATCAGAAATAACCATGGGGGGAGAGGAGGTTACACAGGTCAGGAAGACCGTTCCGCTGCACTCTTGGGGAGAGACGAGCACTGTGCGGTTAGCGGGATAAACTGTGTAAATTCCAAGAAGGAAAACATTGTCTCGTTCATGCCTGTTGTTATAGCCCGGAGTAAACATTATTTCGAAGTTACAAGTTGCGTGTAACACAGTGAAGGACTCGTTTATTTTCTGTCAGTGGAAAGAGAAAGTGTAGCATGCTATCTGCGTTTGTTGTTTTTATTAGCTTTGAACACGTGTAAGTTTGGACTTTAAGCGTGGACGTTTTGAGCTAGCACCGTGTTCGTGATGGACAGTCTGCTGTGACCGCCGAATATAGTTTCACCGAGGACGTGTGCATGGTGTGCGTGTGTTAGCAACTGTTGCTCCTGCCAGTGTGGACAGATCCTGTGTGCCGGAGCTGCGTTTCTTCACAGACCGCTACCTGCTGCATCCTGCCCGCTGCTGTGTCATCCACCTGCTCCTGGATTGATTCAAATTGCATAAATCGTGGTCGTGTGAGTAACTGAAGACTTTCATACTGAAAGCTGAGCGTGTTAAAGGATTAAGGATATTCATTCTTCATATGTGAACCAATTTATGGGCCCCAACGGTTAAAAATCCAAGCGCTTGGTACTATAACATTTAAAAGAGTTAAAACAGGTTAAAGGAAAGGTAATTTCTTTAAGAGTGAGTTTTGGGTTTAATAATAATTTGACTTCATCTCTTGGGAGTTAAGCTCTCTGTTTGTGATAAGAGGTGTTAACTCTTATTTACACACACACACACACACACACACACACACACACACACACGCACACACACACACACACACACACACACACACACACACACACATGCTAATCTAGGTTTAAAAGTTTAGCAGACATTCTCTTATTTTATTTTGGTTATTCCTATAGGGATTTGTCTAGAAATACTGGTATTGATTTTGGATTAATTTCAGCTTTGTGACCTTGAAAGAGACAACAAACATATACAAATAAATGTATTTATGTTATTCCTTTTACATGGTGGTCCTGAATATTTCATTTACATAAAGTTTACTGATATTTGAAAATACTTTACATTGTTTCTGGGGAAATACAAGAATAGCTCATAAGTTGAGTTAAGTAGTTCCACAGTGGAGGCACCGCGCTATTTACTTTGGCTTTTTATTTAATTACATAAATGTATTCCTCATATGTCAGTCTGTATTGATAACTTTACTGGTAAAGGGAGACACCTAGTACATTTCAATTTCAGAGTCTTGGGTTTGAATACTTCTCTCAGACTAAACATATTTAAGCTTATATTAAAAGCTGGAACAAGCCAATAGACAACAAGCGGCTAGGGCTCAGTTGGTAGAGTTGGTCGTCTCCTGACCTGAAGGTCGGGGGTTCACTCCCCAGCTCCTGCAGCAACATGTCCGATGTGTCCTTGGGCAACCCAATTTGCTCCCACTGCTTCGTCGGCGGCGTATGAATGTCGGATTAGTTACTTTAAACCTCTGCCATCAGTGTGTGAATGGGTAGGTGTGACATTAGGTGTAAAAGCGCTTTGAGTAGTCAGAAGACTAGAAAAGCGCTTTACAAGCTCAAGTCCATTTACCATATTGTATGATGAAGACAGTGTGGAAATGTTTTTACCAACCTTGAAGATACTTAAGAAAGGTAATATTTGATTGTGCAGAAAAGTGTGTAGTCATACAGAGAAAAACAGATTGTAACTGTCATCTTCTTTGATCCTCGGCTTTGCTTCTTCTACACTACATGTTCAGGCCCATTGATTTCTCTGTTGTATCCCGTTAAAGCCTCTGGATCGATCCATTTAGGGGCTTTGGGGTTTAGTTTTGGATGGTGTACACAAGCTGGCTTAAGGAATACTGGCACGGTTAAAAATAGGACAACAATGTTTTCCTATGTTATAATTCATGGTTAAAGCTTTTGCCCACACCCATCCTAATTGGCAAATAATTGTGAAATTGGTCCACTAGCATCTTCAATTCCCATTTCCCCAAAGAGTAGCTTCAGTGACAACAGAAAAGGCCATGAATTAATGTCTTAAAGACAGCCAGTGAGCTTTTCTTTACTGGTTTGTGTGGAGGTAGAGGAGCATATCATTATCTCTCTCTCGCTCTGCCTCTCTCTCTCTCTCTCTCTCTCTCTCGTCCCCCGTTCCCTCTGTCCCTGTGTGTGCAGATAAGGAGCGTGTGCCGGTTGCTTTGCACAGGGATCGCAGGCATTTAACGCTCGTTCTCCTCACAGCGTTTCAGCTCAGTCAATTAGGTATGCCGTGTCATGAAATGAATCGTGCTGAAGTCGATAAGGACCAGTCATAATTGAGCTGGCATGCATATTAATTAAACAACAAGCGGTGTTTAAGTGGGCCAGGGCACCCAGGGTCCTAGTGCTTGACTCGTTGTCGTCACAGAGTCCAAAAATCTTACTAATTATGTGTCTGCTTTTGACTGATTTGAAATAAACGGCAACGTAAACCTAATATAACCAAAACAGATGCGCTATAAAAAAACACAAACTCCCATGCAGTGTGTGCTAAAAAAGAAATGAGCTGTAGAGACCAAAGCTGTATTTGAACCAGGATCTTAACATGTTTATTCCTGCGATCAAAAATGGACATTTCAACATGGCTGTTAATGGGACTTCCGGGGCTTTAGAACCCAGCCTCAAGTGGACACTTGAGGAACTGCATTTTTTTGCACTTCCGCATCGGCTTCAGATCTCAACTCCAGTTGTTGCCGCTTGTTTTCATCTTTTTTGTTTGGCTCACAACTTTACTGTTTCTACTCACTCTCAACACTCTCATTAGGCTGCTTTTGGCTGTAGCAGAAATGGAAAAAACATCACAGAAGCAGTTCGCTAATAGCTGGTCAGAGTAGTGAAGCATTGAGCAGCTAAAGATCCAGGAGTTGGTGGAGATCAAAAGCAGAGTCAAAGAGAGGTCATATAAGACTTGCGGTCGCCTTGTTGCCTAAAGTCTGCATGAAATAAAAAATACGTTTTCTTGGTTTAAATCCAGCATTCGTGTATTAAAAGTAAATATTTCTACCATGACCTGCCAAATATATTTCAATATTTAATCTACTGCAACATTTCTGATTTTGTGTTTGGAGCATCATTTACTTTTTGGGACCGTTAGTGTCCCCTGAACTGGAGATTGTGATTTGATAAGTTATTTAGAATTGCCTCTAAGTATTTCGGTAAAGTTGTTTTGATGTGTGTGCTCTCAACCAGGAAGCTGACGTTTATTTGTATGTTCATTTGTTCAGAGCTGACGTCATAATGATGATTGGTTGCAGACTTGTGTAGCCACTCCCTTTTTAAAATGTCCTGCCTATTTTAACAAACTGTTTGCCTGATGAAGGTCTAGTACTGAATCGTTGCCACTAAATGTTTGTGCAGGAGTTTACCTTTAAGTTTTTGATGGACACATTGCTCTCCTGTGCACTTGTCTTATTGAATGGATGTGCAAAGTTGTTTCTATTCTGGTTTAAGGACTCCTACAATTCCTTAAAGACAAAGCAAAGTTTTGTTGTAAAGGTTTTTGAAGTTGGATGAGTTTCAGTCGAGACGAGAGCTAGTATTAGCACTGTGACCTTTGGATGTTAAAAAGTTGACTAAGTGTAACAGATGTTTTTAGTGAATTCATTATAGATGAAGGAATGAATAATAAACTGCATGTGTGTATTTTTATTCTCAGCATGCTGATGGTTTTCTATCTTGTCCATCTCATTTGGTTTGCTTGGTCTGGACTCTGCTGCGTCTGAGGAACTTTGCTTTATCGGGAAAAGTGGTAGAGGATGAATAGTTACTTTTGAACATGCACATCAAAGTGCACTTTTCCTTCGCTAAACTGAATACACTCCACACAGAGGCTCTATTTAAAGTGTGTGTGTGTGTGTGTGTGTGTGTGTGTTCCAGCGAGGCGGAGAGAAGAAGCACTTTGCCGTCATTAGGTGAGATCATGTAGAGACAGGATGACCATGTTAATTTTTAATACCCAGCCTTTGGAAATATGAAATATGTATTCAGCCCTTGTTGGACATGACATAGACTCTTTATATCTCTCTTTCTCTCTGCCTAGCAGGTTTCCAGTCAATCTCCAAATCTCTCTTTTATTCACCCTTTTTTTTTTTTAGCTCTGTCTTTGCCAACTCAGTCTTCCAGCCTCTTGGCGTGATTTGCCCTGTTTCACTCTCTGTCTGGTCCGATTTTCTGTCTCCTCTCTGGGCGTCAGTCGGCCTCTCTTCTCCACACGAGCGTCTGCCCTGAGAACCACACACACAGAGGAAAGGTTGATCTGACTGGCAATGGCTCGCAGCGTGCCTGTTTCATTCTGTTTCCTCTTTTTTTTCCCTCCTCCCTTGGTGTGTGTCTGTGTTTGTTTGCTCTTCAGATTTAACAGCTTAGTACCAGTGTTGTCATGGATCAGCCAAAAATCCTGAAGAGATGTAGACACACACACACACACACACACACACACACACACACACACACACACACACCACAAACAGGCCAGCATGGCGACACACACAATCACAACTGCACCCACAGGGACGCACATTAGATTTACAGCTTACATTTGTGTCACGGTGATATAACAGTAAACCTGAACCAGCCTATTGGGACAGGCTGTATCTCTGAGTGATGATTGTTGCCCCTGTGACGTAACAGAGGTCAGAGGAGACGTGCACGTAACTGTGCTACTGATGTAGGGTCATGCAGGTTTGTTTAAATGAGTGGTTATTAACTCTTACTCATTGCACATTGAAAAAAATGTGTTCCTGGAGCCAGCCTCAAGCGGACACTCGACCAACTGCAGGATTTTGCACTTCTGCATTGGCTTCATATTTCAAGACCTGAAGTTGCCGCTTGGTTGTTACTCAGTTCAGCTCATTGATCGTATATAAAGATGGACAAGGTGTCTATACCTCCTCCCATTGTACGTAAGTGAGGCCAAAATGTAAGGAAAGTTCAATGACTCTTGAGTTCTGCTGATCAGGTGCACACAGCACCGCGGGAGCCGCATGTGTTAACTGAGCTGCTTCTTCATGGCATTTTACATCTTTAATAGCATCAAATAACTACTTAAATTCAACTCTCAGGAAAAGGAATCATTTGGTTTAAATCAGCATGACAAGAACTATCTATAATGTCTGAAACCATGTTTGAGAAATATGTGTTTGACATGTTTTTATTTTTCTGGACCCATCTGTTAACATGCAGGATGCAGATCTTATGACCTTTACTGTAGCCAGGGGAGCGCTAAATGTTTTGGCTTCACTTTTGGGGAGCTGTCATATCATCCATTGCTCTTCAGGATGCCTTTAAACAAAACAGTGTGTGCTTCTGCTCAAACGATGAGTATTGAATGGAGTGGTAACAATGGTAAAAATACGAGGCTATACAATCTGCAGTCTTGCAGCCTACAGTGAAAATGTCCTAACAGCTGGAAATGGTTGGTAGTTAAATATTGATAATGTGTGTTTGTGTACTTAGCCTATATATGAACTCCTTCTGTGTAATGTTCACTGTACTCGTTTCATTTTTAATTCTCCCTCATTGTTCGATGCATTGACCTGAATCTGTTTGCTGCTTGACAACGGCGCGTCTTCTACGCATTTACTGAAATGGTGTTTGCTCTCTGCTGCTCGGTTCTGTAACAAACAGACGCTGTGTTGATGCTTGTGGACAGTTAAGAGTCGTTGTCGCTGCTTTGCCGTTTTTTCTCAGTCTGCTGTTTTTCATATTTTAGAGTTGCTGCTGTGAAATTCACAGGAAACATCTTGCTTTCGGCTCTTCTGTAAACACCTACAGTAGACTGCAATCACTGCAAATAACAGATTTGTTTACTGAGAAATAGAGCATGACTCATCAGGTAATGTATTTAAAAGGTTGCCTTGGTGAGAGATTGCAGCATTTACCAAACAAAGCATATGCACTGGAGATCATATTGGTGCAATATAGATGCAGACACTGAGAGGGACACATGCCCCTCAGGACTGAACAGGGTCATGTAAGGTGCCGATTTAGGTCATGGTGCACTCTTGAAGAACCTCAAATAACATGTTTTCCCTTTCACCATCAGAGGGTCCATGCAGTATTAAACCCAGAAGGGAAACAGTTGGTTTTAAGGGATCACTTGGAGATGAGAGAGACTGGAGAAGTTAAAACAGAACCTCAGATCTCAGTTCAATGAGGAGAGATCAATCAGAAAATAATATTTATTAGGTTGGCAACTAAGAAAGAGTTTGATAGTTTGGCTTTGTTGACTTTGAGCATCTTATTCATCTTGAAGATAAAATAGAAGTGTCGACATTTCAACACAAACCCGTCCGTAAAATAATATTGAAATGTTACCCCTACCAAAAATTAAAGTTACAGCTGCACAAAAATTACAACTATATCCATACAAAAATCAAGATGAACCCCCTTTAAAGTTTAGAATTAAACCTGGAGACATTAAAGTTGGACCCATGCATTTAGGGTCTGGATGGAAGTTGTGGAAATTGTACATGATAAGCAGATTAGCAGTCAGTCAGTTATTGTGCTGACGCTTACGTAAGTTAAAGTGTCTGAGAGAAAGAAATCAGAAATCAAAATGAATCTCAATGAATCATTCAATTCATTCAATAATTCAAACAACTTTATAAATCCCTTTTGGGACAATTGGTCTGGAGCAGCTTGTACATAAAAAAAGATAAACATAGACACAGTGATGTACAGACAACAAGTTAAACTTAAGAGCTAAAATCATCATGTGCAATGGAAAGGCTTTTAGTCCAAGAGTAATTTACTCGTCTGATTTGTGTTGAACCTCAACAGCAGATCTGTAAAACTAATTCAAGGATTTGTATTAAAATGATTTTCTATATATTTTTAAAGTCTAAAATGTATTACTTTCTTCTTGACTAAGAGTGTCCTGGCCAAGACAGGCAGCAGCTCATTTGTTAGAGACATACAACACAAACATCAACCAATCCTGGGTCACAGAGGAGAAATCATCAATACACCTAAAGCCTGATTTCTTTTAAAAAGATATAAAGAGACCAGCAGCCATAGACTCAAATCCTCCTGCTGCAGATTCCAAGCTGGAAACAAAAAAGAAATACTTCAGTCAACAAGATCTTGATGTTTTTATTTTAACCAAATTGGACATTTCTAAAAGTGGAGAAAGACCTTGTTCACTGTGAATGCTGAGCTGGGTATTTGCATGGTCATGCTGCACATCTGAGGTTCAGGCCTTTTAGGAGTCTATCTGCTGAGACCGTTCGGCTGCACGGTCAGCTGCTGGCCATCACTCAGCCTCTGGTGCGTATCAGCTGCAAATGTCTGCACATCAAAAAGTAAAAATGACGATACATCTGTTGTTGTTATTATTAAAAGAATACAAGATGTGAAAGATAAGAATAAAAGAAGCCATGTGTTGCCTTGTCTCATTGAGTTTATATCATATTCAGAAATAAGTGTTGATTGACAGTTTTACATACTGTTTTTAATGACAAGATGAAGCCAAAGGCAGCTGTGCCTCTCTGTAATGTGTGTGTGTTCATGATGACTTTGTCGTATGTGTGTCTCTCCAGTGGTAAATAAATCACAACACGGGCAAACAGACCATTTTCTCCTGAATCAATCAGTGCTGCTTAACTGAGCACAGAATCCACCTCTGTCAGCAGTTATTAACCCCCCCACACACACACACACACACACACACACACACACACAAATGTACGTGCATACAAACAAAAAACCTGAAGGCATGTGAGATGCTCATAATACCACCAAATGTCTATCGCGCAGTAGGTTAGGAGGATTACAGTTCAGATGGGATACCATCCAGCATCCATGAACACAATCTTTGATGTGTGTATAAATGTGAAATCGCTGTTTTGTGTTCAGATACATAGCCTTCAGCATGTCTGGGTCTGTATGTGATCAGTACATATTGACCGAGCAGCAGGTAATAAATGCTGAGTGATTATTGATATGTGTGTGTGTCTGCACTGTGTTCATGAACTGCATATAGACTTTATTTACTGGCATGTTCGCTGCAGCTGATTTTGACCACAGCATTATATCGTCACCAGGAGACCTTAAAGATGCTGACACATATTTTCCATTAACATGTTTTTCTGCGATGAAACCACATGTGCAGCATAAGAGTATACGACCCAGGAGGGGGATTGTTTGCAGTGATTACGCTGCACTGAAGCAGACGGTATCACACGCAGCTGGGGTGTTAATGGGATTTATTAACATCAGATGCGAAATATCTTCATGAGTTTACATGTTTGTTTGTTTCATGTCTTAACAGAGGGACACCAAAGGTCAGTTCCTGTTGGATCACGTGTGCAACCACTACAACCTGCTTGAGAAAGACTACTTCGGTATTCGATATGTGGACCCCGAGAAACAGAGGGTAACTATCACACAAACAACAACACCTTCACAAGCATCAGGTCTTTCATTTGATTAATGGATACGTATTTTAAAGGTACAATATGTGACTTTCAGAGTAGATGTCCAGTAGATGTCTCACTTTAGCACCAGTCTTTTAGACCGTGCAGGCGGATCTGGGATTTAGGTCAGCACCAGTTGATGATGGGTTTTTGGTGATGTCATCCATCTTATGCCTTCCTTACACAAGAACACTTTGAAAAAAAAGACTAACCTCTGACACCCACTGTCTAAAGACAATGTGTCAGCCAATCACAGAGATTTGAGTCACAGACTAAGATTTTACAAAGACTGGGGACCTTACTGCCAGACTACAACCAGATTCCTTTTCAGTTTATTTCCCATCATGCACCTGGTGAGATTTTGCAACTACAACTTTTGAGCAGGAAAAAGAAAAGGAGGAGAAAATGCTGGCGTTGTGGAGAGAGCAAGAATGTGTCTTTGACATGTCCTCCCCTTTGTACCATGATAGAGCGGAGCCCTCTAAATCGGCGATGTCGAGGGATGAAATCCCCTGTGACGACTGGGAATATGAACTCAATCATTACTCCCAGGATTTCGAGGGTAATCTGTTTGGCGCTGGTGAGGCCGCTCTTATAAGTTGTTGACAATGGTGATGTCATTGAACAACACAATTTCAATAAGACAAAACTAAAAACCTGCAATATTATAAAACGGTTCAGATTGAGTTTTATAACAACCTTTAAACCTTTAAAATGTGACTTTAAAGGTGTAAGGCCAACATAAGTGACTATAAGACCCTTTTAAGCTACTTTCACTTCTGTTTTTTTGCAGCATCACCTTCCTAGCAAAGTATTTCAACAAAATCATGAGCCCTTTAAAGAGTCATATGTCTGCGCGTAACACAGCAGAAAAACAAAAATGCAGGAACTGTCGATCAAACCTGACAGGCAACGCCTCCACCATGGCAAAAATAAGATTGTTGGAAATTAATCAGATGGCAGTCGGTACTTTAGCAGGATCAAGTGACAACTAATTACAAGATCAGGCTGCATATTTAAAACATCCCACACACGGAGGAGACCAGACGCTTTGTGTGAACAGAAGCTCAGCCAGCAGCCAGCCTCATTTAAAATGAAAAAAAAAGAGACAGGAACAATTACAAGCAAGAAGTGTTACAGTAAAAAAGGCAGAGTACAATTTAGCCGTATTCGAAACAAAGATATTTAGCCTCAGAAATGCAGCTGTGCAAGGTTGTAGTTGCTCTTGGGCAGTGCGTCCTGGTACATGTAGGCCTCCTGACACAGCTGTAGGGAGCAGGAGAACTCAGCACTGTCCGTCAATTTCACATGCACTCAGAAATGTGTAGCTTAACTTGACATAATTTACCCCCAAAAATGATTCAAAATCCACATAGAACTTAACAAAAAAACAACAACAACCAAGAAGACATCTAAGATTTGGACAAGCTTGTGAACTTGTCGGAGCTCTTTTTTTAATGATTTATTAGGTTTTTTTTGGATAGAGTAGGGTAAGTAGTAGTGGGGAAGGACATGCGGGAAAGGAGCCGCAGGTTGGACCTGAACTTGGTCCACCCTCTTGAAGGACTACTGCCTCTGTACATGGGGTGCAACCTCACTACTGGGCCATCTGTGCCTTTTTTGGAGCTCTTTAAAACCCAAACATACTGCTGTAAACCAAGTTTGTATCCCTATTTTGGGTAACATTTCTCTTTTATCTTCTTTCTCTCTCTCTCTCGCTCTCTCTTTCTCTCTCTCTCTCTCTCTCTCTCTCTCTTTTGCTCTCCCTCTCTCTCTCTCTCTCTCTCTCTCTCTCTCTCTCTCTCTCTCTCTCTCTCTCTCTCTCTCTCTCTTTCTCTCTCTCTCCATCAGCACTGGCTGGAGCCCAATAAGCCTGTGGTGAGACAGATGAAGTGTAAGTGTCACTTCTGCTCTCTTTGTCTTTTTCTGTGTGTTTTGCATCTCTGTATATACAAAAATCAACAATCAGACTTTGAAATGCAAACGTGTGTTTATGTGTGTGTACCGGTGGTCTGTGTGTGTGTGTGTGTGTGTGTGTGTGTGTGTGTGTGTGTGTGTGTGTGTGTGTGTGTGTGTGTGTGTTTGTGTGTGTGTGTGTGTGTGTGTGTGTGTGTGTGTGTGTGTGTGTGTGTGTGTGTGTGTGTGTGTGTGTGTGTGTGTGTGTGTGTGTGTGTGTGTGTGTGTGTGTGTGTGTGGTAGGTTATTGCATGCGTACCTGAGTCAGCCTCCTGAGAGCAGCTTCAGTGTGACGGGGTCAAACTCTACAAGGAGCAGACAGCACCACGGGGACTCAGATGCACACAGGGTCGTGACTGCACATAAACAACCGTCTTTAAAGCCATAGACATTCAAAAGAATATAACACAAAGATAAAATAACAAAATGAAGCCCATTTCAGAGGAATCGAGTATTTAGAGTATTTAAAGACTTAAACAAAAATGCATCTGTTGTCCATAACAAACTGTTGTATATCCCCAGGCCACGTTGCTTATATTACCATTTTCAATGAATAGTGGCAGATCCAGACGATGTTGGACAGGACTTTTTCTCAGAAACACCACAGGGAGACAAGCAGAGACACAATAAAGCCCGACAAAGTGACAAGAGCGGGAACACAACAAAGTGCCGCAGGGAACCAGTGGCCCAACAAGGAAATAAACTCACAAACAAACTCAAATACACGGACACGGCAGGGAATCACAAACACAAGACGGAAAACTCAAATGTTAAACAAGTCGGCAGGCTTCGTGTTTATTGTTTAAAGTCACCTGAGGTTTTCTTCAGTGATGTTGTGTTATTTTAAGCAAACTGTGGCAGTCTGGGCCATCTTCCTCCTGCATCTTCGTACACATTTAACAGTTTTTGTCACTTCAGTGGTTGAAAAGTACTCAGTGGCCTGTTGAACCAGCTACTGTAGGTGTAAGTCTTAAGTTCTGGAGCCCACAACAAATCCTACATTAAAATAATTTAAAATTACATGGTCATGTTTTGTGGTGGAGACATACAGTTCATCCTAACTAGTGAAGCGTTACGTCCAAAGTACTAACCAAAATACTGTCGCGGATTTGACCCTTTTACTTCCTGCAGCCAATGAGTGAAAAGCATTTTTTTAATGCAGTGTTCAGTGTTCAATCAGGCCCACAATATTTTTTATGAAAACGTGAATCACAGAGCAACCACTGGGTGGATCACTCCAAAAATGGCAGGACATTTTCAGGAGTTTTGGGCATGTATCAAAGGGGATAAGATATAAATATACACACTCACCACCTTAACTACCACCTCGTGGAGGATGACAAGAATGAAATAAACACAATCAATGAAACCTAATTGTATCAAAGTGAATTGGGAGATCCACTTAACTTTCTACAGGCAGCTGTTTTCTAGTTTTCCTGGAATAGCGGGGGAGTAAAAAGGAACAAGGGAAGATAACTCTGCCTTTGCTTCATAAAAGATTTAAACAGATTTTGCTTTTTCAGCAACCTTTTAAACAGGGAGACAAAATCAGGAAGCAAACATTTTACTTGGAGTACAATGGCCTTTTTTTCTGTCTCCATATTTTCACATTGTCACCCACTCTAGAAGAATTAGACTACTTTGTTCTAACGGACTGTTTCTAAATCCTGATGTCTTCGGTCTTCTGCTTACTGATGATACTGATGCTTTCTGCAGAGTGTCTCAGTGAAGTGTCTATTTTTGTGTGATCAGCTAAAACACGTCTGTGTCTGAAGTTGCACACCCGTTTAATGACCGTCCTGTTCTTTCTCGCTTCTTAAAAAATTAATAAAGGAGCTATTAGTGCTTCATCAGAGCAGCAGTGCAGGGGGGTGGGGGGATGAGAATGAGAGATGGAGAAGACAGAAGAAGGGAGAGAGACTGAAAAAGGGAAAATGCACGTGTCCGTTAGGGGGATAACTCAAAGCAAAGAGAGAGACAGTAATAGAAAATGTAGCTAAAGAAAGAAGTCAGATTAGGGGAGACTAGAGACAGAGAAGAAGAGACAGTTTGAGATGGAAGAGGCTGACACAGAGTGAAAGAGAGAAGAAGAAGAAGAGATGAGAGAGAGGGATGGAGGATAAGTGTTGAACAGATCTGAGTCGCACTGACACATCACTTCTCCCCGTGGCAGGATTTACTCTCAAATCAGGATGTGTGGTTTGTGTTTTATTTTCCCGTTGTGCGTCTCAGCTTACGCACATATGCGTCACTCTGTGCGAGTGTGTGCAAGTGTGTGCGTGTGCATATTGTGCCAATTCACTTTCACTAAAACCTTTTCCAAAAAAACATCTTGGTCCCTTAAGCCGGAGCAAAAAGAAGGAAGCTGAAATTCTTTGGGAGCGGGTGGGAGGATTTGGTCTTTCAGCATGTATTATGTAGATGTGTGCTGTTTTTCATCGCAGGATAATACCGCAGAGGATGCAGTTCTAAAGACCAAGTAGTGAGGGCAATGTGCACATACTTCTGCTCCCATGTTAGACCCGCTTTCTTCTTCCAAATCCTCTTTCTGTTATATTAAATTTAGAAAGTGTCAGCGGATGATGTAAAATAAATTCCACAAACGGAGTCATTTGGTGATATCTAATATTCAATGATAGATCATATGATGAGACAGATGAATGTGTGTTGAGATAATGATTATGATGGAAGAAGGATCGTCTTCAAAACGGAGTGAATGGGTTTAAAGAACAAATATCTTGAATGGTGGATGAAGCCCATGGGATGATTAAGCATCTTGATTTAACATCTCATTTGTAACTTAACTGTATTATATTCGTAAGGTAGAAAGAAACTCGGTTTGGGACCTTAGACGTTCAAAATAATTCAGTGGACTCCTTCTCTCAGACAGGATCCAAAGAAAGCACTGCCGCACACGAATGACTTATGGCAAATTCATTGAGGTGCAAAGGACTAATGTTTCGACGCACTGTGTCTTCCTCAGAGTCAAACAGTACATTTCTATTTTAGTCGTGTTAATACTCAAACCCTCTTTCTAAACCAAGAAAAGTGCAGTCAATTCACCACGTCCTTTGCTGTTCACAGAATCTGTTTTTTTTTCGACACTTTTTTGAGCAGGATGACCAAAAAAAAAAGAATTAATAATATTAATAGTAATGGACCCAGTCTTCATTACCCCTGCTAAGGCTGTGTGTGTGTTATTTTTATTCTAATTGTTTGTACTTATTATGGCAAAAATACACTGCTGGAAATGAAATCAGGAAACACAATGAAAAGTAAAGAAACATGAAGCTCTTCATGACGTAATGAAAACATCAGAATGGAGGTACTTATATATTTTATATGATTTCTGTACTTATCACAGCTTATATGTGAATGCATAATGAACGGGCTCATTGCATTTGCTTCTGATGTTTCCTCTAAGGTTTTACACGCTGTGTATGTGTGTGTGTGTGTGTGTGTGTGTGTGTGTGTGTGTGTGTGTGTGTGTGTGTGTGTGTGTGTGTGTGTGTGTGTGTGTGTGTGTGTGTGTGTGTGTGTGTGTGTGTCATCATGCGTGTGTGTAAACTTCAAAGGTTTTACTTTCAATGTTTGCATGTTTGTGCGAGATTGTGTGTTTCTATCCAGTTCTGTTCTATTCCATATCTGTGAGACCCCAGGAGGGAGTTTAAGTTATTTCTGGTGTTTGATCCGAGGCCTGTAGCCTGTCATTGAGTCTGTGTGTGTGTGTGTGTGTGTGTGTGTGTGTGTGTGTGTGTGTGTGTGTGTGTGTGTGTGTGTGTGTGTGTGTGTGTGTGTGCGTGCGTGCGTGCGTGCGTGCGTGCGTGCGTGTGTGTGCACTTACATAAATGTGCTGTGCATGTTACCTTGCAAATTTAAAAACGAGGCCAAGCTTTAATTTCTTTTCGGCAGTCACACACACCCGCATGCAGGCACATACACACACATACACACACATACACACACAATTAAGAAATTAAATGCTCTAGGAATCAGATCAAAGGAAAAAAAAAAACAGTTCAAGTGAGGCTCTATAGGTTTGTGTGTGTGTGTGTGTGTGTGTGTGTGTGTGTGTGTGATGAATGATGACTGTAATTATCGAATGACTAATCAGTATTAGAAGCTTAGCTGTTGTTATTTCTTCTTTGTCCCTGACTTCTTTTACATAATCCTCATGACTCTGTTCCTCTCCTGCATCATTCGTTCATCTTCTCTCTTCCCCTCTTTTTAACCTTTTTTCTCCTTCATAACATCGACTTTCCTTCTTTCATTTTTCTGTCTTGTCTTATAATCTGCCTTACTTTGTCCGTCCTCAAACGACTCCAACTCTCCTCACCTCCTACTTCTCTCCTCTAAGGTTTTCTTCTCTCTTGTCTCCAGCAGCTCAGCAGCCGTACATGATGTGTTTCCGGGTCAAGTTTTATCCTCACGAGCCAATGAAAATCAAGGAGGAGCTAACCAGGTAAAAACTTTAATTCATAAAGGATGGTTTCTGGTTGGCTGAGCGAGAAACAATCAGCCTGAAATCTGGCTAATTATTTAAAATGCATATTGAATTGAATTGAACTGAAAGCCTTTATTGTTATTGTAAAAGTCCAGTTAGTTTGTCTATAGGATGCTCTGTACACTTCCTTGTCTCTTGCACGGTTGGACGATGTAGGCTTCAGCACGGTATGGTTGCTCATGCACTAGCACAAGCACAGGGACACAACATGCACATGACGTATCGCCTAATCGAATCGACCGTTCCCTCTCGATGACCATTTAAAAATAGTGGAAAAGGATTCATGTTGGTCTGATGCAGACGTCGAGTGTTTACTCCAAATTTGAGCAGACGTGAATATTTAGAGTCAGCTGGATAAAACACACAAGAACTCTGAGGTCTTTGGGAAAATTCGCAACTGTCTAGTATAACAACGTGATGAAGTACAATATGTAGAGGTAACCATACTCAATATGGAGCAATTTCAGTGTTGGCTAGTGGGGGACTGGGGACAATTGTGTTTCGGAACAGTACGGGGCAACTTGGCCTTTATGTGGGCACTAAGAGCACCACTGCTGGTTGGTTGCATAGAAGTTAAAAGGTCACACATACAGTGTTTAAAACATTTTCACAGATAAACACATTACATTGAAAGAAACACATACATGTAAGAAGCAACCACATCACATCAACGTATAAATAACAAAGAGTCAGAGTGCTGGGCGAGTTATAAATAAGTAGCCATGGCGGATCCAAAGTGCAGAAGTCATAAGAAATCACAGTCCATATAAGTTATTACTCAGTTCCAGGTAGTTATTGCTCAGTAGAAAATATGCAGTGAAGGTTTGTGTGAGAGAGAAAACAGCTGTTCATTGTGTATGCTGATTAAGAGTGCGAGTGGCCTTGGGGGGAAAATAATGTTCCAGGACTCCCTGTTTTAAGTTACCTGTAGCACTTGACTGAGGGCAGGAGGTCAAGCAGGAGGTATCCAGGTTGAGAGCTGTCTTTTAAAATCCCATATTATCCTCATGTTTCATGTTTTCATTCTGGGAAACCTATAGAAACCCAGCCTGATTTGCAGCTCAACAAAACTCCTGATTTATCTAATACTGGCATCAGTAAAAAGCCTCATTTCAACCTTTGTCTGAAACGGTTTCAAGTCAAGGCTTGAAGTGAAATTCTTGGTTTCATATCAGCGGGACTATCGCGTGATTTGCAGAACAAGCTGTTTAGCGCCCTCTGCAGACTAAGAGTGGGATTACTCCAACATATGTTTACCTCATTAGCTGAAACTTTGCCCAAGTTCAGTATAGGCATCCGTAATACTTGTAATACTATATGTGACTTTTGAAATGGGGATCAGCATAAAAGTTCAACTTTAACAATGTATGTGGCTGTGGAAAGGTAGCGGGTGTTTGCAATGTCTTGGAGTGAGGGAAGAGACCGATGTTTTTTTGTGCTCTGTTGATGATCTATAAGGCTTTTTTATAAGCTGCTGAGCAGCCAGCCTTACACCACACAGTAAGGCAATATGTCAGTACACTCTTTATTGTGGAGCGGTAAAAGGTCACTAGCAGCCTTGGATCGAGGTTGTTTCGAGAGAGAGAAGACAAAAGAGAGCCATTGTTTTGCCCCAGCAACTCTGATTGTATCACTGTTTTACTTTCACCAAATAGCAGGGATCCACTGGTCTCTTGGGTGAAAGTCTTTATAGTTTGGCGTATTTTATCCACTCCGTCCTCCCTTGGGTGTCTTATATATGATTCCTGGGACGATTTAAATGAATGATGAGACATTGAAAGATTATTTTTCTTTGAGGAAGATCTACGTAGTCTATACAACCTCTCTCTATCTCTCTCTCTCTCTCTCTCTCTCTCTCTCTCTCTCTCTCTCTCTCTCACACACACACACAAACACAAGTGCACACACACGCACACACACACACACACACACACACGCACACAGACCTTCTCGCTGGCTCAGTGATAATTAAGAGACTCTCACTCAGCAGGGACTCTGTTTTTCGTTTTCTCCGTCCCATCTGAGCTGCAATGTCGCACCATCTCTGCTCTTCTTTCACAGTCATCATTTCTCTCTCCCCATCCTCCATCCCTTCCAATCCACATCTCTCTGCTCCATTTCGCTGTAATTTCCTCCCTGAGGTGTCTCCACCCTGCCTTCTGTTGGTCTCTCGTTGTAATCACAGGTCCTTCTCCTCCCTCAGATGTCTCGCTCAGCTCACATCCACACATAGTCCCTGTCCTCTCATTTCCTTTATTCCTCATAAATTTGGCTTTGAAGCTTTCAAATACTTCCTTTTTTTTAGGCTGGTCTCCTTGCAGTGTTTTTCACAGTCCTCTTTCAATGTCTGTTCATTAGCTTGATTAGCAAAAACCGACCTCATCTCACACTTTCTCTACATGAAGTGCACATACAAGTGGAGCTGAGGTTGGAGACTCCAGTGGAGCGCTCAATATCATGGGTTTTATTTCCATCTTCAAAATCCAAATCTTATTATGCTAATGTGTGTGAGCTGCATGTGCTCCAGTTACCAGAATGTTTTTTGGAGCCTGCCCTTTTCCACTTTACATTTCCCCCAAACATGAAAAAGAGATGAAAAATCAACACTGTAACCCCCAATACATTTATTATTACCTAAAAATATACGTCCAATGCAAATTCAGAGGGTAGTGTTCTTTGTATAATAAAGGTGGCAGGAAGCATGATTGGCCCTGAGAATGATTGCTTGCCTTTTTATTTGGGCTGTCATAAGATTCTAGCTTTTAGTTGCAATTAAAAGATTTCAATAGTTATTTGTGATTAATCACAATTTTAATCGCATGTTTAAAATTCCATTATTTCAAATGTATAAACAATTAGTAGGCTTTTATTTAGAATATCTTTTAATGTCTTAAGCTGAGAGTACTTTACTTGCTGTTTGAATTCATCCATGCTCTTATTTTGAAATAAAGTAAGGACCTTCTGGTAGAGCAAAGGTGACGACATTAACTTAACCATAAACAAACTCTCAACGGATCAAAAACTAAATAAAAGCTAAAGGGAACGGTAAAGTGAAATGTTTGATGTCATGATGTAAATATTACTTTGGACTCGTCAGCTGAGCTGTGAGTTATTTTAAAGTGAAAATGAGACATTCAAAGATGCAGCAGTGTTTGGTCAAAGAACTGAGACAAACGGGTTCGAGTGGGATGGCTTGGCAAAAGTAGCCTTGTCAGGTGATTGAAGGTGTTGTTTAGGCGTTGTCCTGCTCCTCAGTTAATATATTAAAGGGATACTTCACCCATTTGCATTACGCTTTGTATCAGTAGTAAACTTGTGTTTTTATTGAATGGTCTTGCATCCAGCCCTCATTTCCCCCTGAGACGGGAAAAATCTGTATTTTCTTTTCTGAGATGCCTCCTCAATAGACGCAAAAATCGTCATATTGCGTCACTCGCGGAGGCTGTGGTTAGCACGGGTTAGCAGGGTAAAACTACATTGCTACTTCCTCATGTTTTCAACCACTGAAGCTACAGACCTATCACAGATCAGTGGGCGGGGCTTCACTGCCAGAATCGAAACTTAACATCCGCCATCTTGCTTGAAGGCTATGCTACCAGAAATCTAATATCTGCCGACAATGGTGAAAAAAGTATGTTTCAACTTCAAACTGATATGACTGAAGGGGATTTTGAAGGTCTTGTGCTCGAATCGGATGTTCGTGGCTCTTTCTACGAGCCGCCCGCAATATTGCTGCCAGGTGCCTTCTGCAGACACAGCGGCTGTGAGACAGGGAGCCTGAGCCGAGCTCAAGCTGGGTGTCTCTACGGATAAGCTAATATGGACCGAGAATGAAGAAAAACGTATGTTTCAACTTCAAACTGATATGACTGAAGGGGATTTTGAAGGTCTTGTGCTTGAATCGGATGTGTGTGGCTCTTTCTACGAGCCGCAATATAGCGGCGAGCTGGCTGCTGGTGCCGACAGGCAGGCTAGCTAGCCTAGCATGCTAGGTCCGCGGCTGTGAGAGAAAAGAAGGAGCCGGGGCAGACTTGTGGTGTCGGTGCTGTCACTGTTTGCCTATGGACACAGACATAGAGTCTGTTTTCTGTCAGGAATTTCCAAGATGCCAATTCCTTCTGGAAAAAATGTCTGAATCAGTTGTGGAAAGTGCTGTATTATTGTCCGCGAGTAATGCTGCATTCAGGTGCTGCTCGGGTGGTTTAAGTTTCCGAGTTGGGAAGTCGTTCTTCCGACTTCCCAACTCGGAGAAATCTTATTGTCAAGTTATATTTAAGCAAAAAGTTGATGTGCAATACGTGCCTGAATAAAAAGTATGTTAACAAAACACAAAACCGACTTGAGCAGGTGTTTCATTTGCATTTTACAACTCGGAATCTCATTTTTCCGATACCACATGAATGCACCCCTCCTTCAGCGGGAGTGTCCTGCGGTGCTGTGCATTCTGGGAGATGTGTCTTTGCAGAGAAAAGGCAAAAATACACTTTTTGCCTTTTTCTCGGTCAAGAAGGCACCAATTTCAAAATTTATTTCACATTTCTACTACATATATGACCCAATGTTACTACAGATTCATGTTTCAACGGGTGAAGTATCCCTTTAACTTCATGAGTGTGTGTAGTGTCTCTTTCGGTTTATATGCATAGCTATCAAAGCTTTTAGCATAGACTAAATCTGCGTTGTGTTCACAAAGTTTTAAGCAAAAGCTACGCTTATTTTATTTCAGAGTAAGGTGACGTGAACAAAAGTACATCTCTTTGTGTCATATTTGGGTCAAATTGATTTGGAGAAATTTGGGTAAAATGGATTTGGAGAAATGAAATCCTTCAAATAAATTCAATTCAATTCAATTCAATTTTATTTGTATAGCACATTTCATACAAACGTAAACCCAATGTGCTTTACAGAAGACAGAGATAAACAAACACAATACAAACTCATTTAGAATAATAAAATAATAAACGAAACAAAAATAATAATAATAATACATGAATAAGTAAGTAAAATTGAATTGGTCTAATTTGGGTCAAATTAATTTGGAGAAATTTGGGTAAAATTAATTTGGACTCCACGGTCTTGAGGATGGAGTATTTTTGTGGTAAAGTTATTGTGAAGGATTGATGAATTCTGGTTTTATGTAACCTCATGCAAAGCTGAGTCTTTCACAACTGATCTTTAGGTCACTGTGAGTTTTAAACTGCAGCGTTGGTGTAACTGTGCCTGGTTCCTAGGTCTGTATAGTCCTTCTGCAGGTAGTGTAGAGCATGTGCGTCCTCATCCAGGGCTTCTATTTGCTTGTACGGCATGGAATCAACGTGTATGGACTCTTCCAGCTTTTGTTTTTGAAACCTGGTGAAGCTCTCCTCAGCTTTCTGGATAGTTATGACCAACATGCGCTTCTCGATCTCAGTCTCTACATACTTGTTCATAGTCTCCTTCAGCTCATCTTGATGCTTTCCACTGGTGCTTCTTTCTTTCTGGAGGGAATATTTATACACTCTCTGCTGCAACTCAGAGTTCTTAATCTTTTGCTTTGCGAGCATGTCTTCAAGTTGTGTCCGTCTTTTCTTGCTCTCCAGCTCATGTGCATTGAGCGCTTTTACCTCGGTCTCCAGCATAGCAATGGTAGACGTCTTCTCTGCATAACGTTCAGAGAGGGAGCAATACTTCGACTGAAGTCTGTCATAGTTTCTCTCTGCATCCTGGAATTTATGCCTGATATCTGCATTCTCCATCTTCAGTGTCTGCACGTCGTACATCAAACTCTCTGAGGACACAGAGGCTTCTCTTGGCTGGGTTGTCTGGAGTTTTAGAGATTCAACCTCAGCCTGGCTTCCTAAAAGCATCTCCTCACATTGTTTCTTTTGAATTTCGAGGTAGAACTTTAACCCTGCTTCCATATTTAGGCTATTTTCTAATGCCTGGGTCTTCTCAGAGAGCTCTGCCTCTAGCTTGGCCTTCTCCTTCATCAGCTCATCCTCAAATCTCCTATGTTCTCCATCTTCCTGAAGCTGTTTTTGTGCAAGCTGGCACTCGTCCAGGGCAATCTTAAGTTCACCCTTCAGTGTTTTGTTCTCAGACTTTAGTTCATGGCTAGTCACTGTCAGAAGTTCTACTACCTTGAAGAGTGAACAGCTTTTGGCTTGATCCTCTTTGAAGTCTGAGGCCTGCTGGTTCACCTTTATGAGGTCTGAGGCCTGCTGGTTCACTTTCTCCTGCAGGGAGTTAACAATGTGGTCCATGTCTTCAATTTTACTTTGAAGACTCTGATTATTGTTGAGTAGGGATTTGATGTCTTTTTTTTTCTGCAGAATTTTGTTATGCTGCTTATCGATGTGTTTTCTTAGTTGCTTCTGTTCATCACAATTTTCCCTCTCACGCTCTGCTGATTCTTTTTGCAGACTCTTGAATTGCTCCAGATCATTTTGGAGATTCTTAATGGCAGTATTTTTCTCTTCAAGCGCAGCGGTCAATTCACAGGTCTTGTTATTCAGCTTTGCAAGCCGGCACTCGGTCAGGGCAGCCTCAAGTTCATCCTGCAGCCTGGTATTCTCAGAAGTTAGTTCTTGGCATTTCTGATTATTAATATGCAGTGATTTGATTTCTTTGTCTTTCTCAAGACTTCCCTTCTGCTGCTCGAAGAGGTGGTCATTTAGTACCTTGTATTGAGCACTATTTAACCAATCATGCTCTACCTTTTCTTCCTGCAGAATAAGAGATGCCTCCAAATCGCCCCTGAGCTTCTTGATTTCCTTTCTTTTGTCTTCGAGCTCAGAGCACATTTCACTGACCTTGTCTGTCAGTTTTTGCTTGGACCACTTCAGTTCTTTACGAGACGTTTTATAATCAGCCAATTTGGCCTTTAAGCTCTCATGTTCAACACTAATGCTGTGTGTGTAAGCTTGCTCCTCCTTTAGAGCCTTTGAAAGGTCTTCTTTTTCTTTTCGCTCCTCCTCCAGGGCTTTTTTCTCAAGAGATCTGGCACTTTTTTCCCTCTTTAAGGCTTTTTCAAGAGCTTCTATGTCTCTTTCCTTCGTCATCAGATCATCTTGGAGATCAACATATTTCTGTGAGCTCTCTGATCTCTCCGATCTCCCAGATCCATCAGATCTCGTCATTATCTCAGATCTCTCTGATGTCTTAGATCTATCTGATCTTTTAGATCTAGCTGGTGTCATCGATATATCAGATCTATCTGATCCATTCGATCTATCTGATCTCTCCGATCTCCCAGATCCACCAGATCTCGTCATTATCTCGGACCTCTCTGATGTCTTAGATCTATCTGATCTTTCAAATCGAGCTGGTGTCATCGATATATCAGATCTCTCTGATCTCTTAGATTTACCTGATCTTTCAGATCTAGCTGATGTCATAGATATATCAGATCTATCTGATCTCTTAGAGTACTCAGATTTCTCATATCCATTAGATCTCTCTGATCTATCCGATCTCTCAGATTTCTCAGATCCAATTGATATATCTGATTCTTCCGACATTTCTTTGTGGAATTTGTCATTGATCCTTGACATATCCAGAAAATTTGATAAATCCATGCTCTCAATATATAAATTCTCCAAGCTCTCAGATCTCTTCGGTATCATATCAACCTCTGATCTCTCCGATCTGCCAGATCTATCAGATAACTCCGAGGTCTCAAAAGAGACATTTTTGTCTGACATGATACGTCTACGTGATCGTATGCGGGGCATTTTCTTAGCTTTAAGAAAAGACTTTGCCTTACTGTTAATACAGAATTAAAAGTAGCTGGGATTAAACCAACAGTTACGAAGTGTTGTCTGGTAATGCGAGAAGTGTGTGTCTAACAAGCTTCCTACAGACTAATGCTGATTACTGTAGGAGACCTTAAAGACTTCTAGAATGTTGGCTCTGTGATGTCATTCTGCAAGGTCCTTTTATGTGTGATGTCATTCTTCAAGGCTCCGTGATGTGTGATGTCATTCTTCAAGGCTCCGTGATGTGTGATGTCATTCTTCAAGGCTCCGTGATGTGTGGTTCTTTGCTGTGTGATGACATCACACGTCTGTTAGCATAGCTTCCTAGCAAGATGGCGGACGTTAAGTTTCGATTTTGGCAGTAAGGTCCCGCCCACTGATCTGTAATAGGTCTGTAGCTTCAGTGGTTGAAAACATGAGGAACTAGCGATGTAGTTTCACCCCCTCTAACCAAAACAGCCTCCGATGATGCAAAATGACGGTTTTTGTCCTTTTCAGACAAGAAATAAGGAGCTTTCCAGTCTCAGGGGAAAATGAGGGCGGGATGCACAACCATTCAAAAATACTACCAGGTTTCTAATGATACAACGCTTAATGCAAATGGGTGAAGTATCCCTTTAAGTCTCCCCTTTTTCTCCATCTCTCTTGATTTACTTTCTTTAACTATTTTCCTTTTGTTTTGTTTGGTTTCTGCTGTTATTTATTACAAAATTGGCTGGTCATTGTTGGCTTTTTGTAGAGCAAAATGTTCCCTTGTCTACTTCAACATGGCACCACCGGAAGTCCAATGTACGTGTTTTTAACAACATGTATTTATTTAATTGGCACCAGGTAGCTCAGTTTAGCTGAGCCCATGCTGCGACAAAATATTGAACTTTATGAGATTTACGTAGCCAGCAAACTCTCGCTACGTAAATCTCCCATCTTCAAGAAATCGGTATTATACTTTTGTTTTAAAAAAACAGAATTTTCAATAATATACTAATGAGTTTTTGTAATCAATGAAAAAAACTAACTGCAACAAGAACAACATGCCTATTTTTGAATAAGTAGTACTGGTTTAATACTGATGTAAATGCTGTTCAATAAGTGGATGACATATGAAGCTCAGCGTAAGTTCAAGCAGGAAGACTGGTATTCTTACACGCATTCATTCACCTCCTTATTTAACCTCAAACCACTCCCCCTACTACTCCCTCTATCTCCTGCTCTGGTGATCAGCTGACTATGGGCGTGTATTATTTAAGCAATTAACCAACCAGACTCTGCCTCAACCTTTCTAAACCAATCACCCTGCTGCTATCAAATGCTAAAACAGCTTCTCTCTACCACAGCCAGTCTGTCGTTTCAGTGCAACCGCTGCAACCCTCCTCCACCCCAGTCACCTCCATCCAGCTCAGCAGAGTCCAGATTCAGGCTCTGAAACCCACTCCTCATCGCAGCCTCTATTCCTCTCCACCACCACCAGTGTCTAGACTCCATAGGGGGGTATCCCATCCTGCGTCGGCCTCATTACCCATCTGAGTACATGAAGTCGTCACGATGGAGTCTAGCCCCCCAAAGACTTTGCACATTTCATCCTAAAATTGTCGCACATTTCATTGTTAATAAATAATTGTTCATTCTCAATTAAGTCTCTCCTGATTGAAATGATCTTATTTTGATAAACAGTCCAAAGATCACCAGACCACACTTTTAATTGTACAAATACTTTTTCATACTCAAACTGTCGTCCTCACCTGCAGAAATCAGCGGCCCAATTCGACCACACAGGTTAAAAAAAAAGTCTGGCTCTAGTTGCTGCTTGCAAAAAACATTCAAAGTATAGTTTCTCTTTTGGAAGTTTACCATTATTTCCAAAGCTATCAGAGCTTTTAGCATGTTTCAAATCTGCTTTGTGGCTGACCTACACAAACTAAATATCATCGGGTAAAAGTGTATGAGAAGAAGTGACAGGAAAAAGGGAGGGGGATAAGGTTAACTCAAATATAGGCAATATGGAGTAAACATTTTGAGAATCTACATTTTGTAGTTGTTAAGACAAATTAGGATATATAATATTTTCATTGATTAAACCAGACAAATGAGCTCATATTAGACAGAGGAAGTTCTACCCCCAGGACAAACTGCACTTCTTGGTGTCTAAAAAAAGCAGCATGTAAAAGATATAGTGTGAGATATTTGGAGAGTAAAATGAAAACACAGAGAAAGGATGAATGCCACAAAGAGGAAACAGATAAGGACAAAATTAAACACACTGAAAAAGTCGAGTAAATATCGACGGCAAAGTGCCTCTACTACCAAAACTACCAAAACCTCTACTGACTGGCTACTGACAGACTCTGTGTGAAACGACACTACAGCAGCCAGCTTTTCATACTTTCAGGTTTCATACTGTCTTTTGGCTGCTTCTTTAACTTTAGTTACAAAACAATTTTAATGAGTTTCTTTAAGTCAGGGTTTCGTCTCCTCCGGTAACCCGTCTGTTCCCATGGCAACACAAGTCCCTGTAGTTTCTGCACCACACTGTCATTTCTCAGCTCCTTTGTTACGCGGGGGGGGGAACCTGCTTTTCAGCAGCATGCCTGATGCTGTTTCCGTAGAAACCGCAGTTGCAGTCGCTGCTGTACAGTTGTTGTTTTCATGGCATTACTTTATAAATGATATAGTTACGCAGCTTGATCATTGAACATGAAATAAAAAGCTATAGCTGGGTTGGTTTGTTGATAGATTTCACCTGTAACCACCAGAAAATGGTAAATGTAAAGAGTTTAAAGGACACGATTGACTAATGTTTGAGATGAAACGTGATGATAAATAATGAACTCTTCTGCAGTCCGGATAACCAATGACACAGCTCTATATTCAAGTTTTTAAATCAATCTGTGGTACTGCAGCCATACTCTGCAGCTCTTTAGATAGAACAGTTAGTTTAAATCTTCCTTTTTCCTTCTTCTCATTCTCTCTGTCGTGTCTGTGTTTCCAGGTATCTCCTGTACCTCCAGCTGAAGAGAGACATCTACCATGGTCGTCTCCTCTGTCCTTTTGCTGAAGCTGCATATCTGGGAGCGTGCATCATACAGGGTGAGGCCAAATGAAAACAAAAAGTGACTCTGGTATTAACAGTCTGGTGCGGATTATGTCTCAGCTGAATCCCGACTGTCGCGCATGTGTTGTAGGTTTGCAGGTTTTTTCTGCATTTTCAATACAATAAAAAACTGAAGACAAACTTAAATAGTGACGTTAACACTGGTTAATGTATTAGATAGACACACAGTATACAAGTCAAATCAGATAAATTATATTCATCTCATGTGAAAACAGAAAACTGCAGAAAGCATTGCACTTTTTTGGATTAAACCAGCTTTACTGTAGCCTTGGCTTTCCCAATTTATCTTCAGTTGTGCAGTTCATCGCAGTGACGCCTCATTTTTAAACAGTATCAGACACAGTATTGTCCAAAACACCGAATGGAAGCTGATGTGCTCACTGTGTGTCGGGTAATATTTAATAAGACAAGGTCAGTGGGGACAAATTGCAGAAAAAAAGCCAACAGCGGACCAGCTTACCTGCGTGTAGTAGTGGAGTCGTCTCTGAAGCGGTTGCTGGCACTCTTGTGTGGAAGACGTTACGTTAGAAAGGAAAGAAAAGGAAGAGTAGAAAAACGCTCACAGTGATTATCTTTTGCAGTGATGAATGGAAGCGTTACATTAACGCTCACTGGACTATGAATACTGCACCTTTTGTACATCTTGTGTTTTTACATTTTTTATACTCTATTATATATAGAAGTAATTGCTTCTTAAATTTCATTTTATTTAAGTTCTTGTTATTTTTGACTTATTTCCTTTGTTAATTGTTTTGCACTAAAACAAGTCAAATTCCTTGTATGTGCAAATCGGCAATAAAAACTGATTCTGATTCTGATATAAGAACCCAGTGTTTCCCCCACCATTATATTAGGGGGGCGCCCTGCCCCGCCCCGCCCCGTTATTTTTGGGCTTTTTGTGCCTTTATTGTAGAGATAGGATAGTGGATAGAGTCGGAAATCAGGGCGATAGAGTGGGAAATGGCGTGCAGGAAAGGAGCCACAGGTGAGATTCGAACCCAGGCCGCCCGCTTGGAGGACTACAGCCTCCATACATGGGGCGCGCACACTAACCACTGCGCACCAAGTTAATTTAATTTTCTATATCACAACATCTTCACAACTGAAGTCATTTAAGGATACCTTTCCGACAGAACAGGACAGCTGTCATTGAAAGAAACACATGAACACCAAGATTCCTGTAAGTGTTTGTGTCGGTGTCTGTCTGCCCCCTAACGCTGTAGACCTAGGGGAAACACTGACCGATGACCAGAGCAGACATCAGTGTAGTTTTCTGTCCAATGCGAAATTGGAAAGTGGCCTTAGAGCAGTCAGGCAGGAGTCAACTCGTCTTTGTTTACTTCCAGGATTCTTCCTGCAATAAATTCAAAATATCCTTGCGCATCACACATTTTGGTCCGCTTGTAAATGTCCCCATGTGAACACAGACCAAACTTCAGGTCATTAAGCAACAATGTGAAAAACTGAACTATAATTCAGACCAGAGCAAACTAACTATAGGTGTGAAAACACCCTAAATATCAATGACTCTATCGTTTATCTCTTAACCAGACAAAGCTCAAATCAGCAGACTGTTAAAAATACATGATTCCTACAGACTACACATCACAAGATGTGCATTCAAATGTCTTTCCCCTCTGTTAATTAGTAGTTACACTTAAATGTTGAATCATACCGCAAAGCCACTTGCTTCAATATGGATTAAGAGTGGAATTAGCAGTGCTGTATCATATAAATAGACCCCTCTGGCTGATACATAAAGCCGTGAACTGTGCAAACTCTCTCTGATTGGCTCGTATCCCCAGAGAGCAGAGTATGACTGGCTGCGATATCCCGACCCAGTGTGTGTCTGCAGCTTATCATTGGCTGCTCTGTTTAACGGGGGCAGGTCCCACTTTGTCAGGGTGTTGATTACAGAGGTTGTGGATTACTTTTTAATTAAACTCCGGGCAAGTATTTGATTTCACCTTCATTATGCCTGTTAATTAAAAAAGGATTTAAAAGAGAAATGAGTGTCTGTTAGGACTTTGTTCTTGATTCAATAAGGAATATGTTTATCTATTAAGCTAATGAGTATTTTCGGCTGTGATAATTATAACAGCCTGTGTTGGAAAAAGATCTGTCTTTAGCAAATCTGCTGATGACACAAGGCGTCTAAAACAGATGTGAAAGACATAGTTTGAAATTTGAGGTATAGTTTATTCAGTTTGCACTGCTCCAGACCAAACACTAGTCCTGCATTAAAAACGTAAAATGATGCAGTAAATAGTATCATACTTTTATATGGATTTAGTTTAGATTAAACAAACTAAACATGATGTGATCATTTTACAGCGCTGCTAGGCAGAGACGCTGCTTGTTACTGCTTGGGGCCCCAGGCCAGTAGGGGGCCCTCAAGGGCTTACAAACTTTAAACCACAGCAGTGGCTCAAAATGTGCAAAGTTTGCAATGACAGTAGAAAACCTCCCTGAGGCGCCCCCATCTGACAGCTATAACTCTCGTTGCATCACAATGCTTTATTACTGAGAAAAAGATTGTCAATGAAAGTCACTGAAGACCATGAAGAGGAATTATGTGATTACTTATAACACCTTAGAGATGAACGCTGGTTGGAGGGCCCCCTTGTGAATTTTTGCAGAGGACTCCACCAGACTCCAGAATCATCACTGATGTTAGGAAGATGTTGTTACTTTCAGACAAAGCCAAGCAAGCTTTTTCCAAATGTTCAAGTCTTTAAGCTAAGCTAAGCTAACCAGCTGCTGGATCTGGCTTCATATACAAATTTATAAGTGGTATCCATCTTCTCACCTAGCTCTCCAACACCATGCCAGTAAGACTACTTTGTATTAGGGCCTTAATATGTCATGTTAAATTGCAAAAGCATGAAAAACTGTAATAAACATATACACATTTACACAGTTTTGTCTTTTGTCTTTGTCTCTTCTTACCATTTTCACACTAATGTCACCTTCTGTCTGCAGCTGAGCTCGGGGACTACGACCCAGAGGAGCACCCATCAGACTATATCAGAGACTTCAAGTTGTTCCCAAAACAGTCCCTCAAACTGGAGAGGAAGATTATAGAAATACACAAGAACGAGCTGAGGTAAGAGATGAGTGCATTTGTTTGTCTGATGGAGGTCTTTGTTGTCTGGAGCTGCATCGTTGTTATCAGTTCACTGTTTGATTTTGGTGACAGTAGTAGATGCTCAGGCTTTTGATCTGTGTTCTCACGACATGCTGCAGAGACAGTTTAGTTCTCTGCAGGCAAGAAGTTGCTTCGTTTCTTTTTGTTGTACTTCTGGATGGCAGGCAGTGTGAGTGGAAAACATTTGGTTGCAGATTTCTTACTTAAAATATAAATGTGTTCGGGCCGGCCACATACACACACAAAACAATTAACATAACATCAAAATGTCTTTCTTAAACAAATGTCCTCTGCAGACAGAAACAGGAGAAGTTCAGCAAACGAAAGACTGGCTCTCGTTACAGCCTTCTCTAAAGGGACACACATCAATAAGTCTGCTGATCTCATACACATTAAAGGTCACATATTATGCTAAATACACTTTACCATGTTTTCCAACACTTCCATGTGTCTCTGGTCTGTATGCAAACCCCCCAATGATGAGAAAAGTCCATCCTCTCCGTCTTCTGCCTGCTTCACTTTTCAGAACATGTGTGCTCAAAAAGGCCGTTAAGAGATTTTCCCTTCATGACATCACAAAGGGCAGTAACCCCTATTGTAAAAGATTTTTCATTTAAGATAAAGATGAAAAGTTACTAAGAAATGCCATTCATTTCCAGAGGAAGAAGAAACATTATTTCATTATCTGTCTGCATCATGCCTTTCATTTCAGAATATTCTGAAGTTAAATTGTTTTTTAAATCTACCTTACAGGATTGATGAGGTAAAAAAACCAGCCTGATCTAAATGAGATCCTCTGATTGATTCTCTCTGATCTACATATGAAAAGAAGTTGGTGTGGCCCCTAAAAATGCTCGATTAACATTCATAAAGTCTTGGATGTTCTCTCCTTGCCGTTCAACAAAAATCAATATGGGGAAAGCTACATCTAAAAAGAAGGGTATTTTTGCACCACAATGTTTGTGCATGCATGTGGCTATGAGAGTGATAAAGATGAAAATATGGATGTTGCACTCTTGTTGGTATATAGGATCACATGATGCACAGTGGTGTTTACATGAAACCCTCCCTCAGGTTGTTTACTTGTATCATCACTGCAGCTCGTGAATGATGCTGTTAGTTTTGTGACCGTCGTACTTACAGCGATTGCAGAACATCAAAGACAAATCCTTCATTTCCTAAAGCGCACAGACAGACGATGCTGAGAGCTCTCTGTTGGTCCGTCAGACAGGATTAACAGCTTGTAGATTTTTACTGAGCTGTAGATGGAGACTTCAGGTTGTTTACAAATTAGATGTAATAGAGGGTGTCTGACGTATGTATACAGCAAAGCATATTATCACTTTCAAATCCTTGAATGCAAACAAATCTTCTAAGTCCTGAGTCCTCTTCTCTTAAGTTCGCCCTCTAGCACAAAACGCGAAATGCTCAGTTGCACTTATTAAACTTGCAGCATTGCCTCTGCAGTGTTTACAATATTGGACCTGTAGAAATATAGAAAAGAAATGTGGATAGATTCTGCTGGCTTCCTCAAACTGACTAACAGGAAGTGACCTATGTCCTCAAGCATGACAAACAAACATCAATCTAAAAGTCCATCCAACATTACGGCTTGAAGGCAACACAGTGTGTAACGACAACAATATCTATCACCGATGTGGTTTTTTCTTCTGGGTTCTCTGAAGCAGTTTTCTATGGTCTGCAGTTGATGGCAAGTTTCCGACATTGAGGGCACGTGTCCAGTTCAGGATGGACTGTGAGAAATAAACGATGAGTCAATAACAATCATTCATGGTTTAGGTTGTAAATGTCCATTTGGACTCATGGGGGAACAAAGCCAAAACAAATCAATTGTATTAACACAAAGTCATTATAATACCTGCAGTGTACTTTCATCCAAAGATCCAGAGCCACCTAGCTAACACTGACAATGTGTTGATTTGTTCCTCCTCTTCTCTCTTTCAGGGGTCAGTGTGCTTCTTTTGCAGAGTTGAACATGCTCCAAAGAGCTCACAGCCTAGAGACGTACGGAGTTGACCCTCACCCATGCAAGGTAAGGTCACCTGAGAACGCACACTTGTGCAGTCTGTCTTTACGTGAGGCCTGGTGCTGCTCTGACAAGTTCCCTGTGATAAAAGTGATGCAAATCTCTCTTTCTCCATGTTGATACAGTTTATTCTGCACCTTTAAGTATTTCATACAAATCACTGTAGATAAGCGAGATGCATTGTAAAGTCTCATTTCAGTATAAATATTCACTGAAGTTGTCCTTGCATGTTGTCTAGAGGTGAACACTCTGACGGTGATTAAGAGAGTGACTGTTTCCATTACAAACATAAAGTCACCGGACTTCTTTACACTTTGCTTGCTTGCCCTTAATTTGCATATTAAACAGACAACTATACACATGATTAACCCCCGGCAGCCTTTCAGCAAACCAAAGAGTTCACCAAAAAAGGAATAAAAGAAGTTGGACAGAAAAGATATACGAGGGAAGGTCAACAACTGTCACATTTTCATTATTTCATTTCTAATTAGAAATAAACTTCGCACATCCATTTCATAAGACAGGTGTGTAGGAGAGCAATGTGTCCATCAAAAACTTAAAGGTAAACTCCCGCACACTCTCTAACTTGAAAACAAACATCAATTGGCGACGTTTCGGTACTAGCCCATCATCAGGCAAACCTAAACCAATAAATGTGTGTTTGCCAGTTAGACAGTGTGTGCCAGTTTACCTTCAAGTTACTACTTACTTATACATTCATATCTGGCAACATGATCCCAGAAAGAGAAGTCTGGTCCGTATGGCAACTGTACTTTCATGGCATGTATTTTTTTATTGATTGGCCAATGTCATTCCCCTTTTCATGACAGAAATTCTGCATTAACTCTGGTCGGATTTACTTTACAAACTTTGCTTTATTTGACACTCCAGTTCCTACTGTGACGTGAACACTGCAGTGTTTTTTCCTGTACTCTTATGAGAGATGGATCAGACTACATCTGATAGAGAAAAGTAATATTTGACAATCCGGCTATCCTGTTCATCCTCCGCCTTGCCTTGCCAGACTGCGCAATATGGACACCGTCCCATGAACAGCCGAGTCCGCCTCGCAGATTAAAGGGATAATTCTGTCTGATGGAGAGGATCTCCTTTATCCGCTCAGATTCTGTCATTTTTTTTTTTTTTTATTAGGTTTGCTAGGAACTAGGAATGAATCATACACACGTAGATCTGTGAAGATCATGAATGTGGGGTAAACAAAGTCACTAATAAAGAAGAAAAAGAAAAGCACTCCTGCAGAGAAAAGGATGTCCATATATCATGAACTGTCATACGGAGAGTGACAGGAACGTCTTGTTTAAATTCTCTGGAGTTGATGTCGATTTTTTATCTCAGTAGATCAGACTGAGTCTACCTGTTCTGTGTTTTCACTCCTTGCTGTTGATGCCACTTAAGAAGAATTTGGGGGTTGACATGTGGAAAAAAACAGTGATTTGTGTTGGTGTCATTACCATGGAGATTATCAATGCCCACTCGCCATTCTGCTGTTCATCCACCTGTCTCCCATAATGCCATGTTCTGCCTCTCAGACTGCGTATCTGTGTGTGTGTGTTTGCAGGATTTCACAGGCTCCACAGCGTTCCTGGGATTCACAGCCACAGGTTTTGTGGTCTTCCAGGGGAACAAGAGGATCCACCTCCTCAAATGGTAAAAGTTCACATTTATTATCCAATATAAACCTGTGGGCACCTTAAACCTTAAAGCAACAGTATGTAACTTTTCCACATTAAAATAGTCGTTTCAAAGGTCGATTAAATAGTAAAATACCTTTCAACAGGGAGAAAGGCATCTCTCCCACGTAAGCGCAGTCGTCGCCTGTTTACCGCAGTAACTCCTGAGAAACAGCGCTAGTTCACACAGCAGCCTTCGGTTATAAGAAAAAATCCAGTTAGCTCTTCTCTGTACGCTTTGATACAGCGGCTGAGGCTAGGAGGAAGAGGACGGTGAAGGATGAAGTTAAGAAGAGAAAAAGAGAGAGTGACTGAGCCCTGCAGAATAGGATTTATAAACGATTTAACTATTTACTTTGTTTTTAACATACAGCATATTAGACCATCAATTCAATGAGTTCAATGTAATCAACGATTTTTATTGTTGTTTGTGGTCAGTTTAATCTTTAATAACACATATTTAACAAGATGAATTTAAGATTTATGGACATTTTTATATAAAATAAGATCAGCAACTTGAGACTCCAGTTACATGACGGTAAAGAAAAGATTTTTTAACATATTTATGGTCTCTCTCTCTCTCTCTCTCTCTCTCTCTCTCTCCGTTGTCTGACTCTGTCCACTGTCCTATAACAGCCCAAAAATAACCTTTCATAAAAAAAGAATAAAACCTTGTGGTTGTTTGCAGGAACGATGTGAGCAAGCTGAAGTTCGAAGGGAAAACCTTTTACGTCATCGGGATTCAGAAAGAGGTGAGTGCTGCGTCCTCCTGCATGAACGTCTCATCTAAAGGGTAAATCTGAACACTAAAATTTGCTGTGTAGTTTCCTCCATTGTGATAACGAATTGTGAAGTCTTGTACTTAAGTGCAGCGTGATGATGACCTCAACCTCTAACATTTGTAGAGAGTGGTTGTTCTGGATTTTAAAAAAAACATGACTTTTCCATTCACAGTAGGACTCTGTACTGTACTGTCTTTATTCTCTGTCCTCTTCCTTTCTTTCCTTTCTTCATACGTGTAATGGTTACCTCAGATAAATGTGCTATTCAGTTTGTCTGTGTAATCTTGTCCACCGTCACACACACTGTATATGTGTGTGTCGCTGTTTCAGATCTCCTTAACAGGCAGGATTCACTGTAACAGGATGGTGGGTGTGTTACGACTAACCTCCTCGCTCACATTATGTGTCCACTGTGGCCCAAAAATGAGACTCCTTCACTGCAGTCATGCCAGGAAACATATCATGCTTGAAAATAACACAGAAAGCTAATATTTGCTTGAAATGCAGTTTTCTCGCATTTGGGACACAGGTTTCATCCGTACGCTCATCTTTGTCATCCAGCCCAGCAGGGGGGTGTCCAGATTTTTTTTGACTGGGGTGGCCCAACTCAGGCTCTGAATAATGCACGGGTGGCATAAAGTTTGCCTGCACACACACACACAAATTATTATAATTGATATGCCCTTTCTGTCTCAGTCTAACTTGCAAAAAGCACCATTTATTAGCAATGGTTTAGTCCCTTTACCATTTTTTTTTGTTTTAGGAACTTAGACAATGTGCAGGAGTTTGCTTGCAACTTTTGTAATGAGCACCTGTGTAATGAAACGCATGTGCGAAGTATTTTTCTATAATTTAATGTATCAACAAAAACATGTGCTTCAAATGCTAAATGCTAAAATGTAAGCAAAACTATCTCTTGCAACACAGCCCACTTTTTTTTTTGTAACATAAGTCCTGACTCTGACTGGGCAAATAGCCAATCATAGTTTAGGATTTGGGGTTGGCACCTGTGGTGGCCAATCACATTTCATGGGGGCCCATGCCACCCCTGGCCGGTCCTCTGGACACGCCCCTGCATCCCAGAGCTTTGGTAGATTCTGAGCAGCCATTTCGGTGCACAATGCCTCGTTTCTTTTCATAAAACCTTTAAATTCTTCAGGTTGCTCTTTAATCTACCAATCAGCCAATCCAGCACATAACTCTTCTCTTCGTTACAGAGGCTTTAAACCAGCTCTCTCATCTCTGCTTAACCTGTCAGTCAGTCTGTCTGCCTGTTTGTCTGTTTGGCGACTCATGAGTGGCTGAGGATGCAGTTTGATCTTTGTGTTTCTGTCTCTTCTCTCTGTGTGTAAACATAGTCTTCAATGGTGAGTAAATACATGAAATAATAGCAGCACAAAATATTGTTGTACTGAAAACCTCAGATTTAATGCCTCTGTTCACAGTCCTGCCCTCACCTCACTTTTAACCTGGGGAAAATTAATCATCTTGACCGCGTTCATTTCTCTGTTCATTGTTGTTTGTGTCATTTTGTGTCTTAAGTCTGTACAGCTTCAGACATCTCCATTATCAGTAGGTCATCATGTGTAACTCTTTCCATGTATTGAATGTCATGTAAGTGTTCATATCTTTATTCTAATTTTGTCCTTATGTGTTTGTGCGTATATTTGTATACATTCACATCATTTTTGTGGAGTTTTTTTTCATTTTAATTAATCAGAATATAGATCTTCAGTTTATTCTGAGTCTTCCACAATGTGACAGGTCACTGCATGATTTCACTCACTGCCCTCACTGGTGTTATTAAGCCAAAAACACACGAACTTCACTGTCCCACTTTGAACTGATCATTTCAAATGACCTTTTTACTGAAGCACATGCTTGAAATGTCCTTTCAATCAGAGTTAAATTTACCTGATGGTTAATTTACATCGTTTTTTGTTACCAGGGGATACAGCTGGAAACGAGCAAATCAGCACACTGATTGAATTATACACAAACAAGCTGCAAACTGTATATGCTGTTGATATTCTCAGATGATCTGTGTAATACTATATTACAATAAATAAAAGGATAAAATGTCACGTTATGCTTTCTAAGCACTTTTATCATGTCAGCCAAAGTGGGACCAAAGACAATTTGTGAAAATATTTAAACATGCAGATCTGGTACTCACACACATGGACGCTGCAGCACATGTGTGTTTATCATAACAGAAATACCTGATGTGTGACGCTGAGGGGGCTGAGCAATATCGCTGACTTTAGAGATAGCAACAAGCTGCAGCAGTGCACAGCTGTAAACTGTGTGTGGAGTTTTTAGACTATTTCATGTTTCAACATCCCTATCTTTTCTTTTCTGTTTTACAGTACCTCCCTCTCATGTTATTGATCTCTGTATTTCCTCTCTCTCTCCCTCTCCACTTGTTGTAAAGCAGCATTGATCTGGTCTCTCGTATTACCAGACACACAGGAGTGAAAACCAGACATTTACAGGAATACATCCCCCTCCTCCCTGTCCATAAAAACCTGTGTTCTGCAGCCTACAAGCTCTTTTACTGCTGAACATTGAGGCCAAATCACTATCTGTCCAACATCCTGCTAAGCTTACCACTTTGGGTCTGTGGGTCAGCATTTTGCACAGCTCCCTCTCATCGTGTTCAGCACTTCTCTCACCTCTTTTTTTTTTTTTTTTTTTTTTTTTTTTTTTTTGGGGTGATCTCTTTTATTATCCTCACTGTTTTTTGTCTTTCTCCTGTTTTTGTCCTTTTCTGCAGAAGAAACTGGTGTTGACATTTCACACCTCGACCCCTGCAGCGTGTAAGCACTTATGGAAGTGTGGGGTGGAGAACCAGGCCTTTTACAAGTGCGTCAACACGACACACACACACACACACACACACACACACACACACACACACACACACACACACAAAATGTCTCTTTGTCAATAAAAAATGTGTTGTTGTTGTTGTTAGAAAATATCCTAAAAGAGGAATAAGTATTCCCAAGATGTGTGATAGGCTTTGCATAAATGAAATAGAATAATAATTTAATATTCAAATCAAATGTTGGTACAGACAAGAACACATGAAGGCAACTCTTGAACTTTATCGCTGTACTTGGAGAATTAAACTTGTCATTTTCTAGATTTTCTTGAATTTCAGGCAGCTGGTCCCCAAAATCTTCCTGATTAAGTTGTTCACACATGCTCCTTACAGCAGGAGACTTTCCCTGTCAGACAGGTGTGGGGTCCAATGAGGCACGACAGGGTGTAAAAAGAAACATGTGGTAATGGCTGACAGAGCAGCAGAGTCCGACAATATTTGATGACAATTTTTGCTTTTATAACAATGCTACATGCAGTTCAACACATTCACAACATCCTTGTGAACAAAAAGACATAATGAAGGAGTTTCAAGGATCACACTGGTCACTGCATACAAACATCACCCCCCTCCTATTCTCATATGTAGAGACTTTTTCCTGAATGTTCCATGCTGTGTTAAGTAATCAGCTCACCACGACCCCACACAGAACATGTACCACGGCAGGAAAAGTTCTGGGTAAAGTGGGGGTGAAAATTCGACCATTTGCAATCAGACATACAGCTCACCCAAGAAATGTCCTGAAAGGAGTTTGTGTATGTGTGAAAAAAAACAGTTAAAATGACCAAGCGTCAACCTCTGCTGTTCAAATATGAAGCCAAGGAAGTTCAAAATCCTGTGCTTCTGCAGTTCATCAAGTGTCCACTTGAGGTTGACTGCAGAAGCACAGCATGTCACATACGCACTTCATTCAAAAAAGGCAGTTTTTACAGTAAAAATTAACAGGTTTACAGCCTGGTTCAAAAAACGAAATAGGTATAATTAGCAAAGTCTATATTGGCACACACTGTACGGATTTTTTATAACTGTTTTGTTTTAATTTAATGAAGGATAAGTGTCATTCCTGACCTGATTGACGGGCTGGTGCACTGTTACTGTTGCTGTTTTTTCTGGAGGCTTAAGACCCGCCTCAGCTCCAGCTTTCAGCCTGTAGTGAGGTTGATTGAAATTAAGGTTGAGTCAACATTTCTAGCATGACGACCGCCATCGACGGGCTTCCAAAGCCCCCTTCAGTAACCAATGTGTGACATCAGTCAGGCTGCGTTCATTAATATTAACAGTCTATGGGTCAAACTCAGCTGAGGCAGTACCGCCTCCTTGTGATTTGGTTATTTGTACATTTTTATGATTATATCATTTTTTTTAAATCCTTAGTATCATAAACATATATTAATAAATTAGCAGTCAAGTCAAGTTTGCTTTTCAACTTGCCTTTCTTTAACCATCCTTGTGTTAAATCATTTGAAAGGTTATAACTTTTTGACTCTGCAGGGATGATGTGAATAGTTGGTTGTAGCAGATTTTTATTAATATTTAAATGTAATCCTTTCTTTTGATTTCCTTTGCACTTTGACCATACTACCTCATCAATGTTTCTGCTGGCATTCGAAATCCTTCTCCAGAAATCCACTTCCACATGGATTTTTCACACATAATTGTCCTGCCTCTCTGGTGCTCTGCTGTATTATGCTGCTGTCTTTCACTCTGGAGCAGCTGATCGCTCCGAGGACTATTGACTGACTATCGACACTGCCGGCGTGTCAGGAATGGAAACAAGCTCAGGGTGAAGGTGAAAGTGACAGAACAGAGACATCATTTCTTCTGTGGTCATGGTTGCTACAAGGTTGTGAGCGAACAGAATAAATTAGCATTGCCTCAGTCAAGGTTCAGTGAGGATATCACAAAAGAAACTCACTACACTTTATAGTTGCTCGGTAACAACAGAGGAAGCTGTCAGACTCACATGACTCGAGTACTATGTGGTACCAAGCGACTACCTCTGGTCTGGAAAAATTAAGCCAATGTGGCATTTCCCCTATCCATTCTTCTTTTTTTTTTGTATTTATATTTACTTACTTGCTTTCTCTTGTCTTGTGTTGCTAAAACACCCTATTTTCCCTTCTTGGTATCAGTCAAGGTTTATATTATTTCACTGCAGCCATTTGTTTTTGGCTGTCCACTCATCTCTCTTTGCTATAGTTTGTATTTTGTTTCACTGAGCCAGTTTCCTTCACAGATGTGATAACGTCAAAGCTCTCTGGTAATAGCCTGAATATTGACTCCTTAATGACAGCAGCTCATGTTTCTTGGAGGCACATGGAGAGGGAGTGCATGTCAGACAGGCATCAGAGCAGCTTAATCAAATCTAAGTGAATTGAGTTTGGAAATTGCATCCGAGCAGAGCTTTGAGAACATACGGCCTCTCTCTTTCCCTCCCAAACACACACATACAGCAAAGCAGAGGTATGTTAATGTGTGTGTGTGTGTGTGTGTGTGTGTGTGTGTGTGTGTACCTTGGCACTGTCCCTGCTGCTCTGCATGATAAATGATCCTGAACGTTACATAGAGGTTTGACCTACAGCGTAAGCTTTAAAACACACCTTCAAACATCTCCCTCTTTTGCTCACTAAGAGGCTTATGTTTGCACTGCAGACCACTCGCTGTCGGTACTTTACCTTAAAGAACATTAAAAATGCATATTAAGAGTTAATGTCACAGTCACAGACATAAACTGATGAGGCCGAGCTATTCTGTCTTATAATTATGACATCTTTGTCTCCCCGTTTTCTGTCTGACAGGTGTGCGAAGTCGAGTCAGATAAAGACAGTTTCCAGCAGCAACATCTTCTTCAAAGGCAGCAGGTTCAGATACAGGTGACACAGTATTCAAGTTTTCTTTCTAAAGAGTGGGCATGTTTTCTCTCTCTCTTTTTTTTTTTTACAACCAAATGAATGACTGTAAAAGTTGTGTGTGTTCAAGGGAAGCAGTGAAAGAGAACAAAGTTTAAGCATGTGAGAGCTAGAGATGCAGAAATTGAATAAAGGACAGCAGGTGGAGATAAAAAGATGAAGAGTGGGATTCAGTCACTTGAAAGGTTTGATGCAAATTCACCCACAGTTCACCTGCAGGTCAACTTTCACTTTAACTAGTCATTGCAAGCAATATCCTGCACACTGACGAAAGTGTAAAAATACATTTACTAGCAATGTTTTGTCGCTAGACCTTCATCAGGGGAACAGTTTATCAAAGAGGCAGGGCAGCCTGCAACCAATAAACATCATATTATCAGATCTGAATGAACAAACGTAGAAACATTAACAACATTTTGTGTCACAAACTTTCTCTCTAGTCCGCCTTACAGCCTCTAGTCGTGTTTTTCAGTGCTCTTGCAAACTCTTGTAGATTTCTCAATATATAGTATTTTCCAATTGTAGTTATTTAAGGCAAATATTAGGTTAATAAACAATTTATTAAGCTACGGTTTCACTTGCTTGTCAAAAACCGCTGATAAGCTTATTGGCGATCGTCTGAAGCATAGCGGTAGTGACGTCAAAATCATCCGACCGTGGTGTAGTTCGCTTGTAGCATAGCGTTACCTTTTTACTTCTGTCGGCTGCATTAACGCTTCAAACTTCATAAAAGTGGTGTTCATTTGTGAAGATTATCCTGCTGAACAAAACGCCTACACATCAAAGACGTGTGTTTGCCACAGAGCTTATTTTCTGAATCAGAATCAGCTTTATTGGCCAGGTATGTTTAACACACGAGGAATTTAACTTCGGTAGACTGTGCTCTCTTAGTACAAAGGTAAAACATTAAATATCAACAATAAACTTAAAAATATGTCTGTGGGTAACGTTTTTTTTTTTTCATGATTACGGATCAAAAAAACGCATCCGACAAAAAATTAACTCTGTGTGCAAAGGCCTTAAGAGTTTGCCCTCAATACCTTCCTAATTACTGCTTATTGATAGTAAGGAAGTAAGGAAGGAAGTCCTTTGTGCATCACCACCTGAGTCCAGCTCTGTATCTGTGATTTACTGATCCAGATACCAGAGGAAAGCCTCTCTGTTAGTCTGTTATTGAAGCCGTATATTGTATTCCCAGACCCTCCTCTCACACAAAGCTCTTTACTAGACTCAGCCTGCTCCATTTCATCTGCTCGCTAAAGCAGTCTGGCTTAAGGGCTCAGCCATGAGTTATAACATTCAGTGGAGTTTCTTCTGAAATATGGGAATTTGACGTTTGTGCACATGCAAACAAGAAAGAGATTTGTGGTCCTCTTACGAAGACAATTTTCACAATACAGGGCAGATCAGATCTTTGTCAGACTTGTGTTGGATCAGCTGTTTACTGTTCCTCATGAAGCATTTTTCAGCAAACAGAAGGCCAGCATTTGGCAGAAAGCAGTACTCGTGCTTGTACGATCGGGTTGAAGCCTACTCCTCCAGATGTTTCATTTCCCCCCTCTAATTTACAACCTAACCATCAATCTCAGCAACAATAGACTAATGTGTGGGCTGGTGGAGCCTGCTGGCTTGAAACTGAGCGATCAGAGTCCAGAAACTCCAACCGCCCAACAATCAGACTAATGGAGCTACACCCTGCTGACAGGAAACAGCCTCCTCAGCTGCACAGAAACAGCTCTGAATATGAGCAACAATTGACAACACAGAGGGAAAATAAAAAAGGCTCTTCTAAGCTTGGTTTAAAAGTCAGACTAGCATGTGAAAGTCACGATTGACACCAAGGTTTGACCACAAAGAACAGCCTCTGTACATGCTATCGGTGCCCCCGACAATGTTTTATTCTAAGAAAGAAATTCTCTATTATTGTAAAGTTAGGCTACTAAAAACTGATGAAATAAACGTGAATTATCTGCTGAGTTCAGTGATGATGCATGTTTTATTAGATCATAAACATGTAAAAAACAATAAATGTACTCTTTAGGAGGCGAATAAAATGACTCTTCCCTCTCATCTTTGCACAAGCTGTGTCTTTAGGTTTCATCTACTTTATATTTATTTTACTTCACATCTGTTTTATGCTTATACCTAAGAGAGCTAAATATTATTTCTTCACTACTTGTAACTGGTCGATGCTTTTTGGAGACCTTTCCTCAGTCTATGCCTTAGAATAAAGATAGTGCAGCTGTTTTGAAAAGAGTTTGTAACTGATTTAAAAAGAAAAGCGACATGAAAAATAGACATTTTACAGCATTTATACCTCTTTGTTTTTGTGCGTTTAATGTGTGTGTCTCCATGTTAGTGGAAAAGTAGCGAAGGAGGTGATAGAAGCAAGCTCTAAGATTCAGAGAGAGCCACCAGAGGTGCGCAGGTAAGACAAATAGCAAATCACCTGAACTCATGTTATTCAAAATGCTGCTGCTTATCTGTGGTAATAAAACATTACTAATTAAGAGTTTAAGAAAATCAAATCAATTTTTTTTTACCTGTCAAGCCGATAGATTTAAACTTTATATACATATAAATTCAATTTAAAATACAAGGAAAAACCTGTCAGAGTGCAATAAAAGTTTTGAAAGATATAGAAATATAGAAATACAATATAAATGTACAGTGAGTGCAGCTGATGTTTGTGTTTCAGAGCCCAGTTTGGTCAGAGTCGAAGCTTTAACTCTCTGAGCCATAAAAACCTCATCATGAACATGGAGCCGCTGGTACCTGCACTGCCCTCCACCAACGAGTACGAAGAGACGGCCACGGACAACGGTAGGATGTTACACACACACACACATGCCCTTCTGTCACAGACCCATGTGAAGTCACATGGGTTCTCCCTTGTGTACCAAGAAGCTCATGCACAAGTGTCAGACAGAAAGCGTTAATTGAGCAGCTGATGCTCCCATTCCTCCATCACTTCTGTCTCCCTGGAGACACCAAACGCAACTCGCTAAAAATACCCTTCCCATGATCCTCCCCGAGTTTGCCACCATGCCTGTGTGTGTGTGTGTCTGTGTGTGTGTGTGTGTGTGTGTGTGTGTGTGTGTGTGTCCATGAATTTGTGACATAACGGAAAAAGACTCATCCTATGTTATTGTTAAAGAGAAGTCAATTAGAAGTGATTTGTTCTGTTGAATCAGTTCTGTGTCTGTTTAAATCCTTGTTTAATTCAGTCTGCAAATGTTGTTTTGCTTCTGTCTGTATTTTCTGTGGTTGCATCACAAAAGTGAAAGTAGAGCACATCCATCCTTATCTGTTTCAGTTGCAAGTTGCAAGTGAACCATATATATATACAGTATACAGTCTGCACATTATTGCCTTTAAAACACAAACGCATGCTTCTCAAATCTTCGATCACAAACAAACATCGTCTCTGATAAACACAACAAACGCTCTTTAAAAGCACGGTTCATGATGAGAGACGTCAGATGACTGAGACATCTTTATCAAGCATCAGAGTATATCAAACCTGTCATACTAATTATTATAATGTTTAACACACAAACCAGATAAATATCGCTGCTTTTTACTAACTCATCTTTCCCCAAAAAATGTCCCTTTAAATTCCTGAAATGTTTCCTGAAACAACATGATACCACTTTTCACTGAATTTTCTTTTTTAATGAAATACATCCTTCATTGAATTATTTATGGAAACATTATCCTCTGTTTGTCGTATCATATGCTAAATGTTTTATGCATGATGTTTGGAGCGGACACGACGACTCCTGTAAAGCTACCAACTCTTTTGATTCACTTACTGTAAATAAGAATAATCTCTTTCATGGATATCAGAAATATATTGCATTGTAGTATATGGTAACTTTTCACATTTAGAATTGATATTGGTGCATGTTTCTATAGTGGTGAGGTGTAAATGAGGGTCGGTGCTCATGAAGCGATCCATCAGCTGGCCTGTTGACACCTGTCTCCGAGCTGGACTCGTATCATTATCGTCCTCATGGGGGTGAAGAAGAGTAGTAGATAAAGAGAAGTTACGTGATCAAGTAGAGCAGCCCTGCTCAGGAGGAACCCACTGAAGCTCCACAGAGTAGTTTGTAAGGTTTTCTTTGTAGATCACAACCATAGACTGAATAAACATGGACCTAATCTCAGTGACATCACCCGTTGGTTTCTGAAGAGCCGTTATGAAGCCAGAAGATGGCTGACTCGACCTAACTATTGATCAATCTAGAAACAGACGAAGAGTCGGGGTGATGCAGGCCTCAAGCCTCCTGACAAACGGCTTCAACGCCTCCACCTGTCATTCAAATCAGCAACACTCCTAATTATACAAAACTTCTAGCCTTTACTCAATATGGACGAGTAATCACGAACATCAACCCCCTGTATAGTTTTTCCAATAAAGAAATAAGTTTTAAAGACCAAAACTATTTAAATCAGGAGAGACTTAAGTAAGAGTTTACAATTATTTATTTAACACTTTAGGAAAAGATAAATAAACAATGTCTTTGGCAATTAGACTCCTTCATGATGACATCATGCACTCAGAGGGGTAGCGAGGCAGACAGCAGGATAGGATACCCCCCTATGGAGTCTAGACACTGGTGGTGGTGATAGAGGAAAGCAGGATGTGAAGAGGAGTTGGTTTCTGAGGCTGAATCTGAACTCTGCTGAGCTGGTAGGTGACTGGGGTGGAGGAGGGTCGCAGCGATCACACTGAAATGACAAACTGACAGCAGAAGAGAGAAAATCAGATTTTAAAAGTCTTCCTTCTTGAACTTAGGCTGAGCTCCATTTTTGGGGGTTTTAATGCCATGAGGGTTCCTCTCCAGGGTTTTCCCATTACTTGAAAGATATTGCCATTCTCTGTTTCTCTGCGTTATTACTCCTCATGCTCGTCAAAGCAGCCTATTATAAAATATAGGTTGCTAAATTATACAAAGCACTCTATATTTGGGAAATGGTGAGAGTATAAGCATATCCAGTTTAAGGGTTTTTGCAGGCCGCCCCTGTCTGGGAAATCTAAGTGAAATAAAGACTTGAGGGTCATGTTTTCACCCCTTGCCTACTGAGACTTAAGTGATAGCCTCCACTGTCCTTACTACTGACTTACTGTGGTTATGTATTTTTTTCTACTCTTTCATCCACCTACACCTCTGCTCCGCACATGACAGATTTGAAGCCCTTCCTCTCCGTATACCTGACCTCTTCCCTCCATCTTTTACTCCCCCTATCCCTCCTCACTTCCTTTAAATCCTCACACATCGACCCGGTGCGAGCTCTTAAGACCTTCACACATGTACAGTACAATCATGTTGTGGAGCCATCACTCTCTTCATACTGCTGATTTACTTTTCTCTCTAACGCCTACCCTGACAGAATTTACGGTCACCCCCCCTCGCTTTCTCCACCTCTCATCCTCCTCCCTCTGTCTTCCTCTCTGCTCCCCTCATCCCATTAAGAGCAAAATCAATTCTTCTTGGCTCAGGGTCAAAGAGCTGCAGCATTAAGCATCTCGTCTGTCTCGGTTGGTTAGTTTGGGAGGGGCAGGAGGTGCTCATCAAATCAAGGGCCTCATGCACCACTGACAGGATACAGGCTGAGTAATGACAGCCTGTTTCCTCCTGCAGCTCCTGACTCTGTGTGTGGACCATAGCCTGGATACTCAATGAAAAGAAAACATTTGATTTGGTAATTATTTTAAAAACCTTCGAACCATGAAACCAATAGAGTATTGCTAATGAGTCCATAGTGGAAGTATTTTCAGCCCACAGTATGTCCTCAAATATTTAACACCTGGAATAACCCTGACATGGAAAATATGAAGTTACCTTTTTGGTCTTCTGGTCACTTTCACACAGACACAAAACTCTGGATGAGCTGCATGTGTGAACACAAAACACACTGCCATCGTCCCGAGTAAAATATGTGCAACAAGTCGTGGTGAGACATTGTTTGAATGCAGCAGGTAATATTCAGACACATGCACCATGAACAAGTGGAAAAGGGTGATTATATGTATATAATATCCTGTATCCACTGCATGACCGGTTTGACTTTCATGCACATAATGAAGCTGCTTCAGGGTTAGGGGTTAGCTAATTACACGTAGCATTGATATAAAGGTAGAGACTGTCATCTTGTCAGACTCTGTTGCTTAGTCCACCGTCATATATTTATATTTTTTTAACATGACAGTGGGACTTCCTCAGTGTCCTTTTCACATCATGTCCTGACTCCAGAGCCCCCGCACCTTGCTGTGAGAGATATGTGAATGGGCAACTTTGCAATATTTTTGGGGCGGCCTATTCTGAAATTGTTGGGAAATTGTAAGGTGGGCATGTGCGGAAATTCTTATGCTATGATTTTGGAAAGTTCTAGAAATATATCCTCTCCACTCTCTGGGAGGGATTATCAAAAGGCCAGGTGTCTGGAGAAGGAAATATCAGCAGGTTTTTGAAGTCTGTTAATCGTCACATTAAGGCCTGTATCACTTTATGTTTGTACAACCAAGTCCCCATGAGTGCCTCAACTGAAATCCGTCCCCATTTGAATAATTTAGTATCTAATCTGTACGATGACAGGTCGTCCAGCTCATTTAAACAGTTGTTTGGTAACTGTTTTAAGACGGCTGCTGCGAGGACTCTGGGATAAAGTGTCCTCGAGATGCTCCAGGATCCCCGTCTAAATTCAGAGCACTAATCTGAGCCCTAAGAGGGGAAACAGGAAGCTGACCCAAGGTCAGTGATGACCTTGTTCTGTTTGCACAGCCTGTCCCCCTCTTATCTCCCCAAATCCCCCCTCACACACACACCCACAGAGAAATGCTCACTCACACACACAGGGAATGTTTGGTTAAGGCTGTTGCTCATGGGTGTTTTATGGGCTTTAGACTTCATATTCGTGTATCACATTAGAGGCGTGATGCACTCTCCTGCCAACACTCATCACAACAAATGAGACCCTGTTAGCAATGTAACACGTCTTCTCTTTCTCCTCAAGCCAGCTGCGTTAAACTTCTATTCATATTCCTGCTAGAGTTTGTCCCTTCACTGCCCACACTTGCCTGTCTTGAATCAAAAATCAGCTTGGAGGTATTTATTGAATGAACAAAGCTTGTACCTCTCAGTCAGTGTTGTAGAGAAATAGCTCTACTGCAGAGAGAAACAGAGATACATGTGTCTGATAAGAGGAAGAGACAGAGATAAAGTGAGACTCAAAGAGAGGAAAAGAATGTGATCCTCATCCCGTCCAGGGTCAGGCCTGCCCCTCTGTAATCAGAGTTAGATTAGTTGCCCCTCTGCAGCCAGGACCACCAGGTTATTTATAGAGAGTGCAGCTTTGGGCCTGATCCTCCTCTAATGCCCCTCTACTCTTTGTTAGCATCGCTGACATTCACAGTAGCGCCCGCCATGTCTCTGCATCAGAGAGAGAGAATGTGTCTGGGGCCTGTCTCTCACCATCTCTCTCGGTGTGTATGAATAGTTGTGTGTGTGTCTCTGTGTGTGTGTGTGTTAGTACCCATCACAGCCTGAGAGCTCAGCTGGCAGCCCGGTCAGTTTGGGAGTGAGGGTCTTACCACAGACAGCTGGGTTGGAGGTTTTAACCGGGGGAAAGATGGAGGTTCTTGAGCACAGGAGCAGCATTGATGTCGGAACCGGCCTCATGCAGAGCAGCTTGGAGCTGGGAGTTGGGGACCAATCCAGGTCCGGGGGACTCGGGCTGGATGTGACCCCAGAGAGGCCTGAGGGGATGGAGGAAGGACAGGCTGGGCCTCTTGAAGTTTTCCACCCAGGGGAGACTCCGGATGACCAGATTGTGGTGTCCGAGGCCTTGAGGTGCCAGGTGAAGATTACAACACGGCGCAGCCTGCATCTACGTATAGCCAATCACACAGCACAGGATGTTTATGTACGGCTGGTGGGACACGGGGGGCGCATCGCCGAGATCCATACTGGACTTCAGACAAAGACGCTGGAACAGAGTAAGACTGGGCGGCGAAGGCAGAATTATGTGTCAAAAAACATGAAGAGACATGCATGTGAATTGCAGTGCAGCTTTTTGCAGTTTGGTAAATGGACTTGAGCTTGTATATTTCAGTGGCTTTTTTTAAATAGTTTTCTTTCTTTTTTTTATTCAGATCAGTATTAAAGACGAGAAAAGTGCAGTGAATGTATGAGCTTCTCAAGCCAAGTAGTTGGGTTGCCAAGTTTGTTGTGGCAACCGCATGCTGCAAACTGTCTGTGTAATCTGTCAAACATCTGAAACTCTCAAGAGACCTCTTCAGTGTGTGTGTGTTTGACTGAGTGTGTGAGAACATGCACAGACCTAATGTGTCTTGTGATTACTCAATATAATCCTTACTATTCAATAAGAAACCTTTAAAAGTTACAGTGTAAGTGTCACGACTGCGGCTGAAATGCAGACCAGACTGATAGAAAATGATTTATTTAGAATATGCAGGGGGAGGTGTCTAGGGCTGGGGGTGAGACAGTGAGCAGGAGGTGGCTGGCTGGCAGGCTAGTTGGCGGTTGGTTATGTACACGGCAGTAGATAATCCTGGAGACAAAAAAGAGGAGTCAGAGGTTTGGCAGGCAGGCAAAAAAACTACTTCTTAAAGTTCGTTAGCAGGGCAAACAGAAGCTGGACTTGCAACAAACAAACCGTGAATACGACCGTGGTACGATCCGTCAGAGACTGAGTGTTGGAGCACGGTTCTTGTAGGTGAAGATGATTGCAGGCAGGTGTGTTGATTGAAGATCCAGTGCAGGTGAGCAGAGTGAAGAGGACAGAGTGGAAGAGGGGAGGGGAAAACAAAATGCACCAAGCACTCACACAAAATACTCAGAAATAAAATAAAAAACACACACACCTCATGCAAACTGGAGTCAAGGAGCAGGTACTGTGACAGTAAGACAGTTTAGCTACAGTTTAGGTGACTGTGTTTCCAGTCTGAAGTCTGAATCAGGCAGCAACCTCCAGTGTTGAAAAATGAACCCAATGCAGAAGTGCAAAAACTGCAGTTCCTCGAGTGTCCACTTGAGGCTTGCTCCAAAAGTCGTGATAACCACGTAGATATTAAAGATCCAATTGTTACAGCAGAAATAAACTTGTTTACAGTCTGGGTTCAGGAGCCGTTTTTTTCCCACTCTTCTCGATGCTCCTATACCTTTGTATCTAAGAGGAGCAGATGAGTATGTGTACCTACAACGAGAGTCAATGGAGGCCCGGAGTCCTGGAAACACGTTACCAATCAGTAGCTTTAGAGACGTAGAACATTTTAATATACATTTGATTGCAGATTTTACATTTGACTAAATAACTACGTAATATTTACATTGCACTTTTAAAATTGTACATGTATGTTTTGTCTTTATTGAAAACTAATTAAAACATTTATTCAGTGAAGGTCATTCTCCCCGTGGGGAGTGGTTTGACGGCGCCCTCTATTGACTAACCGTCACTGCGTTGTAGCTAGGCTTCAGATTAGCTGATTCATCTCTCTGACCTTTAACTGTCAGCTTTGTTCGTGTTGTTCTCACAGTTTAGAATATGCCAATAAGATGACAAGCGACATGAGCTAGATGTGAGTGTTTCAACAACCAAGATTTCATTCAACTCCAACTCTTCAGAGGCTTCTCGAATAGTAGGTTGGTGTTAGCCTTTCCAATAACAGGACCGCCATTGTTGGGCTTCATGACTCCTCGTCAGAAACCACTGGGTGATGTGACTGAGACTACATCTCCGTTTTATGAAGTCTATGGTGGTAAAACAGAGATACTGTAGGTAGCAGACAGATTAGTAGGAAATGAGCATGTTAGTATTGGGATGTGAGATATTTGAATAGAAGTTTGACTGTAGCTGATACAACGCTGAATAACGAGCTCAAATTTTCAAGTGTCATATAAGACCATCATTTGATGAAACTTACAAACATTTGAATAAAACTTCTCAGGTTTAGAAATACATAGACATTAATACGTGGTCATCAAGGGGGTCCTTCACTCACTCTTCACATTTTGTATCACTCCCGTTGTGCTAACTCATCATGTTCAAGTGTCCTTGACCTGAAGCTGAATCCTCATCAGGTTACAAAGGATGCTTTACAGCTGATCCTGTTCTGTCACTTGAAATTGTTAAGGGGGGTGATAAGTGTTATCCATCGCAGCAACAGGAGCTCATGAGAGGATAACGTTTGTTGCACTGTTGAAACAAAATAAAACATTAAAATCAAGTGTTCTTTAAATGGGCTGCAGTCATTTGACTTTAGAGCTTTGAATGCCTTTTCATGGTATCTGCAGAAACAACGTATGAAAACAAGTAGAAAAAAGCCCTTTGACATTTCAGCTGCATTATTTTTAATCCTGACAACAACGAGGAAAAGAGCCGAGCTAACAGAAGTTCAGTAAAACAAACTGCTCTTTGCACACGCTCAGTTGAACACATAAACTTTGAAAGGTTGCATGTAGAGAAATAGCTCTGCATAACAGGTGGAAACCCATCTCTCTGTCTTTGTGTGTGTGTGTGTGTGTGTGTGTGTGTGTGTGTGTGTGCACGCGCTTGCGCGCACACACACACACGCATGTATATGCGGAGTTACACTCTCAAATCCAACCTGTGGCTGCTTTCCTGCATCTCATTCACCACTGTCTCTGTCTTTCTCCCCCATTTCAAACTCCATCCACGGTCCTGCATAAAATGCCCTCCCCCCCTGAAAAAAAAAAAGTTAGGGTGAGCTGAGGTGTAGCAGATAATCCTTGGAAAGATTCCCCTCAAGAGAGTGGACGGGGTGGTGACGTTTACATCATCTGACCAGGGAGAAACATTTCCAGAAGAACTGTGCATGTGTAAAACTGCTTTAATTATTTCAGGGTCATTTAGGTGTGGTGGTTTGCACTGTCGCCTCCCATCATCAGTGTCCTGGGATCAAGTTTGTGTTCAAAGTTGATTTTTCAGATGCTGTTTTGTTCCTCTCATTTTCTTCCACCTCCTTGTGTTTTTAACTTTACTGCCCCTTTCTCTCTCAGTTCATCCACTCCATGCCTCTTTGCTGACTCTGTTGCCATGGTATCTGTCACCGCTCGCTCCACAGGTTTTCCGCTCTCATCCTTTGTGTCCTTTAATTTCTCTCAAGTTGTTTTTTGAATCAGTTGGCATGGTAACGGATAAGCCAGTTTGGCCCTGTGTTTCTGTGGCAATGTCTCTTGATAAATGGATCGAAAACATCTCGACCTTTCTCTCGTCGCTGAACTTAGAAGATGTGCACTCTCACAAATCTAACATGTTAGATTTATTGTTTCTGTGCGATTGCTACAATCTGTGAAGTTTTATATTCTCTGCACAAGAGAGTCACTCTTAAGCTCGTGCCTCTCAAGTAGTAATAGATGTATTAGAAGGTGTGTGTGTGTGTGTGTGTGTGTGTGTGTGTGTGTGTGTGTGTGTGTGTGTGTGTGTGTGTGTGTGTGTGTGTGTGTGCGTGCGTGTGTGTGAGATGAGGATATGGAGCCCGGATTAAAAAGGTGTCGACTCACTGAGTCATTTGAGACACAAACCCTCCAGCTCCTTCTTAATCCACAGCAGGAAGACAGCTGGGCTTGTTTTTAACATTCAAACACATTTAAATACACATACACACCATACACACACAAACACACACACACACACACACACACACACACACACACACACACACCACACACTGACGTTAGTATTCAGAATGATCGTGTGACCTTACGCATCAGTGATGTCTGACAAATTCATCATTTTGTCAACACCTCAGAGTGACGTGCATCTTAAAACACACACACACACACACACACACACACACACACGCACACACGCACGCACACACACACACACACACACACACACACACACACACACACACACACACACACACACTGACAGACACACACGTTCTGTTGTCAGGCTGCGTCACACCAGCAGGAATCACTACACTGTGTTACTGTACAGTAACTTTACTCTAATAGAGCTCTAGTACAGCTAGCTACACGTCTTGACCTCCCTCACAGCTTTTGTCCCTTGCCAGCATCCATAGCCCAAATATCAAAATATAAAAAGGCTGTGAAGCAGATAATAACATACTACCACCTAAGTAAGAGTATCAGATTGTGTAGTTCAGCTTTAAACGTTTGGACGATGTATGTGGAAGCCCTATTTCTAAAGAAAAGAAACTGCGCCATCGTGTGGCCAAGGTCTGTAACTGCAGCTGAAAAGCCAAATTTTTACAGCTGCCCTTTTCCCCCAGTAGCAAAAACCTACATTAATATCGTCTTTCAGTGTATTTGTGGGTACACTGGAGCACATATTAAACAATGATTCACACTCAGAAAAAGTCAAGTGTTTGTGAAAAACATTGCAGCAGCTTCATTGTCAGCTCTTACAGTGAAAATAAAACAATTACTATTTAATAAAATTCAGCACAGTTTGGCTTCATATCTAAAGTTTAGTTAATGAAAATAGCAGTAACAATAAAATGTCACATATTTCAGCTCAAGCTGAAGGGACCAAAAGTCTCTGTTGGAAGCATCGGACAGAAACGGGAATATTTAACATGCAATCCGGGACTGTAAAGTTGTCGTGGGAAAAAATATTAGAATACGTACAGTAGGGAAGTTTGCAAGTTTAAACGTATCTATATCACCAAGATAGACAGAGTTGCTCAATATATGAAAATATTACCCTGCAGTGATAAAGACAGGGGTCGTTACTGCTAAGTGATCCTAAGATCATGAGAGAGATTTGTCCACATTGGCACAAATCAAAAACTTTTATAACAATTAAAGGAAAAAAAGGAAAACTGTCTTCCTCCAAACTGCCAAGAATAATCAGGAATAAAAACGAGTAAGGGTGCATATACGTATTTTTACAGCAAAGTGTTTTGAAGATTTACTTGTGGAAATGTGCTCATTCTCTCGTCATTTTTTTTTTACCATAAGATGTAACCTTTTCTTACATTTACTATCTTTATATATGAACTTTATTATTACAGTATCTGCAGTTTGTGTAGAAGAAAAAACACACAGCGTGCAGAATGTTCCCACAACCCCTGAACGAATGCTTTTCTGTCCGAGTCGTGATGATGCTGCATGATCTCATTCTGCCCTCTCATTCTAAGGCTGATTGACTCTATCAGGTTAATTGAAGTTTTTTGTAAAAGCAGAGAATGATGTCGCGTAAAACCGTCCTGATTTTTCCCTCATCAGGTGTCGTAGCCATGAAGGACTCCGCCCCTTTGTCTCCTCTCAAACCTTCAGCTGCAACCACTGACACACAGCAGCAAAACACTGACGTAGGAAACTCTGCCTCGAGCAATGACCTGCAGCCCTCCCGTGTTTCCATGGAAACCTCAAATCTCCGACCTCAGACGCCCAAAGCCAATGATGAAGCAGAGGAAGACAAGGAGGGCCCCCTCACCATTTCAGAGCTTGTCTACAGGTGAGTAGAGTTTCATTACACATATTCAAAAGCACTTTTAATTGATATTTTATTGAAACCTTTTTAGTGTCTTTCAGTCTTTTGTTTTGATCCCCTCTTTTAGTGAACTCCCACCTCTCTCATTGAAGCATTTGGTGTCAGCAGGGTACAAAAACACTTCATAATAAATGCGTAACATCAGAAACATTAGAGCAACAGAGACTATAAATAGTGAAACAACTTGAGAGGCAGACATTTCCCTCAGAAAGGCGTTGGAGCTTAATAAAGGTGATGCCATTTTAGACACATCAGGTGAATACCAACAGGACTGTAGAGAATATTTCAATATTTAGTGCTGATAAGAATGAGAAAATGCAAAATCTTTGGTTTATTATATCACGACTTCATGTTCTTTGAGGGGTAGTGAGGTAATGATGGCGCTGAAGGAATGTCTCAGGAGGGGATTAGGTGTCCTGAAGAGTTCAACCTAGATGGATGACATGAGCTGGAGGTGAATGGGGTGGAGGAAGATGGATGAATAATTGACCTTTGACAGCATCAGAGAGGAGAGCTGATTTAAGACCCCAGCCGGATGATTAAGGTCATGGCTGGCTGGTTAAAACTAAAGGAGAAAATGCTAAAAGAACCAGTAAGAGAAAGAGAGAGAGAGGACTAATAAATGAATTAATAAAATAAACAAATAAATGACGCATGAAAGCAGAGTTAAACGTATTCTTGGCTCGTGCGTACGGTGCTCTGTGTCTGCTGTAAGTGTCAATAAAACACTTTAGAGACTGTTTGAACATAAACATAAACGTCTTGACATTACATTTTTTCTAAATGTGTTTGAATGTTTTCTTCTCTCTGCAGCCCCTGTGCCAGCATGTTGCCCACCCCTGTGGAAGACAGTCAGGGAGGGGTGGACCTCCTCTTCTCCTCCCCGGTGCAGAGCCCTGCCCGGCTATTGAGGGAGCTTCACTCAGACCCGGATATCCAGGCCCAGCTGGAGGCAGAGAGGGAGCGAGACCGGGCCTACGAGCGCACACGCCTGGCGTCGAGAAGCAGAATGAGCGGCGTCCTGAGCAGCAGCCTGCGCCTGCTGTCGTCCAATGAGAGAGTCAACACGTGCGTGCTCAGCGTGGCCCGCTTCGTCGCAGTGGTAATGGGCGTGCTACTTGTCACTGTGCCCACATTGCTGCTGCTGCTGGAGTCAGACATTGACGTGTCGTTCCTTCACGAGATCCGCCAGACGCCGGAGTTTGAGCAGTTTCACTACGAGTATTACTGCCCACTGCGGCGCTGGATCCTGTGCAGGATCAGCATGGCCATGGAGCACCTGTGGTCAGACTAAAGAGAGAGAGAGAAGTCACTGCAGGGAATCAAATAAGGTCAAATGTTTGTCTCAACATGTAATTATTATCCTATACTCAGTTTAAACAGCAGGAGAGACAGTCTGCCAATAGGATCAGAGCATTTTCACATCAGTTAATTTGGATGGTTTATAGATTTCACTCAACTGGTCAAAGATTTTTTCAAAGAAACAAAGAAAACTCTAACAGAGAAACGTTATATTTGATTGAATAACCCCGACAAAACTAGATTTGTTTCACCTCTTTGGCAGCATCTTTCTTTTGTCTGTAAGAAACGAGGGATGAAAGAGACATGACATTTTACTCATAGGATCCAATTATTTGTTAGGACAAACATTTATGGCGGTGATGGACTTGAAAAGGCAAAAAATACTGCAAGTGTTAAAGGAAGAGCCAGTTTATGGAAAAAGTTTGTGTTAATTAAAGATGAGGGAAGCGACGGACGGAGAGAAAGTCACAAAAAGAGTCCAAAAAAGTGAAAAGTAGTTGGTTTGGTTTGATAGAAGTTGTTTTCGGTCTATTTGCTCCTGATGCTGATCAGCTGATGCTCTGACTCTGGTAGACATCACCAACCATTCTGATTGGTTCTCGCCCACAGAGAGGAGCACCTGATTGGTCGTACAGCCTGTCAGTCATGACGGAGTGGAAAGATAAAGGATTGATTTGTCACTGAACGCAAAAATAGCCACCATCAGAGGTACATTATATATATATTTAAGAACAAAAGAGAAATATTGATAATGAATACCAATCTTAAAGAAGTTGTTTTTAACGTTTTGTACATTTTTATGTGATCCAGATCTTTCAGGAATTTTTCAGTCAGAGGATCTACTTTGAGCTTATTTTCAAATTAACAGTTTACAAAAGATTACTAAAAAAAAGAAAAAGTACATTTATTGACGTTTATCGAGGTGATGGGTGTTGAGCTATTTTTTCAGACTACCGTCAGCACTGCTTGACTGTGTAGCACCCGGGGTTTTTCCTACAGAGGCTAGAGCACAAATCTTTTACACAGACCACAGATTACAACTGTTTCAGATTATGTGATGTCATTTTAGGAAAAAAGGAGGGCAGCAGGAGGAAATCTTCAGTGTGTTTGAGACGAGAAACTTTGTTTTATTGAACATCTTGTGAACTACATGTCAGCTCACTAATTAAGGCCAGTAGTGAATCCTTCAGAGTTTTTAAAGAGCGTTGTGACGTTTCGACGTGAAGAGGAAGAAAAGTTACCCATGAGCTAATGAGGACAAGTTACTTCTGGCACCTTTCTGGACTTTGTCTTATGAAGCAAACAAAAAAGGGACTGATCGTCACAGCAGGAGTTCAGCTGCAGGTATTTAGCTTACGAGGCAGACCCTCATGTTAGTCACCAAATCAAAACTAGAAATGATTTGTAGCCATTTCTAAGAAGATCTGTTTCACCATCCTGCATCCTGTTTATCATTTAAATCACTGCAGCTGTTTAACGTTTCTGACAGACTACATGGTAGTGTTTTCACATTTCACTGTCAGTGACCAATCAGACAAAGTTCTCAGGAGTAATACACTCTAAAGATGTTTTCATAGTTTACTTTCATGACTGGGACGGTCATTGCTGCAATGGTTGGAAGTTCCTAAAAGGTCCAGAGTAAGAGATGAACAATAACAAAACTATTTCTACATTAAAATATCTTCAACCTATTCCATATATATATATATATATACGCTGTCGTCCAGTGACCTCGTTTGAGAATGGGGAACATATTTTGAGTTACAAAGACGTAATTAATTCAGAGTTATTTGACTAAGACAAGAAGTGTTGTGCTAAGTTTAATGAGAATAGACCAAACTTAATGAGACTTATCAAGGGAGAAGAACTTTTTCCTTTTTGTACTACCTTACTACCCGTTAAAGGCCATACTAAGCAAAGCATATTAAGGTCATAGTTCACGTCTTAACTCACTGTCAGTAAGCAGTAATTAGGAGGGAGAGACAACTCTTGGTTAACGGCGGCTTAGAAGCTAGAGAATATGGTCATGTAGAGTAAGGTACAAAGAAGAGCTTAATAATAACTAATTAGTAAGCTCATAAGAAACTAGTTAATGGTGAATGTTATGACCTTAATTTAAAGTGTCACCAAAGTTTCTAGATTTCAGTAAAAATGCCTCCAAATATTTACTTATTTGTGTTTCTGCGTTCACGCTGATCACGCTCCTCTCGTCCATCTGAGAAGTGTCAAATGCGAATTCCCACTCGCAAAATACTTAAAACTGCAATGTGTGATGGTATATTTGGCTTGGATAGAGACCATCGGTTGTGCACTACTTTTCACAGTGCATTGTGGGATACAATGAGTGCAATGTAAAGAGGATGCTCACTCAGAATTTGGACACCCCTGCAAAAAGGCAAATTCACTCGATAGTGCACGATACAGTGAGTAGTGTGTGATTTCGGTCATAGTGAATTTGCCATGTTGTTGTGTTGTCCGAGCTCTGAGTGAGCATTCTCATTCCCTATATGGTCTGAATTGTTTTATTTGACTGTGCCGAATGAGTGCACTAAAGTCCACTACAGAGAACTCCTTATGTAGGGAGTAGGGAACGACTGTGATTTCCGACGCAACCGATGCAGTGCACAATAGGTGTTTTCTGACTGCAGGAACTTTTTCATAGTTCTAGAAAGTGTTGGAACCCTTCCCCCTTATTTATTGATTCCACTCTGCAGGAACTATGAACTATTGTAGTTCCTTGAACCCTGTTAGGAGGAACCTTTTAAGCTCCTGCTTAAAGAGTTACTACTCTCCCAGCACCAAGAAAAAAAGTCCCCGTGATGTGTAGTTCTCAGGGAACTCCCTAGTGGATAGTTCCCCCTTAAAAAGTCCCCAGAACTGTTAAGTCTGAAAACCCCTAATTAGTGAATAGTGTGGGATTTCATACATAGCCATGGCTTTGATTTAGAGACCCCTTGAGCAAAATGTCTTACTGTGCATTTAAAACAAAAGGAAAATAATTCTAAAATCTGGATTCAGTTAACCAACATAAAAAAGAACCAGGATTAACTAAAGACAGTGACCTACCACAGGTGTTCAGATTCCTCAAATGTGTCTTTGCAAGTAGCCTATAATTTGTGTATTTGTCAGTAAACAGAAGACTAAAATGACTAAACTCATCATTGGGCATATGACTATCAGACTCCTGTAGCCCTGATGAAGCCAACATGTCGTCACTTTAGGAACTTGCAGCCATCAGAGCGTTGATTGTTCATCACACAGACAGTGCCTGAAGATGACTTTGAGTGTGGATGCAGCCTCAGCTGAAGTATGATGGCTCTGAACTGATGAGAAATGGCTTCAGATCAAAAAAATCAGAACACTTTTCTTTTTTGTTTTATCGGTTTCAATGCTGTTGGACTTGGATCAACTTCTCAGGACAGGGCATTTGCAGTTTATGTGTGAAATACAAATATGTGTCTACAAATATATATATGTATAAGACAAAGAAAAAATGCATCCAATCACATATAGTTTAATCATAACATCCATACATGTCTTGCTATAATGCTATTATGAAACATTATGTGTGTGCATATTCCAAGTCTGTAGCTGGATGTAGAGACTGCTGCAGACGTTTGGTGTCGTCACAGGTTCATTTCACCTCAAATACATATGCATCTGTCTTATATGAAAATATTACTCAGAAGTCTTTACTGTGGAGAGCACTGACTAGTTAGGCCATTGTAGCTCCATGCTGCTTCATAATTAGTATGAAACATGGAGTCTAGTTTGGCCAATCTCTCTTTCAAAGCTCTCACACCGTATTTCAGTTTTTTTTAAAGAACTGAAGTTTATTTTTTAGAAATCACTCTCCGTACTCTGAAGCTGCTTTAAAAGCAGCTCATCATCCTCAAGGTCCTTTCATTATAATCTCATATTATCAGCTGCATTATCATGTAACTCTTCAGACTTTATGCATTAACATGCTTTATGCATATAGAAAATATGCAGTAACAACTGAGTCAGGCTCATTTGGGGACAAAGCATTTATTTTCCTACTAACAGTACATGCACTGAGCTTCAATGCTGAGACCAAGCGAAAGCGCCAAACCACTATAATGAAGACGTTTGCATTCAACTTCACAGACTGTGTCAAAACAGCTTCACTGTAGTGGATGAAGCTGATCTGTATGCACTGCTTAAAGGATCAACATCTCATGAATTGAACAGAGGGGGGCTATCACCGTGTATAACCATGTTGCTCCTCCAGTATGCACACGCAGCAAAATGTAGATTTTAAATACTTTGTACAGGCTTCATGTAAAACTGTACAGACATCGTGTGTTTCCAGCTTTTAGTACTTTATTTTTCTCCCACATCCTCCTCTGACTAACCAGGAGTTTCCCTCACTCTTCTCCTTCTGCTGACCTCTCACTTTAAATTGCATGCGCTCATCTGTAAATAATGTGTTTATAGTTGTGGCTTAAAAAACCCCACTGTGGGTTCAAATGTTCCTTGTTTCGTCCTTATGTGTGTCTTGTCTGTGTAAAGCGGTCTTAGATGTAGGCTTGGCTGTCTTCATCATCTTGGATTAATGCATGTTCTCTGTTCTTGTCAAGAGGAGGGAGGTGAAAGATGAAGAGTTTGAGGCATTTATCGGCATTTTACATCAATCAGAATCAGTCATCAGAGCAGTTTAAAGGATTTAAACACCCAAACTCATCGTGCAGTGTGCTTTGGGTTGAATTTTAACCGCTAACTTGACAAGAACTGCTAATATTGTTAGCCTCTTTTCATTAAATCTAAAAAGAAAAGGCCTATGTCTCAGCACAAAGAGGAAAAAATAAATCAAAGGCTGCTTGGAAAAGATGAAACCATGTTTGGCTAGTTGGCTTCATTGTGCTTTAGCGCTGTGTGTAAATCATTAAAACTAGATGCTACCACTAACACCTAACCTCTTTGCAAGTGGTGCATGCCACTGAATGAACTGTAGGGATGTTTAGTTTATTGAAACTGTAAAATGAGTAAATGAAAAGTAAAACTACATCTCACATCATTGTGAACATTAATAGGCCTTTTAGTTTGTGGAATATAGCGATGACACTTTAATGCTAATTAAATTAGCTTGTAGCTCATGCATCATGTTCTTTACTTTAGGTCCGTTTTAACCATTTCCTTCAAAAAAATTGCTAATCTTGTTAGCTTCCTTCCTTTCAGTAAATCTAAAAACAAAAACAGTTATGTCTCAGCACAAACAGGATCAAGTCATTATGGCGGCATGGGAAAGATTAAAGAGCAGCCTGAAAATGTTTGGCTGCAGTTAGCTTCATTTTGCTTTCGCTGTGTTTTTCATTAAAGCCAGACGCTAACACTAACACCTGCAACTCCTCAAATCATTGCAAACAACGAAAAGCCTTTTGGCTTCTGTAATTAAGGCAATGACAGTGTAGCATTAAACCAGCTTACAACTCGTTTCTCTTGCTGCGTGCTTTAGGTCTCAGCACAAAAAGAATAACTTCTCGATGGCTGCTTGGAAAGGATAAAAGAACAGACTGAAGAGGTTTGGCTAGTTAGCTTCTTTGTGCTTTTTTGCTATGTTTGTGGAAGCTCTCATTATGCTCAAAATGCTAACGCTTATACCCAACCTCTCAAGTCACATGCTACTGAATGAATGGTTAAGATGTTCAGTTTTTTAAAATGTTTAAAGAAAACTTTATTGAAGTGTTCAGTTAAACCACTCATCAAAAGGCCATTTGTTCGGGAATTACGTTAGCTTGTTGCTTATTTACCTTTTCAACCATTAACTTGACAAGAATTTCATCTTGTTAGCTTTCTTCAGTAAACTAAAAAAAACAGTTCCTATGTCTCTGCACAAAAAAAAAGATAAGTTTATGATAGCTGCTTAAAAAAGATTAACCCTCCGGTATCACTAAGGACATTTTTGTCCACGAATGTCTCAAAAAGGTAGTAAAAACGAATGATACCGGAGGGTTAAACATTTCTCAAATTGTGCTTTTGCTGTGTTTTATTAAAGCTAGATGCTAACGCTAACACCCAACGTCATTGCTAACGGCACATGCTACTGACAAAGATGAAAAACACTGCATTGAACAAATGTAAAGTAACTCCTCATCCCAGTTCAAACAGCTTAAGGCCTGTAGTTTCTGCAATGAAGATATGACTCTGTAGCATTAAACTAGCTTGTAGCTCATTAAACAGTTAGCAGCTTTTTGAGTTTAAAAGGGAGTTTTAGCCTTTTGAGATTTAGCTCTTGTTTTGAGCTACTGAACTACTTATCCTGTGTTTAACCGTATAAATACATGAACTGAGAGAACACGTTTTGTTGCCTGTTTGAACATAAAACTGTGAAAAAAAAAAAAACATCATCCACACCATCCACCAGTCGATGTCATATCTGAAGTTTCACAAATTCAGAACTTTCTGACATGAGTCAAGTATTTACAAACCTTAAATTAAATATAATACCTAAGACACAATAATTACTTTTGATGGATTATTTAAGATTTTAAATATTTGAACTCAGGTCGACTATATGCAAATCTATTTGACATCACATGGTATAAGAGAAAAACAAGTATTATTTCAGTGTTGTGTCGGCATGTACAGTAGCAGATTCTCTTGCACGGTCACTTTGTTGTTTTTGATTGTTGGACTGATTGTTTAGTTGTTTTATTGGTTTAGTTAGATTATTTTATTTATTTATTTTTGTCATTTAGTCTCTTTTAATAAGAAACTCTGGGAGATTTAATTTAAGAAGAATAAGACAAAAAAAAAAAGCCCCAAATAATGACCCCCGTCTTCTGGGACAACCAAGCCTTATGAACTTTGTGAAGTGAAAATTTTGAATGTTTGTATGTTATAAAAAGAAAACATGGATTGTTTTATATGTTAATACTGCCACAATAAAGCTCCCTGATGAATATATATTGAAATATGTTGCCTAAAGTGTGAATTATTCAATCTCTGGTGTCATCACTTCTATTATACACGTGTTATAACTGTTTAATACAAGTTTAAAAATGTCAGCTCTAAGGTGTCTAAAAATATCTGCTTTATATTTTTCAGTTTTTGTCTGTCTCCCTCATGTGGTGAGAACGAGCCATTGAACTTTGTGTTGGCGTCTCCATGGTGATGTTTGTGTAAGTGAGACATTTCTGGCATACATTGAGTGTTTCAAGCTTTCAGGAGGTGATGGCGGTTATATATATCTATGATAGCTGAAGTACTGTGGTAGACTTGTCGACCATCACGTCTACTTTTAAGTAGATAACTTCTTCAAGCAAAGATCTCAAGCCATCTCTACTTCACTGACTCAACAAGAAGGTAGGATTTTTGTGTAGCTGCTGATTTATCATAAGAGAAGAATATGTAATAACTTTGTTTAATATTGATACAAGGTTTTGCAGTTTGATAAAAAAAAGAAAAGAATAAAGAGTGCATATTAGGTATTGTGTAAAACATGTTGCATTTGTCTTTGCTTAAATGGCTCCAATCAGGCCCTCCCACAGAAATTGGCCCAGTGAACCGGCCCTACCAGGATATGATTTAAAACAACAGGCATATTCCATCGTGTTAACGCTAGCCTCCTGGCTAACATAATAAGCTCCCTCTGGGCCTTACGCCGGTAACATCACAAAAATAAGAAGAAGAGGGGGGCTTACATTTTGAAACGGTACATTTTACTGGAGCAACAATAAATAAAATGTGTCTGTTTGTTGCTTTCAGAGGTAATGCTGAGTATTTAGGTGTAAAATACAATTTGGTCATACTTGCTTAAAATTAAGATGGACCAAGTTGTTGCTAACCACCATGGGCCCTCCCAATGTGACTGGGCCCCAGAAAGCTTTCCCCTTTGTCCCCCTTTATGGGCCGCCTTGGCTCCAATTGATATGAGGGTAGTTGTCACTAGTTGAGGGTGGCCTCATTTGACTGCATCACAATGTTCTGAAAGCGTGGCCGTTATACCTAAGGCTCCATCCAACAAGTAAAATGTACCAAGCTGAGTAAGAAAGCTTTGCTTGTTTACATTAAAAAAAGATTGTTCTTATTGGTTGTGAAAAACTAAAACCTTTGTAATGGGTTTTACAATAAAAATTAAACTGCAGTTTGAATTCAAATGGCTTAATTTCTTTCCTTTTTTAACAGGACATGTTTGTCTTGTTGTTTAGCTCATGCTAACAACACAGTAAGCTAACAACAGACTAGCTTAAGTTTCAAGAAAATGCACAAGGAGCTCGGTGATGATGTGTGCTTCCGACGACTCTACAAACACAAGTATGGAGAAGCAGCTTACAACAACAGGACATTCTGTGTCTGAACTCCTGGAGGATTGTGGGAACTGTAGGAAAATGAAGGACCAGGAGCTGAGCCTTCATCTCCTCAGTGAGTCTCTGCTCAGTGAGCAGCAGAAGCTGAGGCAGGTGTTGGACTGGACTCACACTTTTCTCAGCGGAGGGTCAGAAGTTCATCGTGAATTCTGCAAAGCTGAGAGTTTGATGTTGGCTGATGAAGAGAAGAAAAGATCAGCTTCAGCTAAACACCACCCTCATGTTTTCTGTAGTGCAGGTGGTAATACCGCTTATGGAGGAAGAGGAGGAGAAGAAGAAAGTATGGAGAAAGTCTGGAAACTTGAATCAAATACTCACCTTGGTTCATATACACAACCCTCTTGTTTTGATGATTCCCACACACCATTTTCCTTTTCCCTGGGGAAAGATGAGGCTACTTGGCAAGAAAAAATGCAAAATATGGAGCTCCTGGACGCCACCAACAAACACACTCTGAGACAAGAAAACTGCAGAAATGTTTCATCCAATGATGCAACGTGCTTGATCAAAGAAACCACATTGAACATCAATGACTCTCTCAAGATGTTGAAACTAAACTCTAAAACAGACGCAAGAAGAGAAAAAACAACACGCCGGACTGAGCTGAGTAAAGTCAAGTACGAGAGGGAGGTGGGGACAAAGAAGGAAGCTGTTAAGGAGAGAACAGAGGATGTGAGGATGGTAAAAAAGGGGTTAGGAACAAACAAAGAACAAAAATCTAGCTTAGCTTTTGCAAAGAGAAACACGAGTGAAACTGAGTTTGAGAAGACACAGGGACATGTGGAAAAGACTTCAAGCCTCAGTCGTTTAAAAATACCTCGGACTCTGACTGTCTATGAGCAGTATCAGCTCTGTGTGGATCAGCTGCACCACCTCAGAGTAAGACAGAGAAAACGAACAGAGCCAGGACACCTCGTAGAGTCACCTGCAAGAGAGGGAAAGACATCTGAACAAACCACTTCAAATCCTGAGGCTCTAAAACATCTTAATAAAGCTGGAACCAAAGGAGTTATCGCTGCAGAAAAACACACAAAGAAGAGGAGTTTATACATTATCAATAAATCTCAACTCAACAAAAAGAGGGCAGCACTTCATGAGCATGCACAGACCAAACGTTGTGACATTTATCGTAACAAATACGAAGAATCGATTCAGGGAACCGCAGAGGGAAAAACCCAGACTGATGATCTTATTAACGTGTCTGTGGAGCAGCAGTGGACTGATGATGATGATGTCACTGCGGTGGGGAAGCATCCTGCATGCATCACTAAGAGAGGGAGACTAAATGTGTGTGGACAGCATAAAGGTGGTGTCAGAGGGCCCAAGAAAAAAGCTGAAGGTCGAGGAGCCTCACTGAGACTCGGTGACAAATCAAGAGCCTCTCTCTTTTCTTCAGCCAAGAATGAAATATTAAAAAGGTAACAAAGAAAGGGTCGGATATTTGCACATTCATTTGTATTTGCTGCTGTACCTAGAGACCATAACTCCTCCTCTTCACTCACCAGTTCTTTAATATTGGCTGTTTTTAGGGGCGGCTCAGTCAAGTGTCAACCGGAGGGTTGGGGGTTTCGATCCCCAGCTCCTGTAGCCACATGTCCGATGTGTCCTTGGGCAAGACACTTAACCCCAAGTTGCTCCTGCTGCTTCGTTGGCAGCATGTGAATGTGTATGAATGGGATTAGTTACTTCTGATGGTCACTTTACACAGCAGTCTCTACCATCAGTGTGTGAATGTGTAGGTGTGACCTGCGGTGTAAAAGCACTTTGAGTAGTCAGACTAGAAAAGCGCTAAACAAGCTCAAGTCCATTTACTATTTTTTAAGTTATGTTCCAAAATATGTGTACAAAATATTAGAAAAGACAAAAAGTGTGTGCCCACTTTAAAGGTAGGAACAGTGTTTAGCTGAATCTGCATCTGATGAAATGTTTCCTGCAGAGCTCAGTCGTCACAAGTGAAAGGACACACAAACAGACACACACCAGAGGACCAAAGGAAGACTACTTCAGCCTGCATTGATACACACAAATGTCAGCTGCAAACAGAGACACGCTTTGATGACCGTGGAGCATCATCACCAGCTGTGCGTGAGTTAAACATCAAATTACATAAAGACATGATTACTCTTCAACTAGTCATATGAACGGCTTCTTTTAGACGGGGTCATCTTTGTGGTGACAAATAACAACGACTTGCTTCATTTCTTTTTAAGGAAACATTGTCTGAAATTAATTTCACACTTTATCGGACATCCTTCATCCTCCAGTCAGAAGATTAAAGGGGGATTTTCTCCGAGTTCAGTGTGTGTGTTCTTGTCTTAATGCTGATGTAGGACAACAATTTGTCCCCAAAGTTTCTTTATGCAAACTCATCAGCTGCAGGAAACAAGTCGTCATTGGTTCCACTCTTCATTTTGAGGTTTATGTTGGAAAAAGCTTTAGGTATGTCGAGTAAGGTTGCATTAGGGCTAATAAATCTAACCGTTCTGTCATTTTGTCATAAGTCTAGCAAATCTAAAAATATTTGTGTGATGTAACAATGACGTTTCTTTCCATTTACCGTAAAACTTCAAATAACAGCACATTCCAGTTTTAATTTTTTTAAATGTAAAGGTTTATTATTGGGCGTTTTGGGCCTTTATCAGAGAGACAGGACAGAGGATAGAGTCAGAAATTGGAGAGCGAGAGAGAGTGGGGAACGACATGCAGGAAAGGAGCCACAGGTTGGATTCAAACCCAGGCCACCCCGTTGGAAGACTAGTCCTCCATACATGGGGCACAGGCACTAACCGCTAGGCGCCCCAGCACATCCCAACTTAAGGCCCAGTCCCTTATACTGGCCTGATGTTTCAGATGTGTTGACTAATAAAGGCAGGTCTCAATCAGAGGCCCCGATGCGTTTAGTTTTGAAATAGTTTGAGGATCAAAAAATAAGGAAAAAAACCCAGCAAGACACAAGAAAATTGACTTCAACATCTGTCCAACAATAATGCGAGTGTGTGTACCAGAGAGAGAGAGAAGGTTAGAGGTGAGGAGGGACAGGGAGGACTCTGCAGCTTGTTACACAAACGTCTCATGAAATTCTATCGCTGTCACGTATGCTCCACACAACTAAAGACATTCTGATGTGAACACAGCTTGATCGGCCAGCATAGCACTCGTTAGTGATCATATCAACAGGAGTCTCTCCCTCTCACACACACAGTACAGCAGGTTGTCTTACAAAGTACGATCACATTTGTGATTTTTACTTCAATTAGTTTTATGATATCCTCATTTTGCACACAGTTAAATGTCCTTTCTGTTGTAAATTTAAAAACGTTTAGTCGTCAGAGTACGGTTTTCTGGCACAACTTCCCCAACTACCAAGTTGGATAGCATGAAGAGTAAAAGGTTTTAAGAGGTCAAAAAGGTCCAGCAACACTCGTAGTCTGAAGATCAACCTTATTGACTTTGTTAGATTGACGCGTTTCAGCTTGAGACCCTGATGAAGGCCACAGGCCGAAACGCGTCAGTCTTATCTAGTGAATAAAGTTGATCTTCATATTACAAGTGTTGCTGGAGCCTTTTTTCCTAACAACCACATTTTATCAGTAGTAAAGAGTGTTTTTCCTTTACAGGTTCATGGCAGTGTGAGAAAACCGACAACATACACAGAGTAAGAAATCTTTGTCTGCGATTATATCATTATTAATACATACAAAGTGATCACAGTTATCAGAGTCTGTAAAAGACGGGTATCTGTTGTGTCTGACAGTAATAATGAGTTGGCCGTTCTGTTGATGGTTGTCGTTGTTTTTCCATTTGTCAGCCAGCAGGTGTCGTCGTCAGTGAGCGCTGGTTGTGTCTGCCTGATGAGGTGTGGCTGTCTGTCCTGTCTCTGCTGCCTCTCACAGATCTGTGCAGAGCGATGCAGGTCTGCAGACGTCTGCACACACTGGCTGCAGATCACACCCTCTGTGAGTCGGCATTGCACAAGGAATCATGTTTATTTATGTGAAAGACGTGTGGCCCTTTATGTGAAAGACGTGTGGAAAAAAAGCTGTTTCTCAGTCTGGTGCATGCTCTCTGGGGTCAGCAGGGCAGACAGGATGTCGTGTATGTGGGCTGTTTGTTTCGAATGGTTCATTCGGATTAAAAAGGACACGTTATCCTTTTTAGCAATAGCAATAGCAATTTGATTTATAAAGCACATTTCATTACAAGTTAGCTCAATGTGTTTTACACTGAGGTTAAAAACACAGTATGCAACAACAGAAAAACACTAGCGATCATATATATACACACACACACACACACAAAGAGTAACTATTCGAATGCTTGGGAGAATAGTTAGGTTTTGAGTCTTGCTTTAAAAGTAGGGACAGTAGTGGTGGACCTCAGGTCAGCAGGAAGTTTGTTCCAGCGAGAAGGACCAGACTAACTAAAGGCCCCCTTCTCCTGACTTTGATCTAATTCTGGGTACGTCTAAAAGACCTCCACCTGGTGACCTGAGGGGCCGGGTCAGGTTGCTCTCTGTGAGCAGTTCAGAATTGTACTCAGGGGTTGAACCATTGAGAGCTTTATGGACTAATAAAAGTAGATAAATATAAGTATCATTAGCTGTCTGAAAAATGGCTCATTTGTGATCTGTGATCTGCTGGAGAAGAAGGTTATCGTTGCCTCAGTGAAACAAATAGCTCTAATTCTAGTTCAGTACAGTTGCAAATGTATTTAGTTACATTCCTTCACATTCATAGATGATTGCATAAGTGGAATGTCCTGAACTTTTCCAGGTAGGATTTCCAAAATGTTGTGTGTGTGCGTGTGTGTGAGCACATGGTGCATTCTCATGATGTAAGTGGTTCCAGTGAGGTGGTGTACTGGACCACTCCCTGGACAAACACACAGTGAGATAACCCCCTAGCTGCACCATCACATGCTCTCTACCTGCACACACATTGTACAGTAGGTCACTGACTCACCTCAGCAGCTTCACATATTAAACAATTAACCTTTACCTTTTTTTTCTCACTTTCTCTTTGTGAAGGGAGAGATGTGAGAATGGAAAACTCCACCCTCACAGAGCGTTGCTTCCTCTGTGTGGGCGGACGTCGTCCTCGCAGCTTGAGTCTGTACAGCTGCAGTGGACCCTCACTCTCCTCCTGGGGGCTGGCGAAGTTTTTCACTCTGTGCAGAAACTCTCTGGAGGTAAAACAGGGAATCAGAATTCCTCTTTTTGAATCAAAGCAGTATTGGTTGGTGTTTTCCTTCACATGATTTTACAGTGACGCCCTCAGGCTGCAGGATTAGATCATCCTAATCAATTAGCCACTGCAGAGTCTATTCAGAGAAAAAACTTATTTTGATTTGCCAATAACCTGGATTTTTTATGCTTCTATTGACACTGTGAATGAGATGAGCACACACCCTGAATCCATGTCCCGACTGTCAGTGATGCCAAAACAAATAACAGTACAGTTCATGAAGTTTCTCTGACGCAGCAAAGCATCACTAAAGCCCTTTCCACAAGTTCACTGCTGAATATATCTTCAAAATAAAAGGACAGTCTGCCCCTGAAATCTTCATGAGTTGCCTAGTCATACGTCCCTCAGAGCGGACAGGAGGAAGGGAGTCTCAGGGGGCGGGACATGACATATAACGGACGTTGCAGAAATCTGATATGACAGAGTCTAAATATGTAGAAGGAAACTCTCCACAGATGGAGGTTGGTGCTCTCAGAGAAGGACTTAAGACGTTACATTTATTCAGAGGACTAAACGACTCTGAGGAAGACGCTGTGCTTCAAAACGTTAGTCCTTTTCAGCTTAAGAGATTTGCCGTGAATGATTTGTGTGCTCCAGAACTTTCTTTGGATTCTTCCTGTGTGAAGGAGTCAATTGATTTAATTAAGAATCCAACAATGATGAAGTTTCTGCCTTTAAATCAATGCTACGAGTTACTATATTAGAATATAAGAGTGAAAAAGGATGAACTGGAGAGTAGAAGCAAGAATGAAGCAGCTTTACTACATGCGCCACGATCACAACAGTCACACAGCAGTTACACAATATCAACAACATCATAAGTCCCGCCCCCTTTTTGTCGAAACAAACACAGAAATAGGCTTAACTCACCTCATGAGTTTGGGTAATGGCAATATGGCTCTTGTTCTCACCTATGACAGTGACCGGACTATTGATTTGTTTTCTAGATCACCAGAAAATTCTCAATCACAGGGCTGACGAATAGAGACAGACAATCAGTCCCACTCACATTCACACCTACTGACAATTTAGAGTCACTGATTAACCTAACGAGCATGTCTTTGGACTGTGGGAGGAAGCCGGAGTACCCGGAGAGAACCCACACATGCACAGGGAGAACATGGAAACTCCACACAGAGAGGTCCTGTCCGACAGGGACTCAAACCAGGAACCTCCTCGATCCTCATCAGCGCTAACCACTACACCACCCCCGGAAATGACTTATTTTATAATTGTACGGATGTTTGAGGGCTTCTGTATTAATTTACAGTGAGCTTAAACATGATGTAATCATTTGGTTGTCATGTAAGTAGTAACATTTATGATCTCGATAAAGAGTATGTGTATGAAAGTGTGTCATTATCACCTATAGTGTTATATAATGTCTATCAGGTGTTGACCACAGGAAGATAAACTCACTTATTGTATCAGTAAACCTTTAAAAAACAGATTATCAGTCATTTAGTAAAAATACAAACATTATATGAATAACTGTGTTGCATGTCCAAATAGGAAAGTATCACACTCTGATTTTCTTCATCATACATTTCAAAGGCAGCGAGTTTATGAAAATAACTCAATATTAAGCTTCATATCTTAACTTTCAACTCAGTTCTGTTCAACATTTGAATTCTGAGCATCTTGCTTCCTGATATAAACAATTATTTCCAAGAGATCACAGGGAGGAGCCTTTAGTTTATGTTGGCGCCCCCTGTGGACAGAGCGGTCCCTCCTGTGTCTTTGCTGTTTGTCCTGTACACGTGTAGCCTAAGTGGTGTTTATTTATAACAACACATATCTCATCCTGCTGTCATTAACAGTGAAATGTATAACTCATTGAAAATCTCACCCAAGGTTGTTCTCGTCTGACACCTATACCCACGTCAGAAGTGTCAGGCATTTCAAATAACATGACAGACATTATCTGTCACATCACAAAGAGGCAATAGCATCAAATCCAATCTGTTTAACAACCAGTAAAAAACTCCTCACAGGATCTTTAAGGATGATCTAATAATGTCTTTAAGACTCTGTGACACTTTTTATCAGCTGATGTCACATGAAGACTCTGCACAATCTGCTTCTATACTAACTTCTTCACGTTAAATCTAAAGTGTTATTTGTAAACTACAGGAGCTCCAGGTCACAAGTTGCACAGGTCCTGGTCTCCATGGTGACCGGATGCTTCCTTTGATTGGCCAGCTGTGTGATCATGTCACCAGTGTGGATGTGAGCTGGAGTGGAGCGACAGACGCAGGAGTGAAAGCTCTGAGTGACTGCTGTCCAGGGTCAGTACTTATTTTTTACTGTATATTTAATTTGATCGTACTTTTAAGAACCTTCTCAGTAGTAGTGATGCTGTTTAATATACAAAAACATAAAGTCTGTGTTATATCTTTACAGATAAATTCAGACCCTCAGTAATAAATAACACTGAACCAGCACAAAAATAAACAGGAGGCTGAATGAAAACTGAAAATGTCCTCATCCTGACTCACTGATTTATGTTTCTCGTAGGTTGAGACTAAAATCTGTCGTCCTGAACGGCTGTCAGCTCACTGATGACCCACTAATCAAACTCGTAACGAGGCACAAAGAAAGGTCAGTTTGAGTCCATTTTCATGTTTCTGTGTACTCTGAAAATATAAAGCTGCTATAGCTTGTGTAAACACGATGCAGTAGGGAACTATAACATCGGCTATATCAACAAACTTCTTGTAACTGAATACAGTGATGAGTTTTGGTTTTGTTGCATTGGGCTTTTAATTGTCTTGGTATTCCTCCTGGATTTGACTCAACAATCACATTTGTATATTTACATCCGTTATAGATAAAACATCCATCCAGATGTTCCCAGCCAGCTTATAACCTAGTTTGTGAAACAGTAATTTGAATTTCGTTTAACTGAGTAGTCTAAAGATTAAAAAACACTCAGAAAACAGTCAAAATTATTCAAAATTGTCAACGGGGAAACTATGTAATTTGATTAGCTGAGTGTGGCTAACGTAAGCAGCGCTAGCACCGGCAGCCTCTGGTCCTCTCTGCAGCTTAACATCCACATGCCCATGCTAAATGTGATAAGTCAATGCTGCAGTCGTTATGACAGTTTAACCTGACACAGCCAACATGCAACCTTATTTCCATTTTATAGATCACCACTGCTCCTACAAGCTACAAGATGCTATCTGTTCAGTGTGCTAGTTTACATCCGGGTAGTAGCACACGACCATAACAGGCCTATTAACTGAAGCTACAGCCTCGTCTAGTGGCAGGCGTCTGCACCTTAGCAAATACATTTGACAGGCATTGTGGGTCGAGGTATACATAATTTGTTAAATCGACTAGTAATTCTGGTGCCTACTAGCGAGGGTGATGAAGTTTAACAGTTTAGTTACTGCTCAGATCCCTGGAAACAAACGGGATGTTCCACGTTTTTGTTGATGTGTTGCTTTCATGTTAGTCTGTGCAGATTGGAGGTGTTTGGCTGTCAGTTCCTCTCTCCGTTCTGTCTACAGACTGTTTTTAAGGTACATGATTTTAAAAACGTGTCTTACACTATTCATTGTATTTAAAAGTGCTGAAACAAAATATGTTACACATCTTTAAAGCTCCTGTGAGGAGTTGTTAGCTGGCTATGACACAGGCTGGAGTTCATATGTATGTCTCTTTATGAGCTAAAAAAGCAGACGAGACAATCAGCATGAAGATTCACTTTTAACAAATGCAGCATCAGCCATTTACAAATGGTTATTTTAATGCCCAAACATGTGCTGTGCAGACGGTGTCATATGAGGTAATAAACAGCACACTTCAAAAACAGCCTTATTTATATATTTGGCACCGCAAGGATGATCAATTAGTGATACTATAATCGTTAAAAGACAGCAGGATGAGATTTTTTTTTAAATAAAACCTTTACACAAGTACAGGACAAAACAGATAGCTACGACTTTGTTCATAGGGGGCGTTAAAGTCCTCACAGTAGCTTTAAGGATGTGGGAAAGACTCTCTTGCATCCTGTCTTTTTTATCAATAAACGCATCCTTCCATTCATAAAAAGCTGAACAAACAACACAAAATGTTTTTTCCACTGCTTGTGAAGTACATAAACGTTTTCATTTTTTAGACGTGTGCCGGCCTCCAGCACCTGAACATCGGACAAGTGCCTCGAGTAAACACAGACTGTCTCACAGTGATGACATCACAGCTCAACTGTCTCATTTCACTAAATCTAACTGGACTGCAGGCGGTGAGTTTCACGTTTTGTGACTCAGAACATTGGTACACCGTAAACTTACTCCGAGTGAGATCATAATGACTCGAACTTTTCAGAGGACTAACACAACTAGATAATGCATTTGGAGATTGATTTACTCTTGCATGTTTGTGCCTCAATGCGACCCAAACTGGCCTAGGCTTTTCCTCCACAGTCGTCACGCCGGGCTTTGACTCAGCAGTGGAAAAGCATAAATGTGTAGCATGGCAGAAGTTGCGTTGTCGCCTCACTTTAGATATCACCATAAGCTGGAGGGATAGCGTGCATCACATTTGTACCAACAGTAAAGCCTAGAGCAGGTAGGAAATGTACAGAGCTGTAAAGTTGTCCATGTTTTCACTGTTCAACACACAACCAGTTTGCTCAATCGGAAGAAGGTCCAATAGCAACCAGCTGACAGGGGGCACATCGCCACCTACCGTACTGTACATCAATACATTAACTACCCCACAGTGCCTTACTACTGGGACAAGTCCAGTCGTCCAATTAAATCGCCTTCTCGAGCTATAACTCTAGCTTAATGTGCATGTAAACGTACTGATTGTTACTGTTGTTTGTGCTGTTGTTGTAGATTTGGTCATCATCTCTTTGCATTATCCTGTCGTGTAGTCATGTTTTATTTTCCCCTTTGTTAAGAAATCTTATTGCAACGTTTCTGCCTTCACAGGTTTCTGATGCTGCCGTGGACTCTTTGCTTCAGAGCTGTGTAAAACTTCAGAGTCTGACTCTGAGCTCCTGTCCTGCAGTCACAGACCTGACACTTCACAGCATCAGCAAATACACACCTTGTATCAGGTACGCGCACACACCAACTTGAGCTACAATATTTGAAATGGACTAATATCACTAAATGTTGAAGAAGTGTTGTCTAACCTTTACCCTAAAACAACATCTTAATCTTGAAGACTAAACCCTGAATCAGGTCCCAGGAAGTTCAGAGATGTGTCCACTTATGTGATCTTGATATCCTTACAGTTCTATTGTGTGTTTAAGTTGTTGTATGTGTGTGTATCAGGGACCTGGATGTGAGCGGCTGTAAGGCAGTAACAGATGAGGGGGTCGAGTCTCTGGCTCTGGGATGTAGACGACTTCAGCAGCTGGATCTCAGCTCCACCTGCACAGGAAACAGAGGGTACAACACAAAAACCGAGCTGATTGTCTCTCTGGGTTTTTGACTATGTTAGTCACCGTAATGGGCCTAAGTTGAACCTTGTGTAGTTTTATAGCCAAGAGTGGGAGAGTAAAGAACTATTACACCAATCGTGATTCTAAAAAACACACGAGAAGTTGAGTTTATCAGGGCCTGGCTGTTCAAAAGTAATCCAACGGTATCTTAAAGGTAAGGTAAAGGTATCTTGAAATTGGAGGGCTCCAGCGGACTAGTTGTTAGTTAGGCTATAGCAGGGGGCCCGGGTTTGAATCTTGCCTGTGGCTCCTTTCCTGCATGTCATACCCTGCTCTCTCTCTCTCTCTCTCTCTCTCTCTCTCTCTGTCCCTGATTTCCAATAATAGTGTCCTATCTCTAAATTAAGGCATTAGAAGCCCCCAAAAAGCTATTTAAAAAACAACTTGAAACTGGTTTGTTTAAAGTTTAAATGAAGAAGGAGTTGCGTAATTGGATAGGATAATCAAATAAAGTCTGTACCTGGATCAGAGGGATCCTTTTTTTTCTTACAAAACAGGATAAAAGATTACCAATCAGGATCATTTTTATACGGATTTAACCTTCTGAACATCCGGGCCTGTGGATACAGGTGAATATCTGCATATGGTTGACTTGAAAAAGTTAAAATATGTGTTAAAATATTGCAATCCAAATATTGGTTTCTCCATAAAGTGTAAGGTAAAATGGCTCCAGTATGTTTTAATGACATATTTTGATGATTTCTTGGACATTATGTGAACAGTAATTATTTTGTCCACGATAACAGCGACATGCTATTTTCATTTCAGCCCATGCTGCTCGTTTGTCTACAAATCCCAAGATTTAAACTGTCAACTCCGATAAATAAAATGCTGACTTGCAGATATATTTGTGTTTCAGGGTTACTCTCCTGGCCAATTACTGCAGCAGTCACCTTCAAACAGTCAAACTGAGTTTCTGTCACATCAGCGTGGAGAGCATACTGAAGCTCTGCAGACGCTGCAAGAGGTAAATATCCAAGAGGAGAGATAACTATTCATTATAACAGGTGATTTGTGATAATGACAACTTGTTTCATGATAAGTTCAAACATAAAGATAACTGTACGTAGTAGCTGGTCGGTGGTAACCATGGACACCAACAAAGTAGTAGAGTGTAGGAGAATGTTTGGGTTGCTTGGCAACAGGTCAGTGTCAGTTAATTTGTGAAACTACAGTAAAGGCCTTTCAGATAGGATGGGGTGTGCGCTGCGCTTGCCTCGAGGGTAGGGCGCAGAGCAGGGGAGGAGCGCGCACATCGGCTCAAGTTGCTAGGTGACAGGTACCATAGTTGGAAAAATAGCTATTTTCTAGACGTCAATGTCCCGATAGTTCTGGTTACTATAGAGCTCAGTAACGTGGGACACCGTTTGTTGTGATCTGATCTTCCCTCCTATTGGGGACGCCGAGGTGTTGTCACGGAGTGCTGAACCCAGGGTCGGGGAATCTGCTCTATGTGAGTGCCTGCAGTCATACAACCAAAATTTCAAATATGCCAGAAAATCATTGAACCAGTCGAGAGACGTGATTGGCCGTCGTACCTCATTGTACACTGCACGGCTAACGACACATGAACCTCCCAGCTTCAAAATCAGTCGTACAACTCACAAGTCTGGTTTAAATCAGCTTGAAATTTAGTTTTAGTGGACAAAGAATATTATTGTGTTTTTTGTTGTTGATGTTTGTTTTTGACCTGCAGCTGAATCACAGCTTTGCTGACACTGAGAACATCATCTCGACCTTAAGTGTGATATTGCTTGAATCAACTATTTTGCACATTAGTTAATTCTACTTTGGTATTTATAGAATATATTCATGCTCATTTAATCCAGAGTTTTGTGTCATTGCTCTTTTACTTACTTGTCTTCATGCATTATTTGTTATTCTTATCCCTTACTACTGTAGACAAAGAGACATTTCGGCCAACGTTGTGCATTTACATCTTTTTGATGTCAATACATGTCAAATGTTCTTTTTTGTATAGTTAATACAAATGGATTGGCTGCATGGATGAATCTTTGTATTCAACATAACTATATTTGAGATGATGCTTTCATGAAACATGAAAAGTTAGCATGAAATTCAGTGGAGCTTTGATACAAGCGTTACCAGTCCTGCAACAATCAGGCGCCACCTCCTTGTAATGACGAACACAGTGTGAGAAAAGCAACTGAACACTGCCAACCAGGGAAACAATGACCATCTGTTCAGTGAGGTTTCCTGCAAGAGATCAGCTGCTGCTGGTGTAATTACAAGTGTGATATGTCTGAATGTAAGATTTAAAAAAGGGCTAAACTATCTCTAAAATGCAGCACACTCTGTGAAAACTATTTCTCAGTAACTTATTCACTGACAAAGATGCTTAGTTTTTATTTCATGTGTTTTTTCTCTCTGAAGGTTAAAGATGCTTCATCTCTACGGCTGTGCTCGTCTCTCCGCTATAGAAGACATCAGAAAAGTGAACACTGCTCTTACAGTTTACCCTCTGCACTGACTCTTAAATAAACATCTGCACACAACCGGACTTATGGAAATGGTAAATGGTAAATGGACTTGAGCTTGTATAGTGTTTTATTAGTCTTAGATGAGGCTTCGGGAGCAACTCAGGGTTAAGTGTCCTGCCCAAGGACATGTAACTGCAGGACCTGGGAATGGAACCCCCAACCTTCACGTTGAGAGACGACCGACTACCACTGAGCCACAGCTGCCCTTGGTGTTGTAGTCAAGACCAAACTAACTGAGACCAAGACATCCCCAAGACCAGAGTGCTCCGAGACCGAGACGAGACCAAGACCATAAATATCAATGAAAAATCTTAATCTTGTGTGTAGGGGGCGTGTCACTCACTTAGGTTGTAAACTGGGAAGGTTGCGGCCGTAACCAGGCGGGAAAATCAAACTATAAATGAATTGAAGTTATTTGTTGTTTAAAAAATGGCGATTTCTTTCTAATGACAGTGATGATGTGGGAAACTAGCAATCAGTGGTGGTCTCGACTGGTCTTGATTTAAAATCCGGAGTCCGCCCAGTCTGAGACCGAGACAAGACCAAGTAAAAATGCTTTTGATTCGGAATCGAGGCCTAGACCTTTAAAAAGTCATAGCTGAATTTAACTGAGTAACAGTGGATAAACCTGACAGAAAGAAAGTTGTCACTGACACTTCCTGACATGTTTAAAGACGATTAAAATATATATATTATATGAGTTTGTGTGTGTTTGTAGATAAACCTTTAAACGTTGTCTAACCATCGAACCCTGACACTCTTTGAAAGTTTGTTGTGTTTGTTTCTTGTTTTGATCAGGCTCATTCACTTAATCATTCATAATTATATCAGCGACCTCTGTATGCATTTTAAAAGACAAATAGTGACTTTGTCTGCAGACGATCTTTGACTGAGTTGAAGTGATTCTTCCGCTCACATTTAAAGAAAGACAATAACATTTGCAGAGAGCTCGTACAGTGAAGTGAAAATTGCTCAAAATACAAGAAAAGCATCACATTTAGTATCCTTGATGATGATATTGAGGATTCACTTTTTCACTAGTTTGGTCGGAAATAAAAAGTTGCACAACAGTAATTGTGTAAAGGTAGCACTCTGAAAATAATGTAAAAATCCTCAGAAATAATCACATTTAAAAGCACTGATTGTTTAGTGAAATGGTTCCTGCTAGCTTTTTACTATTATCCTTTTTTTAATCTAAATGTAATTCTTATTGTTTACTGTAGGGTGATCAAATCTTCAGCAATAAATCGTTGTCTCGTTGCACACGCTATGTTTTAGCGTGTGAGACATGTGTCAATAAACATTTCTACAATTCATCGAGCAGACGCTCAACGTTGCAAACATTTCCAGACTGTTTAGTTTAATCCAGTTTTATTTTGGTTTGGCTTTGACACAGAATCAGAAATATGTTCTTAATCCCCCAGGGGGAAATGTGGTACAGGTACACAGGTACTTGTGTATTTAGGTAACATAGATAGCATTGTTGTTGTATAGGCAACTTAGATCTTTGCACTTTAGACACAAATTCAGACTGGCTATGTGGTGACTCAAGAGACAATAGGGTGATAGCTGAAAATACTGCATCCCCACAGAGTACAACTGAGGTGCCGGTGTTGAGCCAGGAAACCCTTTGCACCTCGTTACTCGTGATTCAAAGATTATGATCTCATTAATTCAGAAAAACATATTTTTATTTTCTCATGTGAATGCGATACTCTTCCGTATTATGACGCAGATTAGTAAAAAGTTCAGATGAAAGCTTTGTCAGGTCTGACCTCAAGAAGAGAGAGGGAGAAGAAAACATCTTTGAACATCTTTCTTTGTTGGATGAAGGTCACATCGATCATTTCTGATGCTCTGCAGGTCGTCAGGGAATCTGAACGCTGATTGGCTTTCATGATACGGCATCAAGCAGATTTGTCACTTCAGTAGAAAATCTTTGATCTAAAGTGGATTTTTAGCTGCTCTATAAAGGAAGAATGTGCAACATTTAACACATAATTACAGCAGAAATTAAGTATATATGTCTCTCTGAGTCATGACTGTCTACAATGAGTGAGTCCCGCCAGCTGTACTGTTGTCAGAGCCGTGTTCACATCATGTTTTCATGGCCTTGTGTATAAAAGCTGTTTTAGTCAAGGACTAGAGAAAAGAAGAATAACATACTCACTGCTTATTTGGATGTCACGTAAGTGTTTTTAGATCACGCTCATTCTGTGTCAATTTATGTTCAATATGAAGCTATGAGCTAACCAAAGTGTGCTAACATTAGCATGCTAACACAACAATGCAGACCACAGGTGATTGCAGCTCGAGCAAAGGACAATTTGGTCCGCCGCTTGAGGTTAGGGGTGCTTGATTATGGTGCGTTCTAATTGATAACTCCTTCGTGCGAATGCGAGTGGAGGTGTGTCGCTGGAGGAGAGCGGAGGCTTCAGAATAGCGGAGGTGTCGCCAAACAGCAGTTTGTTTTGGTTTAATGCTGGTGCTCAAGGGCGACATCTACTGGATCAAAAAGTTGCACATTCTGCCTTTAATGCAGAAATCTATAGAGATGGATAAATCATCGTCAGAATAGAGTCAGAATAATGCAGATGGGAGTCGGTATGTCATTAGTACGGATTGGGTTCCGTCTGCTTTTGGTTTCCGTGTGGACGGTTTTTCCTGGACACACCAAAGTTCTCTGCTTATTCCTAAAGCTGTCAGCAGCTGTAACCTTCGATCTCAAGGGCTCATCATGTAAGTTATTCCCTGAACATGCTTTGGTGAAAATGCTTTTAGTGCAGTCACCTTAAACTAAAGCATGTAGTTAGCTTTGAAGATTTAGAACCAGGATAAAGGATCATGTGACGACCTTATGTTTCTCTGCTTAACGCTTCTAATTAGATTCGATGATTTGCTGATTTATGTAACATTTGTTTATTTTCTGTCTTTATGTCTGGAACTTTTATGCGAGTGTCTTAGACAGGACTTTTGAAAAAGAGATCTTTTATCTCAACGAGAATATTTTCCAGGTAAAATAAAATCTAAAAAGCATGCTGATACGTTACTGATCAATACAACTGTGACAACAAACGTATAACAAACAGAAATCAAAACATGTTGCTAATGCTGTGCATAATGTAGAATCTTTGAATAGAGACGACTTTGTAACCCATAGTTACCTTCCACCACTGCTCTTCACAATGTTTAGCTCTTTTTGGCTCGCCTGCAGGGAGTCTTCCACTTTCATTTCCGTCACGGCTCTAACAACATTTGTAACAGCATCTTTGAGGGGCCTGAAAGTGTTTGTCAGGACTTTAAAAGACTTAAAATTGGAAAGGAGGAGGGAGTTTATATAAGAGAGGTAGCAAAAGGATCGAGATGTATCTTGGAGCGGCAGTCTTTCCTCCTCCAGTGATGGGATTTTTTCAAACATGGAGCCAACATTTCATTGCTCCCACCTGGCAACTAGCTTTTAACCCTTTCTGATTCTCACCTTAGAGGAAATAATGTTAAACTATTCAACTTTGCTGTTAAGTTCAATTCCAGCAGGCTCTACATTTTAAAGTATTTTTCTTGCAACCTACTGTAACACACAAGTTGACAAAGACATTGAAAACAGAAAATGGCATCAAAAAGGGGAATGAGTGAGGAGGAACGACAGCGTCTGACTTCGCTATTTCACGCCTACGATGTGGATAATTCAGGGCAGATTGAAAAAAACGAGTTCTTTATTATTTGTCAGGAGCTCTGTGTCCCTTCCCAGGAGGCAGAGGGAATATTCAACCGCCTGGACGTGGACGATGACGGCACCGTGACCTTAGAGGAGTTCATCAGCGGATTCAGCGAGCAGCACAAGGAGGAAGAGGAGGACTCTCAAAGTGAGGAGAAGAACTCCTCGAACAGTGACGAAGAGTTTCCAAACAATGACGGACATCTTGTATGCAGGTGAGAGATCAAAACATGAGCACATTCAGAAATCATACTGTGCACGGAGTCATTACTTCTGACAAAAATGGCATGAAGGGCCTGGTGCTGATCATGAGAAAAGAACTTCCATTTCTTGAAGTCAATCGAAGGAAATATTTAGAACTTTTTAAACCCTAAAGTCAGACTTTATTAGTATCAAGATCCAGACGGCTCGTTCTTTTCTTTTATGAACCTTTGTATTAAAGGCAGGGTTGGTTATTTTCTCCAGATACACTTTAAAAGATTTTGGTTGAAATTGTCTTTAGGTCCCAACAGATATTAATAACTCATGTGCTCTGAAAAAAGGAACAAAGAAAATCCGTCATCTGTAGCAGTTGTAAGCCTGTAAAAACTTCGACCAATATCTGCCACAAGGTACCAATCTGATGAACCAATCACGGCTCCCTGTCTCCCTGCTCGTTCTCTACCCCTTGTGTGCACTAGCCCAAACTCAAAGGGCGTCACAGATGACGGAGTTTATACTGTGAGTTTACTTACCGCTGAATGAGACATGAGACGACATAGCTTCTACACAATGCAAGCGATGAGCTGAGGTCCGCTTCTGGAGCAACGGCGCTCGTGCATGTAAGTGAGGGGCGTGGCTTTTGAGGGAGCACAGAGGGGAGGGGAGGGAGGCAGACAGAGCACTGAGGGAATGCTACTTTCATAATCATGCTAGTTTTCCAGAATTACACACCCTGCCTAAATTGATATCACTGAATTATACGTTGGAAACTTACTGTCCAACACCAAGCTGGCAGTAGGGATGTAGCTATTTGTATTTAGACATGAGTTAAAGTCAATATATGAATAAACAACACTCTTTTATTTACGTTCCTTTACATTGGAGTGGTTTTTTTTTTAAATGGACACTGATAATATCTTACATAAAGATCTTTTTGAAACTTTTGCTTTAAATAAAATGTTTTAAAACAGCACATCTGGGGAAAAAGTCTTTACACGAACAGAGTAGCAGCCTTTGTTTCTGGCATTGAAGCACAGAACGTTTTCAACAGACACTAAAGTTTCTCAACTTTTTGTGTGACCTAATGAAAGTCTTCATTCATGTTCTTGTTGGGTCATAACAACTAACCTTTTAATCGTTCACCCAAATCCTTCAAACAGTCTTGCACTCATGTAAGCAAAGGGGACATAAGTCTGCAGCATGTATTATGTTTTAGGTGTCTCAAGCTTCCCAGTGTGACGTTGTTTCGCATGTTTCATCGTGTTAGTTGAAGAAAAAAAGACGTATTCTCAACCTCAAAGTCTTCACTCACTTCCCTCACGTGTGTACGCCTCTTTTCAGCTGCTTGACATCAAACAAGAGAAGGCAGATAGTGCCCTCTGATGGCTAACAAAGAGTTTTGCAGTAGATTATTTCAGCTTTCAGCTATAACTTTACTCAAATTAATTAAGTTGTTTAATTTCATATTCTGACTTTGATGAAGTAATCTAACTTTTGTTAATGCTTTTTATTGTATGCCCTTCTCAATTTTAAGTCTTACATGTAGAGATATAGAGATTTGAAAACTCATAATGCCAAATAGATTGCTAAAATCAATCATTTTTCTTTTTCTTGTTGATTTGAAGTTAAAGTTTAAATTTGGTAGAATAACATTGAAATGACGAGACCTGGTTTTGACCTTTTTCAATCAGTTGAAGTTGTTGTTGCACAACGTATTTTTTGATCATCGTAGAACCAAACTAACAGAGGGAGCTTAACAGGGGCCCACACCTCTTTCAGGCCCCTGGGCCACCTAGAGGGTTAGTCCGGCCCTGCTGCCTCCCTTGTACTACTTAATCTAACAGTACATGAAGAAAGGAACAGGAACTTAAAGAAATAAAAGAGTGTACCAAGTAGTGCAGGGTTGTGATGGCTGTTAAAAACAAAGTGCGCACATGGAAGTGAAAGTTATAAGATCAAGTTCAGGACAGTCCTGTTTTACTGTTGTTTATATAGTCAAATATATTGGAAAGTTTTTTCTTCGATTTTGTTTGTATTTGTTATTTTAAAGTTTCATAATGCATTGGAAACAGTTTTTATTTTAAGAGCTAGATAAAGTAACTTTATTGATATATAATAGGAACATGCGGTACAGTTTTCCCAGTTATGCAAATGACATGTACTTACAGTGTGCCTCTTATGAAGGCTGAATATCATCCTTATGTATCAGGAAGTTCATACAGGTGGATTCATTAATTCATCCATGTAATTGAATTACATTACAGGCTAGCTTTCTCCCACAATGAAAGCACTTTCACTTGGCCTTAGGCCTAAACCTCTTTGTTAAATAGAGGGAGAGAGCGAGAGAGAGAGAGAGAGAGAGAGAGAGAGAGAGAACACACACCTCAAACACACACACACCGCACACAGGTACAGATATGACTGGTGTTACCTGAGACGCACACAGCAGCCTCTGTCCGTCAGACTTGCATTTGGCTGCAACAAGCAGGGATATTTTTCGGGGTGAAGACAACACAGAGACGCAGAAGTGTCCACGTTTCAAAAATTGACCGTCCGAAATGGATTAACTTGATTATACTTTTTATAAAAACAAAACAGCTGTCGACATGTTTGGATAAGAGCGCACCGACAGTGTGGAGATAAACTTGACGGTCTTCAGGTGTCTGGAGAATAAAACCCTGTCCGTCCTGTGGGGTCTTTGGGTTCGTGTCTCAGTTGTCACTCACTGAAACGCCTCTTTCTTCCAGTCAGACACATCCCTCTATCAAACGGATGAGCGAAGAGGAGCAGGAGCGGCTGCGCACCCTGTTTCGGACCTACGACGCGGACAACTCGGGCAGCATCGAGAGGAACGAGTTTCTCACCATCTGCTGTGAGCTGCAGGTACCTGCGACCGAGGCGGACCGGATATTTGACCGCCTGGACGTGGACCAGAACGGAACCGTCACCCTACAGGAGTTCATCATTGGCTTCAACGACCGATACGGAGAGGACATGGAGTCTGACGGAGGAGACGTGTCCGTGGCCTGGGAGAACTTCGAAGTGAGGATGGGCGAGCAGGCCAAGTACATCCCCAGGTGAGACACACACACACAGACACATAAACACTTACACACACACCTGTCCGCTGAGCAGGCAGAGATAAATATGAAAATATGGGCTTAATATATAACAGTGAGTGCAGCGTGCGTAAAGTTCTCCACAGGGAAATTCACCTGTTCTGAGTTACATCAGACATTACAGGACATGACTTTAAAGAGCTACTGCACCTGTTTTATTGGAATAACATGCACGTGCTGCTGTGACTGTGTCAAGAAAACAGCGATGGTGGTCTGGTGTGAAAAGTCTGAGTGCTTTACTGAAATAATGTGTCTGGAGGCACCTCAATGTAACCCTTGGATAACCTTTATTTCATAAAACAATAGACAAACAAATGATCAAGTTATGAAAATCCTGAAAATAACAGACTAGTTTAGGATCAATTAGAATCATTGACTTGGATTAAAAACAGCTTAAACGAATTCGGACCTGAGTTCACAACTTTGGCCTTATTGGTGTGAAATTGTGCTTCTTAAATAGTGAGGTTGACAATAGCGCTGAGTTTTCTCTACGTGTAAAATAAGTGGGGGGAAAAATCTTCAGAGTTTAACACATTTAGTGTTTCACATAAAACATCAAATTCAAGGTCTTTCCTGAATGTGACACAAAAAGGGCGACTAAAGACAAAGTGCATCTTGGTTTAGAGTTCAGCTTTACAAAAGGTATAATGTCCTTAAACTTGATCAAACCTTGTGTTTCATCAGACATGCTAAACACTGACTTGCTGTGTAAATTTAAACTACTGAAGATTTTGGTCAAATGATGAGTCAAAACTGGACCATACCCCAGAACTTGTTTTAAGGATATTTTCCTTCATTTTACAATATTTTAATCAATAAACAATCAAATCAGTGAGCAGTAAACTGATTAATCAAAAATGAGAGATTCATGTTCATATAGAAACTCAGATGTTTGTCTTCTGTCCACCATAAGGCACATTACATTACAGCTGTGTTGACTTTACAGTTGAATGTTGTGTCTTAATGTCAATTGTTAAATAGTTGTAAAAAATCCTTCTCAACATTTCTGATTTCAGTTTTGCCAACAGTAGCCCACAAGCCTTCCTCGATTTTAGTTCCATACTGAAAAGTCATTTCTTTAAGTCTGTTATAGGATACACTGTTTATCCTGTATATTTACAGTATCCCTCAGGAAAGAGTGTAAAAAAGCAACAATATTTGTCATCCGTATCTTGAGACGGGAAACGGTTTAAACTTCACCTTTTTCAACAACAGATACTTTTACTGTATCACCCACTACTGTACAACATATGGCCAGTTGTGGTGATATTTGTTGATGTGAAACACAATTAAAAAGCAGCTTTTAAAGGATTATTTCATTCAGAGAGACCTACATGTGCTAACAGTGACTTTCAATAAGAACTTTAAATTAAAAAACAAAACATTGTCTCAAATACTGTATACAACTGTTAACATATTTCACAAATTAACCAAAATCACACCCACAAACCTGCAGAATATTTTGCATTTGAATGCAAACACACCCCCCCACCCTAAAGTTAAAACATTTTCCTGCCCTAGTAAAATTCCACGGGGAGCTGATGTGTGATTTCAGCAGGTCATCTTCAGGATAATTCACCTCGAGCACGTGTATCGGGGTGATGAAGTCTGCATACTGCAGCCAATGCACGACAGGTTTGATCCCTGTGCTTGTGCTGAAGCTGCTTCATACTCTGTTTTTGCTCGTCAGTATGTTCTTTATTACTTTTTCATTAATACTTGATTTAAAGCACTGATTCATTTTTGGGCTTATTGTGCCTTTATCTGAGAGATAGGACAGAGGATAGAGTCAGAAATCAGAGAGAGAGAGGGTGGGGAATGACATGCGGGAAAGGAGCCACAGGTCGGATTAGAAACCCTGGCCGCCCGCTTGGACGGAGGACTATAGCCTCCGTACATAAGGCACCTGTAGTAACCACTGCACCACCAGCGCCCCTAAAGCATTGCTCACTTTCAGTAGGGAGATACTTAGTGTCATGCCAAACGATATCCAAGAAGAAAACTAATTTATGAACACCAGAGGTTAAGATTTTATTGCTCAACAGATAAACATTTGAACAGAAAACAATTTGTCCTTTATTCTATCTTTGTAAATCTTTGCCTGACTATTACTTCTTTGTTTTTGCACTTTGCAAAAACAGTTTTGAACTTTGCATTCCAAACGATCTTGAATTATTGAAGCAGAAATACACAATTTATTTCTCTTGCATTTTAAAGGAGGAATACGTAACTCTGACGCCTAGTGTTTAAAAGGGGTACTGGAGTCCATATTCAAAACATGCAGTTCTATCTGACGTGTGTGTGTGTGGCCCCCCGGGCGTGGCATGGGACTGATCCTCGTGTTTCTGTGCTGTGGCATCGTTACATTGATTTTCACAGCGGTGTCATCTATTGAATGCAGCCTCTTATCTTCACGCAGTAACAGTCAGCTGAGCGTCCACAGCTCTGAAATGTAGCACAGAGCTCGCATCAGACCAGACTGTGCTTTAAAAGGATGAAAGAAAAGTTTGTTAAAGTATGAGATGAACACAAACAGAACAAAAAATCAATTACATCCATGATTCTTTGCTGACTGAGGATGATGTAATTGATGAGAAAATTGCACCTCTCAGCTGATTGAGGAGCTCAATGCTTCTATGAAGTGTGTCCTTCATGCTCTGATTTTTGGTTGAATTGCTCTAGAACGATATCTTCCTGGAATAAATAACATATTTATAAAGTTGGGTAAAATGTATTCTAGTATAAGAATCCAGGCTTCCTGTGCAGTTCTTGAAAATGACCTACATGCCGTAAGAAAAGCTTCATTCTTGAAAAACAGCCGTTTAGTTTTGTATCCTAAAGTTCTGTTAATGTTCACGAATAGTTTGTACCTCATTGTATTATCTATGTGCACGATATCTTGGAAACTAAGACGTCCAGCACACCTTGTTCTTTAGTTGCAGTTCGTAAACGTGTTAAGAACAATGTTTGGGTCCATTTTTCTGTAATGACCTCATTAATAAGATCATTAAGATACGATACGTACATTGTCCCCTTAGGGAAATTTGTCTTGGAGTTCAGTGCTGCACACATCGAGCTGCCTCAACAGAAGAATCAGTAAATAAAAAACAAGTCAAACCAAAACCCTTATGTGAACAGTGAGGTACATGACAATGAAAACCAGGAAAAATATTTATTGCACATTTCACAAATTGCACAAAAGATCCTCATTAAAAAAGTCAAAAACATAAATAAGACAAAATGGTGAGAAAATGATACAACACAACACGATACGATACGATACGCTACGTTACGTCACGACACGATACGTTACGATACGATACACTTTATGGTCTCCATGGGGAAATTTGTTGTGGACTCCATTGCTGCACGCACTGAGCTGCCTCCACAAGAGAATCAGTAAATAAAAATCAAAAGAAACAAACAACAATCACGTAAACCAGGTCTCTGCACTTGAACTTTGTTATAAATACCTTTCCTGTAAATTCAAGTGAAGATGATGGTATGCAAGACTTTTTCTTCCATATTACTGACCCATGTCAACTTACAGATGAGTAAAAGTTTTACTAAAAACACTTAACATGAAGCCCAATCAGTGATGAGGTGGTTCGGTTTTTAAAGGTGTTAAGTATATGTATTTTTAGGGATGTAACGATTCACTAAACTCACGACACGATACGATTCTCTCACAATTTATTTTACAAAACGAGACTGTAGACAAATTATGACTGAAAAAGATTCCTTTAGGGGCTGCAAACCCGCTTGTCAGTGAGGTTTGACCTTTTAAATGTTTTTTTGTGTTGTCTGTTATCTTCTCACCTCTTTCCTTTCTGTCTTGAAGCCAAAATGATTCCACACCTTCGATTTTAAAGACGGCGGTGTGTCCTCAATTTCACAATCTTGTTCTACAGCTGCTGACGCTCACCATATTATTGGGATTCATTTTTCAGAGTACCGATGTGAAGCACGATTTCACGATTAATCTTTACATCCCTAGTATATCTAATCATATCTTATATATCTATGTGCTTCTTATTAGGTTGAAGCATTTCTGTAAAGTGGCTTTATGATGATACGCTCACTTCTTTTGTTAAATATACAGAAAACTTCAATCACAAAGCAAAAAAATAACCTATAATTGCATATCAGTCAAATAGGTGAGAGTTTGTACACTATATTTGGGCCTTTTCTTTGTGACTAAAGTTTTTCTAACCCTGTGATAGATTTTAAAAAAAGTAATCAAATCAAATTGTTTTCTACGACTTTGCGTTTTAACCACCTGATGACAACCTAACAGTCTCTCTGTACAAACTTTGGTTGTAATGCTGTGGATATTCCTCCTCTGTCAGTCTAACAATGGTTTATCTTTGCTTGTTTGTGTGTCTCTTTTATGATCAGGGTGTCTCTGACACTTTGACTCTATAATGAGCCATCATGAGTTATTGACAGACATGTCACTGAGTCTATATGCTTTAACATGACAACCAGTCCACCCTGTTAGAAGGCAAACACAAACTCACTGCCCACCAATGACCCACTTTAACTTTCATCATGTGTCACTTTTAATGCTTAATCACAGTGTAATAAAATGACTTCAAAATGACAAACATACAGGGTGTGAGCGCCGACATTAACTCGTCTTTGTGATCTGGTTTCTGTTTTGTTAACGTTAATGAGTGAGTCACGCTGAGTCACAGGCAGATAAACACGAGAGAAGAGTGCATCACAGAGCAATTAGGGGAACTCCAGTGTTAAAAAAAAAAAAAGCCAATGTGCAAAAACTGTAGTTCCACTAATGGCCACTTGAGGCTGACTCCAAAAGCAAAGGAATCCCTGTTACAGTCTTTATTAAAATGCTCATTCTTGCAGCAGAAATAAACATGTTAACAGCTTGGTACAAAATGTGGTTTTGGTGTCTATATAATAATTTCTCCATATGTTATGAATGAGTTTGCATAATTATGGATGTGGTTGATTAGCCAGACAGGAAGCTGTTGGCCAGGAGGCTCCACCTTTCGCCTGTTTTTTAGATTGATTGAAATTGAGGTGGAGACAGCTACAATATGGCGACCAGGCTTCATTGCCTCTTCAAAAACCAATGGATGACGTCACTGACATGATGTGTTATACAGCTCATGGCTAAATCATGGCCTTGTGCTAAGCTAAGCTAACCAGATACTGACTGAAGATTTGTATTGAATGTTAAACTACCACTTTAAAGTTGTATATTATAATTACATTTCAATTTGACTCATAAATCAGCTAACCTCTTTAGAAAATGAATCTGTGATCCATTTATTACACACGAACTTGAGAGCTAACAAAGCAGACTTTTTCTATAGTCCATAAATGTATTTGAAGGTTCTGTATGAAATACAACCAACAAGGATTCTTAAACCCCTTCAAGTCCTAAAATATGTCATGTCCAATCCTGAATGTGTTGCAGGCATGAACAAGCTTCGACGTTGTACCAGAACATCAGTCTGACGGAGCCCCGACTGATCCCTCAGCTGGAGAAAGTCATCATGAACTTCACCAAAGAGATCAAACAGCAGAACTCAGAGATGGAGAACCTCGCCCTCGCCATCAAACGGTGAGAAACACCTACAGTACTCGTATAATAACAATCACACGTGCCTTTTATATGATTCAACCTGGTTGTCCAAATGGACTTTCAGTTTGGTAAATACTTTTTTTAAGTTAAAAGTGTAAAGTTATGTTTTTCATGAATAATGTCCAGTATGTTAAAGTCCAGTATTCTCCTACAGTCCAAAGACATTCAGGTCAAGTCAAATCTTAAATCTAAAATGCCTTCAGGTGCTCTGTGACCATGTTTAGGATAACAAAGTCAAGCCATTTCAAGCCAGTCAAGAACACTAAAGAGCACTAAACACAGATTACTAAGTATTCTGAATCAGGAAGGATTTCAGGCAAAGAAAGGTGCAGCCACACGCTTAAGCCTGGCGCTGAATGTCCTCATCTCAACCTTGAAAACCTTAAAAAGAGGGTGCTCTATACTGAAACACAGAACGACTCTAAGCTCAAGTACAAACACAGAGAGGAGACAGGACACAACCAGGGAGAGAGAGAGAGAGAGAGAGAGAGAGAGAGAGAGAGAGAGGGATTGCAGGGCGATCAGGTCCAGCACAGAGAAGATTATGTAACAAGTGTGATGAAGGAGGAAGAAGTGGGGACATAGACAGATAGTCACACAGCTGAGCATGCAGCTCAACAAACAAACGAAGGGTGATCGTAAATGGAGTGGTTTCTAAGAGTTTAAAGTATTGTTGTTATTACTCAACCAACTAAAGAAAGACTTAAAAAAAATACCACACTAAATAATCCAACTAGTCTGTTGCTTAAACAAACGCATCTTTACCCACCCAGAAAAAGGTGGTAGGTATACGCACATCACGTAGATACGGGGCAGTGAAAAATCAGCAGACTGAGGAAGAAGACAGGCCCGCACACTCGCTCAAATGCCACAAAAAGTTTGAGTTGATCACAATGTTTCGACCAGAGGTCTTCTTCAGGTGATCGTTTTTCTTTCTTTACCCACCTAACCATCAGGTGAGCTAATAAAAATAAAAACGTTTGCTAAAAGAAGGTTTTGCAAATGTACCCAACAGACTGCTTAGTTAACAAACACCAACGTAAAACGACAGGATATTTCAAAGCTTGATCCAAAGGCGACTGGACTTGGTTGAAGAGTTGCCTTTGGATCAAGCTTCGAATTTACCCGACCTGGATGACTGAGAACTAAACAATACAAAATTAAAGAGTCAACCAATTAGGACACAGGTTTAGCTCAGTGGTTTGATCTGGATACCATGTTCAGAGGCTATAGCTCTCCAAACGGGGGCCCTGGGTTTGACTCCCCACCCTTGTAAGCCAATTGAATTGAACCCCCTTATTCTCAGCTGATACTCTAAACTTAGGGAATGTGTTGTGTTGTGTTGCAGAGCGCAGGACCAGGCCTCGATGCAGCTCAGTGAGATGGAGGAGGAGATGGACCAACGTATTCATGGTGCTGAGAGGAAAACACGAGAGCAGGTGGAACAACACTCAGACCATCCTCAACTAAACCTTTTTTCTGCTTTTCTAAAAATATGAATTTGACACTTGTGTGTTTGCTTCTCTGGAGTTGATGTGGGCAAAGCGATAAGCGAGGCGTTTGTTCAGCTCTTCCCTCATGTCAAACAAACGGCAGGATATCAGATTACTGATCCAGACACGCCTGCTGATCAGCTGATTTCACAGCTCTGTGGATCACAGATAGGAAACAGCAGATAGATAAAGGTGCTGAAGCACATTTTAGCCTCCTGTGTTTAAAATGATAAAGCTGATAGCAATGATAAGGACTGATATGTGAATAAAAATGATACTCTACATAGAATCAGGCTGCGTTAGTCTGCTGATATACCATCTACGTGTAGCCAAACTGAAATATTTCACTAAGACCACGGAAATGAGGAAATGGATTTAGAATACTTGATTTCACGGCATATATGGCAAAGATCGAAATGTTGAGTAAGTGTTTGATGATGGGACGAGCGTACGGGTTGAGGGATGAAGGGATGACGGGACAGGGAAGAAACTGCAGTTGAACTGAGGGACGAAAGAGACGGTGGACCTGTGCCAGCTGGTGCCAGGTCAACATGAAGACACCAGAGGGGTTGAGCTTTGAGAGGGGAGGCCGTATCTTCATTGCTCTGAGAATTTAGCCGCCAGTGGTTTCTCTGTTCAGACCAAACGGCAACTTTCGGTCTTGAAAAATGAAGCCAATGTGGAAGTGAAGAGTCCTGCAGTTCGTCAAGTGTCCGCCTGAAGCTGGCTCCAGGAAACCCGGAGGTCACATACACACCACAGCCCAAAAAGCCGTGTTTACAGCACAAATTAACATGTTTACAGCCTTCGATTTGATTTTAACAACGATCCGTGTTATCCATTGTTAGGCACATAGTGACATGATTGACAGATGGGTGCGATGTAATGGTTTGTCAAGAGGCTTAAAACCCGCCTCAGCTCCAGCTCTTAGCCTGTCGTTAGGTTGACTGAAAGTTAGGTTGAGACAGCATTTCCAACATGGCATAAAAAGTGGTCTGGTGAGAAGGGATATGAGGCAGAGTAGGAATGGAGCTTGGTGATTTTCATTTGGATTGGAGGATTAGGGTGGGATCAAGACAAATTAATGTGATTCTGTCCTTGTAACCAACTCGTCTGAAATATGAAAATGCTAAAAGAGTGTTTTTTAGATATTTGATTGCCTTGTTGGCCTATTGTTTTCTTCTTAAGCCAAGAACTGACACTGTTGGAATTTTTCCGATTAGAAAATTATTTGGATTTTGGATTTCTTAAGCAAGAACAGGAAATAATCAATACAATACAATTAAACTTTATTGTCCCCTCGGGGGAAATTTGTAGTCACAGCTCGCACAGTTGGTACATCATTCAATAAATCTTCATTTGAACAGCGCCAATCCATAACAAATGATATCTCAAGACACTTTACAAAAAACAGGTAAAAAGACCTTACTCGTTTTTACATTATCTACAAAGACCAAACGTTAATCCATCATGAGCACTAAGCAACATTAAGCAGAGTTAAATGGATAGATACATTCACGAGTTAACAGAAACAGAGCGCGATAAAGGAGACGCACTCCTAACATAACACAAAGCGTACATAACAGTCGATGTGGCAGATTGTTGAGAGCATCAACAACTCTAATGATATTTGTCTTCATCAGACATCAGTAGAGCCTCGTTAGCATGCCTTTAACAGGAAGATCAGTTTAGCAGAAAATAGGACCATGACGTAGGCATTAAGGACCCCCACTTCAGAGTACACAGTTAGAGCCTCCACAAATTTAACTTTCTTGTTATTAATAATATTCTAATATTTATGGTGCTGAATCTTTTTTTAAACACAGGCAGGAATATGAACTCTTTCTTATCGCTTCATATGTGTGAACAAACTTATGTAAGTGTACTTCATTGACTCGGCCAACTCAAGAGAGCCTCTGTTTGTTTTTCTCTTTGAAAGGCACACAAACTCTGAACACACTCACCTGTATTCTCCCACACACTGTAATGTGTGTGTGTGTGTGTATGTGTGTGTGTGTGCGTACACAAAAGAGAGCTTTTTATTTTTGGAAACTTTAGATAGTACGTTTCTCATAAACTTGTCAACTCCACAGCAGCCTCCGTCCAAAGTCTGCCCCCAAATAGCTCAGAGGAAGCAAACACTTTCATACATATAGTATCACAAACGTTTCTTAATGTGGCTTATTATTTGATTTGTGTGTGTGTGCAGGAGAAGAAGAAAACCGAGGCGGCACTCGGTGAGCTACGGAGAGGATTTGAAAATGAAATTTGTGAGCTGCAGTGTAAGATCCAGAGGATGCAAATGGTACGTTTTTTTAACTCTTACCCAGCACACCATGTAAACAACATCATCACTGGAGTCAAGAAATACAGCGCACTAAAAAGATTTCCACGTCAATTTGACTCACCGCGTCACTACTTCTTGACTCCTCACGGGCGTGCTGAAGATTAATCAGATATCGTTATGTATCATTTATTGCAAATTGGCTGTATGATAATAACATTATCGTTGGTCACATATTATATCATGAGTTACCGTGAAATTCTAAGCCCTCATAATTTAAGTAACTTTCTTTATTTTAAAAGTGAAGGGTGCCAGAGTTTAAGGTACACTGTGTCAGAACCACATGAAAGTCTTAAATAACAAACACGTCAAACACATTGTTTCCTGCCAGAGGGCAGGAGTATTTGACCTTTTTAGACGCAAATAAACATCATGTTGTTTGTCCTTCATGACTCAAAAACACTCTGTACTGCTGCAGAGTGGAAAATCAAGTTCTTTTTTTAACACTGAGTGCATTTACAAGAAAACAAACCAGGACTAATTTATTCTTTTGCGCTCATGAAAACACAAATACCCATTGAACCCTGTTCAACAAGAACCCACTGATTGAAACTCCATCACGATTTGTTTGACTGTATGTGTACTGTACAGTTTATGCTGTTTTAAATCCTGCAATCTGATGTAGGTCTACGTGAAAGTCAAATAACCTTAATCCTATGTGTGACCCTGACCTTCAGATTGAAGAGAAGTACAAAAACATCACAGTGAAAGACGAGAGCCCAGCTTTGAAAAAGAAGATCAACGAGCTGACGCTGGTGAGACTTCGTATACTTCTTGGTTACTCGATGTTTTGGCCTTTTTAAAGAGGGGAATTGTTTTTGACACACTTTACTTTTTCTGTTTTGCAGGAGAACCAGAAATTAAAACAAGAGCTGATGAAATCTCAGACCAAAGTGGCGTGTCTCCGTAGTGAGATGGACTCGCTGCAGACAGAACTAACAGATCAAAGCATCAGCTCCGAACGGTGAGTTTTATTCAGTTTGGTCTGATTTTTTCCCCCTTACTGTGTTTTCATATGTTTCATTTATATTTATTAAAGGTCACATATTATCCTCCTTTTTAACAAGTTTAATGTGTCTCAGAGCTCCCCAGAATATGTCTGTGAAGTTTATTGTTGTAAATCCACTCTGATCCTGTATTTGATCATGCCTATAAACCCCTCTATTTCAGCCCTGCTCAGAACAGGCTGTTTCTGTGTCTGTAGCTTTAAATGCAAATGAGCTGGGTCTGACCACGCCCCTCTAAAAGGGCCTGGGTGGCTTGGGCTTTCTTGCACTATTCTGGATTGTTTACGGTGAGAAGGCAGACTCAGAGGGCAGAACAAACACCAAGCTGTGGGAGTGTCACTCACCTAGGGGAGGGGTTACTGCCCTTTGTGATGTCATGAAGGGAAAAATCTCCAAACGGCCTGTTTGAGCACACATTTTCTGAAAAGTGGAGCAGGGAAAAGACAGAGAGGATGGACTTTACTTATAATTGGGGGGTTTGTAGACAAACTTGAGACACATTAGTTTTAGAAAAACATGGTGAAGTGCATTTTGCATAATATGTGACCTTTAATGTCTATACAGTTATGGGTCATTAGGTTGAAAACCTTCCTTCACTCCTTTAAGGCTGGATCACATACAACATGGCGAGCCCTTTAAATAAAGTCTGTTCCCGACTCACTGAGAGAATGATAAGTTACAACATTAGCTGTTAGTTGGTCGGGTGTTGAAGTTCAACTATTTGGAATTGATTTTTAAAATAAACAGAAGTGAGCAGTCCTTAATAACTTCCTCATTTAGCAATATGTAATATCCAGAATCCAGACTGTGCAGCGAAACACTGGCTTTGTTTAAGTTGAAATTCAGTCTAATAAGCCACTCTCAGCATCATGTTAGAAACAGATTTTTCTCTGCTCATTCTGTATCAGATGATGCATTTTATATTTCATAATGAGATGGAAAAATGTAGTTATTTATTAACTTATTTGTTTATTTGACATGGGCACAGAGTAACATTGGTGCTGTAATATCTAATGATGCACTGCTCTTAGTGTTTATAGCAAAATGCAAATTTGGTAATTTACAATCATGGTGACATTACCCCAACATCGTCTTTTTCTCTCTACTGTACTCACACTTGTTTTGTTTTTTCAGTGAAAACTCTGAAAGTCTTAGAATTATAAGTAGTAGAGCCGGTTTTCTCACCTAACTTGAAAATAATGTTGACTTTCTCACTAAGAAAACTCTGCCACGTGAAAAGCACCCAATGACCCCCAATAAATGAATGTCAAATCTTATCTTATTAAACTGTACAATCTGGTTTCAATCTGCTCATGAATCGACCCCACTGTTGTAATGTTTGGTTACAGAGTCATACAGAGGCTCCGCCCCCCTCTGATTGAATAACAGAGCGTTCACTCCCGGGGGGTGTTTTCATTTTGTCACAGCTGAAACAGGATATCCTGGAGCTACTTCACACACACACAATAACTTCTTCAGGAGCGTTGCCAAGCAACAGAAGCAACAGGGCCACTGGCAGGACAACACTTGTCCTCTTTGGACCCTTTCAGTGTTTACATTGTTTCTCTTTCTCTCTCTCTCTCTCTCTCTCTCTCTCTCTCTGAGTTGTCTCGTGTTCATCATTAAATATGTGTGTCATGTCTTTGAGTGAATCAGCTGATCTGCTGCAGATATTCCCGTTTGACTGACACTGGGATGCAGAGACATTTATTTGTTCTTACTGTCAGTAAGCTCATTCAGGATGGTTTGAATATTATACGTTTGTTCTTTAAGTTGCACACTGTGCCCTGTGAAACACTATCAACTACTTTTTCCTGATACTTTTAGAGGTTTTCATAACTTTGGCTGTGGTTTTGGGTAATATTCATACTAACATCTGTGTTAATGTTTTGTTGCAGAGACGAGGAGCTCATGAAACATTTCTCTGATGAGCGAGACGTCCTGGAGAGTCAGATCGAGATCCTGCAGTAAGTCACTCACTCAGACTGTTGTTGAGCTTTTCTACTGGACATTGAAAGAAACCTTTTTACACTCAAAGGACTTTTAAATGAAAACGTACACTATAATGATTATTTTTGTCTTTGTGTGTTTAGGACAGCCAACAGGAAACTCCACGACAGTAATGATGGTCTGAGGACCGCTCTCGAGAGGGTCACCAAGGTAACACTGCACAGTTAATTACAATAACATTGACAAAAATCTAAACTAGCTTGGTTTCCAAATTCAAGATTGATTTTATTATATGAACTGAAACAAATCTGATGCTTCTTTGAATAAATATTGAGTTCACCTTTGGGTCGTTTGTCTGGATGTGTTTTGTTCTTTTTTTTTTTTTTACGAGTTAAATCACATTCAAGTTAGTCTGCAGTCTAAAGGACTTCTGGGATGAAGTCCGTGACGACAGTCCTGAAAGTTAAAGGAGTGAGTGAAGGTTGGAAAGAGAGAGAGAGAGAGAGAGAGAGAGAGAGAGAGAGAGAGAGAGAGAGCATTCCTTGTACATGCTAAAACCTGTTTCTATAACTTAAACACATTGAAAAAAAAACACATTATACAGGCATATAAATATATTCAATAACAATACTGAACACTGCTTATAAAGACAAACACAAACAATGGTGAACTAATGTGTACATGTTGTGCGTTACAGTCTAATACCGCTGTGTCACCAGGAGACATAAAGAACAGAAACAGAAGTAAAAGCATCTGCTACACATCATCGCACGCTTTACTGGATAGGTAAGAGCTACAGTTCATACACACAGGGATACATGTCTGTCTGTTCATGCATCACCACACCTGTGCCAACTGTCAGTATACACCATACAGGATGTTATTTGATTCCTTAAGAAGTTCAATTCTCACCGGGGTGATGCCGAGTCTGGATTACTTAACAGCCGACATTTCATTACTAACGTGCATCAAAGTACAGACGTGTAGATGGAAGATTAGCTGGTTAGCAGGTGTTTTACATCAGACCAGGTTTATCAGGTTTCAGCTGTTTGCATCTACAGGAGGGATATTTTCTTGAATACATCAGTGACTAACATCAAACTATGACGCATTAGGGCCTGTGTCCACAGACAGTGCTCATGACCTCCGTCTCAGAGCGCTTCTAATCACTTCTGCTTCTCTTGGTAGTGTCCGTGATGTGTGTTTTACATAGCTCTGTGTGCTTAATATTTGATATCTAATTTAAGGAAATATCACTAAGAAAACAATCTTAAGGAGTCATGTCCTGACAGCAGCAGCTCTAGTCTAGACCTGGAAATTGTACCCTTGAAAAGACGAGTCAGACTACTGTCTCCTTTGCCATTGTTGTTGACAAAGACTGATGTTGTAAGTCCCGGCCCATCTTTATTTTGTTTGGTCAATGAGGGAGAAGTGACATTGAAGAGCGCAGCGCTGTTCGAAAAGTTGAACTGTCTGTACACAGGCCCTCAACATAACGTTTATTTTCCCAGAATATAACTATACATTTATAAAGTACTAACATAAGAGGGAGACATTTATTTAAGGTGCTGTCCAAGCTGAGAAGTGAAAATGATGATGCAAGATGCATCAGTAATTTATGCTAACTTTGAATTCAACTGGGATGCTATTGACGCTAGCAAAACACAAGAGCAGAAAAATAAACAGCTGAGCCCTTGAGTGGAGATTCAAGTGAGAAGTATGGTAATTTTCTACAAACCATCTACACATCCAGACTCTCCGTTATAACCTGTCTATCACCCCCTACTGGCCAATAGAAGGAATGCAGGTTCATGGCATTTCCACATTGTTTTCACTTTTGTTGTTGTTGTCGACTGAGTGGCAAGATACAAGCAGTGAATGTGTTTGGCTGCTCTGACCTTTGTGTTTTGTGTCACTGATTATTTCCTGACCTCTCTCTCAGGTTCTGCCAGCGTATGGATGATTTACCTCTGTACAGCCGCCGGCCCAGCGGTGACACTCTGGCGTTGGCCATGTGTGACCCCGGCCTGAAGCGCAGAAACAGCAGTGAGTGTGAGGAGGACAGCCTGCCTGAAGTCTACATGGACAGCGGCCTGTCTACGCTCAGAAGTTCACACGAGGGCTACGACTCAGAGCCGGAGGTAAAAGATCCAGAAGAAGAGGAGGAAGTGAGGGAGGAGAGGAAAAAGGAGGACAACAAATATAAGCTGATGGGGGAAAACTGTGAGGCTGAGGTGAGACAATATAAACATTGATTCATAAGAGTATAAGCACGTTCATTAACATTTGCTTTGAGCGGAGAGGCTGCAAAGTTTTTGCTCTCATGTCATGAACATGCCCTCAATGCTAATGCTAATGCGTTAATGTTAACAATCACCATATGAATGATGCAACCATGTGTTAGCTTGCTCACATTTGCTAAGTAGCAGAACATTGCAGTAAATGTTTGGTGTTGGATTGGCAGATATCTTCTTAATAATGGAAAGTTTGCTCTGATATGGGTAGAATATCAAAAGTCAATGGATTCACAAGTTATCATGACTTATCCTCTGGGGAGCTTCAACCTTTCTACAAAGGTTCACTAAACACTTTAATAGTTTACAAGATTTTTCCCCTAAAACCACAAATGTTAACCACAAGAGGGCACTACAGGGAATGTCTGGAGATACCATACTAAAATGTCCAGTAGTTGCTGAGACATTTCAGTCAAGACCAAAGTGATGGACAAACTGATCAACATTAACTCACAAAAGAATAGCCAAAGATATAATGCTTAAAGACAAAAAGAGGATTTCATACATTTGTACTGATCTGTAGGCAGTCAAATGAGTCTTTATCCATCAAATATAAGAGTTTGAGCGGGGAGAAGTGATTGGGTTTGCGTGGAAGCTACACTTAGACTCTCCTGGAGTCAATACATTTTAAAGAAAGACATACAGGAGCCAGGAAGACACTTTAAAATGTTTTGTTGTATGCCTAAAGTAATGCTCAGGTATCAGAGGAGAAGTATTCAACTCTCATGTAGAACAACACCTAGTTTTCAGCCGCTAACAAGTTTTCATGTTCACAACTACTGTACTGCACAGGGGTTTGGTGTTTTTAAGAAACGGTCATGTTTGTGTCTGAGTGGATTATACTATTAACGTTTCAACATGTCCTTGTATGTGTCTGCATTACAGCCAGTAGAGACACAGGACGCTGAATCTGCAATCGGGTCGGACAGCAGCTCCATTTTGGACTGGAAGCCGTCTGAGGTCCTGAGTGTGGCCGAGGCCCCTGCCCCAACTAAAAGAAAAGCACTCAGCGCCATCAATGTTCAGGTGAGACAGGGACGTATGATCATATCAGAAGATCAGAGGGAAGGATGTTCAGAGGCAAACAGGTGGGATAGAAGGAATGTCCAAGCGACTGATCTCCCTTTCCGAAACAGAAATGAATGAAATAATACTAGTGGACTAGCCCAACGGTAATAATAATAATATAAGAAAACGTTCAAAAGCGAGCAGTTTATGTTGCACAGCTAAACACTGAAAAAATAAACATATTGTGTGTAGACTATTCAATTGCCTTTTGAAACAGCTCGTCACGTTCTTCAATAACAAAATTGAGGTTTACTTCACATGCCGGTCCTCAGTGTAGTAACTCATTGCTCAGGTTTAGTTTACCTACACTGCTACAGCGAGATGTCTTCCATCAACTGTACTGGTTTACATCCCGGTGGTAGAGCAAGGAAAGCAGACCTGTTGTAAACCAGAGCTACAGTACAGCGTTGGCTAGTGGCAGGTGGCAACATTACAGCTTAGACACTACATTTAATAGGCATTGTGGGCCTACATTTATAAAAATATAAATGAATAATTTTACACAAAAGGATGTTTCAAATTAGCATCTGCTATAAACACTGTAGCCGTTTTCACATGTGCACTCCTGAAAATATATAGATCATTTCAGGAGACTATCCCTGTCAGACGGGAGGGGGGGTACGGGGGGTCTCCTAACGTAAGACGTGACGTAAAAAAAAAAAAAAGCAAAAGTAAAGGAAGAAGCAACAGAGTTCGCTATACGATGCTATAATGACAATAATTTCCTCGACATCAATGCAATGTGTAGTTTAACGGAATCACACTTTCAACAAAAGAACATCTACTGTATGCACCGTGCAGCAGTCACAGAATATAAATGTCACTCCCCCCTCCCATTGGCAAGAGGCTAATTCTCCGGAGAATATCCTGCTGAGTTCTCACATCAGCCCACTCAGACTTTGTGCGAAAAAATACTAGGGATCTGGCAGAAGAAACTCCGGGTGAAGTCCGATTGAAAAGTTTGGCTGTTTGCGTTCGCATATACATCTCCTCCTGGAAATATGAGGAGTGTTTCAGGAGTTTTCTTAAAGTGTGAAAGCCTTATTTAATACTTGCATTGGATGGCTGTCTTCAGTTTTTCTATGTTTATTGTATCTGTCTTTTTGTAAAGCGTCTCGAGATAACACTTGTTATGAATTGGCGCTATACAAATAATTGATTGATTGATTGATTAAATAAACCATTCATAAAAAACATTTCATTGTTTAGTTGGCTAATAATGCATATCCCTGGTTGGCTGTGAGCTGCCACCCATTGACTACAAAATGTGTTAAATCAACAGCTCAGAGTCAGAGCTCTGTGGAATTTGGTTCCAATATCTACAGCAATCAGGTGATCATTCCCAATAATTCTGTTGACGATCTGTCTCCAGAATTTCATTTAAAGAAACAAAGACTTTAAAGTACATTGCTATACTCACATGGCTTGTTTTTCTAAACACACAACTTTATCTCCAGTACAAACATTAAATGTTGTGCTCCAGTAGGCTCAGCAAACTCATCTGTATGTTCTTGGTTCATTAGAATACTTCAGAGTTGTGTGCATTGCTATCTCTAACTACTGCTTTGGGGCTCCTGGAGTTTGTTTTATGTATTATATAACATCACTTTACGTACAATGAGGCATAAACCAACAGTGAACGGAGGAGATGACGGATGTTATACAAACGAGAAAAGCATCGACCGCACAGTGATCCCTAAGTGGACAAAATATCTTACATGAGATGAATTTGCAGAAGCTAGTCAAGCAGTCACAGTCAGTGCTAGATGAGTTTGCAAATCTGCTTTATCTTCACTCAGCCTCTGTTCCTTTTCTCCAGAAAGAGGAAAAAGACAGCACTGACCTGGGCTACATGACGTCAGAGAAGGCCTACAGGATCGTGTTGGCTGGAGATGCTGCGGTGGGAAAATCCAGCTTCCTGCTCCGCCTCTGCAAGAATGAATTCAAATTAAACACCAGCGCTACACTTGGTAAGAAGAACAAACTAAAGACATCTCTGTTTTTAAAAAGATGGGAGAAGGGGAAGGGGTACATTTCTGTAAAAGAAAACGAAAATTATAGAGTCCTAAATCTGAAGTTTCACGTGTTTTCTTTTATTTTCTTTGTGTGTTCAGGGGTAGATTTCCAGATGAAGACACTAATTGTGGACGGAGAACCTGTTTTACTACAACTATGGGATACTGCTGGACAAGAGAGGTGTGTGTGTGTGTGTGTGTGTGTGTGTGTGTTTTATGTGTGATCATTTTTTGATTTACTTGGTTATTCTGAACTGTGTTTTTTTAACAGTGACATGTAAGTAAAGCTCATCATTGCCTGTGTGGGGAGCTGATAACAGTACAAATCAGACATAAGGGTTGATTATTTCTTCTGTATCTCTCGATCTATTTCATGTCTCAGGTTTCGCAGCATTGCAAAGTCTTATTTCCGCCGGGCGGACGGCGTGCTGCTGCTGTACGACGTCACCTGTGAGAAGAGCTTCCTGAATGTTCGAGAGTGGGTGGACATGATTGAGGTAACACACTCCTCTTCACTCACACAGACCAGGAAATAATAACTAGATTCTGTTTTAGAAATCCATCTACTTTTCTCTAATGGTGTTTCACAGAATTATCAGAAAATGTAACTAAGTGATCTCGCTTGTTTTTCTCTCTTCACATGCAGCTGATCTGTAAGTGCTCGATGTACTGTGACTGTGTTCTGATGTTATAATGTGTTTCCTGTTTAACATTCATTTATGCATGCAGTGTGTAGATTGTTGTTATTGTTGTGTGCTGTCTGAAAAAGTGTTTTATGCAAACCAGTGGGGGAAGGTACGTTTACTCATGCACTGTTTTTACAATTAGAGGAAGAATGTGCGACATGTTACACATAAATACAGCAGAAATCAAGTCTATCCTCTGTAAATGTCTCTGAGTCATGACTGTCTACAATGAGGGAGAAGCGTGAGTCCCACTGGTATGTACTGTTGTCAGAGCCGTGTTTACATCATGTTTACATGGACGGGACGGCCTTGTGTATAAAGCTGTTTTAGTCAAGGACTAGAGAAAAGAAGAAGAACATACTCACTGCTTATTTGGTTGTCACGTAAGCGTTTTTAGATCACGCTCATTCTGTGTCAATTTATGTGCAATATGAAGCTATGAGTTAACCAAAGAGCGCTAACATTAGCCTGCTAACACAACAATGCAGGACACAGGTGATTGCAGCTCGAGCAAAGGACAATTTTGTTCGCCGCTTGCACTTAATGGTGCTTAATTATGGTGCGTTCTTATTCATAACTCCTTCGTGCGAATGTGAGTGGAGAGAGGGGTTGGAGGTGTGTCGCTGGAGGAGAGCGGAGGCTTCAGAGTAGCAGAGTCGTCGCCAAACACTAGTTTGTTTTGTTTTCAGGCTGGTGCTCTGGGGCGACATCTACTGGATCACAAAAGTCGCTCAGTCTTCCTTTAACAACAATTCTTGTTTACTGCTATTTTATACTTCTAAACAAATATTGTACTACTCAACTGCATCTACATGATCAGTCTGGCCAGGAGTTTCTTGAGACATTAAGATGTTTTATCAAAGGACTTCACAAGTTATATTAGACTACTTGTACTTCTCTCACTTTTGAGGTAAACAATGTGACGCAGTAGTTTCACTTAATTCATAAATGATATTTTACATTTAACTCTGAACACAAATACTGTAATCACTGCGCTATGCAAAAGTTTGTGCAACAATGAAACGGTTTAAAATATTCTGCAAAATGTTCTTTTTTGTATTTCATATTTTCTTTAACCTTTATATTTTATGTCTGTTACATTGGATGCACTTTTTTACTGCAGGATTTGTCCCATGAGGATATTCCCATCATGCTCGTGGGTAATAAGTCTGACCTAAGAAGAGAAGACGTTACCTGCGTTCCTACCAGCTATGGAGAAAAACTGGCCATGGTATATATACACACACATAACAAATATACATCCTAAACCTCGAGATTCTTGGTGAAGGTTTTCTGACATGACAGGTCTCAATGATTTCCTCTCCTCACTCAACAGACCTACAACACTCTGTTCTGTGAAACTAGTGCCAAGGACGGTTCCAACACTGTGGAGGCTGCTCTACACCTGGCCAGGTGAGAGATGACTTCATTCAAATGAAAGTACAAAAGAAAAATCAGCTTTAGTCATTTTAATCAATACTATCTAGAGTCACCTTCAAACAGAATACAATGTTTTACTTGTGGGTTAGACAGGGTTTGAATTCTACACCGTAATACTTTTTTTAGATTTATTTTTTGGGCTTTTTGCGCCTTTATTGGAGGGATGGGACCGTGGATAGAGCTGGAAATCAGGAAGTGGGGAATGACAAGGCGGAAAGGAGGAGAATTCGAACCTGGGTCACCCGCTTGGAGGACTATAGCCTCCGTACATGGCGCGCGCACTAACCACTGTGCCACCAGCACACTCTGTAATACATTTTCATTTGCAGCAGATTTCACTTTTATAACTCCACACAGTTTAGGAAAGTTTTCTGCCATATTAAGTTAAAATATCTATCAATAGATTCTTAATGCTGAGTGATGATCTCTGAGGGACAATAGGAAGAGATACAGTACATTGTGTTTTTGGAGTAAAAAAAGGAATCCTTACCACTTTATGTTAAGTCTGTAAATACATAAAGGAATTATGACCTTTGCTGCCCTCTGGTGGGGAAAAAAGATACTGCAAAGACAACTAGCACAGGTGTTAGAGGTGCGGTTTGTTTAGTATTACTCAGCTAAATGTGATGTATGTAGGTTCAAGAAATTAATCAGATTAAGTGCAAGCTTTGTGATTCATTAATTGCAATTAATCACATATTGATAATGTGAGAATGATTCCTTTACAGGTGGATTTACTGCTTAACCCTGTTTCTACTCAGTTATTTCTAGCTTCTACATTTTATTTTTATTTTGTTCTTCACGTTATTAAGAGCGAATTTACAATTTATTTTCATCTGATCAAGTTGCTTCCCTTCAGTTCTCAGCCACCACCCCAGCCGAGCTCACACGCAAGCACGCACGCACGCACGCACGCACGCACGCACGAATTCTGGAAAAGATGCATATTACTGTAAAAAGGAACAAATCTTGAGGGGAAAGGGTAACAATAAATGCTTCACATGCTGCAGACATCATTCACTGCACACCCTGCTCTCTGTAGCTGCCTGCTAAATGTTCTCAACCATTGTCTACATAAAAATCAAAGAAAAAGCACATACAAAAATTCAACCCCGAACAACAGAAAAGGAAGGTAAACATGCTTGGGGCTTATTGCTGTATCTTCTGCCCCTGTTAACCTTCATGAAATGTGTTGGTTTCTTTCCTGAATTTCATATTCCACCTGTTTCTCTTCTTTCCCTCCTGCAGGCAAGTAATCAAACAGGCTACGTTTGATGATAAAGGTCACTATCAGAAGCTTCCCAGCTTAGACGCTCCGAGGAAAAAGCCAAACTTCTCCTGCTGCAACTGATCAAATTCATCAGAGTTTGAACGCCGCGGTGTCTTGACGTGAACTCAGCAGAAGTGGGAAAAAGGACTGCACATGCAGAAACTTGATAAAACAGAAATGAGACATTTATACCTGCAGAATAGCAACAACAAGATCCAATCATCACTGTTACTAACCCGATGGATCACAGCAGAATATCAACGACTCCATAAGTTCCAATATGTTGTTATTTAAGCATGATGTATTGTGTTACTGTGCATGTTTAGCATGAACTTTTATTGTGTTACTGTCACATATTTGCATAAGGTCCTTCCACATCTTTCTGTACGAGTGCACAGTTTGCCCAGGCCGAAGTGAGTTCACAGTGACAGAAAAAGAAAGCATGAAAAGTGAAGACAGCATGTGTGAGAAGGATCTGAACGTGAGGAATGTGATTTGACAAGTTGTTTGCATGTGATGAGAGACGGAGAGCTGTTTCAGCATCATATGGAGGTTAGTCCACCAAAGTAAGAAGAATAGATGCTTCATGCTATGAACCGCAGCAGTTATCTGTAAGTGTTCAAAAGGGATTGTGCAGTATGACGGTGGACAAAAAGGAAACAGAAGTTCAATGTCTGCATGGAGTTATGGTAAAGCTAAAAGCACAGCTTGTGTGTATACAATGAACCCTGGTGCAATATGTGATGGAGTGAGACTTTTTGATATCACAACCCATGTTTTCTACATTATATTACCCCTTCAGTGTTACACTTCTATTCAATTGACTCTCCTTTTAAGAAGCCCAGTTTGTATGAGCAGGTTCGAACTGGGCACCAAGACCTTATGTATGTTTATGATGTGTTATGATTGATTATTTGAGCGTAACAGAGAGGGGGTTTAGAGCCCTTAAACTCAGATTGTAATTCAGTTTGAATTCACATGATCCGGATAATAATGGCATACTGTCAGCCAGTTTATTATTCTGTCAGTATGCGTCACATGAAATGCTAATTTGATTTTCAAACAGCATCGTCGTCATTATCTTATCACGCTTGTATTTCTGTATGATGAGAAATACAAGCCCCCCCCCCCAAACACCACTCCGACCGAACGATTGAGTCTATTTAAACAAGTGTTAAATACTTCAGTCGTCAACAACGATAAGAAGAAACTTTGTAGAAGCTGTGATAATTGAGGCAGACTGAAACCTCTGAAATGTTTTTCAGACCCCATATGGTTCACGGTCCTACTTGTGATGTCATCACCTGACTTAAAGAAACTGTGTCCTTCATGTGTCTTTTAAGGAATTGGTTTCTTCAATGGCTGAACTTTAAGCATTCGTGTGTGTTAATGTCACAAGAAATACCTGTTTATGCAACTAACGTACGTCTGTTTTAAAAGTGACTTTCTCAATAAAACTGTAGTGTACTACTGTATATGTGGTCGTGGTGCCAAAGAACTGTGATTGATTGTGATGGGGGGGGGGGGAGAGAGAGAGAGAGAGAGAGAGAGGCTCATTTGTTTATGGGAGGAGCTGATCATTTTTGCTGCAACTATAAGATTCAATTATTCATTTGAGATTCAATTATTCTGGGTATATAAATGAACAAATGACTACACATGCTTGGTAAGTGCATTCAATTCTGTGAAACACTATTACACAAAACGTACAAAAAAGTACACAACATTTGATTTGATGTAGCTTAAACTTTCCTTTTCTTTATCCTCTAAATCTGCCTCATTATTCTCCGTCTGTGGCAACACCGACTCACCACCATGTTAGCTATTAGCATCCTAAATACTTCCAGTAACAATCTGTGGTCTCCACCGACATCATCCAGTCTTCATTGTTTCTACACAAAAATAAAAGTAAAACCGTCCATAATCAACTAGAAACCAAGACACTGAGACTGGAATTAATGCAAACTGAAGAAATCTAATCCCAGCAAGAGAAAGCAGATAACATCGGCCAATATTAGCATATCCAGTGACCATCAGTGTCGGCCAATTTTATCGCAGATATGCACCGACATCACAAGATTTATTCACCAGTCAAATAGCATTTCATTTAAGTTTCATTGTATTACACTAGCACTTCTCTGGCTGTCACCAGCAGAGGGTGCTATATGGATTACAACAAGCATGCTCAGTTACTTTCCAGTTAAGTGGCCATCTTGTCTTCATTATAAATCTTTTCCTCAAGTGTTTGATAACTGCATTTGAGGGATCAACGCAATAAATGTGTATATCTAAATCTATCTCTACAGAGTACATAAATCAAAGGAAGATATCGGCCGATATATCGGTATCGGATTTCTTTGTCTCCTGAATATCAATATCGGTATCATTCCCAAAAATCCAATATCGGTCGGGCCCTAAAAAAACCGGATGAAATCACAACATTTTCTAATTACTGTATCCGTCTTTCTTTTCGTCTGTTGCTAACACACAAGCAAATTGTCCTCCAATTCAAAGGCACAAAGGACGAATGAAATCAATAAATCTGATCATTTCGCAGCTCTAAAGGACCCCCCTGTTAGCCATACTCCCCAAGCGTCTGCAAGTGTCCCGACAACCGTAGCTGTTTGAATAAATGCAACATATGTTAGGGATATTGCACTCTGTGTGTGTGTGTGTGTGTGTGTGTGTGTGTGTGTGTGTGTGTGTGTGTGTGTGTGTGTGTGTGTGTGTTTAATTGTGTTTAGAGTTGGCACGGGTCCCTGTTTCCACCTCCCATCTGTTTACATTGTCATGTGCTTGATGAGGCGAGACCACTCATTTGTCAAACAACATGCGGGGTAGCGTAGGTGGGGATGGGGTGTGTGGGGAGTAGCAGATGACTGTGTGTGTGTGTGTGTGTGGTTGTGTGTGTGTGTTCCGCGGTAACGGGGATAATTAGATAAGGGGGACTGTGTAGCAGGAAGGTTAATGACAGTAATGAATATATTAGTGTAGAGGAGTCAGAGCAGGTTCTCGACTGTTCGGCTTCTGCGGGTTCAGAAAAGGTCAAACACAACAAAAGGTAGAACACTCGAACTATTTTTCATCGAATATTTGAAAGTCTGATTCGTGAAAATATGCAAATCTCTCCAAACACAAACAAACAAAAATCATCGGATCAGTGTCATGTAAATGAAATCTGAATATTTGAACAGAAGAAGTAAAAAGCTGATTGTTATCAGCAATAACACACACACACACACACACACACACACACTCACACACACGTCTATGATCCTGGGAGAGAGAGGGGGTGCTGACTGGGAGAGCCGGGTGTCACCATCTGGAAAGATCAGAGGTCAGAAAATGGGACCACTGGTCACTCTGATGACATCTGGACTGGCAGACTGTCTATCCAAATCCACCTCTTTGTCAGACATACGCACACACACGCACACACACACACACAGTCTGGTGCGTCCGATGGATATCTGTCATATTGTTTGTCATGTCTGGTTTTGACACTGCGATCAAAGACCCAAATCATTTAAGTAATGTCTGGCAAGCTGGCTCATGCTGTGTGTGTGTGTGTGTGTGTGTGTGTGTGAGTGTGTGTGTGTGTGTGTGTGTGTGTGTGTGTGTGTGTGTGTGTGTGTGTGTGTGTGTGTGGCTGAACTGTAACTTTTACAAATACATATCAGAACTCTTGTTATATATATTATTATCAGCTTCTGTTTAATGTGATTTTCTTTTCAGTTTTTCATCTGTTTTGGGGTTTTTATTCGCTTGTGTGAATAACTTTCTAAAAACTCCCATAATGCATTTCTTTTTCTCTTTGCCATGACGACGTTCTGATGTCTTGTATGACACACTTTGAATTGTCCGGTTCTTGAAATGTGCTATAAAAATAAACTTGCCTTTGCTTTTCTTGTATCATTTCTGCTCTTTTAATACAAAGATACTGTTTACACTTTTAACCCCCCCTCCTAAAAAAGCATTCACACAAGCTGAAGTTTACATGAGAGCAGACGGCTGTTTAAATACGCTGCTATTCCACTCGAGCAGGCAAGAGGGCAGCAGCCTCATGTAATACAAGACAGGCTTGCTCTGTTATGTGTATATGTTGTCCTGCAGCTTTACAGTAATGCTGGTTTTTCACGTACATACATGAAAGGAGTCTCATTATTTTAATCTATATCAAAATATTAAGACTGATAAATTATTTGTTCCTGCTTTCGGAGTAACTCCTTGAAAGCAGTGCCAAAGCATACACACGATTAGCTAATTTACTGAACACTGAGGCTACATAAAGCGCAAAAAAGATGGCTGAAACATTGATTGTATCTTCACCTGCGGCTCCGATGTTGTTTTTTTACCTCATAAACAGATTTTATCCTGAAGCACATCATAATAACCGAGTGTTTTTTGAGTGGGTTTAATGAGAATGAAAGCCACTGTCCTGTGCGTGGTACTATCAGCGTTTCATTTCAATTGTAGTAACACGTGGCATGCTATACTTTATATCAGTAAAATGTATTAAATGGTTTCAGAAGACGAGCTGCTCTCACACTTCTGAGAACATTATAGATCAGTGGAGCTGAAGCAGGAAATATATCTAATGACAGTGAGGACGCTTGGGTTCTGTTTATCTCAATGACCGCTCAGTTTGATCTGTAGAAGGACGGGCAGGGATTAGCGACAGTTTTATAATGTGTGTTAATCTGACAGATTAGCTTGATTAGGTTAATCTGAGAACGTTTGCGAATGTGAGCGTTTATATCTCTCTTAAGTATTTTATCTTAGCTCCTTTCAAAGAACAGTTCAGACTGTGTGTTCAAACTGACATGCAGTGTCTGTGAGCGTCTTTGCTGATAAATTGATATGACAGTAGCTGGCGAGAGATGGCGGGGGTTGCCAGGCTGAATTCTTCACAGAGTCTAAACAGTGCTTTGTTGATGTTTCGTCAATAATCTCCAGCTGCAGTCGATGCCCACAGTGTCTCTCTCTTAAACTGAATACCCTCAGACAACACACATCAGTACTCCCGATCGAGAAAGTGTCCCCACTGCAACTCCAAAACGACATTTTGACCCCTAAAAATCAGATCCATCCATGTTGTCTATCTGAGTCAAAGCGTGGAAAACAGATTGTGTGCATTTACATTAATCTATCACCACTTGCAGTCCATCGACATTTGGCTGTGTGTTTGCGCGTGTGTGTGTCTGCACACAAAGCAGGCACCCACTGACATAATGACCCTCCCTGCCTCCGCAACATTATAGAGATCTCGTCCAGAAACTGTATTGACATATCGACCACTTCTGTCACACACGAGAGCAGCCGATATCGACATGTTGTTCACTCAGGAATGTAACCTAGATTTGGTTTACAGAGCAGCTGCCCTCCAGCTTATCACAAACACTGTTACTTTGCTTGAGGTAAACATCAGCAGAGGTGGGTTTGTCCTTCTCACTGCAGGAACAAGACAAAACCTGATAAACTATGTTAAAGTCCTAACTTTGAAAACTTTCTCCTCTCTCTCTCTATGTCTCTGATAGTCAGACCAATATTTTTTTAAATATGTTTTCTCTCTCTAAAAGGTTCTTGTGTAGTCTATACAGAGCGATACTGTAGTTTTTAGAAAACATTTGGATGGACTTTTTAGGGCAATTTCCAGCCATGTACGGCTACAAGTTTGATTCATTAGTCAGTATTCACAAGAGATGTGCGGGTTAGCAACGCAGCCGCTCGCCGTTAGCCGGGGCTGTGGTAGCCATAAACTAGCTGAAGCTCCAGTTAATGGGCCTGCTCTCTCCGCTCTGCTACCCTGATGTAAACAAGCACAGTAAATGGATAGCATCTTGTAGGCGCAGCACGGTTTTGTAGTATTCTGGTCTAGAAAATTGAGATAAAAGTGTGTAGGCTTTGTCAGGTTAATCTGGCAAATCAACCGCAATGTGTAACTACAGGAATGTCGACGTTAAAAGGGAAGGCTGGCGGTGCTAGCACTGCTAACGTTGCACGCATTCTATTTTTCACCTGCAGACAATTTTAGATGAATTGTGCTCAATTCTGAGTGTTTTCTGAATGTTTTCTTACCTTTAGTCAGTCTGTGAAAGCAAATTTAAAATTTTAGGAACATCTAGTATTTACAGCTGAGGTAAGCGAATGAAGGTTTCTCACAGTATGCAAATGTTTATAGTAATCGAACAGTTCACCCAGTACAACAATGTAGTCTTTGATTTGTTTTAGAAGGTTTTGCAAACTACAAAAGAGGTCTTTGGCATATTAGTGGTCCATTTATTTATAGTTTTTGTTTGGGTTCACATGAATTGTTTTTTAAAGTAAATACAAGGAAAGTTGCCAGCCTATTCTTTAATTCATTCTCTATGAACCACCTCTTCTGAAACGGAATAGCTTATAGGATACTGTTTTGTTTTGCTCCCTAAGCAACTTGTAAAAACATACATTTTTCAGATATCAGAAAAGGCTCATTTGCATTTAACTTTGCTTTGACAAATAAGTAAAGTTGCATCTTTAGAGTTTGTGGCAAAAGGTTGATTGAAAAATGTTAAATCTAGAAATGAAATAAAAGATACATGAATAAATTGTGTGGATTCTCTGTTACTTTCTTCTGCTCACTGTGTCACATCAGACTCTTTAAATACAATCTATTACAATCTACGACCTCAATACAACCTATGACACACAAATGACTTCAAACTGATTTATTTTAAGGTCCAGTTCACATAAAAAAGTTTTTACAAGACTTTCCCCCCAAGGACAGTCCCCACACGACATGTAAATTCACGAACACACATACACCATGCCATCCACGACCTTTGACCTTTCACTGTGCCACGACCCCATCATAATGATGTACAGCAAGCTCATCATCTCCATGGTAACATGAACTACTTGCACTGAGCACAGCGACATGGGAGTGTTGTGTGCGTGTGCGTGTGTGAGGGTTTTATCTGAGAAGTGGATGGGGGTGACACACACACACACACACACTCTAATAGGGCTCTCCATCTGTCTATGTAAATCAATCCTGACCTTTGCTGAACTCTGGCAGTGCAGTTTGACAGTTAATCACTTGATAAGTGTGTTGTGCGTATGAGTGTGTGCTTTTGCCTCTGTCTATGTGTGTTTGTGTTTGCGCGAGTGTGTGTGTGTGTGTGCGTGTGCGTGTGTGTGTATAAGCTATTGTTTCACATTTGGTGTAATTGAGTACTGAAAAACAGCAGGCAGCCAAACAATCCGTCAAAATACAAAAAGCATGGTGTGTGTGTGTGTGTGTGTGTGTGTGTGTGTGTGTGTGTGTGTGTGTGTGTGTGTGTGTGTGTGTGTGTGTGTGTGTGTGTGTGTGTGTATGATGGTAGGATGGTGATGCTTTCTGACATTGTAGGTGAATCAGACTGAATCCGTCTAAGCTAAAAGATAATGGACACATAATGTCTGTTTATAAAACCTCTTCATGTGTGAATATCGCGAGTAGCCAACAGTATCATTGTACGGGTGACGGCGCACAGATCATGTCTCTAAGTATTATTCTGCGCGTCTCTCCATTAAGAGCAAGAGGTTCACGGACATGCCATGTTGTGTATCTGCATCTGTTTAAATTATCTGGACATAGTTTTTCCAGAGGTCACATGTACAGCGACATGGCTCCAAAATAACATCATCAAAATACAGCCATTCTGCGATAATCCATATATTGCCACACAACTATGATACATCATCATATCCGAGCTAAAGCACGAGTGATTAATCGGCCAGCCATTAATATTGGCCGATATTAGAATATCCAGTTTATTCAGCAGTCTAATATCATTTCATTTCAGTTTCATTGTATTACACTAGCAGTTCTCTTTCATCAGCAGAGTATGCTTTATGGATTACAACAACCATTATCACCCTCCAGAGTGTCAAGCTGTGATGCAGGTACGTGCACAGTTACTTTCCAGTTGAGTGACTATCTTGTCTTCACTGTATAACTTTTTCGAGGGTGTTTGATAAGTGTATTTGAGGGATTAACACAATGAATGTGTAAATCTATAACGATCTGTACAGATCGAACATAGATCTAAGAAATATCTGTCAATATATATCGTATCGGCCCCAAATATCCCATATGGGTCAGGCCCTAATCTGAAGAATACAAAATGCCTTTTACTTGATGTGTCTATTAGAGGGGTGTTCCTAGTTGGTTTAACGGATAATCAAATTGTCACCGACCAGTGTGAAGGTAAGAAAAGACTCAGAAAACAGTCAAAATTGAGCATAATGCTACATGCATGGCTCTGTAGGTAAAACCTGTAATTTGCTTTGCTGAGTGTGTCAAATGTAACTCAGGTAAATTAGATCATTTAGCCATAAACACACATTAGCAGTGCTAGCACCACCATTATTCTGCCCACCCTGCCGGTTAAAATCAACAAATGTGGTTACGCATTGCTCTGGTTCATGTGCCAGTTTAACCTGACACAACATACATACATTTTTATCTAGCATTTCCAGATCAGAATACTGCCAAACCGCGCTGCTCCTACGAGATGCTATCTGTTCACTGGGCTTGTATACATCCGGGTAGTAGAGCGAGGAGAGCAGGTCTGTAAACTGGAGCTACAGCAAGTTTACTTAAATGTGTTAGTATTTTGCTTACTTGTTTCTGACAATCTGTTCTTTCATAACTAAAAAATACTTTGAGCTAAATCTACTTCTTATGATGGTTAATATATTCTGTTTTTGTTTTTTGCCTCATATTGTGAGTGCGTATGTTGCAATGTTGCTGTCGGACACAATTTGCCAGTATTTCTCTTTTTCAGCATCGTTTGCTTCTGCAGTAAATAAAGTGATGCTGATGTGACTCTCATGTGGTGCTCTGCTGTGTGTGTGTTGTGCAGAGTGAGAGAGAGTAGACAGCAAGAAAAAGAGAGCGAGAGATAAATGCTGCTGTCGTGCTGTGCGGTGCGCTCCGTCACTTTGATAAATCTCACAGCGGGCTGACGACACCTGCTGACAGCACACTAAAATCTGATTGGCTGGAACAGCTCCAGGTCAGGAGGATGCTAATGGATATGATGTGGACAACAAACCGCACACAGCATTGCGCACACGCCAGATACACATGACCAAATAGGTCACACACACATGAAGAATATCATGCACACGCTCATACAGTATCACCTTCTTATCTGACATTGTTTATATCATTAACGTGGCAATTTAAACTAACGATAGAGTCCTCTCCCCGTCACATGATAATCGATTAGCTCATTAGGAATTATTTTACATAACGTTTATGATTCCTGGTAGACAATCAGACTGGAAATAATGAATCCTGGAAACACGTGATTTACATAAACAGCTGCATTTACATAAAGTACAAACTGTGAACGTAAATAACTAATGCAAGCACATCAAGCACATATTCCGTCTTCAGGCCTCTCCATGCACACACACACACTTACACATTATATCCTCTGATGTCTGTTTTGATTTGTGGTTTATCATGTAGGTCAGGATGGCGCACGCTCTATCTGTTCCCTTTGTGCCTCCTCTGAGCATCACAGATCGGTCACCAAGCATTAAACATGGGCTGATTTTTTATTTGATTTGAGGGAAATCACTACTTATGGAGAAAGAAGCAAGGGAAAAAAGGCAGGACTGGAACAGAGAGAATACATCATGAGGGAAACATCAGTGAGAGTGGTGGTGAGGAGATGGAGAAAGTCATGGTGTACTGGATGATGAAACGCTGCTGCAGCCTCGACCTTTGAAGAGCTGGTGGAAAAATGTAGGGACAACTTCAAAAGAGCAGCATGAAATATACAACACCATCACCACCAATACTGCTGCTGCTGCTGAGGCTGGAGGAGCTTGTACCTCCAGGTGTGCCGTTTTTTTTTTCCACCTGCTTGTTTTCTTCTCTAAACCTTTGATATTTTTCTTCACAGGTCGGATAAGGGTTGCTTCCCCCCAGATGTGAAACGCGAGCTGTTGGAATACAGATTGTTGTCTTTTTGTCCTCCTGAACTTTGGCTTTTTCACGGCTGTGTTTTAAAAAAAAAAATCAGTTGTTTGAGAGAAAAATGACAGAATCATACGCACGACACGGCTCTTCTTTGTGTCTCCCTCCCCTCTTTAAATCCATCTCTCCCTTCATCTCCTTCCACGCTTCACATCCTTCACTTGCCCTATCTGTTATCACCTTACCTTCTCCTCCTCCCCCCTGCACTGCTCCGTGTGTTTGGGTGTGTGTGTCCTTTCCTTCTTTCTGTCCATCTATCTGTCTCTGTGTGTGTGTGTGTGTGTGTGTGTGTGTGTGTGTGTGTGTGTGTGTGTGTGTGTGTGTGTGTGTGTGTGTGTGTGTGTGTGTGTGTGTGTGTGCATGGCTGATGCAGATGAGACAGTGATACATGATTTGCTGCGAGTCTTTCTGTCAGAGGACATCAGATCATCAACCACACACACACACACACACACACACGTAAGCAGGCAAACACACATACACATATGCAGACACACACATATATACACACACGGCGTCTGAGGAGGAGATAAGGGAGTCTTTGAAGGTGGAAATTAGTTTTGGCGCCTGGCTGCTCCTGTCTTGCAGGTCATGTGACTAAATCCTCCAGTCGCACCAACATAAACTGATAAGGCAGCTACTCTGTGAGTGTGTGTTTGTGAGTGTGCATTTGTGTGTCCTGCTCGCTGTATGACTGTGCACATTTACCTGTAGTGCATGCACTGAACGATGCGAGTGTGTGTGTGTTTGTGTGTGTGTTTATGGATTCCATTTATCCAGTGTTCGTCTCTTGTGGCAGGGCGAGGTAATTGGTGGCAGATAAACAGCGCTTAACACACACACACACACACACGGACACACAAACACACACGCAGTAATCAGAGGGGATTTACAATGTGTAGTTTGGAGCCTAATTGCTCTTCAGGTCCCTGTGAGAGTGCTGCCAAAGCCATTAGCCGCTGCTATTCTCAGAGTGTTCAGTGTGTCGCTTGAGTGTGTGTTTGGTCTCTTGAAAATGAGCGTGCACATCACTCCAGTGTATTTATGCATGCATGTGTGTGTGTGCCTTTATTTGCTTCTCATTGGTGCGCGCGCGCCCGTAGCTTTAGTGTTTTTCTCGTCGACTTGGCTTTCCTCCAAGCCTGAAGAGCTAATTGGAATTAGAATAACATTCCTCAAAGGCCGCTCGTTTAGTGCCGGCGCTGAGTGCTAACGACCAAGTAGCGGGTGAGAGGAAGGCGGGAGAGAGCGCCCTAACGATCGGCGCTAACAATGTTTTATTCTGATTTTTAATGAGGGGTAATCACTCAGCTGGAGAGGAAGAGCCGAGGAAAAAAAAATCAGGAGAGAAAGTGGAGGGAGGGATGGAGGGAGGAGGAGAGGAGTGAGGATGAGAGGTGAGGAGGAAACAGTAATTATCTCCTCTCTGAGCTGTGAGTCACAGCCCGTCTTGCGGTGTCTCTCTGGGAAATTAGAGACGCACACTAACCACCTTTATTCAGAGTCAGTGCTACCTGACAGCAGCAAGAGAACAAAGCAGAGGCCCTTTTGTTTAGTTATCAGGATATTTAAGTGATCAAAAGAACAAAAAGCGCAGACACGGCTACATGCATCCACTTAATGGTGCCTTCAGGGCTCCACTGGAGGATTTCCTAACTAAAACAAAGTTACTTTATAAAAACGTATTTACTAAAGCCTGGCCTTCTACAATTATACTATAACAGACGACAGACAGATGACAGACTTGTGAATTAGACTCGAATAGTGTAGTTTCATTTCTGAAAAGTGCAACATGTTTTCAAACCCTGTTTCTTTTTTCTTTCAAGAGTCGGAAATCGGGCGGAGAGAGAGTGGGGTTTGACATTTGGTAAAGGAGCGACAGGTCCGAGTTGAACTTGGGCCGCCCACTTCGAGGACTGCAACATGGGGTGCAAAAACTAACCACTCGGCCTCCGGCGCCCCTAGAAGTCAAAGGCTCCCAATAATGGGTCATTTCTTGTTATTTATTTTACCTAAAAGGTGAAAACAAACTCCCACACAAAAATTGGGCAAAAACGTTTGTGACATATCTGTGCATTTTAGACAGCGCTCTCTCTTTTTGCTTGGTTTATATTACTGCATGGAATCTACCATGTAGATACGCTGTAGTGTCCTACACCGTCGTGAGCACTACAGACTTTTGCATTGGTGCATCTGCGTAGCTCTTTAACATACCACCTGTAAATAGTGGCTGGCATTTGCATCTGATTTCTAAGCTCGCTATATCACCAGTTACTGGTTCCGCCACATTCTCTGCTTGTTTGTGTACAGGAAACCATGGCAACTGAAACCAAGCATAATATGTTGGAGTTGGAGATGATAAATATTGAGCAGAAGTTGACTGTCTTGTGGGGTTCTTCCTTCATCAGAATATCGAAAATAAACAAGTGAATTTTGAAAACTGCGGAAATGTTGTCTTAAATGCAGGAAATACGATGCTACCAAGTGGTCCAATCACAGAGCCTGTGGCTGCATCATTTTGACGCTTAGTGCATAAGTACAGGGCTACGTGAACCTACGGTTTATGCTACAGTGTAGATTGTACGCAGAAGCACAAATCAGGCTTCAATCTGTGTGTTTATATCATATTATAATCGCAATACTGAACCATGTTATCCCAAATTGCATCGTACAGGCCTAGCAGTGAGTTAACAGCATGTAATGCATGTTGTTTACTGTACCAGCACTTAACAAAAACACTACATTTTCCCATCCAGACACAGAGAACAGAAAAGCCCACAAATTCATGGACCATAAACCACTGACCAATTAGGCTTTTTAAATCCAGGATCCCACAGGGAAGCCATCAAAACCTGCAGTTTAACATCTATCATCGACGGACTGTAAACTGTTAAGATTCTTCACTGAGTCCAACTGAGCAATACTCAATATATAGAGCACGGGGAAGGTTAGAGGGGGGAGGCAGCTGGAGAGATTTGCAAAACAGAGTGAGAGAGATGGTGAGAAGAAGGTAAGGTGTATAGGACAAAAGAGGAGAGGCACGGATGGAGAGACATTTGAATCCTCAGAGACCCAAAGAGAGAGAGAGATGGAGTGATGAGTACGGCAGTAGTGGAGTGTGAAACAGATGCTGCTCAGTGGAGAGTGAGAGGCCAATGGTGCTTGTAGAGTGCTTAGAAAGGGCAAAGGCTGAATCGATTCACACACAAATCTGAACGGTGTGTGTGTGTGTGTGTGTGTGTGAAGTGGAGGGGATGGGAAGGGGGTTTAAAATAGAAGGGGGAGGAGAGTGAGGTGAGTGATAGTGGCAGGGGAGACGTAGAGGTGGAGATGGATCAGGAGAGAGATGGAGGCTGATTATTGCTGAGCACTGACAGAGTAAAGGCCCCATGGGTATGATACTAACACACACACATGTACACACACACACATACTGACACAGACACACACAGGGTCTTCAAGTAAACACATGGGCTTACACACTCTCCCACAAAGTGATGGAGATGGAGCTGCCAGAATGTAATGCAGTTAAAGCCCCATTTTCGCAGCCATATCCACTGAACGTCTGCTCCCCCCCCCCTTCCGTCTTTCCTCCCCTGATCGTATTTAACTCCCAGCCTAATTCTCAGTCATCCTCTGTTCTTACCTCCTCACCCTCTCTCCCCCAAACCTCCCCTCCTTCTTTCATCTTTCTCTCCCTCCCTCCCTTTCTCCCCCAATTCTCTGCTGCTTACTTTATCATAGCTTCTCTCCACATGAGGGGATTCTCCGGACCCTCGGAGCAGAAAATGGAGGCTAGTGGAGAGAGACAGCAAGAGATAAAAAAGTAAAAAAAAATCACAAAAATATGTCGAACAAACACACGTGTACACACAGGCATACATACCGTATAGTAATAATAATGGATGTAGAAACACAGAATGTTGTTATTGAGGAAGTGTTCACTTTAGTTAGTCTCTCATCTTCAGTTTCCTCTCCAGAGTCAGATTAACATGTGCAACTACAGTTTACAACCACAGCTTATTCACACAAAAATCTAAGTTCCACAGGCCTTGATTTTTCTTTGCACTCAGGCATTTTATAAAGCTCAACAAAAGTGCCAAATATTTCCTCTATGAGCAAAAGCAACGGGGGCGCGATTCAGGACATGCAAACTTACATGAGGTAGACTCCTCTATCTGCAGACGGCAGCCCGTGTCATCTTCTAAGTTTGTTGAAGTAGATTTTTTGAAAAATTGACAGCACTACTGTACAGTGATATTATCGTTAATCGTTGGCCACAAAATGCGTAACATATCTTGAGTTACCCTGCCATGAGGTTTGATCATGTGTTACCCAAAGCGCCCTGTATGTCTGTGACTCCTGACTGCTTTCATATAAACGGGGCAGAGTAGGCTTCCTGTTGGATTACCAGCCTCAGAGGGATCTAAGAGTTACGATTGTTTAAATTAAAACCACAGCACAGAGACAGAGGTGAGCACTAGTCCCATCAATGTCAGAAACATTGTTCCTTCACGTCATAATGCAGCTTTTTTTACTGCACAAATACTGACGGTAAAAGGATCTGAAAATAACTAAGTAATCAGATAATGGTGCTGAGCTCCCATTATAACTATGAAGAAATAAAGACATGCACTATGTGTACTCATAATGTTTTCATCCACAGTATTTCTGTTTTGTTTGTTCCAGTTGATTGTGAGTGAGACACTGAGTTAGAGTTAGGAATAAAGCTTTGGATTAAGTACAGCCAAAAATCAATGAAATAAATGGACGATGTTTCACAGTCTGACAAAAGGGACGGGATGGGGGACTAACAGAGTTTTATCAGAAGAAAAGGATTATGGAAATCAGGTTGTGATCTGCGGTGCGGTAATCCCTGCCGCAGCGAGCAATCCCATAAAAAGTGTTAGTGAGATTAACCAGCAGATTAGCCACGTATCCACGCACATATTTAACTGATTAAAACCCTTGAAAATCCGGACTCTGGGGAGGAACTGCACCGTTTAGGATCTGTATCCGCTGTTAGCTATTTCCTCCGGCATAATTATGGAAAATTTTGTGTGTTGCCTTCCTATAGTGAGTGTGTGTGCGACTGTGCGTGTGTGTAGTTGCAGAGCCAAGGCTTAAAGAATAAAGACGAGGGATTAACATGACCCAAGAAGGTGACAAAGGAGTTTTAATTTCCTTTGCATCCTGATGATTAATGAGAAAGTTTCTTATTCCCTTTATTTCCATCTAATTGTGGAGGATAAATGAAGCACTTGGGATTAAAAGAGAAACAGAGAGGGAGACAGAGAGGGAGACAGACAGCCTATATGTGTGTGTTTAGTCCCTTGCGCTTGGCATTAGTTTGAATGATTCATGGTAAAGGTAATCAATGTCTCTGATCAGCAGCCTACTTCATAGTTATCAATTCAGCGGTCGATACATGAAGTGCTTTCAATCCCCCAGAGTGAAAACAGCCCTGGAGCTGTGTGTCTGAAAGTACTCACTGACTTTCTGATCAATCCCACACGGATGGATGAGAGTGTTTGAAGTTATCGAACGTAAACACGCTCAGTTTAGACTCATAAATCACACATTTTGAAGAAACTTGTCTTGCTATCAGAAAAACATTTTTTTTTTTAAACATGTCTACTACATGGCTGATTCTCTCTCACAGTGATTTGTTCGGCCTTAATAAAAACATTTAACTTTTGTGTAGTGAAGGTATGAAATTGTGAGGTTAATATTCAGGATAAAAAACATTTCAAAACTCTCTTACTGTACACACTCACCTCTCGGACACTTAAACTCATCAAAGTTTGAATAGAAAGTTATTCAGATTCTTTAACCGAAAAACATCAGCAAATGTGTGGCCAAGAAGTTTTCTCAACACAAGGATTGAAGTTCATATTCACATTTGTGTAGAATAAGGCATCAATGAACAGTACTTATTAAATTGTGTCATGGTTTAAAGCATTTACACACGCACACGCACACACACACACACACACACACACACACACACACACAAGAGATGTTTGGCACATTTTGGGATTCAATATCTTGCCCAAAGACACTTTGACATGTAAAAGTAAGAAGCCCGGGTAGCTATACCACTGGAGAGGAAAATGCTAACACATCATTTCCATACATTATTCTTGATCATAACAAAATGTATACAAAAAGTACACAACAATATTGCTAATCACAATCAACATGTCAACAGAAAGCATCTGTTGATTTACTCTTCAACAAGACTGTTACACTACAAGAGTTGAATATCCTACTTTATGGTGCAGAGTCAAAGTCCCTTAGTACAAGAATCAGCAACACACAATTGCTACTAGCTAGCCAGCTAGCTACCTGCGAACACAAGCTAGCGCTAGCATGAAGCACACATCACCTGTCAAAACTAGCTTTCATTCAGCTGACGTTGCTCACTTACTTTATGCAGCTCTTCCAAACAGTTTTCTTCTTAGTCCTCATTGTTGTCCTCAGAGTCCTCCATATTGTGGCAACACAACATCACCCCCTGGTTAGCTATTAGCATCCTCATCACTGATAACAGCAGCCAGTGATCGCCGCCGTCCACATCATCCTGTCCCTCTCTCTGGTTTATAAAACATAGGCCGACATTTATCAGTAAATCAGAACGAACTTATTATATTTCAATTATTCTGATTCGACACTTGTAGTAACTCAGAAACTGTCAGGTTGAGGTTTGTTTGTTTCCCACAAATTCAGTCAGACGCTGAAGGCAACACAACGAACCCACCAATCAAATCACAGAAGCCATTACCACGCGCGTCACTTGAACGTCATTATATAAATGTAAAGTATGATTCATATGATTTTAATAATATGAATGTCTTTTTATGAACATATCACTGTTTTTATTTTATTTTTGGGGGAGGGGCATGTGCTATTTCTTCCCATCCATGATTTTATACATTTTTGAATAAACTACTAAACTTTAATAATCTAGTTCTCAGACATAGAAACCAAAAACACCTGAGGAATTGAGGGTGTGTCATTGTATTCATTATAAGTTTATCTCAATTTAACCATTTTGTGAGGTTTCCATAAAATACCCTACCTCCTCTTTATAATCTGATTAATAATTAATCTGACATTTCACAAAGGCAGTCAACAGTCCCCTTAACTTTACAAACATATCCTGTTTTCCTTTTCTTATACACATGTCACTTTCTCCATTAACACAGAGAACATGACTGCTACATACTGACTTTGTGGCTTATTTTGACTCATTTTAGTCACGCCAGAACACTCCGGGATTTCTCAATAATGAAGGCTGTCCACCTTGTGTACCCGTGCTTGTGCGTGTGCATTAACTATACTATGCCGAAGCACACCTCTTCCAAGCGTGCCAGGGCCAAGGAAGTGTACTGTGTGCTTGAACACGGATCGGAGCACTCACACTAGTCAGACGAACTGGACTTTAGGGGTGAAGTGTGCTTAGGCACAGTACGGATTGCCTAGTGTGAGTGCGCCCTTAGTCTTCGTCCTGTTAGGTTGCCTCTCATTATTGTTTGCAGGACATAAACCAAATGTGAATTAGAGTACTGCAGATGTGCAAACATTGATTTCCAGAATAACAAATGATCCTGTTCCCTTTTCAAAGACTCCTTTCAGATCTATAATGTAATTCTATATTAAAAATTGTACTGTTAGCATCATCAAACTGGACATATATAGACATATGCTTTGACAAAAATAAGTCTTGTTTAACCTGACTGATCAAAGAGGGACAAAGTTTGCAGCTATGATCACCTGTAAAAACCTAAAGGACACACTGACATGACTTTACCTGCATCCAGCTATGACTCTGAGACGACATGGCAGAAGTGGATTTGTTCTGTAGAGAGTTTGCCTCTTGACAGGTAAATATGATTTATATTCTCTTGTGTTTAGTGACTAAATGAGGCTTGTTGAGGATGTAGATCTTAATTAAGACTCAGTGACTCTGACAGGGAACGTCTCAGCAGCTGCAGCCTCTCTGGAGGAAGGGGAGGCTGGGTGGATTTTTAGCTGCTGGTGGCGACTGATGTTTTTTTTTTCTTCAGTAACTCCAACTGACAGCCAGCTTCAGCTGAAGATGCATAATAAAGATGGAGAAGCCTCACTCGCAGTCTCGCACACACGTACAGGTAAGCACACATACACAAACATGCACACCCCTTTATCTCTGTCCTATTGAATAACTCTCTGATGCTTTCCATATTCCATGCGAGGGATTATTACAGCTTACCCACAATCCCCAGCAGCTGATTATCCTGCGTGTTGACAGGACAGAGTTGTGCTATCGCCCTTGCGCAGCAGTCAGCTGTGTGTGTGTGTTTTTTCTGTGTGCTGTGTGTGTGTATGTGCATGTATAAAAGAGAAAAAGGCGACTGTATTAAATGTGTGTTTGTGGATTTTCATATGTTTGTATGTGAAGAACGAAAGCAAAGATTTATTCTGCATTTATAGGCGTACCAGTGTGAGAGAGATGCATTATTTTCTGAGTGTGTTTGTGTGAATGTGTGTATTTGTGTGTGTGGGGGGGGTTACCGCTCAACCTGGCAGGTGTTTATGGTTGATACCTGCAGCTCCAGCAGTGCTGATCACCCCAGCATGGCACCTCACCTTGGGAGGGAGACAGCTCTAAGCTCATTAGCACACACACATACACACAGGTGCAATGCACAGTGGGCTACCTGGAAAAGGTTGGGGTAAAAAAAAAGGGAGGGAAAGAGGAAAAAGGCAAATAAACTCGAGGGAGGAGAGAAAAAGATTATTTCTGAAAGAAGAGAAGTACAAACGCGTGAAAAACAAAGAGGAAGATGAGGGGAAGGAGGGAACAAAAAGAAAAAAGAAAAGGGGGAAAATATTTTGGTATTTGGAGACTTTGGAGTACAGAAGGAGGGAAACATAACAGAGACAAGAAGGTGGAGGAGGAGGGAAAGGTAGAGAGAAGAAAAGAGGAGGAGGAGGAGGCTTAAAGACAGAGCAGGATGTAATGGTTTAACACACCTGGTTTATTCATGCTGGCAGCTGCTGCACTCTGCTTATCCCCTGCTCATGTGTGTGTGAATTCAATTTAATCTGAGTCCATTGTAGCTTTAGCTTCCTTTTACATACTTGTCAAAGTGAATCCAGTCATGAGTAAATGCAGCAGAACAAAATGCTTAAAATCAAACAAATGATTCATATTTAAGATCTAGGATATCACAAAATTCTCAATATGGGTCAAACTACTTTTGTAAAAAAAAAATACTATGGTCCATCTTGCAATCAAAGATCCTGTAAGTGCTACTTCGAGACTAGAGGAGCAGTAATAAATAATTTGTGATAATGATGCAGTTCCTGTCCGCTCTTCGAAGGTTTTCAAACAATGTTTTGGTTGTTTGAATGTTCATCCCATAAGTTTGCTGTTTTCGATCACTTGGGCTTCTTTTACAAGCAGTTCACAAAATATAATTCAGTGGACTCCTTCTGTCAGACAGGATCCAAAGAAAGTACTGGAGAACACGAATCACTTAAAGCTAATTTATTTAGGTGTGAAGGACTAACGCTTGGACACTCTACGTCTTCCTCAGAGACAAACAGTACAGGTACAGATTTGAAAAAGCTAAATACACTCCTACTCACAGCGAGACATCATTCATTGGTTAATGAAAGCGGGAGGTAAGCAGGGCAGCCCAGTCATACAACCTCCCATCCCAAATGTGTCAATATTTACAATATAAACTCTATTTATGAGACAACAACTATTTATTTGTTCTCGTTTTTTAAATAACTTTCTATCTTTTTCCACTGACTAGTCTTTTCATTAGTCTGATCGTTTTGTTTTGTTCTGCGTTTAATATCAGTCTGATTAATATCTGAGTTAGATTTTTATTTCATATTAAAGCTGTTACGTATCATTCTGTATGTGTTTATGTCGTTTGTGTACACGTTGCTCCGAACAAATTGCCTCCAGAGGGATTAATAAAGGACTTGGATTCATTTGAATAATTGAGTTTCCTGCCATTGCACACTGATGATTATGTCAAGGGGTGATGAAGAGCAAAAGAAGAGTTAAATAAAGTATGAATTTTTAGACTTTGATGTAGCATACAATAGCATCAGTTTATGTGTCTGCTGAATGTGTGAATACAGCTGTATGCTAACAATGTTGCTTCAAGTTTGTAATAATCATTTAGGGGTTTTACCATTAGGCAATCACCCGGAGCCTCAACCAGAAGGTCAGGGGTTCAATCCCCAGCTCCTGCAGCCACATGACCAATGTGTCCTTGGACAAGATACTTAACCCAAAGTTGCTCCCGCTGTTTCGTTGGCGTCTTGCGTATGTGTCTGAATTGGATTAGTTACTTCTGATGGCCACTTTACATAGCAGCCTCTGCCATCAGTGTTTGAATGGGTAGGTTTGACATGCGGTGTAAAAGGGCTTTGAGTATTCAGAAGATTAGAAAAGTGCTATACAAGGTGAAGTCCTTTTATCATATGTGTGTAAAGCTTGTTCTGCTGCACAAAAATGGACTTGTTCTGAACGAAAACAACTTAAAATGTCAAAGAACGTCACCGTATTTCTAATAATCAATCAAAAAAAATCTATACATCCTTTAAATGAGTTATTAAGTGATGAAATGTTGAAATGAACTTTCTTATAAATTAAATTAGTCACCTCACTTGAATGCACATTATTATTTTTCACTTCAGAGAGGTCCAGTACTTCCAGTCTTTGATATACAGGATGTGCAAGACTCATTCAGCCAGGGGTCAAGAACATCATGAACACATGAAATGATGAATGAAAATTAAAAAATATTGACATCAATAATATATCTTACATATACGCTTCATCATACAGGCATTTGAATTTCTGTGTTATATGGATTCAGGATTGTTTCTTATTTCTTACTCAGCCTAAAATCCTCAAACACTGCTCCTTCAAAGTGAGCACGGCCAGAAATGTTACTCATGTCCTGACCTGGTCCTCACAAATGTAGAAACACAAGTACGCTCACATCCATACTGTACACATAAGCTGAGCAGCGTTGAGATAAATAGGATTAGGGATTTGGGAGATTTAGGGGGGAATAATCCGTCTGTGTATCGGAGAGAGGCAGCAGCGGTGATGATCAAAAGAGAACGCTGTGATTCAGAGCTCAGAAATCTGCGGATAGACTGAAAACTTGGTGTGACATTTTCTCCTTTTTTTCTCTCTCCAAGGATCAGCTTTCATTTTGTCACTGTGACTGCTGTAATTGCCACATAATCACCTCATTCTGCACAACGTTGTCAGTGTTTGTGTTTGTGTGTGTAAGTGTGCGTGCGCGACTAGAGCCAGGGATAGACAGAGAATTATATATTCACAGTAATTAATCAGATTTACAGTTTACATCAGGGAAGAGAGAGCTTGTCTGTTTGTTGTGGGTGTTAGTTTTAAGCAGGGGATTGGACTTGATTATTTAACACACAGTTGATTTGAACAGCTGCTGTGTTCTGTATTATCTATACCTCCATATCAATACTACATATAGTAAAAAAAAACACACACAAACACTCCCTTTAAACCTCTCTCTCTCTCTCTCTCTCTCTCTCTCTCTGCAGACTGAATCATCCAAGTGGAGTGGGCCACCCAGCTTCTTCATTCTTCACTTTTACCCACTTATCCGCTCTTCAGGAGCACAAGTGGCCGGACCCTAAGAGCTATATAGAGAAAATAGAGGAACTAGGAAGCAGGAATCGTTTTGACGGGAAAACAAAGATACAAAACTTAAAGGAAGCTTTATTCTCTTTCCAGAAAAGTCTGAGTAAATGCAAAGCCAGGATGACTTCTTTCAACCTGAGATACAACCACCTGACCATCTCATTCATTGCTGCTTGTTTGATTTTATATTGAGTTGCATCAAAAATTCGATAAGGCAATATATCATCTTCCTGACTTTATATAATTATCAAATCGCTGCTCCTGAATTTCAATATTATGATTTAAAAAGAACTACAGCACTCTTACAAAAAGAGCGGGATAATGTTGACCAGCGATGGAAAGTAGATAAAGAATGAAGCAGTGAATAAAAACATTAACCCTGCACTTACCCATTTTAGGGACTTTTATTATTCTTCAGTCAATAAGATATTGGACCTGCACAAGAAATACAACTGCAGACTTTCACTTTCAGCCTTTGAGAAGGTTTATAAGTATATAAGAGATTCAAACAAATGTACAAGTTTACATTGGGGGTTGGAAAGGTGATGATTGATGATATCACAGGGGAACTCATAATGTGATACAATAGAAAGGCTATCATACATGTCACACAATAAACGGATTAAATGAAAAATACAAGATGCTTCTTCGGATTATTCAGAGTTTCCTCAACCGTTGCTAAAGTACCATTCAAGAGGTACTTTAGGACTGTACGAAGAGTTGTGTTCACAAGCACGGGCCAATACAAACTTCTCCAACTGGGGCCCTGACTTCTGCGGGGTTTGCAGGAAGTTTGAGTGCATACACACAAAGGTTCATCATTTGTTAACCGTTACTGTTGTCACTATTCACGTCTACTTCTAAAAGTAAAGTAGTCAATCAAAATAATGTCATGGCATAATATTTAACCTTATAAAGCAAAAGGACTCTTAAAAACAAAACAAAAAGAAACTGTAAAATAAAATGTCTTTGAATCTTTATATTTGTATAAATATTTAAAAAGCACATTTGTTCTTTTAAAGCGGTGAGGAGAAGAGGAGGAGGAGAGGGTACACGAGAGCTCTCGCTGCTCGAGCGTCTCTGCCACCCGTGCACAAGGTACTGAAACAACAGAAAGGAAAACAAATATATATATAATACAAATATAATAATAGTAAAAATAATAACGGTTGAGCAAATTTTTGATTCAATAATCTAACCAATAAGATCACTTTTAGACAGCGAACGCTTTTAGGACATCAACTATAGCAATTTCAAAAGTAAACAATGCTGCTAGAAATGGTTCAAATGTCTGAAAGGTGCGTAAAATACTAAATCGTTTTTTTTTTTCAACTGTATTTATAATTTTTCCATATTTACAAAGAAGTGTTTTGTTTTGTTTTCCTCTCAGGTTCTAAAAAGCTGACAACAATACAAAATAAACAAGCTACTGAAACATAACGGAAAGGAAAAAAAATATTTATGCATTAAATTCTGAGAGTCCTGAAAAAGTCTTTAAATGTGTTTTGCCTAACCAAACCATCTAAAAACATCGTGCTCAAACAACTATTCTAGGATCACACTCTACTACCTGATGGGAGAATGTCAGCGACTTCTATGCACACAAATTGGGCCATAATGATTACTGTGATGGCCACCTAGTTCAGAGAATTTAAGTCTCTAGTATAGCATTTATTTGTGTTGGAACAAAAATTAATGGCTGTGAATCATTTTGTCTCTAAGGACTGTGAGCTGGTGGAGAGAGAGAGGGAGGAAATGGTCCTGGGGATCTATGTCATCCAGGAGAGGAGGTCTGGAGCAGGATCTGGAAGACGTGGGGATAGTCAAAGAGGGACTTGTGGTCCTCTGTGATCTGATCGTTGCCTGTTCCTTCACTGTGCTACTTGGATTGATTTATTATCTGGACCGGAGCTACCCAACACCTTTGATGTGTTCAAACTTAAGATGTATGAGTAAACATCAGAACAGAATGAAATGATTTTGGATGATTCTTCTTCATACATAATGTCCATTTGTCCCTTTTAAAGCATTTTTATCCACATTTAAATGTTGCTGTTCAGCATCTGGCAGGCTGCAGAGGACTTTCACATGCCAGCATCAGACGTTGTCTGGATTGTTAACTTGTACAGTAGTAATACATGACCATTTCCTGTTGTCAACGTTAGGTTCATTGGTGACTCGGTGACTCTTAATTGCCCGTATGTGTGAATGCGAGTGTGGCTGGTTGTCGGTCTCTTTGTGTCAGCCCTGTGATTGAGTGGTGAAAAGTTCAGGGTGGACCCCTCCTCTCGCCCAATGACAGCTGGGATCATCTCCAGCCTCCCCTTCGACCCCACATGGGAGAAAGTGGTATAGATAATGGATGGATGGAAAAATTGCCAGCAAACTCCTTCACAGTGAAACGTTGCTAAATTAATTACAAAGCTCAATGAGACCAACCATTAGCCTAAGTTCCTCCTGCTTACAAGGCTGCTCCTCTAAAGAAACCGTTGAATTTATCCTTGATGGATCCAAGAGATGTTTTCAATGCCGTCAGATCGAGTTCTTCCGCTAACCCCAAAGAAGTCAAAGAACACTCCGGTTACAAAAAAAAACAAACCACATTTATTGTCTAGATATTTTAATCATTTCAGATTAGCTAGAATTAAGACCATTTAGTATTTCTCCTGATTAGACGTTTCTTTTTCATGTAAAAGACGTACAAAAACAGTTAATTCTAAAGCATGTCCTGTAAGAAAAAAAACAACATATATACATTTTTACAAACATTCAACAGACAGATAAAAAAAATGAAGCACAATGTCATGAACTGAAGGAGTTTCAAATGGCTGAAACACAGCAGCATCTTCAATACCCTTCTCTAGAAAACTATCCTGACAAAAAAAAAAAAAATGTAAAATGTTGTTCATGAAGTGAAAGACAACATAACACAGTCGTTACTTTTAAAGGCAATGTCACAAATGCTCCACATTCAAGAATAACAGCAGAAACACATGGAAGTGAAAAGAAAGGCAATAAGATCAAGTTTGTTGATTTCATCTTGTCGAAGTTAATTTACTCATCGGGAGGATCTTTGTCGAGGGATAGTGTCTCTTTTTACGAAGGAGGAACGACCGTCTGAACAGTGAGACTTGACTTGACGTGTTTGATAAAGGCAGGGTCAGAGGAGAAATGAATACCCGGCCATTCATCTCGACTGTCATGACCTCATCCAGTGAATTTGTATTGAAATAGACCATAAGCAAAATAACAATACAAGCACTGGCCATGGCTAGACTCCAATAAGCTATTATTAAATTTGAAGCTTAATCCTTTTCTCAATAGTTCAGTGATGGTGTGAGAGTGAAGATGGGGCTCGGTCACTGGTAGATGTTACACACAATGTGTCTTAATTTGGAGGAGCTCCTGCATGACGGCTTATGTTGCTTTTGGAGTAGAAACAGGTACACTAGGAGAGGAGAATATCTATTCATTCACTTACAAACACTTTCACTTCCGTCAGGTTTCCACTAATGTCTCTAAAACAGAAACAGCAGAGTTAAGACTTTTATAACGGCATCTTAATTATTAGCTCCTGCTCTGGAGCTTATTTGGTTTGGTATGCTAAATGTTTTTCTGAGGTACGTCGATGAAGAAGAATGAAAGCATACTTTGCTTTATGATCAGGGTCAAACAAACCCATCACATTAAACATGGCCTCCAGTATGTTTTCAACTGTTGTGACGTTATTGTGTGTGTTTGCTGAGCGTGTAGGTGGGCGGCTACCACTACAGTGCAGATGTTGAGGATAAGACTTTCTGTTAAGACAGCAAAAGGTACTTTTTCAGACAGTGTAGGCGTATCAGAATAGCAAGCTGAGGTTCTGAGGTCAGAGTCAGAGCTGAGAGAGAGCGACAGGCTGTGGGCATTATCTGTCTGGAACAAAATACAAACGGTCACGTTCTGCAGGCTGTAAAAGTTCTTGTCCCCCCTCCGCCTCTCCGTTATATTCTCAATCTTTACGCACGTTTTCTGGCGGCTATTTGTCCACATATTCGACCACCTTGTTTGAGTGTTCGTCTCGGCAGGTGGCACCCAGTCAAGAGTGTTTTAAATTCTGATGTCCAGCGGAGCTAGTCCCAGTCTAAATAGCACAGCGCCCCCTTTGGTTCAGTCATTGTTGGGTCCCTGTTACTGATCCCAGTGCAGTTTGTAGCAGAAATCAGGAGAGACACAAAAATCCAAACAGCTGCTCTTCTGTCATTAACATCCAGCTGGTATTAGTTCCTCACTGACATGGCGCTGCGTACACAGGCAGAGTAGATGTCTGCATGTGCACGGTTTGTCTCCTTTCTTTGTCTCTGCCCCAGATGTAACAGAAAAAACTGTGCCATCAAGGTCCCTCTTTGTCTGCACTTTCTGGCTCCACGTGAATGTTTCTGGAAATATGTCAAGTGTGTTGGAAAGTGTTTCTACGCTTTCTTCCCATATTTCTAGTAGATGACCTCATAAACTGTGGCCTTTTTGTCCCCTGAACCGGTGACAATGTACTTGTCGTCCACAGATATGTCACAGCTCAGCACCGAGGATGATTCTTTCGACTGAAAAGAAAGAAAGAGAGAGAAGTCAGCGGCAAAATCAGAGAAAATGTCTTATAGCCTACAAGAAGAACATGACATTTCTTCTGAAATCAAAAGTTTTGAAAGTGATCCCTTATCTAATATCAAGTAATAGGGTTAGTCCATCCAAAGAATACAGTAGCTATCATACTTAGTTTCAAATTATTATATAGACACTTGCTAATGCAGCACAGGAAGCACAGAAAGCATCTCATGTGCAATTTAAACTGTAAATGCAAATCAGCTGAATTGACACTGTGACGGTTTTGTTATATCATGTCACTAGCCCTGTTCAGACTGCTGTTTTAAGCCGCAATGTTTACGCCCCTGTGACGTTTCGCCTTCACTCTGAACGTTGCAGAGGCATAGTGGGGGGACGAAGTGATCCCCCATCTGTACCGTCTTCAGAGGTAGTAACAGACGCCTAAAAGAGGCAAGGGGGGGGGGGGGGTGCAGCGCTGTGTGTGCGTGCATGTCTGACTGTGTGTCTATGTGGAGCTCCCACTGTGCCGTGCTTCCACAACGCTGAAACGCAATGTGAACTCACTGACTGGGACACCTATATTATGCCATCGCAGAATAAATATGAATGTACAAAGACGTGATGACGGATGTGCTTAGTTACTTCGGCACTTTTGCGTAAAAATCAGTCTGAAAGGGCTGTTAATGAAACGCAAAGCAGGTGGAGATACTCTGCCCTGTTAACGCCAAAGAAGCAACTTCAAGCATGGAGGCTTTTTTTTTTGCTATATTGCACAATCAAAAAAGAGATATGTCGTCCCAACCTGGAATATGCTGGCTCCATACGGTGTTCTCCATGCATTCAGTAGGTTGTCCTTTCCTGTGCTCACAAACCATTTACCTGGACAGAGAAAGACACACGAAGACACACAATAATCAGACGATGACAAAAACATCTCAAATAAAAATTCTATTTATGACGTTAACAAGATATAAAGACAGATAAGGAGAACCATTCATGGACTGGAATAGACAAAACCAATGAAAAAGATAATATTTGAGTGAAACCACGAATGCCTGATGGTTAAGATGCACCTCTATATTCCTAACACATCAAGTAACTAATTTTAAAGGGAGTGGTGTTTGAGTATGATACAAAAGAGGTGAGGAAAATGAGTGAAGTACTAAACAGACAAATATCTTGTGCTTACCACAGTATGCAAACTGCAGGGAGAGTACACAGCTCTCGTGCAGATGAAGCTGGTACTTGTCAGGCTTGGTGACGTGAAGGACCTCCACGTTGCTGCTCTCCATTCCCACAGCGAGCCACTCTCCTGTCGGACAGTAGCCGAGAGAGAAGATCTGCGCAGAGAAGACAGGAAATATTACTTGACTTATATTAACATCAAAATTCAGCTTTCAAATATCTTATAGGGGATGCTACGTGTACTAGAAAGGATTGAGTCAATAAGATTCTGTTTTGCTGATCTGAGTGTGTACCTGGGACGTGAAGTCATGCTGCTGCAGCTGTCGCCCCTCTCTCAGATCCCAGGAGCGGACCGTGTTATCGAGGCCTCCGGTCCACAGCTTGGTGCCATCGTTGGAGATGTCAATACAGCTGGCTCCGTCTGTGTGTCCCTGGAACTGCCTGCAGGATACACACATACAGTCAATAGTTACATAAAGAAAGAAATGTTTAAACAAAGCCACACTGAGCATCAGGCTGAGCAGAAAGTCAGTATGCACCAGAGACTACCAGGCGTGAATGTTTTATTGTATTTCTCATCAGCAGCCACTGATTTTTACTTTTACTAAAAAGTGAATCAATCAAATTCATCCTTTAGACTTCAGCAAAGACTGACTCTGAAATATAGGCAAACTCCCCCTTTTTCTAACACACAATCAATGATGCACACACAGCCCTTACCTCACTAGTGTCTGGTTGTGTAAATCCCAAACTGCAATGTTTCCATCACTGCAGCAGGAGAAGCAGACCTTGGAGTCCGGGCTGATGGCCAGAGCGTAACATGCTGGTGCTGAAGATGTTAACTCTGCCTTAATCCTAGGAGTGGGCGTCGCCAAATCCCAGATTGACAGCGTGCTCGCCTCACCTCCGACAATCAGCGTCCGGCCATCGGGAAGTAAACGGCAGGAGCGGATGTAGTTGTCTCTGTTCTGATGTAGCAGACAAAAATAAAGTACTGAATGTTTTTCATCACTACGCTCTAAACACAAGGATACAACCATACATGACAATAAAATCATAAACATGATGTCTGTTCTCTTTTCAGACGACATTGACACTACAGAAACTCTGATTTAATCACCCTGAGAAACACTTGATACACCATCACCCCCCACCTCACTCACCAGACAGTCGAGCTGCGACACCGGGCTCTTGTTTCCTGGGTGACTTATGTCCCACACCTTAACACATCCCTTTCCTCCAGTGTAAACATGTCGGGTTGGGTTGCTGATGGTAACCGCACACACGACCTCTCCGTGGTTCAGTGTGTTGATCTGGCGGGCGTGACGAGGAATCCCCGGGCCCACCAAAGCGTCTGGGGGAAACGGAACTGGCTGCATCTGTCCGTCTGCCGCCACGTGAAAGGAGTAAGCACTGATGATACAAAGGAGGATGAAGATGAGTTTTGAATGAGTGCAAGGAAGAGATTTTTTTTCCAGAAAGTGGTAGTTGTTGCAAGAGGGCAATTCGGGTCCTCGAAAATACAAGCAACCACAAACACACTTACGGTTTGCCGCCAGGGATCCCTGTCAGACTGGGAGGCATTCCAGGAACTCTCATGTGAGGATGAGGATCAAAACCAACCTTGAAGAGAGAACAAAGAAATTTTTATGAGCACAGTGCAAACACACACCCATGGGCATTGGCAGAAGACGCACACAGGTCAATAGCAACCTGCGGAACAGAACACAAACACTCGTGAGCACAAAGCAAACAGACAGTCTCGAGCACACACACCCTTTGAATGTGAATGACAAGTTTAAGAGTCAGCAAACACACAGGCAGAGCCGTCAGTGCCTGTGCTACCCCCAATCAAACACACACACACAGTTGGTGAGTACACAACCTGAGTTTCTATCAAGTGTTGCCCAGACACAGCTGTGAGTTGACTAAACCTATTTAAACAGTGTAATGAACACTATGCAAATACAGCCAAGAGTGATGAGGTGATTGAAAGTAATGCACACCAGCACACACACTGTATAAATACTATCTCACACACACACACACACACACACACACACACACACACACACACACACACACACACACACACACACACACACACACACACACACACACACACACACACACACACACACACACACACACACACACACACACACACACACACACACACACACACACACACACACACACACACACACACACACACACACACACACACACACACACACACACACACACACACACACACACACACACACACACACACACACAATACAGCTGTGCAACTATTGACAGTTTCCACACTTTGCCGTATAAGAGTAGTGCTCATGAAAAGTTTAACTTCCTGATCTTTTATCCTCTTTAAACATGGCATTACAGTGAAATTAATCATTAATGTTCAACACGGATCGACAGAAACAAAGACCTCAAAATGTCAAAACAAAATCTCTGCAAAGAGATCTACGATCTATGGTCAAATTAAAATGAACTGGCTAAATAACAAAGGATCCGTTTCCCTTTTCAAGAAAACCTGCAATACATGGAATATATCTTTGGAGTAGCACAAGGCCTATCCAAAGAAAGAAAAAGACTTTAATATACGGTGCAGCTATAAATCTGCCTGGAGCTTGTTACAGGGCTTCATGGCTAAGTTGTTAGAGCGGAGTACACGTGAAAGACACTTTCCCTGGTGCTTCTAGGAGAACGGCAAAGAGGAAGCCACTGTGGAAATAAACTCACGTGAAGGCAAGATTCTAAAAAATAAAGGGCATCACTAAAAATTCACTAATATTACCCATGAAATACCACAAAGCTAAAATGTTTTGAATGTCTTAACAGGTGTTTGAAATGTAAGAGCGCTCACTCATGACGACAAACACTGACAGAACGGTTTAACGGTTTGGTTCCTACACTGTAGTGTGGAGGCTGTTAAAGCACACCACAAACAACCAGTTCTGACTTTAAATATCTCTCACAGTCGAACACAACTTTAGAGTAAACCAACATGGTGGACGACAGGCAGGAAGAATTAGTGATTATAGCTTTTGGATTAGTTTTTACTGAAATACACGAAGTAAAAAGAACATGGGTTGAACAGCTCGAGCTTGACGTGATTAAAAATGTATTTGCAAAGGTTGTTGGACAATCAACAGAGTGCATGCTTAGCTGTTCTTGAACTATCCCCCCCCCAAACAACAGTATATCAGACCATCTGAACTCCACTTAGTTTTTTGGTGGAAGGGGGGATTGTAGCCCAATGTTGCAGTGTGTGCCCCGCTTTGCATACAGTGTAGTACCTACGCTGGTGTGATATTTGGCAGCTTTTCTTCAACACATCGAGGCACACGGATATAAAATGTCACTTTGATAAAACACACGTCACAATTTTCCACTCACCATCGGTGAACGTCCATAAGCAGCTACAGCAGCTGCAGCAGCAGCACTCATCTGAGGTGACATGTTGTGCAGCCCAGCAGCATAAGCTGCAGCCCCGGCAGCACCAGCCAGCTCCCCGTTCATCCCTGCTGCGTGGGGCAACATACCAAACGCACCTGGATATGGGCCTGGTACAGCCAGGGGGGTCCGCAAACCTGCAGCTGAGGAGGAGAGAGAAAGAAAGGAGGGTACGATACATGAAAAGCTGGAAACAACAACTGCAAAAGTCATGTTCAGAGTCCCTTTAAAGACACAGGCCTTGATTCTGAAGGTGTGTCTTTAGCACACAATCCTCTGACATTAACTGGTTAGAATCCTTTCTCTGGCAGTTCAGTTCAGTTAAGCATTAGGAAACAATTTGTTGATCAAGCAGACTCGAGGAACCTCAATACTTGCAAAAGTGTTTTTCTAAATTAAGGAAGGTCTGAATAAAACAGATATTTTAAATAAAAAAAGCCCTTCATCATTTGAAAAAAAGTTGATCTAAAAGGTTTATATGGGACTAACTCGGTGGATGTGGTATCTCCATGGAGGGGGGTTTTGATAGATTTGGCCGGATCCCAGGGGTGGAGCTCGGACCAGGAGTGGAGTCCCCTCTTGGCGTAGGTGTGCTTGACTTTAGCCCCGGTGTACCTGCTTTGTCTCGCTACAACAGAGAGGCAGACAATAAATACATAACTCCTGATAAATGTAATAACCAATCAATCCATTCCTCTACCGTTCATACAACAACAAACTATTCAAACATGCCCATCCCTACCATTGACATCTCTTTGGACTTGAGCGAGGAGGAGCTAGCTGATGAAGCAGTAGAGGCAGGACTGCAGGGGTCTTTCTTGAGAAGGCGTGCTTTATCCAGGCCGTTTTCTCTAGGGGAGGGGAGAGGTGTTCCACGAGGGGAGGCAGGATCCTGGTGAAAGGATCAGGTTTCAGTTAGCTTAAGAAACAATAAAACTTCACAGAAGTGAAGTCGGCATTTTTCATTATAGAATAACTCAAAGACCACTGTGACTTTATAGTAGTTTAATTCAAAAGTGGCTGCATTCATACCGCAGAAATAAGCGGACACAAATTTGACCAAAAATACTGACCTCGTTTGAGACATCCACCACTAGATTATCATCACTTTTCTCCCCGTCACTGTCCTGCAAACAAGACAAAAAGCATTGAAGACTCTGGACTTATTGCTCGACATTTTACTTCTGACAGATGTCTTCAACTATCACTTGATTCCTCGACCATTTAAATAACAACAAAAAGTGACTAATGAGGGGAAATGAATAACTTTTAAAACTCAAAATGTAGCTATGACACATTTGTACAGACTTAAAATGAATTTCCAAAAGAAGAGAACAATTAAAAGTTTCCTTTGCATTAATAAAGACACAGTCAGAAGAATCACGTCTTACATAGTGGCTGGAGTCCTTGTCTTCCACCTTGCGTTTCTTGGTGTCATTTGGAAACTCGGGTCCATTTCGTCGCTTATCTGAGTTCCTTAGACTTTCTGGCAGCAATGAGTTACTCTGCAGATGAAAGGCGAGAGAGGAGGGGGGAGAAGGACAGAACACAGTGGAGAAGAGTCAAGGGAAGAGAGATTAAAGAAGAAAAAAAAATGACAGTGTAGGAAGAAAATAAGACAAAAAAAAGAGAGAAAGGAGAGTTTGGAGGACAAAAGAGAGGGGAAAAAAAGGATTTGCAGCGGTGAGACAATTTTGCTTTTACAGTTGAGGTTGTGTTCATTCTGCATGAGCTCACTAAACCGTCTGATCCACCTACGACTAATTACAGCAGCCTTTCAGCCATTTGTAGAGCAGGTTAGAAAAACAGACTCTCACTGGCAAATAGGTTAATAGTTCACAGAAGCATGAATTAAGCAGCACTAACACTTAAACAGCAGCCGCTTTTCTCACTTGACCAGAGCCTGTCGCAGCTTCACACAAACACACACCTCTGAAGTTGATGATTACATAAAGTGGCTCTCCAAATCTATCAGTGCTCCCTCTCCTGGCTCTGACAAGCTGCACTCGCTGCAGTTTGCAAGTGTGTGTGTTTGTACCAGTGTGTGTGTGTGTGTGCACAAAGTGCAATTGACTGTAAAAGCCTGTGTGTATGATCAAGTGTGTACCAGACAGTGTGTGTTACTTGCATAACACCCATGTGTCCTAAGACTAAACACACAAAGCTACACACACATGTGCACAAAGACTGCAAACACACTCACACACACACACACACACACACACACACACACACACACACACACACACACACACACACACACACACACACACACACACACACACACACACACACACACACACACACACACACACACACACACACACACACACACACACACACACACACACACACACACACACACACACACACACACACACACACACACACACACACACACACACACACACACACACACACACACACACACACACACACACACACACACACACACACACACACACACACACACACACACACACACACACACACACACACACACACACACACACACACACACACACACACAGAGCTGCCCCCCTCCAGCCTCCTGACCAACGGATCCTATTGTTAATGGATTAAAGCTTCATGTTGAGTCCATTATAGTCACAGCCCGTCAATGAAATGTGCATCCAACATACACAAACACGAATGCGCGTGCACACCATCCAGCAAGCGATCGCTTGCACTTTGAGGGGGGAAAGGGTAAATGAAGGAGGACTAGTGGGGGAGTGTGGGGGGGAGTAGTGGAGGAGGGTGAGAAAAAAGGGGAGAAGGGAGGGGATGAGATTAGAGGACGGAGAGGATGGAAGGAGGGTGTGAGACTGTGGAGGAGAAGAAAGGGTGACAAGAGACGAGGCAGGGAGAGAGACGGGTTAGGGTGGGGGTGAAAATCTGTATTCTGCCAAAGGCCCCCTTCCTTCACGCCCTCCCCTTCTCCTCCCTCCCTCTCTCTCTCTCTCCCTCCCACCTACCTCCTACCCCTTTATTGAAAGGTTTTAGTGAGCTGAGCACAGGAGCACTGACCCGCAAAACATAAGCAATTTCCCCCCTCCGTCTCCCCCATTCGCTTTTAGCATGGTCTTTCTAACACACATAACACACACTCACTCACACACACACAAGCTCAGTGTCATATGACTGCTGCCCCTCACCCCTCCCTTTCCAAAGCCCTCCCCTCTCAGTGGTGGTGATATTAAACACAATGAGAGTCTTTAAGCGCGGGATCAGGGGCGGTGGGAAGGGGGGGAGAAGGGGGTAATCTGCTCACTGAGGTATTAAATAGGCACAACAATGCAGGCTAGGCTGGGGGAGTGTGTGTGTGTGTGTGTGTGTGTGTGTGTGTGTGTGTGTGTGTGTGTGTGTGTGTGTGTGTGTGTGTGTGTGTGTGTGTGTGTGTGCGACCATGCTAAAAAGCTCATTTGGAGGAGAAAAGAAACCCAACAGTTCAGAGCAGATCTAGAGCAGAACTAAATAGGCAGGCCAAAGCACTCCCCCAGAGATCCCCAAACACACAAACACACACATACACACTTTTAAAGTGACAGTCAAAAAATATTCAGCCCAAGGATGAAAGCTATTTGGGTGTGAAACAGAGGTAAAAACAGTGCAGTGAGGTTTTTCATTGGTCCCTGAGGGGCAACTGGGTCTAATTTCTGCAGCAGCCAAACACCAAATAACAAAACTTGTAGTACAATTTGAAAAGAAACACATTTATACATTGTGAACATGTGTTTAAGTTTCAGATCTTATTTTACTTTCTGTTTAGATACTGTATTTTTCCATGAGATAAATGAATGCTTGGCCCAAGAGGAGCTTGGCTGCGTTGGAACAGGATTAGCTAAATATTTGTTTCTCTGAGTCTTTCACTGGTATTTCTACACAACTGGCACAAGACACTTACATAATTATAAATCCAAACAATTTCATAACTAATTAGTTCTGCTAAATCGTAAACATTTGACTGTTTACCAAGAGCAGATTATTCTAAATGTGTTTCCCCCCACAGTTTGAAGTAGGTTTACTGATCCCGATGTCTATCAGAGGAGCTAATCTCGACGTTGAGCTGAAGTCCAACATTATGCAAACTGTTTCCAACAACGAATTCAAGTCGCCTAAAACCAAAATATCCCTTTAACACAGACAAGAAAATGAACTGAGATGCTTATCAAAAACAGTAAGCGTTGTTGCAGAAAGAGGAAGTACTTACAGTGCCCGGCTCTCGCTCTGTCGCCATCAGAAATGTGTTGATGCGGTTGAGGTCACAGGGTTGGGTGTTCAACAGAGTAGAAAACAAAAACATAAGAAAGGAGAATGAGTGAATGTGAAGGCTAAATTTATTTATTTACATGTTAAATAAACAATTGACGTTTGCACAGAAAATTGACTTGTATTCAGAAACATGAATCAAGTGAGAGTATTTAGAGAATTCTGTTGTTCACAAACTCCCTGGTCTAAAAGGTTACGGTACAGGTTTTTTATTTTATTTCAGGTGGTGTTTCTGTCGAAGAGGGTGCATTCTTTCACCTCTCAGGTGCTCCGGTCCTGCATGGTGTGAGTCAGGTCCAGACAGGTGAGGCTTTTTATCTCCACCATCTTTTCCTGCCAGGTGGGGAGGAATACCGCCGAGTGCTCCTGACAGAGCCAAGAGACCAGCTGAACCACCCAGCTGAGAGGGGTGGAGGCCAGCAGGGTGAGGGGTGAGAGGCACAGGAGCTCCACCGTGGTTATGGGATAGATGCTGCTGCTTGAAGACAAGAGAGAAAATACAGAGGGAGGTGGTTAGCTCAGTGTGGAGAAAAGACCTGGGCATTTCTGATCAGATATGATTAGTGGTGGGAATTACAGGGTAACTCTCGATACGATACATGTAAGTCCGACTGAATCGTACTAAGTCGAACTAACACACCTAGATGATGTAGGTGGGAGTAGATTTACTGTTGCACCTCATATGCACCTCAATTTGCAGCAAAAATGCGTAAAAAGCCAGGAAGAAAACAAAACAAAGTTCTTTACATGGCGAGTGAGAACCACGCATCTTTGGACAGACGGGGAGACACAGTTTACGTACGAAATGTGCAGAGCTGTAAAGATGCTTGCTAGCTTGTTTGTCAAATGTTTGGTTTTTGACGTAATAGGTAAAACGGATGATGGTCCAATAGTAACGAGCTGAAGGGGGCATATCGCCAACTACCCTAGCGGAGTCTGACATACAGTACTTCTGTTAATAAATTAATTTTCCCCCGGTGCTTGTATACAGGGACTAATCGAGCTAAAACTGTGGCTCAACTTAACGGTGCATGTAAAAGTACAGAGTGAATCAAAGTGGCAGGTAAATCTGTAGAGAGCACTGTATTTTTTTATTGATATATAGATGTATTTGGCACCAGCAATCTGTTATTGCATCACAGGAGTCAAGATGAGGACATATAGTGTATCAATATTTTGTTTCGCCCCTAGTTATAATGTGATGCTAAGCTAACCCACAAAATCTTGCTAGTAAAGAAGAAGGTTGTGGACATACTGGATTGACATCTGACAGCAAAAACTCAAAAGTGTCAGTAAATGACAGAGAGCCATCAGGAGGCAACAATCAATAGCACTCTGTAACCTAATCAATGGAGACTTCTGGCCTTATTGCAGTCTTCAACAGATGGGACAGTTTCTTCAGTGTCTTGGTTTACACCACCTGAACAAGCTGCTGCAGTCTACAAGGCGGTGAACACATCCTCTCCCCCAACACACACCGCCTCATACACCCTCCTCCCTCTGGGGTCAAACACTGAACAATACTGACAGCTGGGATCACAGCCCAGAGCCCGAGGATGTGGTGGCAGAAGAGGGGAAGAGGGGGGAGGGAGATGGGGAGGAAAAGGAGGAATGACGGAGAAGTGAGGAGGGGGGGGAGCAGAGAGGCCCAGCTGCTGCCTTCACTGTCAGGTCTAGTGAGGGAGTGAGGCGGCTGAGGAGAGAGGGGAGGAGAGAAGAGGGTCAGAGGGAGAGAGAGTTTGGCTGGCAGCCCTGCTCTCTCTTTCACACCAAATCAGGCGCTCGTCTGAGCGTGAAATGCCTTTGTGTTCCAAAACATCATTATTGCCTCCTCAGACAGTAGCCGCGGGAATCCAAGCTCACTGATTCGCCACCGGGAGGGGAGGAGGAAGGAGGGAGATGAGAGGAGAAGGGGGGCACAGGAGGCGACTCTGCAGGGGTGGAAGGAGTGCTGAAGGTCAAACCGACTTTTATCTCACCTAATTGACTAACCCACTCCCCCTCTCCTGAGCCCTCACCCTCTCTTTTCCTCTTCATCCATCCTTCACTCTCTGCGTCCTGCCGCCATGAATGAAAGCTAAACAAGAAAACAGTCTTTCAGTCTCAACCCCCTATGCCTGCCTGCCTGTACACACACACAGACACACACAGACACACACATACACTCAATATCCAGGGCTGGCACGCCTGCCTCACAATCAAACATAAACACACCCACACGTCACACTTGATCACACTAACATGCATACACAGAGTCTAGATAAACAAGTCAGGCACACACTCAACCATCCTACCCCTGCCTGTTGTTTTTTTCTGGGGATAACAGAAACACACGCTCTGCTTCACCCAGACGCACACACAAACAGATGCAAAAAAAACACACACAGATTCACAAACAGGACCCCTGATGGGAGTAAATGGAGGGGAAGTATTTTGTGGAGGGAAAGGGGAGCCCGGTACGTCATGGGATGTTAGTGTGAGCTGGTGTGTGTGCATGTATGTGTGTAGAGGTAGGGGCAACATGCTTCATTACACTCATTTAACTCACAAACAGGGTGAATGACAGGCTGGCGTGGGAGACGGGAGGAGAGGGGAAGAGGGGAGTGTAAGGGCAACGCCGTGACCCCCCCTTTTACAAACACTGAAATCCTGCAATTAAGACTCAAACAGCAACTGCCAAATCCACCTCTCCCCCCGTCACACACACACAGACCCCCATCAGTCCACGCCAACTAACAAGCCCACCTCACATTTAACTCTCCAGACCCACTGCCTACTCTTTACTTAGCTTAAGCTATGAAGACCCCCCCACCTTTTTTTCCCACATTCCCCTTCAACTCAACCCCTGGCCTCATCTCCCGCCAGTCAAACCCCTATGGCTCCTATAAAGCAAAGTATTCTCAATTACCCCCATCCCACCCAAAATGTCACCGCCAACAGCTTGACACTGTTTCTCTTTTAACCTAAACATCACAAAGTTACGGCAGAGAAAATGTTTGTTTCTTTCTAAACGTGCGTATCCCTTTTCAGCTAAGGTGTGAAAAGCTGGTCATGCCCCATCATTCATCAAAGTCTGATGACAGCTTTGAAATAATCCGCTCTCGTCACACCCTCTATTCTCTTCACGTTCACAGAGAAAAAGATCGCTTCTCTCAATCGATTTGTTTCCTGACCCACAGTCCATGAAGAAGAGACACTATCTGCATCCTCCACTTTAACTTTACTTGATTCGTCTTCTTTTAACATGTCCTGCCACATTTTTCCATGACCTTGAGCAAAGTTATTGTGCTTCATGGGATTTAGGTCATTGCTATTTCCTCTAAAACAACAGTTTCTCATATGAACCTATAATGTAAAGTCCACATTAGCTTACGCTTGCAGGTGAATGATTTATAAAATAAGTACTGTAGTCAAGCTTTAGCTGTGATTGTAAAGGTTTAACATGAAAAGCAAAAAGCATAAAAATCCTTCCGTTGAACTACACGTAGCATTGATAAAAAGGCAAATATTCTCATTATAGCATCGTATAGCAGAATCTGTTGCTTCGTACGTGACATCGTTTAAATTGCAATCAATTGTGCAGTCCTGATATTCACAGGTTAGTGTCTATCATTATTCAACATTTAAAGTATCAAAGTTATACCACTATACTTTTATGACGGTGGGATATGCTGCTATATTTCACATTTTTTGAATGATGTTATTCAATATTGCAGAAGTGAAAACATTGATGATTTAAGGATGAAGTAAGTAGAAAAATACACACTGGTGGAAGTCCTGGCAGTCCACGTACCCCGATGACAGCATTGAGCTCTGCCATCGTCACCTGTTTGGCTCGCTCCACAGCTTGAACCACCTGCTGCTGATGCTGCACGACACAAAGACACACACAATATTGCTAAACATCAAGAGTAAAGAGATGATTTATGAGTCAGGCTTGCAGAGACAACCAGAGAGTACAAAAATTAGCCCAGAAAAGTCTGTATCTCAAAGTCACACATACTTACCTCCTGTGAGAGGAAGGGAATGACTTGTGCACAGATGGTGTTTAGTCTCTTGGCAATCTCGGTCTGATGGAGGGAGAAAGAGACTTCATTGTTAATAACATAATTACATCCATTTAGAAAAGACAGCTGTTCAATAACAACAATAAAGTAATACAAGTACACATACACACCGAGCCCTCCATCAGACTACGACACAATCCCAACACTTCCTACTACAGAGTACACACGAATCCAGTGTGTGCCATTTTCAGCCTCACAAACAGCAAAGTAAGATTTCCCTTCCTAAATGTCAGTGTGAGCTCAAGTTTCTCTCGTCCATGTTGGGTTTTTTTCTTTTGCTCTCTTTACCCTCTGTGCTCTTGTCCCTCTTCCCATCAGCACTTCAACATAATCTCATCAGCAACTAACTTAATTTGCTCTCCCCCAGTATCCATGCCAACACATCCGCCTGCCCCCCAAACCCCCGGAGGTGGCAACAATTGGCTGAAACCAGATACCCCCACAGTGGCACCAAATCAGATAAGGGGACTCGTATTACACGTCATCCAATAAAATTGATACGTAGAAGGCCAGGGTGAAGGGGGAACTGGAGTAGCCATGAAACGTAGTAATGGCTCATCAGACACACAAATCCAAAATAAATAGACACACAGACGCACAGGCTGGACTGGAAAGCCTCAAAGGGATATGTGTTGTTATGTGAAATCCAAGGAAAAGTTGGTTGATTTTCATAATTTTGTGTTAACATCGTAATACTGAATGGAAACTCTTCGAACAAACGATGAATACATTCGATCATCCAGAGCACAAAGCAGCAATCTGTGTGGGTTTAACTGACCAACATTACTTAACCTGATGTAGAAATAACTGGTTCTTTGGGCAAGTTTCCCCCGTTTAAAGTATAAATGAACAGCACTTCCCCTTTCCAAGAAACTTTCAAGACACTTGTTGCTCCACTTTCCAATCTCCATAGTTCTGGCTCCTTTTAAAATTTACCACAATGTCATTTTCCTTCCACATCAGCTGTGCAAGAGACCAGTGGATCTTGCACCAGTTCCTTTTTTATTTAGAGGTCAACATGAGTCTGCAGTAATGCTAGCAGCTCGGTCAGGCTGCTGTAGGTACAACCGTTCAATTAGCTTATTTTGACTGATCTAAGTCTAGACTGATCAGGTCAACATGATTATGCTTAGTATGGTACACAGGGATGCACCGCCTGCATACAGCACGCTAACAAGAAAGCTGTTTGGAAGCATTCAACACTTGGTGTTTTCACACATGTACAAAACTCCTGGGAACTGGGAATTTCCCTGAAAATGTTGGGTTGAGCTGCATGTGTGAACTAAAATGGCCTCAAAGTTTTCACCCCAACTTCACCTGTACTTTTCTTGACAGCTCAAATTCAATATTTTGTTTGTACAACTGTTCACAATTGCACACTTAGAGCGGACTCCAGGACTCTTTTCCCCTGATTTTCCCTGCACATTCTGACAGACAGCGTCTGAAATCCCCATGGCAACAGCAGGCATGCCTGTTTAATCTGTCTTACCCCTCCTATCATGAAAGAAATGTGGCAGAAATATCTGCGGACCTCCAGCTGACAGGGCATATCTGTAATGGTTTAACTGCTAGTTAGCGTGTGTTTATTGGTGATGCTGATTGTGTGCGTTTGAAAGAGAAAGAGTGATAGCGTAACTGAAATCAACCTCCATCTGTGGGAGTTTTCTATTGACAATTGTGAATGCGCTGTCCCGATCTAATTCATACAGTGTGAGCTTTCAGGTTGACAGAAATCATGAGCTTGGTCGTGCTTCGTAAACGATTCAGTCGTACAGTGTGAGCTGACAATCTGCCAGAACGTTTCTACAATCAGACAGTGCATGCCAGGCTTAAGAGCTCACAGCAGGCAGTTCGTACCCGCCAAAGCACGTTTGACCCCCCCCCAAAGTCCAGTTTGTTTAAATACTGCGAGTGCCACAAAGTTGCAGTCATGTTCTCTGTGTTGTTTTCCATTGTGCTGACTATGAGACTTCTTGTAAACAAAGTGTCGTATTATGACTAGACGACATATGTACAGGAGGGAATCGTGCTTAGGTCCAGCTGGGCCTAGTGCAGGCCAGTAGGGGAATGGGAAGTGGGGACTATCGTGCTTCGGCACAGAATGAGACAACTGGGTTTAGTGTGAGTGCGCCCTAAGCTTCAGCAGCCCCCTTAAATAGAAAGGCAAGAAGGCCAGATTCTTTATTAATTTATTCATACATAGAGCTGCTATTCTAACAAACTCTGTGTCAAATTACATCAGCTCTTGATCATCAGGACTGATTTGTTTTTTTATACTGAAGCCCTAGATTTTGTGGCAGAGGATTAACACGGTCTGTGTGATTCTTCTTCTGGGGATCCTGAATGTCCTTAAAAATCTTCATCATATCTATCTCTTGACATTTAAGATTGGACAACAAGCAGAGAACCAAGCTAAACCTAAAGAAGCGCTGCCCATTCCTTGTGTAACAAAACAGGTTCTTGTTATTCCTTGAAAGCTGACATTGAGGAGATGCCCTCTTGTGCCGTAGCATAAATGCCCTCATTGGATCAGCCAGGCACACGCACACCTATCAGCACAAACTGACCCTGCCACGGTTCAGCCAATTATGTACTTGGATGAGCTAAATAAAGTACTTGCCCTTTAAGAATGAGTCTTGAACTAATTAAATAAGTGGCTGCTTCACCTAATATAACCAATGTAATTTGGGAGTCTATCTGTTACTAAAAAAAGAAATTTCCAAGCAAGTTTTGAGTGATACTACCAAGAAGTGTGAACACGGTCTTTAAGTATGCTAAGAAAACTTAAATACCCAAATTAGAGGAAGGTAAACACGAGACCGTTATCAAGAATCAAAGAGAATATGGGACCAGGTGCTAGAAGCAATAAGCCTTCAGATCACGTGTTAATACTTATGGATTGGCTAGGGACTGTCTACAGTGTGATACATCGATGGACAATTTCTAATATGTTGTACAGTTCATTATCATGAGATTTATATTCCTATAAGGAGCCACACAACGGGCTTTTAATTAATTACAGTCGTCTGTTCTCGTCTTTGGAGGCGTCTGCTATGACTTACAGGTCTGTGCAGCATTTAGGTGATAAATTAATGTTCCCAATGCATTCGATATGCATGTGTATCTCCAGTATGTATCGTAACAGCTCTTTCCCCTGCATACAGCTAATAAGTTCCCAACTTTAGCATGCTGTAACCCTATATTCAAGTCCCAGAAAGCTCTAATTAAAGTGCTATTTCAGGCAATCTACACCTGCAGTTCCATTCTCAGAAATGTTGGTTGTAAGCCTATAATTAGCCTTGTATAAAGGCGGGCTGATTAGGCCTTCTGAAAATAGTCAGACCCACTACTATCAGGTCAGCTCGGCTAATCTTACTAAGCCAACTGACAAAACTAACAAGGATCAAACAGATGAAGCCAGGAATACCTGCAGGTGCAATCCCCAAATGAGGCTTTATTACAAAGTGTGACTCAAGAACAATTGGAGGAAATAACATAAAGGTAATGAAGACTATCATCTTCTGGAAAACCTTAGTGAAGGGTAGTTGCTGTGCTGCATCGCCCACACAAAGATATTCAAGTCATTAAGAGAGTGAGTAAACAAAAGTTGAGGATACAGAGAAAAGTGAACACACACAATGTGTTACAGAGAACAGGCTTCCCATTACACATATAATTGGAGCATTACTGCCACACTACATGCGCACACACTCGTACCTCCCCAGCAGGAGGTAGGTTGTTCCGAATCCCCCGTACCCCCCTCCGACAGAAGCTTGTTGCTCTGACAACTGCAGCCCAAAGCTAATGACCTCCCCTGGAGCTTTAGTGTGTGTGTTTATGTGTGTGTGGACAATAGGAAGAGATGCATCTCTCTCACAATGAAAGAACAGTAGCTTCACACAGACATAAAATGAATTAGGAGCCAAGAAAAAAGAAAAACCAAGGCGGCAGCTTAGAAGACGGAAAAAGAGATTCAAAGAAAGGGAGAGAAAGTAGGTGTAAAAAAAAAAAAGGGGGGGGGATAAAAACGCAGGAGAACGTGAGAATAAAAAACTAATAAAGGGGAGTGTGAGAGTCAAAGAAGAAGCATCTCCACTCCTCAGTGGAGCAGCCAGGCCAATCCACCTCCAATTTCCTCTGGTCTGACTGGTCGATAGCTGTGGTAATTACTGGTAAACGCTCTGAGCCATGCACCTCTCCTGTGGGGAAGTGTGTTTTTGTGCATGAGAAAAGAGAGTCAGAGTTTCCCCTCCTCGTCCGTGTGTCTACACTGTGTGTTTGCCTTTTTATGCGTCTGTGTATGTGTACTCATGCATAAACATGTTTGCCTTTCTCGGTTTGAGTGTGCATTACTGTGCATGTGTTTAATTGTCCCTGTCCTCATGTGTTTGCATAAATTATTCATTGCAGAACATAAATGTCCTTGCCTTACATCACAGTAGGGAAGTGTCCTTTCTGTATTTGCGTGTTTGCACACTTGACCCACACACACACACACACACACACACACACTACTACCATAAGCGTTGGTCTGGTTTTGCCTCTCTGCCCCTAAAAAGAGGAGCTCCAACGTCTCTCCTCTGCCAGCCTTGCCGTGATCGATTCCTCCGCCCTCCCCAGCCCTGCCCCTCTAATGTAATAAAGCAGGCCGCTCCCCTAGACAGCACCAATCAATCTACAGAGCCATTCATCCTGCCTCTGGGCTCAGGCGGCCGGCCCTAACTGGGGAAATGGAGACAGAGCCCCATCGATCACAAATAAACGCACATCCACACACACAGTCTTACAGTAAAACACACACGCACACAAATCTTTTGCGCACACACAAGGACACGTCAACAGGCACACACACCAAATACATCAAAGCCCTGCCATGCGAGAGGGAGGGAAACAAGAGAGAGACGGACAAACAGGAAGACGCACAGATAACCACCCATACCTGTTTGTGCATTTCGATGTTGAGGCCATAAGACATCTCATAGTACTGTGGAGGGCAAACAGATAGGTTAGTCATTTTAAAGTATTTAAATTACAAAGCTCTAACAAATAAGAGAACATGTGCAACCTTTAACAGTGTCAAACCAGGTCACCCTTTAAACATCCGAATCAAAAGTTCGTTAACCAGGCGTGAGTGTTCAGTATATGTGCAAATAGTTTAAAACCGCATTCCTGTCCATGTTTGTTTCTGTGTCAGGCTAATGGTGTTAGACACACCCTAATCCTCCTTTGACCTTTCTTGTTTCAGGTTAAGTGGCTATTAAAGAAAGAAGAGATAAAGGCAGATTCACCTCCATTGGATCTAGTTAAATGTCACATTTGCTGGAAAAACTGGAGTTGCCAAGTCACAAAATGAGACGTCTGGATGTTGGTGCAGATCGAGGTTTCCGCCTGTTTAAAGTCAGTTTTTCACCAGTGCCGCGCTCATGGTGGATTAATGCTGGGTCTTTGCAAGCACCATAATGTAAAAATATTGGTCTTGACCTGCTCTTTTTGTAAAGTGTCTCGAGATAACGTGTTATGAATTGGCACTTTACAAGTAAAGATTGATTGTTAATAAACCTCACGACCATTTACTAGTAAGGAAGCGCTATAATGATGCACAACAAAATCATGTAGTACTTTGTTGATGCACACAATTTGATGCCTCTTTATTTTATTTTTTTCAGATAATTAAGTATATAATCGTTGATTAAGGTTTTCACTAAGCAGCTACTAGAGGGATGAATGATCAGCCCCAGAACGAATAGAGCTCGTAGGAACACAGCATCTTCTCCTAGGACCCTTCAGCATTGCTCTGTGAAGCGTGGTATAGTGGGGCGAATACATTTAGAGTCACACAGATCTCACCATGACATAGTGTCTCTGCATCTCCGTCTTTTCACTGGCCAGCTTCTCACACTCCAGCTTGAGACTGAAAAACAAAAACAATGATATTGTCATTTACTTCAAGAGAAACTTCCAAAAAGTAATTTTCGACCCCATGGAGCCAGCAGCAGATGGCACCACAGTTTCCTTTGGCCATGTTTTACTGCGCACATAAGTGTCCTTGCTGATTAATGAATGTCTTCAAGTACTTTGGAGTTTAAGCATACATCTGAGTCGGCATGTTGTAGTTTTCTGTGAGTCTGGTGAGTTAGCTCACAGATTAAAGTGCCAGCAGATGCAAAGAAAACCTGAAGCCTAACAGCCTAGGACACAAAGTGTGAAATGGAGATGATTCTTCTTGTCAAATTCTGACAGCAAATGACTGAAGGATGTTTGGCTTAACCTTGCCCTTTGTATGCATGAATCAGGATGTGAATTAGAAACAAAACAGCTTTGTAGGTCAGCAGCTTTCACCTGTTGCGGTCGACCCTCCCAGACAAAACAAACAAGGTAAAGTACACACACACAGAACTAAGAAAAACACATATACACAGGCGTTTTTTTTACCCAATGCATGACTACATACACACAGGGGAAAATAAGGAGTGATTTATGAAACCCTGAGCCCACACGCCACCCTCTGGCTCTCACCCATCACCAAGACTAAGACCTACCGCAGAGTGAGCACTGGGTCTGTTGCATATGTGTGTGTGTGAAACTAATCCGGGTTTACAGGTTAGTATGAGGCCATAGCTGGGGTTTTGTTCATTATGGTAAGGGGGATGACTGTGGTTAGGGTGAGGTTTAGTGTTAGAGGGCAGACGACAATGAGAAAATTGGCCAAACGTGCCGCCCATACACAGACAGACAGAGAAGCCCCATATGTGAATGTGTGTGTTTGTATTATCCACCTGTGGTACTGTGCCTGAAGAAACTGGAACTCTTCCTTGATGCGGTCCAGTGACTCTGGGATGGTGAACTAGAAGGGCTGGCCTGGAGCCTGGTGGGGCGTCTGAGAAACACACACACACAGTGGATTATAAACATCATACTGCCTCATTATTTGACCTACAATTTGCATCTGATCCTCTCTCTAGGCTCACGTGTAATGTCAACAACTTTTAAGTATCAGCCTTTATTAAACAATCGTCACTGTCCATGTAACTCTGGCTCTCTAGGCAGACTCAGAGCACTGTTAACAAGAATTAAAAGCTTGTTTTGAATATGTGATTTAGCATGAAAACTCTTAAAACTAAGACAACAACATGTTATGTTTCGTGACTCTCTGTGAACCCTGAGACAGCCTGGTTTACAACTGTTAGAACAGGAAAAAAATGGAGTCTTACCGGGTGTCGCCCCTGGGGAAACATGGTGATCTCCGGGAGGATGTGATCGTTTCCTTCCTAAAACCCCGTTATTGGGGGATCAAATGAGGGTACCGTGAGGATGTGGGGTGCTCCAGATCACGGAGACGAATCCATCGGACTGACTGCCGCTAATTTGAAACAAAAACCCGACCACCTCGTTGCTCCGTGTCCAGTTCACTGACCGTGCAATGTGAATCCCTGCTCCTCTCTGAGTCTCTCCTCCGCTCCCCCGGCGGCTCGGTGTGTAAATCAACCGGAAAAACACGAGAAGCGGCTCATTAGCTGGAGGCTGCTAGCAGAGGAGAATAGAGGGCGAGAACCAGGTGAGAAATGGAAAAGGTTGGAGCCACCTCTATCACTCCAGTGTTGGTTTTCTGCAGGGTCCGATGTACTCCGAAGAAGACAAACAAACGAGGGCAAAACTGAAGCCGAGAGACCGTCAGCAGACAGCCACAAACTGTGGGCTCTCACTCAGAGGCATCAGAAACAAATCCAACACAAGTTAATTGCAGTGAAGAGTCCCCACTTGACTCGGCGCGGTCGCTTACTGGCGGTCAACAAAAACAAAAAAAAATTACTTCCACGCTGAGTTTGAAAAAAGGAAAACCTACGTCCAAAATAGATTTCACGAAGAAGAAAAAAATGAGGAAATGTGTTGTTAGTTTTGATAGCGACAAGTCCCACAGCGGCGGCAACAGTGCTCCGTCCAGCTCTGCTTTACCTCAATGGCAACTTTCTCACGCGGTTTCACGCTCCCAGCTAACCGAAAATGTAGGCCGGCCCACAAAGTGGCCGTGGACCAATCAGAGTCGTCGTTCCACGTGGGGCTAGTAATGTAGAATGTACCGCTGACCAATAGCCGCTCTGTAAACTGCCCCGAGTCAGTTGACCTGGTTGAGCTACGCAGAGTCTGGCCAATCAGAGCGCAACAAGGAGCTGCTATTCCGGAGGCGCGCTGGGCGGGCAGTGCGGTCTGTGAAGGCAAGTTTTGCCTGTCAATCAAAGTAACGTGGGCTCAGCAGGCGCAGGGCTAAAAGGCGTGCACATGCATATACACACACAATGAAACAAACAAACGCGCGCGCACACACAAATGCAGTCTTTCTTTGTAGCTGCTGTGAACCTTCCTAACAAGTGTCATGGCAAATCAACTCAAATATCTCTCTCTTCCTCTTCTGTCTTTGTATGTAATATTATACAGTATGCACTTTTATGAAGAAGGACCTGATCTCACTTTTGTTCCGCTTCTCTGAAAAGAAAAATAATCTAATAAAGCAGCTTATATGTCGCTCCCTACATTTTCAAGCTGTTTTGTTGTTTTCATCTGAATGTAGTCTACATGGAGAGCCACAGAGAAGGTGCAAATAGGGAACAGAATCCAGAAAAAACTCAAAACATCATTTTCTAACAGTAATAACACTTAAAAAAAACTACACTCGTCCTAATACTAATTTCATGCTAAGAGGGACGTTTGTGATTCAAGCTGACAAATCCAGACAGCAACATATGATAAACAAAAGGTCAGCAGTGCACAAAGAAAGAAAAGAGGAGCTCTGACATGCAGAGGGGAAAACAACTTTAAAACAATTACTTTGTGCACAGTCACAAATATTTATAGAAATATCAGAGGGAAGTAAAAGTATAAATAATGAATAGCCCCCTACATAGATGTAAGTATTAAACAATATTGATATTGTACCAAAGGATAAAATACAATGTTAAACACATAACTATTAAGACGTATAATGTTTTGGTATTTCATTATAATTATTTACTTATAGTTTTACACACTTCACTGGTCACATGAGTTGAAAAAGAGAGTTCTATTAAAAGATTTATGTGGCACCGGTGGCCAAGTGTTTAGCTTGCACACCCAATGAGGCTGCAGTCATTGAAGCTGGGAGCCCAGGTTCAAATTCAAACTGCGCCTCCTTTCCCTCATGTCATTCCCCACTCTCTCTCTCTCACTAATTTCCACCTGTATCCACTGTCCCGTCTCTCCAAAAAGGCACAGAAAGCCAAAAAAAAGAGTGTCTATGTATGATTAATATTTTGAGTCTTTTCAAAAGAAAAGTTAATCTTTTAAAGATCGAAAAAATAGATAGTGTTTGTTTTTGTGTTTTAGGGCATTGCATTGCTGCTGATTCTTTCCCTTTAACGCCACTGATAGGAAGACTTTTAACTTCACTTTTTTTTATTTCCCCATTATATAATCAAGCTTACCGACTACATGTCATCCGGTCAATAGGTCATTGGGGAACCTTTAAATGCCTCTAAACGTATAACCATATTTGTACCATGTACTCAATCTTTAATGCCCCTTTCACTCATGCGTTCCTGGAAATGTCTAGAAAATTTCTCGACAGCCTGCCCCCTGAAATTTTCCCGAGTTGCTCTTTCATACATGTCCCTCACAGTGGGAGATTTTCCCTGTTTGAGGGGAGGGTGGGGGTTTTGCTTTTATAGTAATGCTGCGTCACATATCGTTTCACTCAACTTCTTGCTGGAGTTAAGGGGCTGGCAGGAAAATTCCGTAAAAGATCAGGGTGAAAAATGTGGTTGTCTGTATTCACACGAGCAGCTTGAAGTTTCCAGGAACTATTACATACGTGAAATGGGCTTATTATGATTGTTTTTTTGGGATAAGAAGATAAACAGCTTTTCCAATCAACACCAAACCATAACTACAAGCATGTGCAAGTCACAGCTACAGCCAGAATAATGTCAACTTGTCCTGGACTTGTGGTCATGTACTTTTGGGTAACTAATGCTATTAAGCTTGGACAAACCTGACCTGCTAATGAGCTGATGAATCACCAAAAGTGAGCGACTGAACACAGCTGTGATGAAGTGACCACCTCATGAGAGGTGCTGTTGTTCAAACTGGGTCGTAAAGCAGGATCAGTGTTTTCTGTTTGCTCCACTTATCCTGTTCTAAGCAGCGCTCAAAGCCCCTCAGCTCCACGCCGACCTGCGATTGGCTTAGAGAGCTCAACCCTTGACCTTTGCAGTGGCTGATCCAGTCCATATGAGAGACTCCTGACTGTTACACACGCACACACACACATGCACGCGCGCGCACACACACACACACACACACACACACACACACACACACAAGTTGGTAGCGTGCACATGAAACCACACCCATGTGTGTGTGTTTGTGTGCGTGTTTTATCCCATTTTGTCGTTCTCTCTGTTTGTGCACTCCTGACTTGACCTTCTCCCTATGTCTCCCTCTCTCAATGAGCTCAACCAATCAGATTGTCCATAATATAAGCCAATCACAATGTCTAGCCATTTGTATTCTATATTTAGGTTTATGTGCATCTTTTACTGTCTCCTGGAGATAAAAATAACTTCTTTAATTTGTTATTAATCTATTTGTAATTCAAGATTGTGAACCTCTTTTTTAATCACTTAATTCTTATTGTTTAAACGTGGTACCTTTTTTTAATTGAAAATGTATAAAAACAAGACATTTTTAGATGTCCTTTAATGTCCAAAGATTGAGACATAAACGTCACTGTGTAGGGTGCAAACAAAGTGGATTTTCATTTAAGGACTAATAAGAACTTATCTCCATTGTATTTTTTTACAGAAATATGGTGAGGAAATGTTCCTACTTATATTTTCAGCCATTTAACGTCTCGCACAATGTGATGTATCCGCAATTTACGCTGCAGGGTAAGAGGGGAAAGTCATACAGCTATCATATTGACTTTTTACTGATCGATACAATCATGATTGAGGATTGTTGGAAATGAACAACATTTCAGCAAACCTTTAGGAAGCATTTATTGGTTTTAATTAATGTTGTAATACGGATTTGCCAGTGATCAAGTGCAACGTGAGCATGGCCTGAATGAACCTGACATTCGGTCCAACCTGAGTTTGAACGTAATTTAGTTAGAAAACTTCTCCCCACGTTGTGGAAATAGCAATAAAAGCAGAAGCTGAGACAATGCGTGCATCTGAAATGTCCCTAAGTTCCTATAAAAAGAGGTAATCGTTAAAATGTTGGTTCAGTGCTTTCTCAGTTCTCTAAACAAAACGTTGACACAACAAACAAGAACAAGAAAGCACAAGACTGCCTCCTTCCTCATCCACACGAGGAAGCATCTGCTGCTAATTAGATACTATCTGTTCAGTTAGTCATGTTGCATAGATGTCATATCAATGTAATAATCAATCAATCCAGTTTTATTTATACAGAGCCAAGTCACAAAACCTTATGTCAGGATAATGTACTATAGCAGACTCATTGCTGAACAGCAATCTGCTGCTCCTAGATGATCCAGAGAGTGCACATCTGCATACAGTTACATCTTTTCTTTTAAAATGTACAGTTGTTTACATGATGTTTAATAAAGTCGAGTTATTGTGCAAGTCCGACTAAAACTGGACTTTTAAAAAACGTGAACATATTAGTCCAATTGAGATCATACAAAGTTGAATTTCTCGATTTCATGCAGAGTCGTAGACAGCAAGACTAAACTGACCCCCAACAGTATTATATAGATGTGTAAGTCAGACATTGAGAAATTTAACTTAGTGCCAATTCAGTCAGACTAACACATCTCGATAATATGGGTGTGGGTCGATTTACTCTGCCATCTATTCAACACGGTCAACATAAAAACTGTCCGAGGCGTCCTGAGCATGCTCCACAGTTCCTGCACTGAGCTTTAACCCCGTAGTTTAACGGCATAAAAGCTTAGAGGAAAGCCTGGAAGAAAACAAGACGAAGGTATCAACATGGTGAGGGCTACAACAAGAACCATGCACTTTTAAACAGACAAAACTTTATTTTGTGTCGGCTGAAGGAGACAAACATCGATAGTTACACGAATGAAGGGAAAACGTATTCTCACCATTTGACAGGTCACCAGATGCCGCTTGTTAACTTGTTTGTCGATTGTTTGATATGTGAGGTGGTAATAGGTCAACCATGATGAAGGTCCAGTCGTGACAAGCTGATAGGGTGCATATCGTCGCCTAACGTAGTGGAGACTTTGGAGTCCAGTTAAATGCCCTAATCGGGCTATAAATGTTGCTCCACTTAACTGTGCATGTAAACAGAGTGAATGTCCTCTCCTGCTATTTTCAGTAAGTTTAACATGATGCAATTGCACATCATGCAAAAGTTTCCAATATGGCAACTTGGCAAAGAATGCAGAAAAAGTGAACAAGATTTAAAGATGATCGAGGGGACACAAAATCAACAATTTATTTCAGTTCATGGAGTGGCATGTACTGTACTGATGGTTTTACAAAGAACACATAAAGAATTGACAGTCATGAGATAATGACATAATATTAGGGGGTTGGTCGGTGAACATTTTGAATATTCACACCTTTCATTAAAAGCAGCCTCTAAATTGTTTCTGCACATATACAGAAACAAAATACTTGAATCAGTGTAGTCAAAGGAGAGAGATGATGTTTCAAACTTCCAAGTCACGGTAAGAAAGAAGAAAGACGACAATAATGTGGAGAATGCACTTTTACAAAACATCGATGTCCAAATTCAAGGCTGATGATGTAATGTCTTTAAAGAGGGTTATCATTTCTTTCATTAACAATATACCATACAAAGCCGCTTCAATTTAATGAATACGTGTATGGCTTGTGTTGTGAAAGTCTATTGAGGTCACGTTGGCAGCACATTTTGTTAACTCAGACTATGGCCTTTGCAGTGTGTACAATACGATTAAGGTTATTGGATTAAGACTTCAAGGTAACCATTAATGGCTTAAACAGCGAGAGAATATAGGGCCACTTAGGGAAAGGGTCCCACGTGGTGTCTGTGAACTAGGCGCTAGTTTCCACTTTGTGTGTTGCTGAACCGGTCTCAAGTTTGTCAGTCATATATACTTTCTGCTTTCAGCAACAGTCACCATGCAAATAGGTAATGGCACATGAGCTCACTGGTCTCCTGATTTTCTTAACAAATAGTCCGTCCCCTCATTCTCTTCAAAAGTCTCCCTCTCTCTCTCTCTCTCCCTCTCTCTCTCTCTGAGTCATTTGTTTAGAGTGGGGAAGCACACAATTAGCCTCTGCTTTGGATGGGGTACAAGAACCTGCCATAGAAGCCTCATTTGGTTTGCAAATGCCCCATTTCTTTCTGATTTCAGTGGCTAAAACAAATGGTCGAGCTTTGTTTTTAAAGGAGGGGGGGGGGGTTGGTGGGGGGTGGAGTGACATGTGGAAGAAGTGGCTATTTTAGCAGTGACCCAGTCATCTCTGCTGTAGAGGAGAGAAGAGGCTCTTCCAGATAATGACTGAACAAGCAGCTTTGTGTGGGACGATTAATGGAGTGATCCCACTCTTGTCCCACTTATTGCGAAGAGAAGAGCGTTGGCGTGGTGTGTGTGTGCATCTCTTTGTGTGTCTGAGCTTATATGCAAACATGTGTGTTTTGTGTTTGGGTTGCGTGCTATTTGAATGTGTGTGTGTATGCGCATTTGGTTAGTTTGGTTTGTCTCCATGTATGCACTTGTGTGTGTGTGTGTGTGTGTGTGTGCGTGTGTGTGAGGACAGGGTGTTAAAGAGTTTATTCATGGTCATGAGGTGGTGTGTGTGTCAACAGCAGATGATTTGCATGAGGGTTCTAGCAGAATTATCCCAGGGAGTCCTTTTGTTTTGTTTTGACTCTTCTGTTTTTAATGGACAACCAAGGACATTATTTGAATACCATCATCCCGCCTGTCAGACACTTTCTCTGGATACTGTTGGTGGGAAGTTTTTTTTTTTTTTTTTTTTTGGGGGGGGGGGGGGCTGCATTGAGGAGTTTAAGTACCTTTGCATTTGTGGACTGAGTTTTTGTGTGAGGGGATGAGGAGAGAAGCCTTTGTGTTTGGCAGTATTGACTTCCACACAAAGACCAGAACCATGCAGGTGGGAAAAAAAAGACACAAATCTGAAGTTTCACCACAAACAGCTGAAGTGTAATGATGCAAGTGTGTTTACTTTGCTTGCTTTACTTAGCATTACAGTCGACACGCTCTTGGGTCAAACCATGCAGCAACCTCCTGTGTTGAAAAATAAAGCCAATGCAGAAGTGCAACAAACTGCAGTTCCTCAAGCGTCCACTTGAGGCTGTCTTTAAAAGCCCTGGAAGTCCCATTAACACCCATGTTACAATGTCCTTTTTGATATAATAAACATGTTTACAGCCTAGTGCAAAATTAACAAAAACTGTTGATCTGAATAACTCTTGATTTTTATTGAATGTGTTCATAGCTCACCCGTTTGATGATATTAAGGCTAAGAGGTATTTATAAACAGAGGCGTGGCTGACTTCACTGACAGGTGGGCAGCGTGTTGCTAGCCAGTAGGCTAAAGGCCCCCCTCAGCTCCACCTCTTGGCCTGTGACGTTAGGTTGAGGTAGCATTTTCAATGTGACGTCACTGAGACTACATCCACCTTCTATGCAATCTATGGTCAAACACATAGGCGTAGATTTAGGGGGGGACGCAGGGGATGTGTCCCCCCCAATATTTAGAAAAGGTAGATCTGTCCCCCCCAATATTTAGAAAGATTTTATTAAAAGGTCGAAAAAAGAGGTAATGAAAAACATTTCAGGTGGCTCAAATCATTTCTATATCCTTCTGACCTGTAAATACGTTTCCCAATCATTTCAGACACCCCTATAGTGGACCATACCATCTTAACCTTGCCACACAGTCACACGTGCATGTGCAGGCACGTTACTGTCGCTCACGCTTGGTCAATGGATCAGGTCCGGTCAGGTTAGGAGTCGTGGTTTTATACAGTCTATGGTCGCGGGCGCAGACAGTGACAACAAGACAAAGCAAGAGCAACAGGTTGGTGTTTGCATTAGTGTCCCATTAACTGTATAGAGATCAACTGAAGTGCAATAAACACGGACAATATCCGACCACATTTTTTCCAATTTGACCGTTAAAATGAAACCTTCACAGGGTCCGAAATGATCACGTGCAGCAGTCAGAGATATACGTCCACTAACCAGCAGGCTGGCTGATTATATTAAGTTTACAATATTGTCAAAGCTAAATCAGGAGAAAACTTGTTTTGAGCATTAATAATTCATTCTTCTCTGATGGACTTTAGTTTTTAGTTTGTAATGTTGTAATGCAGGGGGGGTTTAGAGGGGAGCAGGAGGGGGGGTCTGGTAACTACTGCCTACAAATAATACAAAAAACAAAGGCCAGCAAATATATATTTTTTACAATTTCTCAATTTCCTGATCTGATGACATGATTGAATCTGTGACTTTAATTTGTTATTGATTAAACAGAAAGTTATGAACAATACAGTTGAATAATTAGGCTAATAATAATTAATAATAATAATAATTAATAATAATAATAATAATTTCCTATACATAGTAAAGACATTTCCGCCATAAATTAATTCAGAAAAAGCAGAAATTGTTGCATAAAAATTCACCAGAATGCAGGAAATGAAGTGTTTGACGCTCAAAATTTCCCCCCCCCCGCTGAAAATGTGTCCCCCCCAATGTTGAATCTAAACCTACGCCCTTGGTCAAACATACCAGTTATGTATGTCATCTATAGTATCCTCGAAGCCCAGTCTCCAGTTAATGAGGTTTTGAGGTTTTACGAGAGTCTCCCAGAGGTCCAAAAGAACACAGGGGGTTCAAAAGAACACAAGAACACAAATGTCAGAGGGGAAGTACAAAAAGTAGAAACATACAAGAGAGAGAAAGAAGACGGCAGGTGTGTTGAAGTTTTGAAAGGAAATATTTGCAGTACTTAAGATGTCATTGAGGAAAAGGAGGTGCAATTAAAAAAGAAGGATTTAAAAATGGGTCTTTAGAAGTTATGCGAGTATGACTAGAAACCTAAGCTTTGCCACTCAAGGCTGAACAGATTCAGACATTTAATTTTATACACGTTTGGGGCTCAAACTCACTGAGATTGTGAATGTGTTCGTAAGTGCAACTTCAGTGGCTGTGAACTCCACGTAACCTTGTTGGATTTTTATTACTCTGCCTACAGGTATGAACCTTTTCCTCCATACCTCCTCCCATACCTTCAGTAAATCACTGCAGTCCTATATGCACTGAGTGTCTAGTGCTCAGCGTTGGTTTATGGATGACATCATCACCCCGGTGTCAAGTTTCCAGCCTTCAGAGAGTTATCTCCGACCAAACTGAAGCATCACGATGGAGATAACACATGTGACAATGGTTTAAAGCTGGACGTCACTTATCAGGATCATCAGTGAGATCAGAGAGCAGGAAACACCTAAGAAAACACAGGGTGGAAATGGTATTGAATGCAGATAGAAAGGGAATCAGCTGACCTCCAGGCCGATATTTAAAAGGAACCCTGCATATTTCAACAAGTTGACCTTATTTCATTTACATTGGTATCTTTAATGTTGTACAAAAACACACAAATATGATTTCTATATCTTGAGAAAAGAAAAAAAATCACTTGGTGACTGCCATTGTTGTTTATATTGCAGTGATTCTGGGTACCAACTTTTTTTTTTTCTTGCAATATTTGAGAATGCAAAACTGGGGCGCCGGTGGCCGAGCGGTTCGGGCGCACACCCCATGTGTGGAGGCTGTGGTCCCCGGGGTGTGCAGCCGGGTTCGTGTCCAGCCTGTGGCTCCTTTCCCGAGTGTCGTCCCTCACTTTCTCTGTCCCTCATTTACGGTTCTGTCTCTACATTGGAGGCATAAGACCCAACAAAAATAAGTAAGGGGGGGGGAGTACGCACAACAGCAAGCATATTCCTACAAACACAGAGTTAAATAATAGTTAACCTAAATTATGACGAGGGAAAATATGAAACTATGTAAATAGAAAATAGAGGAGTTTTATATTGCCTAAAATATAATAAATAAAAGTTTCTAAAAGGTAAGATAATAAGTTATAAACCAGGCATGTAAAGTTAGACAAAATGAAGCAAGGAAAACTAGATCCAATAAACGAGGGACAGGAAATTAGAAAAACGAACACTTATCCTTTTTGCAATCCTGCTAGAGTTTATTTTTCTAAAAGAAAAGAAAAGAAAAGTTTAAAGTCATATATAAACCAGTCAAAGGAGGGCTTACTATTTCTGAACTTGCTACAGTGAAATGGTTGTGTTGTTCTTCTTTCCATATGTGAGATTCTTGTGGTGCCTTTTTTATTTATTTTATTTAACCGCAGCACAATGTAAGTGAAAAGGATCACAGTGAATACAACGGGGAGGTGAGGAGAATTATACAACAGTGTCTGTACGATTACTGCTCCACATTACTGACTGCGCGTGTGCGAGAGAGGGGTTGTTTACCTGGTATTGGTGAGGGGGTCTGCCTGATCCACAACATGCCTAACATATTCAGATAGCATATTTGTAATTCAAGCCAGATGCAGAGCAAGGGTTGTTTAGTTGGCTGGTCAGTTGTTGCTGATGAGCACAGCTCATAAGACTAGAAAACGATTTATGTTCTCAATCTAGTTTTATACTGTAGGCCTGAAATCGTACAGTGTACGCTCGGCTTAAAACACCTCTTACTGCCTCAAAGTTCTTGTGTGGTCTAATGCTCAGGACGCCTGTACATCTGTAAAAATAAACTAACAAATTAGCAGTGAAAAAGATGAAAAAAAAATCAGACGCTGACTGACTTCAATCAATCAATCTTTATTTGTACAGCGCCAATTCATAACAAATGTTATCTCGACACCTTACAAAAAGCAGGTTAAAGACCTTACTCTTTGTCACAAAGACCCAACGTTCATCCATCATGATCACTTAACAACATTTAACACAAGTTACAGAGGCAAGAAGAAACTTCCTCTAAGGAGGCAGAAACCTCGAGCAAAACCAAACTCATGATGAACAGCCGTCTGCCGAAACTGCACCGGGCTTGAAAAATGGGATAGAGGGGGATGGGATAAGATGCAGGAAGAAGGATAAGAACAAACGGGGGTGGGGGGGGTCCATAGCAGCAGGCCGTCCCCGACTTGCGACGTACATTTAAAAATATATATACACAGTATATATTTTAATCTCTTTCCTATTGTATGATTACACTACATTTGTGCTTGATAAGAAGAATAAATTGTTAGTATCGAATCGCATCATTTGTTGAATCACAATATCAATCGAATTGGCCTCAAAGAATCGTGATAAAAAAGAATCGCCACAAAAGCATATCTTCCCAGCTCTACTTCCTACCACACCATAACATGTATTCTATTTATTATATAGGATAATATAGTCAGCAGACTGATTGGTCTGTGAAATAATAAAACGATTTAAAAGTCAGATATCTTAAACTGTTTTCAAAGATCCCTGCGATCATAATTGATCTATATATCATCTTTGGTTCTGAGCTGACCTGAGGCCACTTTAGCCACAATTTCCCCTCCTGATCCCTGAAGGGATAACTGTGAAAAGGTCAAGAGAAAGTCTGAGGCAGAATCAGCATTGTGAATGTTTTTCATGTTTATGATTCAGTGCAGATTTGGAGGGACTTTTTAATACACTGTAAAGAAAAAAAAAAAGTAGTTTGAAGTCAAATAAGTGAGTGTACATGCCTCATCATTTTCAGCTGACTGATTTAAGATGATAAGTTGAGGTAAATTTGTTTTCATAAAAAAAAAATACAGCTAAACCGAGCTTTTGTATTGTTTAGTTTACTTAACTTTATTTTGAATGTTTAGTCATCTCAATGTTTCCTTTTTATTCGTGGCTGAAGCGCGATGCCACCATGCCATTCATCTTTATCTTGATTATCATTTAAATTTGGTCAGCTTTTTTTGAAGGTACATCCTTTTGACTCATAATCTTGATTACAATTGAATCATTTTGTAAGTTGGAAAACTTCAGATAAGTTAAAATGGCATGAACACAGGGCGCTGGATGGCCTACTGGTTATGTCACGCGCCCCATGTACGGAGGCAACAATCCTCCTCGCAGCTGCTGTGGGTTCAAATCCCACCTCAGCCCTTTGCTACATGTCATCCCCCACTCTCTCCTCCTAACATTTCCTTTCCTTCTTCAACCGTCCTATCCGATAAAGGCAAAAAGGCCAAAAACATTTTTTAATTAAAATGACATGAAAACAAAATATTGAGTACTTTGAGTTCAACTGATTCTAAGTTGCAGGACTAAATGTTTTTTACAGTGTAGTGTGGGGTGATAACAGACACAGAAAGTGTTTCATTGATTATCATATCATCTGCAACACTCATGTTTTATGTACATTATCAAGAGAACTGTGAAGTGCACACAAACAAGATTTTTCCAGGAAGCGAGAGGAATGTGTTGCTTTACATTAAATGACATTAGAGTGGAAAAATCAATTTCATACCCTCTATGTCTAATGTGTTACTAAATCTGTACATCAGGGGATTTTCCTCTTTAAAACTGTAACGGTTCTCCTCTTGAATGTGGGGTAAAATTCACTTCTTCTATAGTTCCAGGGTGTCCCAGATCTAAGCTATGTGAAACAGGTTTTTGGCATTTGTTAAAGCCGCAGTATGGTGTTCATTCCCAGTTTGCAGAGTTCTTGTATAATTTATGACTGTGCATTAAACAGCCTAGCACCAGGCAGCCCATCATGTAAACAGATCAGGGCTTTTACAGGCAGCTTGCCGGCTGTTTAAACAGACGAAAGGAAAAGGGGAGAAGGAGGGAAATTAAAACCTAAATGGAAAACATGTGCAGCACTGTGTGTGAAGGTTTAGATGTGTGTGAAGGTTTAGATGTGTGTGTCTGTGTGTGTGCGTGTGTTGAGGGGGCTGCAGCCAGACGATGTGGAAGTGACACAGTGTGAGGCGAAAAAGCACACATAAAAACTTGAAAACACTTATAAACCCACACACACAGACACACACAAACATAACCCCGCACACCACAAAACCTCCAGTTTTTATCAGGTCCAGCTGTGAGCCGAGTCGTATCAAAGGCAGCATGGTGAGCTGCAGAGACAATCAGCTCCAGATGTGCTTCGGTCCGTAACAGACCTGCTCACCTCCTCTGTTTCACTCTGCTTTGTTACATTATATATTACTCTACCATATACACTCATCTTCCCTCTCCTGCTCTGTGCCTTCGTTTCATTTCATGGCTTTCCTGTTGTAGTCGAGTCAAATAGGAACCACAGAAGGGACGGGCGACAAAACGAGACAAGCTTGCAAACCCACAATGTGTATGTTTGTGTTGGTTGTTTACCTTGGATCCAAGCCACAAGGATGTCCGCCTACATTTCTGATCACAAAAACAACAAACTGAACCAGAGCTAAATATCGTCAGGAGAAAATGAAGAGTAAAGATCACAAGGATGTTTTTTGAGAGCTTTTGGCGGTTATTCTGTGTCCAAACATGTGTAGTTTGCAGTCAGAGAGGCATGATCTACAGCAGATGGTTGAGCAACAGGCTGTCTAATCAAACCACACACACACACACACACACACACACACACACACACACACACACACACACACACACACACACTCAAACACACTCAAGTTCAAAGAGTTGTGTGTGGAGAGCATGGCTTATGGTATTCATCACAGGGGATAAGACACAGCAAATCACTTTAAATGCTGAAAAATGAATTCTAATGAAGACATCATGTAGCTCTGTGGCCGTTATTGGACGATTAGCACAAACCACATCTGGCCACATCTGATCCTGCAGACAGGACGTGACTTTGAGGTTACTGTTGGCTTGAACTTTAGTGCATGTCAGTGAAAATGGACAAATCTGCTCTCAATTTGTAATGGTGACAAAGTTGTGCTGCTGTAACAGAGTAGTTAACGAAGGATTTTCTCAGAAGAAGAAGGATTTGAAAATGGGTTTATGTTTTCATTTTCCTGTTTATGGTGTTTAGTCAGGGAATTGAAAAAGTGGATTCTTGTTCCTCATGAAATAAAATGAGTGGGGTGAATGATGTGAGTTGTGTTTGCTTTGGATTCTGACCTTAACCAATGTCCTCTAATCCCCTCAAATGGGGCATGACTGACATTCAGACCAAAAACAACCCAGTGTAAAACAATTTAAGAGACTGTATTGGCTGGAGCCTGTAGCTTCGAGCTTGTGTGTGTGTGTGTGTGTGTGTGTGTGTGTGTGTGTGTGTGTGTGTGTGTGTGTGTGTGTGCGTTTGTTAAAATCCCCCAAACTCCTGAAAAGTTCAGGATAAGCTGCACGTGTGAATTTTTGAACCAAACTTTTGTAGTTTTTCCTGCCAGCCTCCTAGTAAAATGTCCACAAGCAGTCAGTGCAGGCAGCAGGAAATATTTAGGGCAATTCCCTGCAAACAAGTGGGATTCATTGATACAGTTTATGTAATGCGACTGGTGCAATCTTCGTGCACGTAATAAAGCTGCTTTGTACATTTTTCATCCTGCCTGCATGTTTCTTTCCCACTCTTTTGTTGATTTGGTAAATATGTTGAGCTACATGTAGCATTGATATGAAGGCAAAAATTGTCATCATGGCGTTGGACTTTGTTGCTTTTTCTTGCAGGGTTCCCTCTGTGAGGTGCATGTGAACAACAAACTCAAGATTTCAGGGGCGGTCTGCCTGAAACTGCCGTTTCAAGGCGGAGTATTTACATGCCTGTGACATTTCGCATTCAATCTGAGTGTCGCAGAGGCTTAATTGGGGGACGGAGTGATCTCCCCTTTGTACAGATTTGGAGGTAGTAACAGAGGCATTAGGGACGTGATCAGCAGAGCCAGCGGGGGATCGCAGCACTGTGTGTGCGTGCATGTCTGACTGTGTGTGTATGTGGAGCTCCCATTGTGTCGTGCTTCTGCAACATTGAAACCCAATTTGAATTCACAGACTGTGACACCAATATTATGCCATCGTGGAATCAATATGAATGTACAAAGATGTAATGACAGCTGAGCTTAGTTACGTTACTTTTGTGGAAATGCAGTATGAAAAGGGCTTATGACTCCAGGTGAGTTTGATTCCACCTGAGTCAAGGTGGCACTAACTACAAAGCTACTCCCTGATTGGCCAAAGGAAGCAGGTGTCGTTCCTTTCCACTCTCCTGCCATCCACAAGTACAACACCTTGCCATAGGCCCTCTTAGAAACACATCTATTTGTACGATTATGAATCAGTTAAACATTTTTTTCCCTCTTTAACAAAATTGTTTGTGTACTGCAAACATTTCCAAATAAATCATCCTGTGGCTGTAAAGGACTGTGCTGCAGAAGAATAGGCGCACACAATCTTCCAGAGTAGCTATTAAATCTGTTAAATTGACCTGAAACGATCACAGTTAAAGTTTTACATTTATTGTCGTGTTAAGTGCTTAAGATAAAATGCTCCACAAAGTACCCAGGTCGCGTACGATCTTGAGAACATCTGAGATCAGAAGCTGAGGCTCTGTTTTTGTCTTAAAATGCTCTCTGACTCATTTGTAGCGCCTCACATATCCGTGTTATTCCATATAGTATCTCGTGGTTTTACAGCAGCGAGTGATGTTCAAAGTCTAAAGCAGAGTCAAACTTTATTCCACTGGGGTATTTTGATCCGTCTTTTTGATGCGCGTGTTTGATCTGTCTATTCTTTTTGAAGCACTCTCCTCTAGTTTTCCTCCTCACTTTAACAAGGATAAAACAGAAAGCAGAATTGTAGCTGCCAAGTTGCTCAGCTGAAAAAGAACATGAAATCCTTTTATGTCGAGTGTACAATGAAAGATAAAGTTGATCTTCTTCTGCAGCCGTTTGAATGTCAGATGACACTGCCTTTAAAATGCATTCCCTTTGTTGTTGATGTGTGTTTGCGTGCACGTGCACCATCATGTAAAATTATAAAATCTGCGTTTGTGTGATCAAGCAAGGAATGCTTGTAGGTGTGTGTCAGGAAGAAGGTGTATTCATGGTCATTAGGTGTGTGTTTTCAAACCCAGCGCTATCAGCCAATAACGTGTGCATACGAGCTATTCATTGCTTGCCCTTTGTGTGAAAAAGGAACAAAGATAGCTCTCTAGATACGCCAGCAGCCAGTTTGTTTAACAGCCATGCAAACAGGCTTGGGGAAAATACCCACCACGAGTGATAATCAAAGGCTTGTTATGGCCATGGGAATGCAAATACAAGTGTGTGTATGTGTGGGTGCATATACAAAGAAATGCAAATAGAAGAGTGTGTGTGCCTGTGTTTGTGTGTGTGTGTGTGTGTGTGTGTGTGTGTGTGTGTGCGTGTGTGTGTGTGTGCAGGCTCTCCTCGGCTGTCGTGCTAATCCAAGAGACAGGCTTAGACACTGAGACTCTTGCGACCCTTTAAGTAAGCACTAATACTGTTAAACCACAACTGAGCTCTTATACACATTGAGAGAAGAGATAAAGATAGAAGAAGCTGTAGTGCGCTCTCTCTCTCTCTCTCTCACACACACACACACACACACACACACACACACACACACACGCACATAAAGCTACTCGTGCACATCTACTGTATGAACCTCTAACAGACCTCTGACGTATTTAGCAAACCAGGCCTCTCAGTTGAGGTGGCGTTGGCTTGGAGCATGTGGTCTTTAAGGCCAATCAGGTGGTTAAGTGAGAACAAAGAGGGTTATCGCCCTCATGACACAGGCATCCACACTGCAGACGTGTCCTTGAGTAAAGCACGGAATCCCCACAAGTTACGTCAGGGCGGCTGGGTTTGTATTAGCACAGATTTAGCAAAACAAAGTCTAAAGCCTTTTTCTCACATTGAGATCAGAACTCACTTCCCTGCCTCACATGTAAATAAGCGCCTGCCTGTTGTAAAGGACTGAATGTATCCTTACTTAAACCAAGTGAGAGGCAGCACTGTTATCCCAGTTGAGGGGGTGGTCCATAATGCTGCCAAGGATGCATTAACGTTTACATGCCAGAGCCCCTCCGTATGTGGTCTGAGCGGTCAGATCTCAATCGTCCTCAGGACTCATTGGGGTGCATTCACACCTTGCTTGTTATTAACTTGTTATTAGATCACCTATAGGACTGATGTTAAAGCAAGGAGTAAACAGCCTCTTAGGGTGCACTCACACTAGGCAATCCGTACCGTGCCCGAGCCCAAAGTCCAGTTTGTTTGACTCGTGTGAGTCCTCCGTTCAATGCTTAAGCACAGTACACTTCTTTAGACCTGGCACGGCTGGAAAAGGTGTGCTTCCGCATGATACAGTTGCTCATGCACGAGCACAGCTACATAATGTGAACATGAAGGATAATCGATCCCAGCCTTCAATTGAGAATTCCCGGATTTTTTAATTTTAATTTTAGTCCACCTGTCTTGAAAACTAATGATGCTTCTTGATCACGTAAAGCCATGCATGAGTTGTATTATGATGTTATGTACAAGAGGTAACCGTGCTTTAGCAAGGTATGGAGCAACTTTGCCTAGTGTGAATGCACCCTTAGAGTTGCTCTTTCACAGGTCATACACAGTGTAAAATTGTCTCTGTCCAACGGGAGGGACGTCTCAGGAGGCAAGACATGACATAAGGAGGATGCTGTGGAAACCACAATGCTCTTGTACCAACAAATTGTGTCTGCAATGGCGTAATATTGGTGTTTCAGTGTTTAGTGTGAAGTAAGTTCACAGTGTTGTGAAGCCTGTAAACAAACAGAGGGAGCTTCACCTACACACGCGCACACACACACACACACACACACACACACACACACACACACACACACACACACACAGTGCTCTTCTGCTCTCCTGATTCTGACATTATATGCTGCCAGCATGTTTGCTGCCTCCTTTGGCTGGCCTGCCTATGTGTGTTACACATTGCGGGCAACACATACCAATATCCCGCGGTCAGCTTTTTTATCCATTCCTGTCTTCGTTCCCCTTTATCCGACAGGGACATGTGCTTTGAGGGACATGTGTGTGTGACAGAGCAACTCTGGAAAATGTGTGAAAAGGGTGAAAATAGTGTAGGGCTCCGCCAAATTCATGTTCAAACAAGCATCTGCATATAGGTTTAATTTAAGTTTTTGGGTATATCAGTGAGGTACTAAAGGTTGAATATGTGCTAGACTGTGGGGGAATGGGGGTGTGGGGCAAACAGATGAAAAAGAGGACGGTAGGAGAAAGAAATGAGAAGACAAACTAATGGGGAGAGGTGGCGGCTGTGGGTGAGAGAGCCGACTAAGAAGATTTACTGTAACTAAGTTATTCAACACTGATGTAAAAGAGGCTTATGGTTCCAGCATTGCTCCCACCTGCCCAACTAAACACACAAACACACTCACACAAATGTATGTGCACATGTCAACACACTGTTGTACACATACCTGTCTGACCTTACAAAACTCGCATGCCTAACGTGTGTGTGTGTGTGTGTGTGTGTGTGCGTGGGTGTGTGTGTGTGTGTGTGTGTGTGTGTGTGTGTGTGTGTGTGTGTGCGTGTGTGCGTGTGTGCGTGCGTGCGTGCGTGCGTGTGTGTGTGTGTGTGCGTGTGTGTTTCAGTCTGGCTTTTGCGTAACTGCCAATAGGATCAGTGTGAATCAGACTGAACTAAGCTCTGGCCCCTGGACTTAATTTCATGAGTGTAGAGCGAGAGGGGATGCACACACACACACACGCGCACGCACACACACACACACACGCACGCACGCACGCACGCACACACACACACACACACACACAAGTAAATTCAAAAGCTTTTGACTTAGACTTGCAGGAAATACCAACCACCTGTCATATTGTAAGCATCGTATTTATTTCTCGTACGATAATACTCAGCTGGAGAGCCTGAGAGTATTCAGATAAAGTCATAATGAAGAAATTATTATGTTACATTTTCGAATAATTTGTAGGCTCCATCAAATGCGTCCTACGTTTTCCAGGGTTCATTGTGCACCAATTCATGCAAGATAGCGGTCTTCAAAGCAGTTATGATTACAATTAGAAAATGGTTACAACTCAAATAAAAGCTACTGAAACAACTGTCAGAAACATCTTTAGACTCGGGCTGCAGAAGGACATGCAGTTCGGTTGCGCCCCATATACGGACGAAACAGATGAGGAGGAGAATATGTTTACAGACGACATATCCAAGTATAATTAACGTGAAGTTTTTATCACAGCAGCACATACAGCGACACTACGGCAGCTTTTAGTAGCAGTTCCCACTTCCTTAAGCAGTGGTCTTTGATGTAACATCTGATGTTTCCATGGCAACAACAAACATGTCACGTCTGTCATTCGTGGCTCTGTCATGGCAGCTGCCACGAAAGACATGCGACATGACAACTATAAAATAAAGGATTTCTCTGGCTTTGATAACTTTTGGAAATATTTGAGGTAATGTAAGTACTCAACTAAATATATAACATACAGTAAGTTTAGTCAGTTTTTAATTAATTTGGATATTTTATTGTAAACATTTGACATATTATACCTTTAAAGGTCTGTCATTCATCTTGTGGCAATTGATGGGGCGGCCCTATAGCGCTGGTTATTTATTTACCAGGTGCAACTGGTTGTCAATATACCCTGTCTTCTATGTTAGACTAAAGTGCATTAAAATGGTCTTTTTTTTGTGGTAGCTAGAGCCTCATATCTTTCATTTCAAATAGCACATTTTGTGATGCTTTTCGTGGTGTGAACCTTTGTGCCCTATCTCCATTCAGGAAATGATAAGAAAATCCAGTCTGCTCTTATAAAAGCACTCTATGCTCCTGGCATCAACAAAACAGAAGTATGGGATGAGATCATTAGAATGAGACCACTTAGTCATAGAAGCAGCTCTTTTCTGTGACCTTTTATGAACCTTGCTAACCGCTTTACGGCCTTGCAGATCAATGCTAAATCTATTAGGACAGATTAGCATTAAGGTGGTGTGTAATGGGGAGCGCTGTATCTGTTTGGATCTCAGGTGTAAATACAGACTAGTGCTAATGCCACTACTGGCATTAGACCCACTGCGGCTGGTGCTAAAAGCCATTAAAAAACCGAGGTAGCTTTAATAAGGTCAGCACATGGGGGCCAATTATGAGGCTGGGATAAGGTCACATGACAAAGGCTCAGAGAGGAGTGAAACTGGACTGGACGATTAACCTGCCATGTAGGTCAAAGGTGACACATGCAAGAACACGCTCTAAAAGAAAGCATTCAAAAACAAGATCAAATACACCTACACCCTCCTCCCTGGATGCAAAGGGGTGTTGTTGCTGTAACAGGATTTTGAGCCTTTAAGCTTTAAGGCTTAAAAGAAAAGGACAAACCCTCTCTGAATATGCAGAAGGCTGCATTTGAATGAAACAAGAGGAGAAGAAACGAGATGAAGGGCAGAATTCAGCCTCTCTGAGGTTTTGCAAAGAGAACCACAGTCAGCCCTTTTATTAAACCAGAGCAGTTAACTGACAGCAGGTTTGTATTTACGGCAACTGCCACAGGAGGAGTTCGGACATAAAAGAAAAGGTTTCGTACGAGTTTACACATGCCCTACACATCCTGGGAGTGTTTTGATGGTTTAATATACGTTCATCCCGTAACCGTGGGCACAGGGAATTTCCAGAGTCTTTAGGGGTTCTCACAATAAACACAAAAAGCCAGAAGAGTTACCTTAGATGGGCTGCATGTGTGAACGCAAATGCCCAAATTTTCACCCATACCTCATCTAGACTTTTACCTGCTAACCACATGGTAACACTTCCCCAAATAGTCAGAGACTTCATTGATCTGACTTCACGCAGACTTTTTAGGACATTGCTATGAGGAAAAAGCCAGTTTGTTTGACTAGTGTGAGTGCTTCGAACCAGTACACTTCCTCTGCCCTGGCACGCTTGGAAGAGGTGAGCTTTGGTACAGTACAGTTGCTCATGCACAAGCACAGAAGCGCAATGTGGACATGGACTATAATCGATCCCTGTCTTGCATTATCAAGAAATCTGCTTGATAGTGTTAAAGGGCTGTATGTGACCAAAACAACTCAACATAATCCATAAAAAGTCAGTAAATCAGAGAATTCACCATGCTGCAGCAGCTATCTTACTCTATGGCTGCTGAGGAGGGCAACCATACTCCCGCACGGTATGGGACAACTGGGCCTATTGTAAGTGTGCCCTATAAGTCTCCTGACAGTCAGCTACAATGCGGCCCCTTGCAGTCAGTTCGGTCACACCCCTAATTATGCATAACTTGTATCGTTCATAAAATCTAAATGGGCGAACTATATAAAAATTCACCCCCTTTATGTTGTGTGACGATAAAGACATTAACTAATCAGACCAAAATGGTTTTAAGTACCAGACTGTAATCTGTATATCTATCTCAACACTATAGTCTTTTGCAACCATGAACTGTCTTTGACATAAAGTGTATCTGTTGTCTGACACTAATTCTCCCATCAGACTTTCTGCGGGAAAAAATACTAGGGGGTTGGCAGGAAACTCTAAATAAAGTCAGAGTAAAAGATATGACTGTGGAGTTTTTCAGGAGTTTTGTGCAAGTGAAAGCCCTCCTTCACAGGAGCTTTAAAAGAGACAAAGTTTAAGAAGGGAACATTTCTGGGTTTTATTCTGAACTTGCAAGTGGGGCAGAGTAGTCTTGGGTGATTTCTGATGAATGTAATCCAATGTGTCTTGTTAACCCAAAGTGCCCCACCAAACTACTGGAAGCATTTAGTCATCAAAGGCAAATTTCTTGATTGTTGGGCTCTTACACGCTGCATAATTTAATTGACAAGCTAAACTGGTTAAATCAGACACATAATCTGTGTTTAAATAATTAAGTGTGGCCGAAGGACACAGAACAGAGACTGTTTGGGAAAAGACTCTCAGAAAGTGGAAAAAGATTATTATGAATGCCCAACGGTGATTATTCACGCTGTTATCAGCATGACATTACAAGGACGCAGTGTTTCGGTTTGTCTCCTGTAGCGGATCACTTACTGATGACTTGTTATTTTCTGCTGCCTGGATCTCTTCAAATACCCGTTTTCAAGGTCGTGGGGATAGAAAAGCATCAGATGCTTAACCACAAACAAACACAGTCATTGTTCTCCGGGGCTGGAGGCGAAGTACAGCTGTTAATTGTCGTGTCCAAGCAGTTTGATTCAACTCTTACACTCAGTTCATAGAATCAAGCTGAAGGCAGGTTTGATTTCTGAGGATCAACTTTGGAAAACAAATGACCTAAAGACAGTTTCCTGAGGAAAAGGAGGAAACTTTGAGGTGAATTTCACACTCTGACAATCTTCAACAGGCCAACTGAAGGAGTGGCATTGTGGTGACGTGCTTCGTCAGTGCTGTCGAAGGCTCAGCAAACGCGGTAGTAGACTTCTACTTTTAGAGAGGACTTTTTGTATTAAGTATCGTGTCAGATTGAAAGCAGTGAGGGTCAAGAAACCGAAGTTTCTGAATTGTTCATATTTCAACCAATACTAAGCTACAAGTAATTGTTTTTTGCAGCCTGAAATAAAAGCTGAACATCATCTTCTGCCGTCGGCCATCAGTCTGTCGGTGAGCAGTCGTCGCCCTAGTTTTGCGGTGTGTCCAGCTCCGTCGCTACCCGTCCGCCCCAGTTGGCCTTTTTTTGGCCGATTCCACATGTTGAATTGGTGTCGGCGGTTGCTGGCGCGGTGGGTGAGAGGAATCTCTCTGATTGGCTGTTCAGATAAGCGAATCAGTGCACGAGAAGAAAAACGGGCTGACAACGCCAGTGCCATTTTCAACTTTTTATCACATTATTCTCGATTAGAAGTAGGTTACCTATTACGAGTGGTGAGAAAATAGTCTTCTCGTATCATAACAACGCATTCTTCTTCATCCTCTTCTGGTTTCACCTTTTTGGAATGAAGATTACAGACTACCTCCGCCTGCTGGCACTGAGAGTTATTGCCTCTCACGCATGCGCAGAACGTACGAGGTGGTTGGCCGTCGGCTGTAGTCTTCGCGGTGTGTTCTAGTGCAACTTTTTGGCCAAGACAAAAGGCGTCGTGCGCCGACGCCACAGGCGGCCTTCGTCGCCACTAGTTCTTTGCCGTCTGCTTGGTGTGCCAGGGCCTTAAAAGTATGATTCCAAAACAGCTACGGCAACCCTACCACTAAGCTACTGGAAAATGTAGTTAATTGCTAACGTGGCTATTTGTAGTGCCATTACTGCCAAACACTGCCAGCTACCAATGTAAAACAAGATATAAAAAATCAGCATCAATCATTTCAATGAGCACCAGAAAACAACCCAAACGTACTTATCCTTGGATGTCAGTTACAGATGCTTTGTCAGTTAAAGACCCATCTGTGTAGCCTTTGTTTGATTTTATGTAACTGTCTGTTCGTAATGTGTCTGCTCAGTCCTTTATTGTGAAGCACTTTGTGACCTCTGTTCTTGAAAAGTGCTATACTTACTTACTTACCTTTTTAGCCTTTTTCACACATGCACAAATCTCCTGAACATTTTCTGAAACTTTCTAGGCGAGCTGCATGTGTTCACAAAAGTAGCAGAAATGTTCAGCCTGATTTTATCCAGACTTTTTTTCTGCAAGCTTCTTAGTAAAATATCTGCAAGAAGTCTGAGATCATGTACTAATGCAGGAAGTAGTATTGTTGCGACCGGTGTGAAGGAAGGAAGCTCAAATGGTATCATGTCTTGCTGCTTCTCTTCAGGATGTGTGTCATGTAAATGTAGAGAATCTGACGAATAGTTTTAAATGCTCCTCATCCCTATTCTTAAGAAACTACAAAGACAATGGATACTGAAAATCCAGAAAGACACTGGGCCACATTTCAAATCCAAAAACATGAGAGCCACGTCCTAGTTATTATTAACATTTGAGAGTAACGGGTAATAGAACATGTGCGTATGAATTCTACATATCAACACTAATCTTGAGCACATTTATAGACACCTGAGGGGGATTTATTTCAAACTAACAACACAACATTAACCGTGTAGCTCTCTCTGTATGCTTGTCTTTCTTTTATTTTTATTTTTTTTTAACTTTACTGTATAATCAAATCTCCAACATAATTACGCCATAAGACATATTGATTCAGCAGCAGCGTAATATTGGTCTCCCAGTCTGTTTCGATGTTCAGACATCACGGCACATCAAGACACACACACACACACACAGCGCTGCACTCCCCCACTGGTTCTGCCAATCCCATCCTGCCCCTGTAACGCCTCTGTTACTACCTCCGAAAGGGAGGGGGGGGGTCCCTTTCTCCCCACCATTACGCTTCTGGGACATTCATATTGAGGGCAAAACATCACAAGGGCGTAACTTTTCGCGCCTTGAAACTGCACTCTTTATAGGGCTAAAGTTTCTGGTAATACATAAATGCTCAATGAGTGTCAAGATCAGGGAAATAAAAGCCATGTGTGTTAATGTGCAAGCAGGCGACATATGTGCATAAAATAGCATTATGCTCTGCTGCTGCCTAATCATCCTCTGAAGTCGCAGCTGGTTCAGAAGCTATACAGTGGTTTGTGTGTGTGTGTGTGTGTGTGTGTCTGTGATAGAGAGAGAGAGAGAGAGAGAGAGAGAGAGAGAGAGAGACTGTTGGACTTGCGGTAGTTAAAAGGACATTTTCCATGTTAAGAACAAAGCAGTACAGTGGCAGGGGGAACTGCAACAAACACTGCTGACGCATTAAGTGGGGTTGTGTTTGTGTGTGTGGTGTGTGTGTGTGTGTGTTAAACACTCCAAGGGGAATTAGGACCTAATGAAAGGCAGACGGGCTGAAGTCCCAGGCAGGCTGTGAGGTAGCGTGACAATGTGCTAATGACATTCATTGCCCCTACATGCAGATTTTTTTTCTTCTTTTACTTTTACTCTGAACTCACATGGGCAGACTTTCACTGCCAAGAAGAAAAATAAGAAGCAACTCTTGTTTTGTAGCCCACAATTCTCAGCCCACAATCTGATAGCTGAAAGCACTTTAGTGGGGTTGGATGGTCGAGTGGTTTGCAATGATGCATGTGACACCAGTGGTGCTGAGTTTAAACCCCACATCAGTGAAATTGCTTTTCCACATCCAAAAGTGCTCAAAGAAGAAAGTTGTTTTCAGAAAGTCCATGCATGACAGAAATCACCATCCTAACACTGACAAATTGGGAGCTTCGAAATTATAAGGTTCCAGATGTGTCTGTGGAGTTTCAAAGAACAACATTTTGACAATGCAGCTGGCAAAACTTTTATGCAGAGAAATCTTTGCATGTAAGGCCGTCACCCAAGTTGTTCATTTTTTAAAAACACTCAAAAGAGAACATGAATGTAGCGTGTTAGCAGATATCAGCAGTCCTGTGACCATCATGTTTAAAATGTGGCTAAAAGAAGAGTTTTAGTGGTTCTTATAGAAGTAAACGTACAATACATTTTCACACTCAAGATGAACAGATTTTACTTTAAACAACTGACATGTGGTGCTGAAAAGGGAGGGGTCATTTGCATTCAATTGAATTCGCCTTCTCATACAGACACAAAACTCGTGGAAATATCCCCATATTTCTGCAAGAAGTCAGATTGAGCTGAATGACTGCACCACGAAATATTCAGGAAAATTTAAGTAGTAGGTAGATAACTTCAAATCATGAAAACGGCGTGAAACATAGACTGTAAATATGAATGGACGAAGCCTGAGTGACGTCACCCATCTGTTACTGCAGGGGGCTCCGGAAAAAACTGTCATCATAGGGCCTGACTCTGCTGCACTTTTTTTGCAATTATTAGATGTGTCCAGGATCATTTTTGTATTTAAATGTATAAACGTGTAATAAATATTTCCAGCACCTGGACATGTTGACTGTCTGCATGTTCTGGATGTATCTGGAGTTTTGTGTCCACAACAACAACAAAGTGTCATGGCTGTATGTCTGCGAGATGCAATAGTGACAAAGAGTGGTGGTGGCAGCACTGATTTAGGTTTTTATTAACAGCAGATTTTAGATAAATGTCTGTAAAAATAGCAGGGCAATTGTTGCCTCTTCCACTATTTCTAACATGGCATTAACCAAAACAATCTGTCTGTGAGGACAAACTGTGCCTCTAAGATATACCTTTTAATCCTCCAAGAACGCCAAGAGGGTTAATATAGAGAGTAAATATTTGAACAATGTTAGTAAAGTCAATGCCACTTGGTTATGCATATATGAATTGTAAAGAGCAAATACATATTTAGTCCTTTAAGCAAACAAAGGTGGAAAAGGATGACATCAGAGGCAGACAAGGAACCTAATGCTTGTCCTAACTTTCATCTCTGGAGACAGAAAACAGAATTTCAACACCACAAGAAATCTTTGAAACCATAGAGATTGTATAAAACATGGATATAGTCTCAGTGATGTCAACCATTGGTTTCTGGTGAAGAGTTTTAAACACAATGGTGTCGCCATATATATATAAATGGAGAAACAGGTGGAGAGCTGGAGCTGAGGCGGGCCATTAGCCTGCTGGTGAACAGCTAAAACGCACCCACCTGTCAGTCAACTCAGTCTGAGAAAAGATCTTAAACAAAGGACTTTGCAATATTTGATGACCTAGTATGGTTGTAAACATATTAATTTCTAATGAACACAGCAGTTCACTCAGTTTGATCTATTTTTGTGTTACCCTGATGTTTCTTTGAACAAAAACTAAAGAAAGCTGCAAAGAAATAAACTAATCAGGGAAATTCACTTGGGTTGTTTAATAATGTATCTTTGTAAAACATCACCACATGACTTCATGCAGGTGTGTGTGCGTGGGCTTGTATCATGTGTGTATATGTTTCCTGATTGTGGGTGGGCGCATTAGCCCACAACCTCTCATAGCTTCTGGGTCAGTGGTTTTGGAAATATGTTCCGGACCACAACCACATACACGCACGCACGCACGCACGCACGCACGCACGCACGCACACACACACACACACACACACACACACACACACACACAAACACACACATAACACAGATAACCACACCATCATGCCAAACTACATATACAGACACACTCTCACTGAAAAAAAAACCTGATTGTGTGAAACACATCATAACAAACATTCCTCTCATTAACCAAACACTGTGTGTGTGTGTGTGTGTGTGTGTGTGTGTGTGTGTGTGTGTGTGTGTGTGTGTGTGTGTGTGTGTGTGTGTGTGTTGTATGTATCTCGCTGTATTGAAGTTTTATGATGAAACATGAAGACTGACCCTAATTTAGACCATATGACTGCTCTAGTGTTTGATCTCTGCGAGCTCTCTGAGTCACACAGAGGCTCACGGTGTGTGTGGTCACACATTCACTTTACACATGTGATGGGTTAACGGTCACACTTAGTTACACACACACAATCACACGTACACTCACACACACACACACACACACACACACACACACACACACACGCACACGCACACAAAGAAAGACAGATAAAAGTTGGTTTACTTGAGAAAAGTATTGCACAGCTATAACCCCCGTCAAATAAGCTGTTTTAACATATGCACTGCTGAAAATGTCTAGAGAATTTCAGGAGAACAGCCCTTTAAATCCTTTGGACCTAGTTGTTCACACTTGAAACTCACAACGGGAGACTGTCCCTGGTGGACGGGGGGTGGGGTCAGGGGGCTCTCCTGAGGCAACACATGATATATTAAGAACGAGGAAAAGGACAAACATGGAGGACGAAGCATTACAGTACAATTTACAACACTGTAATGAGAACATTTGTCTTTATATCAAATGACTCATTATCACAGGAAAGACGAGTTTACCAAATGTATGGATGCACGTCTTCTTATTGAATATGAACCTAATTGAATTATTCCTTTTCTCATAACCAGTGAACTCTCCTTATGTGTTAAAAGAATGTGTTACTTGCGAACAAATCACATCACATACTCCACACTAAAAATGTTTGCATGTGTTCAGTGTGTGCCGATCGAGACGTGAGTTGATCAGACAGTTGTTTTTTGTACCAGGCTGTAAACAAGTTAATTCACAAAAGGCTTTTTGGAGCAAGGTGTGTATGTGACTTCTGATGCTTCTGCAGCCAGCTTCAAGTGCACTTTCAACAAACTTCAGAATTTTTTCATGTGAACTGATTCTGTGTACAAAGGCCTTAAGGCTTCAAAGTTGATAATGCCTAATCTTTTTTTAAGTTTTTATAGTTTTCCAAAGAACAAAATGTTTCAGAAATAAACTTGCTAGTCTAAAAGCAAGTCTGAATGTTATTTTCTGAAATGGCATCATATTCTGTCAAGGAAGTTTTTTTGGTGCATACTTCATCTTTAGTGTTGTGGGCTGTGGTTACTTTCGTAACTGATGAAGATGACGACGACGATGATGAAGAAGACAATGTTGTGGCAGACAACATATACAGCCTACAGCCTTGTGTGCAGACGTCTGTTGTGTTTACAATGCAGTCGTGGGAATATTTGTCTTGTAAACTCTTGAACTCACTCTGCACATGTGTTGAGCCTTCTCTGTTCCTCTGTTTGTTTGGAGTGTTTCCATTATTAAGAAAACAAAAACACCACACTTAGACATATCATCACCCTGATGACATCCTCAGATCCACTTTGGCTAATATCTTATCAACCTAAGGTGAGCTGAAATAATTGATGATATTGTCATAACCCGGCTCGCTGGCAATGACAGAAGACTGCCAGTGACCTGGTCACGGGGTCGTCACAATACCCTCAGTACTTGTAAGTATGGAGCAGGAATCGTACATTAGCTTTATAAACATGAAGCTGCAGCCAGAAAACAACCTGTCTGGTTCCCTCCTTTGTGAATGAAACACCTTCAAAAACTATTATTACATAATATGTTGTTTGTGCATATACATGCACATATACATATGTATAAAAAATATGTAAAATCAAGGACGTGAAATTTGAGTAAGCTTTGGATGCTGTATTTCTGACTGAAAAACAGCTAGGTGCACAAAACGACCTGGAGTTTCGTCTGCATAGGGATGTAGTCAGGTTTGTAACACTGAGGCAGCAACCAAAACAACAGCTGGTTCAACAGCTGCATCAAGGACCACGTGTCATTATTTAAAAACATCTCACAGTTTCAGAGTTTTGACTTGAATATTGTGGAGAAGTCAAATATGTTGCACATCTATCTTATATGAAATGTGCATATGAGAGAACTGTGTCTGCAAACAAGCAAACTCCTGCACTGTCTGATTTGCAAAAATAAATTTACTGGTATCAACTGACCTGCATCAGGCAAAAACGTTAGGCCTGGTTAAGGTTAGGACATTGCACATTGCAGCCGATAAATGTATTTTTTGCAATTTAAACAGTGTTCAGGAGTTTGCAAGCAGAACTTGTATGTTTTATCATCCGTTGTTTGTGAAGCGGTAGAAGCAAAGCTGCACTTTTCAAAAGCTTTCTAAAAAACTTCCTGAAACTTTCAGGGTGAGCTGCATGTGTGAACGCAAACAGACACATTTTTCAATCCGACTTCACCCAGAGTTTTTTAACTCAGCCAACCTATTAAATACCCCGCGTGACTCAGGGTGAGCTGATGCGAGAACGCAGCAGGAAATATTCAGGAAAATCCACAAGCAAGCAGAAGGGGGTGTTGACATGTTTATCCTGTGACTGGTGCATGATGACCATATACTGCATGTTGTGACCAGAGCCACCAGCTCCATTATGTTTTCTGTTTTCCAGTATATTCTTCTCTGCTTATTTGTTAATGTTGTGAATGTGTCATACTACAAATAGCATAAATCTAAAGGCAAAAATTGTTATCAAGCGCCAGACTCTGTTGCTTCGTCTGCAACCTATTATTGTTTTCTTTTTACGATATGCCTTGCTTCCTGAGAGGTGTGTATGTGAACTGGCCAGTCAGGAAGATTTCAGGGGCAAGCTGTCTTGAAATCTTCTAGACACTTTCAGGAATGCACACGTTATAAACTATTTATTTTCTCTTTTAACCACTAAACCTTTCAAAATTTTAACTTACTGTAGCCTTCTCTCACTTTTCTATTTTCACTAGTACATATGCCCTCATTCAACTTCTCCCATCTCTCCTTTTCCCTCCAATAAAATCTACCTGGCAAGATGCTTCCCTGAGCTTTGCTATCTTCTGTCTCTGTCTCTCTCTTTGGGATATTGTGATTCTGGGAATTCAAACATATTCAACCTTATTTGCAACCTTGCAGTTTTGGTTAATCTTCCCAACTTCTCTACAAATTTGACCAATTACCCTGTTTTCTCCACAGACGTCCTCATGTGAATCACCAAAATCACTTCATTAATATTCAAAACATTGATCCCCATTGGCCTTCTCTCTCTCTCTCTCTCTCTCTCTCTCTCTCTCTCTCTCTCTCTCTCTCTCTCTCTCTCTCTCTCTCTCTCTCTCTCTCTCTCTCTCTCTCTCTCTCCTGGGATCTCACTCACTCTCGGCCTCTCTTTCCTCTCTCTCTCCTTATCATGTTTTCTCTCTGTTTCTTACCTGTACTCGTCCTGAGCTGATCGTCTTCTCACAGGGGGAAATCTTACAGAGGAGCAGTACAAAGCTGTAAACCCCCCATGCCTCTGTCTCTGTTTCCTATCAGGATCACCAAACACAGAGAGAGAGAGAGAGCGCACACACTCATGCAAACCTCCAGTAACACAAAGAGACAAACACTCATTGTATCAAGGGCTTACATCACAGCAGTGTGTTAGTGTGTGTAATAGAGCGAAACAGAGAGAACACATCTATCTGTTTGTATTTATTCCATGTTGACTCTGAGCAACACTGTAATGATGCTTGTCATGTTCCACTGGGAAAAATGAGCTTACACACACAAATACAACACACACACACACACCATTGAAGCTTATACAGAGTCAAAACACAGAAAGAGATACTGAACCACAGACAAAAAAAGATATGGGATAATGGAAAAAACAAACCAACAGAAAAGTTTAAGCCGACATACACACATTTTTGTTCTGGCAGAAAGTTCTCACACAGGCAGTACATTTACGAGATGTAAAAACAAAAAGTAGCTTTATTGTGTTAATCTGACTAAAACTGGGCTTTTAAAACACATTTAAACATGTTAGTCTGACTCAAACCATACTAAGACGTATTTTTCAAAGTCTGCAATCCGTACCCTGCTCAAGCAAGCTTCCCCCACAAAGTCCAGTTTGTTTCACTAGTGTGGATGCTCTGTGCCGTGCTCAAGCATGGTACACTTCCTTGGCCCTGGTTGGAAGAGGTGTGCTTCGGCACGGTACAGTTCATCCACGAGTACAAGCATTTGCACGAAACGTGGACAGCCTTCCATTATCAAGAAATCCTGGAGTGCTTTGCCTGTATCTGATTAAAATGACTCAAAATAATCCACAAAGTCCGTAAAGTAGCTGTGGAGGAAAATATAGTCTCCCTAGGTTGGGGCTCAATTTACTCTTGCATGTTTACATCTTGCCCCGAGCTGAGACTTATTCAGTTTATAGTTAAGAATTAGGTGTAGTCTATCCGCTATGTTTTCCAGTAATCATCTCTAAATTGAACAGGTCCAAACATAATATCTAATGGTTTTAATGTTTAGGGCTTAAAATCTTCAACACGAGTCTCTCAAAACTACGCTGTACACAGATAGAGGCATCTAATATTTAAACATCCCTATTCGCAAGCGGTACAAGTGTATATGTACGTGTTTGAGCGTGAGTGTGTGTGGTATTTATGTGTGCGCATGTGTGCCTAGCCCTGGGCTGATGAGGGGAGGCATGTGGTGGCCATTTAGAAGGATTAGAACTGTCGGAGACATCAAGCACGACTAATTATTCTGTTAGCACACTACACTGCAGGGACAGAGGGATATGGCGTGTGTGCGTGCGTGTGTTAGCAAAGAGGGCTGCAGGCGGAGGGAAAGATGGAGGGAAAGTAAAGCCAGAAAAAAGATAGAGAGTGCGATGGGAGACAGATGGAAATGAATCAAGCCAGATAGACGCAAGAGGAGGGCTGAGAGCTACTACTGCCCGTAGAGGATACTCTTTCTGTATGAAAGATGGATTGATAGAGACAAAGAGAAAAGGGCAGATTTGGAGATGTATTAGTTAAAAGCCTGGTGGGGACATTTTTGGAAGGTATGGAGCTTAGGGCCCAACCGATAAGGGATTTTTTGGGGGACAATATCGATATTGGGAAGAAAAGAAATCCAATTTTGATATTGGCTGATATCTTTCTTAGCTATATGTTCGATCTGTAGAGATGGGCATAGACATACACGTTTATTGCGTTGATCCCTCTAATGCAGTTATCAAACACTTGTGGAAAAGATATACAATATAAAGAAGAACAGATGGTCTCTCTACTGGAAATTAACTGTGCATGTACATGCATCAACGCTTGACATTTTGGAGAGTGATAATGCTTGTTGTTATCCATATAGCACACTACTGGTGAAAGATAACTGCTAGTTTAATACAAAAAAAACACAAATTAAATGATTTTCGACTGGTGAATAAATCTAGTGATATCGGCACATATCTGTGATTAAATTAGCCACTACCAATATTCACTGGATATGCTAATATCGGCCGATATCATCGGCTGGCTGATCAATCGGTCAGGCTCTGAAGCTAAGTTTAAAAAGTAAGACAACAGAGAAGGAATAAAAATAAGAAAAGAAGAAGATGTTGAAAAAAAGGAAGGATGAGAGAGACAGGGAGATGAGGGGTGACCTACCTCATGCATTCATGGATGACTGCGTTTGTATCCAAACATCCCAACATGCACTGCTCTGCCACTCGGGGCTGAATCAGCCTGCAGCGCCCAATCAGCCGTGGCCTTTTACCACCTCGCCGTGGGGCAGAGTGTGCACAAGCCGAGTAAGTGAGTGTATTTGTGTTAGTGTGTGTTTGCATGTGTGTGGGTCCAAGTGTGAGGGCACACACGCATCTGTTTGTGTGTGTGTGTTTGTGGATACAGACCTCCTCACTACACTGCCTCTCTGATTTATCTTCAAACAGACAGCTCAGCCATCTCCTCTCCCACACCTCCGTCTCTCTCCTCCTTTTTCCCTCCCTCCCTGTCTCTCTCCTGCTCACCACCAATCCATCCATCTTACAAATACCTTCCCCTCTTTCAGTCCAACCCTCCCTTCCCTAAATCCATCTTTCCCTCCGCCCATTTCACTCCCCACATCCATCTCTCCCTGTTGCCATCCATCCATCCCTCCATCTGCATTTACTTCCCGCGGGCTAGACAATTTCCTGAATCCCACTGAAGTGGAAAGATTTCAGATTTAATACATCCCCCACTCATGTGATGTGCTCAGGCATCAAAAGAGGGGTGAGGGGTTCAAAGGAGGAGAGGAAAAGAGAGAGAGAAGGTGTTAGGAAAATTTTGGATAAATTGAAGGATGGAAAACATCGTCTGGGTTTGCCTTATGATACACAAACATTTTGATTAGTATGTTTGCTTGAGGGCTTTTCTTTAGGAAAGTAAAAAGTTTAGCAAGTCGTAACTTTTTTAAGGTTTTTGGTCATAAAACAAAGAAGTGGAGTATGTGGAGCTTGGACCTCATGTTGGTGCTGGATTCATCCTCTGGGGACCAAGAATATCTCAGCAAAATGTTCTTGCAACTTAAGACACAGAAGCCCTGAGCAGAAATGCAGCGATGCATTTTATTTATTTCATTTTCATGTGATAACAAGTGATTCCAGTTTTTTTCATGCGTTCTCTTCTTATTTTTCTCGTTATCTCGAAGCTTGTTTTCAAATGATAACTATCATTTTCTGGAGATCTAGGGAACAAAACATTAGGCTGGTCACTGTGATGGACCAGACCACAGCCTGCCATGCTGACGTTAGTTAAGCCTATGTTTGTTTTGTGCTTTTGCAACTCTGGGGATACAAAATAAACAAATGGGAATCTCTGGAAAACAACGAGTGGGTTATCACGGGAAAACAGATCAATAAAATGTATGGATGTATGTCCACTTCGTGCTTCCGTAGAAAGAGGCCTTTGACAAGGGTTTCATTTTAACAACAGATTAGAGTCAGCCACTAAACTACATCTTCAACCAACTCAAGAAGCTTGAGTAACTGAAGACGATAAAATGCCCATCAAAGGTCAACTGGAGGATGAATGTACTGTATTTCACCTCAAAGCAATGGAGCAGGGAGGAGGTTAGTAACCTGGTGTGTGTAGTTAAATATCTGCTGTCACTTAATGCTAAGTTTATATTCCCCAGAAGACAAGGAGATAGTCACATCTCATCACTTACGCTCCTGTCCTGCCTGTCTATTTGTATATGTGTTTGTGACTGTTGACAGATGTACAGTGTAAGGCACACACTCTTTAAAACACACACACACACACACACACACACACACACACACACACACACACACACACACACACACACACACACACACACACACACACACACACACACACACACACACACATAGAGCAGTCATGTGTCCTGCCTGTGGGGGATGGTTGTCAAGGTGATGTATAACGTCTGATCAACCTCAGCATCATCTCTTTAGAGCCCCTGAAGAAAATAAGCTTAAGCCAATCACAGCGTGTCACCCCTTTTTCGCCGTGGTAATCTCTGTCCTGTGCGAGTCTAAATATGAGCTGTTAATCAATTTGCTGCCATCATCCACACACACATATGAAACCTTTCTGAAAGTGTCAGTATCAGCAGCTCGCAGCTGATATTTACATCCTAATATCAGTCAGTCGTGTGAGAAATGAGTCATTCTCGTTATTCCACTGATATTTAGACGGCAGTACATTCTGCTGCCACGTTGATGTTTAGATTTTGTCATTAGTTTGGAACGGTTGCTCCTGTGACTCTCGATCTTTTATATTAGAGTGCTGGGAGATTATTAAAGTTAAAACTTTCTTTGCGAGGCTGTAAAAAGAAAGTGAAGACATTCATTCCAGTTTTACACGGATTAAGAAGCACCTCAAGGTTCAAACTTTTAATGGATGTCATATGGAAGCGAAACAAATGACTTTTATACGGGAGGAAGATTGCAGATAGCAGACAACTTCTTCGTAAGCTGGGAAATAAAATGTAAAACTGTTAACTGAATAAATAAATTAATATTTACACTCTGTATCAGCCGTTCTTCAGAAAGTTGGGATATTGTGATTCTGGGAATTCAAACATATTCAACCTTATTTGCAACCTTGCAGTTTTGGTTAATCTTCCCAACTTCTCTACAAATTTGACCAATTACCCTGTTTTCTCCACAGACGTCCTCATGTGAATCACCAAAATCACTTCATTAATATTCAAAACATTGATCCCCATTGGCCTTCTCTCTCTCTCTCTCTCTCTCTCTCTCTCTCTCTCTCTCTCTCTCTCTCTCTCTCTCTCTCTCTCTCTCTCTCTCGATCCTGTGTGCTCCCCAGGTGTTGCTTCCTCAGTGTGCCCAGCCACACCTGTGGCAATTTACCAATCAGGGGCTGAGCTATAAAGAGCAGGGGTGCATCCAGCTCAGATGTGATATGCACGATGGCTCAATAAATAATACAAAGTTCAAATTGCATGAAAACAATTGAACAACTGAACACTGGAGACGCACGGGAAGTGACGTTTTACATTTAATTTCGCACAGCATTGTGGGTGTTAAAATAGAATTCATTTTCCTGAAAGGATGCATCCGAACCATACTGCACAAAACCCAGAAGTTAGCATCCATGCTGAAATTTTAAGTCTATACTGAGGTGGACCCAAAAAAATGCCCACTGAATGACAAGGATTGAGGCCTTACTGTTCTCTTTTGTGTTTGTGGAAGAAGCTTGTTACGTGTTGATCATTTTTCATTAGCTTGTTAATAAATACTTTAAAACTTTGCATACATTTACGTCCTCCTTCTTTCCCCTGGGTGTTATTTTATTGTTACTCCCTTCATCCCAGAGCCATCTCGGGGAACGTAACAGCATGCTAACCAACTTTCTTTTGTACCGAGGCTCTAGTGTGATCATCTCTCTTTTCTGAGCTTCCTAATCCATAGACTCTATAAAGTGAATTCATTCTAATAATAAATCCAATACTCAATGACTTCTTGAGATTTTTTATCAGTGTTAGAAAATGTTAGCCATTCAGGCTCAATTACAAATGTCAGTCAGCATTGATTTTATACTAATAATAATTCAATAATAATAATGATCAAAGGTATTAATAAAGCACAACGTTACAAAGGGAAAAAAATGACATGCAGATATACAAACATCCATATACACAATCAGGCATACACAAGTCACATGTGGGAAGCATCATATCACCACAAAAAATAACAACAGGAAGAGTTATAAAAAAGGCTCACCTATAAAAGTGAGTTTTTAAAAGTGTTATAAAACAATCCACAGATTCAGCCGGTCTGATGGAAAAGGAAGGCTGTTTCAGAGTTTGGGAGCTCTTACTGTAAAAGTACGCTCACCTCTGGTTTTACATTAAGAGAGAGGAACTAAATAAAGCTGCTGATCAGATGAACCAAGAGGCCGACCTCTACAGCGTGGCTGTCACAGCTCGGAAATATATGCAGGTGCAGGTGCAGGGCTTTATAAGTGATGAACAAGATTTGAGGTCAATTCTGTGAATAACAGGAATAGCCAGTGTACTGAAATCAAGAAAGAATAATTGTACAATCAGATAATAACCGTCTCTGTCAGCGGCTTTATACCTGAAATAAGGAGTACTACATAAATCTAGTAAATGAGGTGTACTATTCCTTACCAATACAGTGTCGAAATGGGCAGTGCAAAATGAGTATGTGTGTCCCAGTCGCACAAATTGGATGTGTAGTGTGTTTCACAGAAGAAGAAAAATCTCACAACACCGCAACTTGCAAAATCCTTGAGGAACTTTAAATGTTGTTTGACAGCAGGGTGTCAGAAAAGTTCTGTCCAAGACTTCAAACTAATAATAAAGACAAAACAATATTTCCAATATTTCATTTCATCATCAATCATCTCAGCGTCTCAAAATGTTCAGTCTGAGTTTGTATCTCTGCAGGCCGAGCTAGGATCGGCACAGTGTAGCATCTATAGGCTGGTGTTTACTGCCCTCTGCTGGTCAACTACATATTCATCTCTATACTCCCACACTGACAAACTGCTAATCTCTGTCATATAAAGGCAAACTGAAGATACAGAAGGATCATAGATTTGCAAATACACTTTTACAGACAGAAAAAAAACACATTCTTGCATTTTATTTATTTATGTATTTATTTATGTATTTATTTTTTCATTTTCTTGCAATCTTGTTATTTTTACTGATCTATATCTTAGGTGCAAGTTTGCCACTTTAAAGTTGTACTTTAAGTAAACATGACATATTTGGGAGTTTTTTTATGATTAAAATGCTGCAGTGTTGCACAGCGTTGATTCTTTTCTATTCTTTAGTTGAACTACATTTTGTGCTTTCTTTTTTTAGTTCACTCTTGCTTTAATTTTAAAATTAATGTCAAGCTCCTTTGAATTGAACTGAAAAATAGTTTTTGTATTTGAGGGTTAATCTCCCTCGTCTCGTCTCATTTTTCTAAATCGTTTTACAAACTGTGTCTAACATTAGTTGTCAAGTTGTTATTCCTCTCATTCGAACTTTCCTCTCCGATGTGATTTGTCACGATTTTTATTCTGCTTCTGTTTTTTTATCTCTCTATACTGTTTTCTCTGCTGAAGAAAAATACAAATGAGACAAAAGAGAAATTAAATAAAAGAAGTCTGAAGAGAAGTAGTTACCGTCTGCTCAGATTCATCAATAAAGGTTGTTTCTCTTTGTTTGTATTGAAAGAAAGAATAAAAGAGAGTTAAAAAAAAAAAAAGAGGGAGATGCAACAGGACACAAAGAGAAGCAGAGATGACAGACTATTAAAGTCAAATTATGGGAGCATGCCAAGAACATTATCTACCAAAGCTGATAATTAATCATCACTGCGCAGCCTGTCAGCGGGTAATATTCACATCTGTAATTGGGACAAATTGCCAACCAGTGGGGTGTTTAAACTTCAGCGCTTGTAGTGTGTGTGTGTGTGTGTGTGTGTGTGTGTGTGTGTGTGTGTGTGTGTGTGTGTGTGTGTGTGTGTGTGTGCATGTGCGTGTGTGTGAGAGTGAGTGTGTGTGTGTGTGTGTGCGTGTGTGTGTGTGTGTGTGTGTGTGAGAGTGAGTGTGTGTGTATGCGTGTGTGTGTGTGTGTGTGTGAGAGTGAGTGTGTGTGCATGTGTGTGTGTGAGAGAGAGAGAGAGAGAGAGTGCAAAAAATGACATTCTCTTTACATTTTTATGTTTTACTGTTTTCAGCTGTGTATTATGTGAAGAGCAGAGTTTGTATTTTTAAGTCAAGCAGTTTTAATATTGATACACTTTGTAATAATGCCCAACACAACTCTGTTATTTTAATATTTCATTTTTGTTATTCTGTAATTTAGCTTTAGCAAAGTAAACGGATGTGTCTCATGCCAATAAAGCCACTTTGAATTGAATTGAATTGAGAGCACACGTGTTTATATATTTTCATTACTGTGGAGTGTCGAAGGGTAAAATGAAAGAGAAGAATCAAGAACAAACTGTGTCTACCAAATGTCACAGCAGTTGATTTCGCTTGACTAATGAGCACTTTGTTAACTACCGAAGAGAAAATAATCTGTGAAATTAACAGCTGTGTGCGAAGCAGCAGAAATTAAACGGTCTTGTTCTTTTGTGCTCCTCAAATTTGACGGACAACTGGATCAGGGAACCTTTCATTTGTAGCTGCATGATATTCATCTTCTCATACAGAGTGTTTGACATATACAGTATACAATATATACGCATTCCTAATGTAGGTATTCATATTTCTATCCATCTAGTTGCTGTTTTTATTTGATTTTCTCTTTGATTTTGTATTGTTTTATTTGTTATCACTTTTAAATGCCCTCTTTTTCCTTTTGTAATGCTGCTTTTGATGTTTATGTGAAGCATTTTGAATGGCCTTGTTGCTGAAATGTGCTTGATAAATACATTGGCCTTGCCTTGACTTGTCACCAACTGAAGGTTTCACCTCAGTTTTTGGCAGCAGAACCGAAGAGAAAAGCAGATACAGCTGCTCTGCTTTTTATTTAAATTGTTGAAACATTTGTGTGAAACATTTGTGTAATCTATCTTTCAATCTGTCTACAGTAGTCCATAATCTATAGTGGGTCGACCTCTTGCTGAGGGCAAATGAATTAGTTCAGTGGATGATTATCAATTTCTATGAAATAAAAACCTTTATGTCAATAAAAGTTTTATTTTGTCCATTGAGAATCAGAATGACAAACAAGCCAGCCAAAACAGAGTATCAGAGAAATGAACTTAAAGTTGGGGGGGTTACATCCTAAACTAAAAAGCATCTGGCCCAGACTGTCAGGCCACGTACAGTTACAGTCTGAATGTGCTTTTTTCTTGCTGAAGCTATGAGATTATCAATTCAACAAAACTGGCTAAATAAGGGTGCACAGACATTTGTGCAGCTACCTAGGGGAAAGTAAACCATTTCAGAATGCAAGATATATCAGTAAAGTAACTCATTCATTATCAATAATACAATGTCAACAGAGAAATACTAAATCAAAACAGGTCAAGGTAGTGTGCGATACTGAAACTGCATAATATTGTTTTCAATGACTGTGCAATAAGCAGTGCAATATCTTTACTGTGCTCTGTGCTTTTTGTTGTATTTATATGTCTTATTTTATTCCTATATCTATTTCTATTTTCAGGATATGTATATGAATGCAATATTGTGTATAAGAGCAAGTTGAGCAACTGTAACCAATTACCCCACGGGATAAATGAAATATGTCTGATTCTGATATGAGCTTTAGAAGATCGCTATACAGGTAAAAGGTGTGTTGAGATTCAAGGGAATAGAATAAGCAGAAGGGGAATATCTAATATATGTCTTTAAGGTCCTTATCTGACACTGCAGTAGTGTTGTATCAATGAACTGCATAATGAAGCCTTATTCTACGCATGCGCAATGAGCCACTGGAGGAAATCGCGTGTGTAAAGTGGGACGGGGCTTGTTGGGCTTGACACAAAATCTGAGATTTGACTCCGACTGTAGCCGCGCTCTAGTTTTGAGCATGTAAGGCTACTGTTTACGATAACACACTTTTTGATCGACGATGTTTTTGTAAGCGGCCGAGGACATTTATGAGGATAATTGGGAGTCATAGAGGACCTGCACAGCCCAACCACTGGCCCCGTCGGCAAGGTAACAAGGAAGAGGAGCAGGGCTGCTAGCTGCCATACAAGCTAACACCGTGAAGCATATTGCTAGCTTTTTATAAAGCTTCCCTTACTTTGTAATATTAAACTACATAGACATCACTTACCAACCAATGTGTTCGGGGTTCTGTCGGATTATTTTGTCGATGACTATCAAACAAAGCAGTCAATTATTGTTCTTCGGGACTGACGAGAGTGAACCTCCCAGTATCATGCTACATTAGCTTTATCCTCCCGTCGATGCTAGCTGCGTTATGTAGCAGCTAGCCATAGCTAGCAAATCAAAATAAACGAGTGTATCCGTCAAGGGAATAACATCCTATAAACAGATAGCTTTACTGCAGAAAGTAAAACTTAACCTGTAGTAACGAAGTTTGTAAAGCTGGTTAGTTTCGTCCGTATCCGTAACTTAATGCAGCCTGAACGAGCAGCCAGAGTGGCGCCGCTAGCTAGCAAGGAAGAGGCTACAACAACAACTACTGTATTTGCCCTGTTTTACTTTACCTGGCGCAACATATAGACCTAATATTTTTATAAACTAAGATGTAAATTAAACAAATGCTGGTTCTTTGTGTCATATGTAGATTGGTGAGCCGTCATTTGTTTTTAATTTCGATAACTAAAATATTAAAGTGTTCTGGTTGATGCCATCTGCCAGTCAGTCGGACGCAAAACAACAACATTGATTATCGGTTCCCCCTTAAAAAACGGGTTAATAACTCGGATCTAACTGAGTAGGTGTTACTGACACATTGTAGTCAAAGAAGTATAAACTACGAGAAGTATGTATGATAAGTATTGTCTCTTTTTTTAGCCAGATTTACACTCAGCTTCAAGTTTTATTAGCTTTCATAAAAACAAACAAACAATTGAATTAGATACCTTAAAGGGGACATATTATAGCCCTTTTACACCTTTTCAAACAGTCCCCTGTGGTCTAAATGAAACATCTGTGCGGTGCTTTGGTCAAAATATAACATGAATCAAGCACCAGAGGAGGTTTGTGACCCTGTATAAACCAGCCCTCTCAGAACGCTCCGTTTTGGTGTGTGTGTCTCTTTAAATGCAATGAGCCCCCACTCACCCAGCCCCTCTCTTCCTCGGGGTGTGCAGACAAGTTCAGCTTTGAGCTTCCATGGTATATCATCAGCGTGCCCCCTGGGAGCAAAACATGACTGTCCGAGACGACACAGGAGGGGAGGGTATTTTTTTTATCAGAATCCCACTGTGATCTCACAAGGAGAGCAAATTTGAAACGGAGCATTTTTTTCTGTATTGTGAGACTTATGCAGACCACAAACAAAGGACTGGATGGGTTTATTTCACATTTTGTGGGTCAGTAGACACTCAGGTTACCTATGTTCAAAAACACTGTAAAAGTGGATTATTCATAATATGTCCCCTTTAACCCTTGAAGTCTGTCATGTCATTTTCAAAGCTCCTTCATTGTAATTCATTACCACAGCACCATCATCTACATCATCCACAGTAATCATTAAGTTGAATAAACCTGCTCTCTCTTTAACCTTACATAAATAAAAAAAAGTCATGTTATCCTCTCATTTCAGAACTCGTCACCCTTGCCCTGTGAAGATATTCTCTAATCCAGCTTCCTGATTATGTGAAACTGCCTGAACATTACATATTCTCAGAAAGTCAGAGACAGAAGTCAAGATGTCCATCACCAACACACCTACCAGCAACGATGCCTGTCTGAGCATTGTGCACAGCCTCATGTGTCACAGACAGGGTGGTGAGAGTGAGACCTTTGCCAAGCGTGCCATCGAGAGCTTGGTCAAAAAGCTGAAAGAGAAGAAAGATGAGCTTGACTCCCTGATCACAGCCATCACCACCAATGGGGCCCATCCCAGCAAGTGTGTGACCATCCAGAGGACACTCGATGGACGGCTGCAGGTAGGACCTTGCAGTTTTATATCCTATCATGTTTATCATTTATTTTATACACACAGGTACAAAAAAACAGTTTCTACTCTGCATGAATGACTTGATTAGATTTGAAATGTGATGGTTAATAACACTGTTTTTCTCCCAGTTTCCAGCCACCATTTTCAGTTTCTTATCAAATAAGTTACATTTGATCACAAAAAGAAATATAAATTTAGCCCTTTAAAATGTCTAAGTTTTTTCTATATAAAGAGTCCTGAACCCGGTAACCATTTTCTGTATGGATTATTACAACATCTACATCTACAAAACATCTAGCTATTGTGAGGGAAGAAGGTTGAGGAAATCTCTCTGCAGTTTAGCAGAGCTGTGCTGAGGCATTTTCAAGCTTTTTTTTTTAAGCAGTGTGTATTTGTCTGGTTGCCATGCCACTCACCACAAGAGTGGGAAACACTTCATTTGACTCCACAGCACAAACACGTCTTTTACACCTGAATTGAAACGTTTGAATCTGTTTTCTTGCTCTATGTCGTTGTTATTTCCAGGTTGCAGGCCGTAAAGGGTTTCCTCATGTAATCTATGCCCGGCTGTGGCGGTGGCCCGACCTGCATAAGAATGAACTGAAGCACGTGAAATACTGCCAGTTTGCCTTCGACCTAAAGTGTGATAATGTGTGTGTGAACCCCTATCACTACGAGAGAGTGGTGTCTCCTGGTATAGGTGAGTAACAGGTGCTGATTTTCAGTTTGTGTAAATATCTATGAATATGTGTTTGTGGATTAGTACGCCCATTAAAAGTAAACAGAACTAAAAAAAAATCTAGTTTTTTTTCCACACAATATCCTGTAGGTCTTAACGACATAACTTTGACCATCTCCGTTGTGATGATCGCATGCATGATAGTCACATCACAGGATGTGCGAACTCGACAACTTTACATCAGTTTCCCTTTCACTAGAAAATGTATAACTCAACAAGTACCTTGTCCCATTGCTCATTAACGCTGTGACCACACATATTGAGCGCTACTGTAGTGGATTTACCACAAAGTGTTTACTTGAAGTGTCCACGCCTTCAGCACCAACGCTGCCATGTGTGCCTGTGTTAGTCACAGGGAGTGCAAGATGTTGAGCTTGCGTTTAGTTAGCTGTTACTATCACGCAGCTGGTCACACAAATTAAACGTTATTTTGAACATGGCCATAAATGGTTGATGACATATTAGTACCGTAATTGAGAGCCACACCTCTATTTGTACATTTTTATGAAGAAAGGTTTCGCTTCACCTGTGCTCTCTCCAAATGTCGTCTCCCTACTCCTCCATGTGTGTGTGTGGGAGCCAGTCTGATTGCTGGACCCAGTTGTCATAACCCGGCTCGTGGGTCAGGGCAAAAGATGGGAGGAGTCAGAAGTTTACCAAAGAAAACGTATAATTCATTACAAAACTAGTTAAATTAATCAATAACAAAAGTTATGAGGAGTGTTTAATCTGTATCATCAGAAGTGGATGTGTGTGAAAGCATTATGTGGTGTGAGATGTTGACTTATGCACTAACATAAGAAACGAAAGAAACAACTAGCATCGGTCAGGCTGAGAGAGAGTTAATGAGGGAAATCAGCAGATCTTTATAGACAAGGGTGCACCAGTAGGAGGGGGTTTGATTTTAAAGCACTAATGTCTTGTAGTGGTCGCCACTCATATGCCACTCTCTGGCCCAACAGTGACAAAACACACATCTTTGTTTGTTGTCCTTCTGGCATTTCAGAGTTTTTCATTTTCTCGGTAAAAAAAAAAGGTGACTTATCCTGAAAAATGAGTATATACCTGTGGGCATGTACTAATTTTGCATTAAATTATATTCTTTCCCGACTTTACACGGCACCAAAATGTTCTGATTGTCCACCAACGCTCTCCCAACTCTCTCATGTGTTGGATTGGAGTTGTATTCCCCCTCCCCCCCAAATAGACCTGTAAATCTGTCTGTGTAAGGTATTCCAGTTTTATTATATTAGTGCTGTAAATGGCAATTAATGTCAGTGTTAGGCCATCAGTAAATACAATAATGCAGGATGTTTCTTTTGAACTCTGGAGGGAATATTAATTGACTGTTAGTCGCAGCTGATAAGAACTCTTTTTTGTGAGAAAGCATGTCCACCTCTTAATCCTTCTTCATATTGACAGACTTATCAGGACTGACACTGACCCCGTCTGGACCCAGCTCAGGACTGATTGTAAAGGATGAGTATGATTTTGATGGACCTCAAAGTCTACCCTCCCTTGATGGAGGACACTCCATCCAGACCATCCAGCATCCCCCGTCGGGCAGCCGCCCGGCCCCTTCTGAATCATTTGCAACCCCGAACCTGCTCACACCTGCTGAGGCTTCCACCTCTGCCTCAACGTCGTCTTTCCCTGCCATCGCTGCTGGATCAGGCAGTAAGATACCATTTTTAAAATGTTATATGTGCATGTCTGTAATTAGTAGTTGAGACTGTCTAATGACTTGTTTAAAAAAAAAAAGTGACATCACAGATAATGGTTCTGATTCTGTCCATCTGTGGAGCTCTGACTTCTTTTCTCCCCTCCCTGTTAGGTGCCAGCTCAACCTGGTCCAGGAACAGCAGCTTCACCCCTAACTTACCCCACCACACCAACGGTCATCTACAGCACCACCCACCCATGCCACACCCGACACACTACTGTAAGTAACAACTTCAGCTGGAAGTGAATCCATTGACAGAATCACACACATGAACTCCCCCCTCATACTGGTTGATGCCTCTCTCTGTTTCTCTCAGGGCCGGTGCATAATGAGCTCGCTTTTCAGCCTCCCATATCCAATCACCCAGGTGAGAACACGAAAAAAGTACATCAACCCTGGAGAGACCAAAAGAAGAGAAACATATATGAATAAATCTAACAATTCAGGTTTCTTTATATCCTCCACACTGATATTATTTCCAGCATGGTTTTCTTGTTGTTTTATAATTTGTCCTTGATGAAGGCAGTGCAGTTCTCACTGACCAACCTGGTTAAATAAATAAATCAAGGTGACTGTAAAAGTTTGAGCCTAGATTAGATATTTGTGACCAAATGTGACCAATTTAAGTTGCTTTTGAAAGTTGTTCAAAGTTGCTTGGTTATGGATGTATACCATTGTCAAATGGTAACTATATTCAGGTCACTACTGACACATACTGATTTGGTTCCCCCCTTTGTTGTAGCTCCTGACTACTGGTGCTCCATTGCCTATTTTGAAATGGATGTGCAGGTCGGGGAGACGTTTAAGGTGCCCTCCTCTTGCCCCATTGTGACGGTGGATGGCTACGTGGACCCCTCAGGAGGAGACCGCTTCTGTTTAGGCCAGCTAAGCAACGTCCATCGTACTGAGGCTATCGAAAGAGCGAGGTATGTGACTGAATTACCTCCAATTATTAGAGTAAAACAGATTGCTCTAAATGCTCTTGCTCCCAAAATCTTCCTGAGTTACTCTTTCATACCCTCATAGTGGGAGATTTTTCTTGTCTGATGGGAGGTAAGGGGGGAGGGGGCAACTCGACCATGATACTATGATCACAGTATTTTTCTTGATATCAATGCTCTGTGCAATCGAACATATTCACAGTACCAAATAACATGCAGGCAGGCAAAAAAAAGAGCATGAGGCAGCTTCACATGCACGAAGATTGACCCGGTCGTGCACCGTTTGCAGGATGTACACATCATCACTCCCGCCAACTCGATTGCAGTTAATTTTCCTGAATATTATTTGCTGCAACCCCACGTTATCTGGAAAGTTTAGTCACATTTTCAGAAAAATAAAGAAGATGCAATGTGTTGGCATTTTAGAAACTGATGGTATCTTTAGCTCTATTGATGCAGATATTTCTCAACTCAAATATAAAAATGAAAAAAAATCTGTATCGTTCTGTCTCTCAACACATTAGTTCAACGTTCAGAGATGTGAAAGGATGACACGACCACACCTTCTTTTCACTTGTTTTTACTTTCCTGTGTATTTAAAGAAACCCTGTGGGTGGATGTAAAAAAAGGCAGAGAGGGTTTAAAAATACATTCAGGGCAACTGTGGAGTGAAACACTACATTTTTAAGTTTGCAGGACAATGTGTTTATGTGCATATAATTGAAAGTTCACAAAATGAGGTTTGTCTACAATGAAGATACCACATGACACTATTATCCCTCAAACTGCTTTCTTTCTTCCCTGCTGTCCTTCCTGTCAGGCTTCACATTGGCAAAGGGGTTCAGCTGGAGTGTAAGGGCGAGGGAGACGTGTGGGTACGGTGCCTTAGTGACCACGCAGTGTTTGTTCAGAGTTACTACCTGGACAGAGAGGCAGGCCGAGCCCCTGGAGACGCTGTGCACAAAATCTACCCCAGCGCTTACATCAAGGTAGGGACACGGGTGTGTGGACTGTAAAGAAGAGGACATCACTCAAGGTTGACATTTCCTTAACTGTTATTTTTTTCCTCTTGGGTAAAGTGCTGTGTGAAAGCTGAAAACATCATTTTCATGCTACACCCTTTTGGCTCTCTGCCCCTGTTGACATTTGTTCCCAAACTGCATCCGTCTCCATACGTTTCCTTTCATGTCTCTCATTAGTCGTATTAAGACATCTTCACAACGCTCCACTCCTACTCAGGGTTCTCCCTGATTGGCAGCCTGCAGTGGTTACATTTCCCCGGCTCAGGGGGCTAATTGCAGCTGAATGTTCAGTGTTTACAGTCTCCTCTCTCCCACCAGGTGTTTGACCTTCGTCAGTGTCACAGGCAGATGCAACAGCAGGCTGCCACGGCTCAGGCAGCAGCTGCAGCCCAAGCAGCTGCCGTGGCTGGGAATATACCTGGACCGGGATCGGTAGGAGGGATAGCTCCAGCTATAAGTAAGACACTGATGCTATAGATGCACGTTCACTCACAGAGGCAGTGTGGCAGTATGATGCAAGTTTGATGTTAATTATACTGAAAATGAGAGTCTGTGATGGTTGTACACTTGTTTATGAAACAGTCAAATAAACTGATTTTAACTCAGTTTGCATTAAGATTTAAAAAAGAAATTCTGGAAAGAAAGAAACAAGTTTGCTTGCTAAGTTGCTTCAAAGATAAAGTTGAAAGTGTATTCTTGTATAATAGAAGTGGTTGCTTTTACTTGGACTCAGTTTCTATTACAGAGTGAGATAATATAAGGCCTGCAACATTTTTCACGATCTAATTTATTTATTTGGATGAATCAATTCATATTTGGTCTTTTTACGTTGTAGAAATGAGTGTAAAAATGGTTTTCACACTTTTTTAGTGCCTGAGCCGACATGTTTAGGTTTCTTGTTTTGACTTAAAATATTAAGTTCAAAGCAGTTACACTGAGAGCAAAATAAGAAACAAATTTAAAATCAAGTCAAGCAAAAGTGAAATATATTTCGTAATTCAAAAATGCTTAAAATCAATCAGAAAATGAAACAAGCACATTGAAAGTCTTTTGTCTTGCAATAAAGAAAACCAATTTGAGGAATAACAATATTGAGACTTACTGATAAGTAATCAATGTAGAGTGGAAAGAGCAAATATATGCACTAAAGAAACTAGAACCTGTCGGCTTAGGCCTTGGAACTGACTTTCACACCAGCGGACATGTAAACGTGAATTTGATTTAATCCTCTTGGGATAACAACGCTGGTTTCCCCAGGTATAGGTTAATTATAGTTGTTGTTTTTTTAAATCTCTGCTTTTTTTCCCTTGTTATCTTGGAGTCCAAAGATAACAAGTTAAATGTGTCAAATCTTGAGAAAACAACTGAAATGTACTCATCATAGGAACACAGAGTCACTTGAATCCCTTGTTTGTCATTTAATTCGTTATTGAGTAATTTAATTCACTCAAGTTTTCAAAAGAAATCAGAACACATGGTTTGAAGTTTGTCCCACATCTGCAGCCTCACGCTGACCTGGTCGTGTCTTCCTCTCCTCCTGTCCTCTCAGGTTTATCAGCAGCAGCCGGTATCGGGGTAGATGATCTCCGGAGGCTGTGTATTCTCAGGATGAGCTTTGTAAAGGGCTGGGGGCCGGACTACCCCCGCCAGAGCATCAAGGAGACCCCGTGCTGGATCGAGATCCACCTGCATAGAGCTCTACAGTTACTGGACGAGGTTCTGCACACGATGCCCATAGCAGACCCACAGCCTCTGGACTGAGCTCTTTATCACTGCAGCACCACTCTGCAGCGTAAAGTGGCGATGGAAAAGTCTTCCTCAGTGAACAGTTTTGTGTGGAGAATTCGGTGAAACAGCTGTGACTCTGGAGCTTACGCATAAGGAGAATAAAAAAAACCTTTCAGGTGTGTTTGAGGCACCTTTGTGCACTGTGGCCCCCGACTTCTGCTTTTAAAGCAACAAGTGACGCTAAAATGAACCAAAGCCATGTATTACACGAATACACATCTGTATTTATGATAAATGGCTTTGATTCGTGCTGACTGGAATGATGAACTGTAAGACGTCTCAGATAATTACAGTCCTTTAGTAACACAGCGTGCATATAGAAGACCTGCAGATCTGTGATACTGGAATGTACTCGGCGTCCAAAACCACCAACTACTGATGGACACTCGATCAACTGAACCATTTTTAACATCGAAGCGCTGTTCTGAAAGGCTCTTATATCCAGTGTTTGCAAACCAGAGTACTGATGGTTTTGTCAAGTTTTCATTCAAGCCGTTACAGAGCTGTTTTACACCCAGGATGATGAGCACGTTCAGTCTGCTGCCCAAATATCGCAGAATGAAATGACATACCACCAAGCCTAACGCCGACTCACAACCTTTGACCTGAAGCAAAGTACAAGTTTGGACCTTAAGAAGAGGCTGTGTGACTGGTTGTGTCTGTAACTGAATCTCAAATCAGTCCAATACTCTCAATTAAAGTCAAAGTGGAGCCCCCAGTTAAAGTTTAGTCTTCACTCAGTAAGAGACCCTCTTTATACTGGATTTTTCAATAAATCTCAAATGGTAAGTTTACATGTCGACAGCCCTAAATTCAAACTCAAAGACACATCATGATCCATTTGGTAAAACCACATACCAAGCTAATCTGTAAAACATTCGACCATACGTCGTTTTTTTTGGAGTTAAGCTCTTATGTGCCCTCATGAATGGCTGTAACAGAAATGAATTCATCAATGCAGGATGTGCTGCACTGTCTCGGGCTTATTATGCAAGTCCCAAATTACTTTTCCTGCCTATCTCAACAGGTGGGACACTGTATGTGTACTGTATATCATTTCTTGTAATTAACTCAAACAATAATGGCCCTTGTCTGGCTACTGACTGAATTAACCTAACCGCAGCAGTGACATCTGTGGAAACAAAATCTGAACAGAAATGGGTCACCGCTAAGCTTGGAGATACATCATAGAAACACATGGATGGGGACGTTTCTGTGTCGAGTAAGAACAGGGTCAAAGTGAAGACGAGATGCTCACCATGCAGTCTGTTTAAGGTACAGTTGCTGTTTTGCCCTCTCTTATGCTGCCACAAATCTGAACGATGAATCTCATGAAGCCTTCTGTGAACCGATCGTCTTTTCTTACTCTGACGCTGAGAGCAGAAAAGAAAACAGCTGGGGTTGTGTGTCTTAGAAAGTAAGAAGACAGAAGAGTCAGACGGTTAACATAAGGTGTCTGAGATGTAATTGCAGAACTAGTATAACAGGGTGTCTCTACGGAAGCCTGAAGCAGACATATATCCATACCTTTGATTTAATCCTCTGTAGATAACAACACTGGTTTTCACCATGATAGGTCAAGCATCGTTGTTTTTTTTCTCTCAATATTTTGGTCTTTGAAAACAACTGAAATGAACCAATCAGAGTTTATTAAATGTACAGATGCATGTCTGCTCAGGGCTTCCGTACTTCTCGATGTTTTGGCAAACCAAAGTACTTCATGCTCACAAACGTGCTCTAAGTGGAGTATGATCACGACTGCCCGTGTGCTGCTGGACTTTGCCACAGATTAGTTGATTTTAATTTTGTAGTAGAATTTTTAAAGTCTAATTGTTTACTTTCATTCATTTCAGTTTTATAGTTTTTTATCTTAAAGCATACCCGACATTAATCGTTGTATTGAAATCTTTTACGACTTGCAGCCCACTTCTAAACTACTTGATCCAGGTCTTATTTTGGTATAGTTACTGACAGAGAGGAGAGAACTGAAGACAGTATCCCAGCGTTGATATATATTTTTATGCTTTTATTTTGTTACTTTTTATGAATTGAGTTGTATTATGTTTGTAGCACTTTACTTTGTTTTCCTGTTTATAACTCAGTAACTCTTATTTTGAGGTGGTCTTCCTGCGATGTTGATAAGGGATTGAAAAGGTTGGTTTATATTTTCAGTAGGATTTTTCAGCAGAAGACACATTGTGATGCATTTGTATTGAGAACACATGTAACACTAAGACACCTTTTTTTTTAATCTTTCTTTCTTTCCTGACGCTCTATAGGCATTTTACACTCATCTGTAGGGTTCCTTTCAAGTCTTTCTCTTTGATTGCGTTTTTTTTTCCTTCTTTATAATCCATGTAAATAACTTTTTTTGAAACGCATGTCAATGTTTGCATGAAATTTAAAGGCAAATAGATCCCCTTAATTCCTACGTCCTATTTCACTTAAAGAAACTTCATCACCTGCTTCAGGCCCCGTGTCCACCTAGCGTTTGTTTCTGAGCACCAGTGTCTTTTTTTTTTTTTTCAATGAGGAGAGAGCGTTCGCAGCAGAAGGCGGCCGCCAAGAAAAAAAAAAGGCTCAGCGTCTTTTTTTCAGAGCACTCCGCGTTTTTTGTGCAGCCACTCCGGGCGCTCAAGTCTAAAATCTTTTCAGAAAGGCGCTGTTGACTTCACCGATGCTCTTTTCTAAATGTATGATATGCCCAGAAGTTTTGCCGCCTACGGATCAAGGCTTGTCCCTGCATCCTCTCTGCTCCGTGTCTGATCGGATAATAAACAATCTAAAATATAAAACATACAGTAAAAAGTAACAGAGCAGTGTTGGTCGTACAGCTACCGTTGTCAACTGACTGTTGTCATAGAGACAGGATGGACATGCAGTGCTTTTTTCCTCCGCGTGCAAACGCTTCATGCAAGCGCTCCCAAGTGCACAGCCAGCACTTTCCTGCCTGGATAAAACACTAGGTGGACACGGGGGCCCTGCACACGTAAATGTCAGTAGTGTAGAAAAAACACTAGTACCTGCTTTATGCTGGTGTGCTGCATGTTGCTGTTATATCAGAGCAACATTAAAGGCTAATCGAGGGAAGCTACATAGTTATAACTGATGTGAACGATCCAGCTGAATTATCTAAACTCAACGTTTTAGCAGCCGAGCGCTCAAAGAATTCAACCTTTCTTCTTGAAATGTATTAGTGCAAGAACATCAGTTATTAGTGTGCAGCCTGGAGGTAAACGAGAACATGAAGCATGCTGCACAGAGATAATTTGATCACAGAACCCCCTCTCCCCCTCCTCCCCCTCTTCCTCCTCCTACACCCAGCTGCATGCGATACATTCTGTTCTGTTTGAAAGGCATTTGTTTGTTTTTGATAAATCATACTGAATAGGATCTGAACATCTGTTTATGCTTTTTTTTTTCATATCAAACTGCCACACTGTATATTCTTTTTGTATTTTAGCATTGCTTTTTGTTCATTTCCATCTTGTAGTTCAAATTAAGGGTCTTCATGTCACACCCCTGACTCGCTTTGCTATCCTATTGCTTTGTCCCAGCGGTCCCCCCCCCCCTTTTTTTTTTGGGTTACTTCACTATAATTTGAGTCGCATTGTTTGAAAAAGTTTATCCTACATCAGGGATGAAGAGAGTCTAGATTTTGATTTATTCACAAAATGATTCATCGGATGTTCAAACTGCAGGAAACAGGATATTTTATGATTCTATGTAACTGAAAAAACGGATGCTGAACTCATTCTGGAGATCTTATGTGTTAAATTTTGTGCTTGAAAGTGGACAGATGTTTTTATATTACTTGCAGTTATTGTAGGAGCCGAAAGACTCAGCTCGAATGAGTTGATGTTGACTACTATGACAGATTGCAGATACAAATTTTACCTGTATTTCTTATGTGAAAGTGTAATTAAACAAGGAGTTGTATTCTCTAAGTGGTGATCTTTTCATTTTTTTACAGCAATGTCTCCTTCAGAATTAATTACGCGAGTAGATATCTTTGCAGCAGACGTTTTGCCGTGACGCATGCTGCAGGACAAACAAAGGTTTGAGCTACATTTACACATGTATCATAACACTCGAAACAGAGGGCATAAAAGCATAAAGTAATATCACACAGGAGGGAGTGTCGTCGGACTGAATATCAGCACAGCTCGGTTGAAGATAAATACAGAATGCTGATATTTAGTACAACAGCACAACCTGGAGGGTTACATTGCTTCTATGTTAAAGTCCTAAAAGCATTACGCTGTAAACGGTGCTTAGCTGCAATTGATGAGTTTTTCACACATTTCCATTTACTCTGTGGAGTGTTGACCGCTGCTTCAGTGGTCCCAGCATGATTCACCAAGACAAAGGACGTTGCTTTAACATTCGGTAGTAAGTTAACTGTATCCAGAACACCTGAGGTGGAGCGATACACACGTTATAAGTCCCTGAGATGTTGTAGTTTACGTCACAGGTCAGAACTGCTGTATGATCTGACGCCTGATGTTAGCATAAGTACAGGTGCAACTCAAATCATAACCCTATTTGTCCAAAAGACAGTTCAATGTTATTACAGCAGGTTCACGTGGTGGGGGCTCCATCTTTACAACAGTATTTCTTTACAACTACTTCTACACACTGTAAATCAGCATGACAAGTACTACTCTCAATGACAGACTTCATCGTCTAGCATTAATCCACAGCTAAAGTAGAAGAAAATCATGTCCTTACAGATTTGCAGGAAAGTTCTGAGACACATTCAGTACAAGTGCTTCTTTGTAGCTGTCTCAATGATGTCTAAATTAAAGAATTAATAATGTCAGAGCAGTATTTTGGCGTTTAAAACCACATGTTGCGTGCTGCTTCACCAACTTGAGCCTTGTCATTTAAAGGGTACTTAGTGACCAGATGAGTTTTTATGAGATTTAAAGAACCACAATGAGAAGCAGACGTCTGTTTCATTAAACTGTTTGCATGATGCAGTTTGAGAAAGTGGCAAAGTCACATTCACACCACAAGTCCTAGAGGACATTCACATGCTTACGCGTGAGATGAAAAGAGGTATTTGTTTTATTAGGAATAGAGGGAATTTTTGATGTTGCAGATTTGGAGAAATGTTCCCCCCTGTTGCTCAAAAAGTTTCGTAAGGTTCTTACACCCTGAGAGAGATCCTGCAGAACGTGGAAATGAGTGAAAGCACAAAGATTAAAACACCATTTTCAGATTAACAAAAAAATCTAGAGTTGTCACTATACCAGAATTTAAAACTTCTGCACTCCTGAAAATATCTAGATAATTTCAGGAGGAGTGCTCTGAATATTCTCCTGACCTGACTGTTCACATACTCCTCACAGCGGGAGGATCCCCCCTCCCTGTCAGACAGGAGGGGGGGGGGCGGGTGGTCTCCTGAGGTAAGACGTGATAAAAATGGAGGTAATGGACTAAGCAACAGATTCCGCTATACGACGCTATAATGAGAATATTTGCCTTTATATCAATGCTACATGTAGTCCAACGGAATCAAAATATCAACAAAAGAGCGGAGAACAACATACTGAAGAACAGAAAACGTAATGCAGCCGATAAATTACACGCACAGAGATCGTAGCGGTCGCATGCTTAGGCTACACTCTATGCACCGTGCAGCAGTCACAGCATATTAACGTCACTCCCCGTCCCATTAACTCGAGGTGAATTCTCTGGATAATATCCTGCTGCATTCTCTCATCCCGTAATTGGACTGGTGGAAAAAATACTGGGGGGTGGCAGGAGAAAGTGCGGGTTAAGTCTGAGTGAAAAATGTGTCTGTTTGTGTCCATACAAACGGCTCCTCCTGGAAATATTCTGATTTTTTTCAGGAGTTTTCTGCAAGTGTAAAAGCCCTGTAAGGACATGAGAAACATCAGTGTTTGCTGACTCATGGAGGTGAAAAGGCCTTCGCTGCTCTTTCCTCTCACGACAGCTCGTTTAAAAATCTAAAGATCGTTAGCTTTTTAAAGTGGCTGTGGCTCAGCTGGTAGAGTCAGTCGTATCTCAACCGGAAGGTTGGGGGTTCGATCCCCAGCTCCTGCGGCAACATGTCCGATGTGTCCTTGGGCAAGACACTTAACCCCGAATAGCTCCTGCTTCTTCGTCGGCAGCGTATGAATGGGATTAGTTAATTCTGATGGTCTCACTACTTAGCAACATATGCCATCAGTGTGTGAATGGTGAAAGGTGTGACCTGTGGTGTAAAAAGTGCTTTGACTAGCCAGAAGACTAGAAAAGTGCTATATAAGCTCAAGTCCATTTACTATAAAGCTAAAGAAAGGAAATGATAGAAAAGCACTTTCTTATTCGGCTTAGTTCAACTGTTGCGTTGCAGAATGACAACAAAGTTTGATTTCATTCGAATAAACATGTCATGAAAAAAAAAGAATCACAGCAGTCGGGACATGGCTTTAAATGAAACCGTCTTTATTAAGTAACTTTAATATCAGAAAAATAAAACTCTTAAATTCTCTTTACAGCAAATATATAATATCAGTGCTTTGGCCGCAATAACTTAAAAGGCCGTTATAAAATATAGTCTGCTTTTAAACTCCTGTCTCAATTTGAAGAATTTATATATGCCATAAGACTCCCCCTACATATACATAACAAACCTGTAGTAAAATTAGCAAATACTTTGAACTGTTGGTACAGCTTAACAATATATGAATTTATATAGAGATCATCTAAGATACATTTGACAGTATACCGTTCTTAATTGGTTGGCGTACAGACATGACAGGCAGCTTGAATCCTTGGCCTTTTTACAGTTGCAGTGAGACGTTTTACATCGGCGTTACATTATGAAGACATGCTCGTGATGCACATTCCATTTTCCACTAGATTTAACGGCAGCTATCAATACTATTATCATCAATACTGTGTAAACTAATAGAACTACAAGCAGATAGCACTGACACCCTCCTGCAACCTCTCTGTTTCCAACTCTTCATTCACGTAGAGAAAAGTAAAAAAAAAAAAAAATTAGAAATCTTATTGTAAACATTTTAATATAGATATATATATTTATGTATATATATGAAATGTAACAAAATAAAAATAAGTTCTGTATATTCATCAGTCATTAACAGTAATAATACATACACAAAATGTCAATAGAGTCTTTTTCCATAAAGTGAGGGTCGACAGCGTGTATTGCATTTCCTCCGAAAGAGAGCAAAGAGAGATCGACCCTTTGAGCTAAGTTCAAAAAAAAGAAAAAGAAGAAAAGGACGGAGAGAAGACCAGAGAGAGCAAAAGCAGATGTGGGGTTTTTTTTGCACTTCTGAGACTCATTTGGATCCGTTTCCTTAAGAAAAACTCAAAATGAAAAATTAGGAAACAGAGCTGAGCGATGGAAAAAGAAAAACCTCCAAAATACTGTTTACAGCTGGAATGATAAAAAGGACCGGGGTTCAATGTTCACACAGTACAGAAACAGTATGATCTTATGTAGTGCCAGCAAAGTCCAAGCTGAAGTCATACCAGGCGCTTCCCCGACGTGAATGTCCCATTTCATCCTGGAAAACAACGTCCAGAGCCGCTGGAGTTTAAAGCTAAGATTTCTGAGATGATTTCCACCAGTTTGTACCCTTTTCTTCATTTTCAGGCAGAGAAATGGACAGAAGGAGGGAGAATGTCTAATCGTTTAGAGTCCCATGTAGTAAATAATGTGAAGAGATAAAAGGAAAAGTTCAGGATGAACGCCGGTTCAGCTGATGAGACATTAAAAGCAAAAAAGTGTACCGTTGAAACTTCCTATTGATGCATTAAAGCAGCTGATAATGACTCAAATGTGGTGGAAAATAAAACAGGAAGAATGAGTCCTTCTTCTTTCTTAAGACCAATATTGTTTGAGCTCTGTAATTACAACCCGAGGAGTCTAAATCATCTGGTGCTTCCTGGAGTAGTTAACATACCGAGAGCTTTTTTTTTGCATAGGCCTGGTAGACGACACATGGGATTAAATAACGAGAGTTATTCTGTTCACTTCATCTCCTCAACAGGGATGAGACATGGCTTTGATATGGTGGCCACAGGGTGGAGCGGTAAAAAAAAAAAGAACATTCAAGTGAAATAAAAGGATTCTTTTGAGATGTTTAAAAAGTCAGCATGCCGTCTGTGCAGTACGGCTTTTTGTTCCAGGTCTAAGGTGTCTTTCATAGTATAAATATCAGCTCCTTTGGCTCGCAGGTGAGGAGTTACTTTATTAGCTTTACAATCTACTTAAGTGTCAGCGATACAGGGGAGGAGGAATGTAACTAAATATAGGAGCTGTGCATATGTTTCAAGCTAAAAAAAACAGCTCATTGTTTCCCAAAAAAAGAGATTATTTAGACACAAAGAGGGAGTAAAAAAAATTAAGTCAATGGAAGTGTTTGTTGCTTTTAAGAGAAGGTAAATACTTGTTTAGTTAAAAAAGGAAGCAAAGGAAAACATCCCTGTGATATGGTCTTTGATCCACCGGGACGCATTCAAAAGACCGATCGTCAACGGATACATTAAGACCTCAGTCTGTCAGCTTGGGTCGTTTTGAGCTGAAATCTAGATTTGTCGATCGTGTTGTCAGTTAATTATAGGCTTTCATAAAGGCCACAAGTTTGTCTTAAGACGGAGAAACACTGCGAGTCAGCTGAACTCGTTCTTTTCTTTTTGTTTAGTTGGATTAGAATTAGGCACAAGTTAACCGTAAACACTTGTTTTAAGTAGAAATGGAAAAGCAACGTGGCGGTACTGAACTAGTGTAACAACACTCTTGTTTCTTTTTATCGAAAAAAAAACTAGAGGCAACAACAGGTTGCCGTTGGAGTGTCACACCTGTGCAGGTTAAACCCTCTGTGGGTGTGTTTACACGTGTATCAATGCCGTGACGATCATTGATGCACAAATGTTGGGATTAATGATCTGAACACTTTAAACATCAGATCAGATAAAGTAGCACAGGTACACTTGATCGTATTTACACTAATTATCCAAGATAGAGTAGCCAGATACTGTTGTATGTGTACGTTATATCCAGTTAACTGGAGTACGCGTTCAAATTCTTAGCCAGGAGAATACCATTCGTTTATACACATTATATTCATGAGGGACTCGTTATATGTAAACATGCTCATCTCTTCCTCAACGTGTCGCTGAGCACAATAATCAAGAGGCAAAGGGGCCGGGCCGTGTGTCAGCACATATAAAAACAACGCTAGCAGCAAAAAAAAATAAAAAATTTAGAGATGCAAACATGAAAATAACTTTGTCACAAAAGCAGACATGTATCTAACAGGATTCATTAAAATTTGTCATAAAATATAGGTAGGCAAAATCTTAAAATCTAGATGTTTGGGGGAGAAGAAAAATGTAAATCAAAAATCATGATGAGCGAAAAAATATATTTATATCCCAACCCCCATCCCCTTCCCCCCAATGCTACACAGAGGGTTCCAACCCTCCCGTTGATCAATCAATCATTCATGGAAGAAAACTTCACAATAACAGGCACATGAACGGGGTGAAGACCCTGACCCATGCCCTGAATACACATTATTCCTTATTCTTTCCCATCTTTGTCAACCAAAACGGCTGCTTGAACAAAACTGGGTCGATGACACGCCAAGAAACGGTTTTGGGGTCAGATTTGCAATTACCACACACACACACACGTTGGAAGTGTTTGGGTGGTTGATACCACATCAGCCATCGCAGCCGAATGGATCAAACTCACATGTTGCGAAGCTGAATGGCCTGTGTGACCGGGGACAGGCACACAGGGCAAACAGCATCTGGACCCTGGCATATGTGGGTGGCACAATCGAGACAGAAAAGGTTATGGCCGCAGGGAACCAGGGCGGCGATCACCTGGTTATCCATGCAGTGGATACACACTTCCTGTCCTCTCGCTGCTGATCCCAGCCCTGGTCGATAGGAGAGGGAGGACTCGGGAGGGGAGGAGGAGGAGGCGGTGCTTTCACTGGAAGAGGAGAAGGCTGAGCTGTAGGAGGGGAACCTGTGGGCGTCGAGGGTTCCTGCCAAGCCAAAAGCCCCCCGGTGGACACGCTGGGCCTGAGGGTGCTCCAAGGCTTCTGTGCCGGAGAACGTTGGAGAAAGCCGGGGGGTACCAGGCTGACTGGTCTGGAGACAGCAAGAGGCAACAATCAATCCATTTACATCATTATTGAAATAAATAACATCTACATATATACACACACAAAATAACAGTTAACACTCTCCTTCTGGTCTGATTTTTGGATGTTAATTCTTTACATCTTCCCCAGTTCTTGCCCCTGCTTTATCTGTCAAAGCACAAATTGTAGCACAGATTGTATTAACCTACCTGAGACTGGCGAGCATCAACGGCCTGGAGGGGTTGTTGGTCCACAAAGGGGCTCCAGATTTGTGGCTGTGCAGCAGGTTGCGAGGCCTGGGCAGTGGAGATGGTTAACGGGTCGAATCCTGAGGTGGAGCCTCCACTTCCCAGGCTAACAAGCTCCTCAGACCCCACGGGAAGGAGACTGTCACCAAACCAGAAGCTGGCGCTGCCGTTACTGTTGTTGTTGTTGTTAGCATTGGCATTGAACGCACAGGTTGGACTGAAATCTGCCATCCGATTAGCATTCCCACCGCCGTAGAAAGAATCCGCCGAGCTGGAGCCACTGCCCAGAGAGCTGGAGCTGTCGTTGCGGTAGTTGGAAGACATTCTGACACCACTGTTAATATTGCTATTGATTCGTGGAGTACCATTGATGCTCACTGGCAGCAGACCACCACCACCAGCACCAGCAGCACCACCACCGGCTGATGATGCACCAGCGTGCAGCCAACTAGCATCCCCCAGCCCAGCGCGGGCAACAGAGCTCTCAAAGCTGACGTCGGTCCCGTTGAATTGAAAGTCATTGTTGTCCACACCAGGAGCCTCAATGCCCCCGCAGGTTCCTGTGCGGAGGGCGATGTGTGCCTCTATCTCATCCCTCGCCCGGTCAACGTTCTCCGGCATCCCTGTGACCTCGAACACCGGCTCTTTGTCACGACTTGGTGTCACAATATAAGTGTGGGTCTGCTGTTGAATGCGTTTAATGGTTGCTCCTGAAAGATATGACCAGACCAAAACAGGTTAACTCTGAACAGCTCAGTCAAACAGCAACTGCTCTGCTAACATGGTTACATGAATGTCCACAGTTAAGCATTAAACTTAGTTTCACCCAAGACGAGGGAGGCCATTCCAAAGAAATGTGATCTTCTTCTTTGTTTGATCTTGTGTGCTCTAGTAGAAGTAGGTCGGGGACAATTATAACACCCGTACTTTAAGTAAATGTGTGTGATCTATAGGTTGGTTCAAGGTCATCTTATAAATGTGTTTAATTTCACAAACGAATGTCTGAACTTGTTAGTTTGTCTTCAATGTTGTTTCAGTTTACACTGGTATTAAATGTTGTTTGCAAAGAAAGTTTAATTGATAAGGTAAGAAAAGTTACTTTGTTGCATTAATGGTGCTCAAAACATTAGCCAGAGAAAATAAGGGGGAAAATTTAGGCATGCTTCAAACGGACATTTAGCCCAAGTAGTTATACTTACGCTGCCCAGTCAAATTAAAACACGATATATTTTCAGTAATTGCCCTCGTTTTTCTTCAAACATTGGGAATGGATTGAACACAGCTGTGCAGCTATTATAGAAATGATTTGCAGGTTGTCTTGGTGACTCATCTGGCTAAAGCACACACATCTCAACCCCCAGACTGCGTGCTCCAGTCGAGTGTTGGAACCTTTTCAAATGTCGCCATTACATTCAAAGCAGAATGGATGTATTTTAACATCTTTTTTTCCATATGACACCATTTAAACATTTACAACAGTACAATTTAAAAGACAGAAAAGCTTGAAACCAAATGACTCTGAATACAAAACTAAACAATAAATATGAAATACTGTAACCTCTTTGTGGAACAAAATTTCTTTACTTATCCAAAATTTCAAGTCTTTTTTGACTTCTTAGCGAACCCTCTCCAGCCTAGTGGCACATGGCTGAGAACCGCCGCATTTCAATTTACATATCAACCCCAGGGCTTTCTGACACTGAGGTGGTAATGTCAACAGGGCAAAAGGTCTAAGACGCTGTGACAGCAACATGTAAACTCCTGGAGTAGAGAAAAGGTATATTAAACCTTGTTTTTAAAACTATAAGCAACTTAAAAAACTTTAAGGAAACCATTTGACAATTCACTATTTCCTAAAGGGCAGAACAGAATGCTCTACCTGTATGTATGGGCTATTACAATAATGGTCAATTTATGATTTAGAAACCAAAAAACTCATGACTTTAATAGTGTGAAAGCAAAAACAAACAATGTTTATCTAAATAAAGGATGGAATAAAGACCCACCTTTTGGACCCACGACCAGCCCGACCACACGATATGGTACCCGCACCTGTGAGTTAAAATGAAAATGGTGACCAAAAATAAAAACCACACAAATCCTCCTTTCTTTAACTGGGATGGTAACATACACAGCATTATAAAGAATACATTGTAAGTGATGCCTTGCACCAGAATGTGCGTCTCATATCTTCAACACGTTGACTCATGATCACATGCTTGCTGACCTGAATGGTTGTCTGTCCAGGAAGAGCAGGGGTCCCTGGACCAGTTACAGCAGACAGAGGGCCCGTCTTGTTGCGAGAGGCTCTGATGAGGGAGAAATGCTCGGCTGCCGACATGATCTCCCTCTTAGCCATGGCCACATCTTCTTTGCGCCCCGTCACAACAAAGACAGGCTGCTCTCCCCTCACCGGTGTCTTAATGTAGGTGTTGGTCTTTGCTCGGAGTGCCTTGATCTTACAGCCTGTCGGGAAGGTGATTAAGATAGAAAAAAGGTTAGACTTAATCATAATTCGGGTTAAAAAAGGACCTACCACGTTACATTACACAGACATAAATGTTAAGCTTCAATACCGCCAAATTGAGCTAATACAAGATCGCAGCTCAGTCAGCAGTACTTAATGCCATTTAAAAGTTGCATAGCTTTTAAATTAAATATTCCCTACAGCTGTGGTTGAGAGTCCAGCATCATTACCAGAGCCATTTCCTGTTGTTGTCAACACTGCAGTCTGTGTGCACCCTCCCCCAACTTCTCTCTGACATAACAACACACTGCCAAACCCTACCATTAAGCAACGTAAAGTTTATGTAAAAAAAAAACAAGATAAAAGAATTGGACAGCAAAGAAAAGCCGGTCATTTTCAGTGGAACACAAAAGTCTTGGTTATTATGTCACGGAGCTAACTTTAACCCACAGCTGATGTGGCAAAGCAATGGTGACCAGCACACCACTCTTCAGAGACAAAGAGCAGCCCTGCTTTAACTCGACATGGCACGGCTCGGCACAAACTCCGTCAGCGAAACACAGACACACGTCCAGAAAAAAACCAGACATGTTGTTAAAGAAGGAAGACATTGAATAATCTGCTTATTGGTAGTGGCAATGTTAACTTTTTTGTGTGTTGGGCGACGGTGAGGATGATGATGACCCACTTAGTAGGAGTGCTATGCTAGCAGCTTTCAAGCTAACCTCAATGATTGCAGCAGGAGATTCAAGATAATTGTATTTTAATAATTCATGTTTGAAGGCGAAACTATACAGATCTGTTCAAACCCGTCTTTTAAAATTCGTTAATTGTGTAAATAAAAAGAAAAATTACCTAATTATGTAAAACAGCATGGACTCAATGCTATGCAATCCCTTGCGCTAAGTAACTTGCATTAGGTCCCACTTGTGAAATACTTTATGTTCCTCATATTTTATTGTTATTTTGCTTTTTTTTAATCACTTAAATAGTTTCTCTATCCTGCTTTTAGTTTGGAGTACACGTTTCTTCGTGTCTTTTACGCTGCATCAGCTGTCTATCCACTAAGTTTTATCCAAACTCTTATTAGCAAGTTATCGTGAGCTAGCTTTATTGTTCGAGCCAGAGCCATCGACTCACCTTGTCTACCCACAATCTCTGCGACGTGCTCTGAACTCGGCACGGCCACACACTCGGTGGTATTGACGCTTTTCCTCCGAGCCAACAGCGAAGCCTCGGCCTCGTAGCCCGGCTCCCCGTACACGCCGGGCGGTAGCATCGCCATGCTGCTAGCCGGCGGCAGCGCCCCGTTATCATCCAGCTCGTCTCCATTGTACAACAGCACCGTCTCGACGTCCATCCCGGGCGGTAACATGGAGCCACCCGGCCCCGATGGGAGATGTTTGGGGCGATGGGCCTGCCCTAGAAACGAGCCAGCGGTGCAGCCAGAGTCGGCGGCTACAACTTCCAGCTCTTCGTCCTCGGGCGCTGTCGCTATGTTCACTTCATCTCCCGAGGGCGGCCGATGCAGAGGCAGGGGCTTCAAGTCCAGGACGGTACCGAGGAGGTTGAAATGAGAAACTTGGGGTAGCTGTTGGTGGTGGTGGTGAAAAGCGAGGCTCTCATCTGGTTGTTCGGAAGTCTGGCTCTGGCTGCCGTTGTGCTCCTCAAGGCCCATACCGGCGAAAGCGTGCACTAGCGGCGGGGGGAGCTCGGACTCTCCCTCGTCGGCCTCCAGCAAAGACGTGCTACTTGGCATGTTGCAAAAACTTGTGAAAATATTGCTGTTAAATAATAATTAATACAAATAAGAAATCCGTTTTGTTTTGGTTTACATAAAAATAAAAAGCGACCCGCGCCTGTTGGTTGAAATGTGTGGCTTTTGTTTTGTCTTTCTAGCTCTCCCATGCAGCCCTCCCTACTCTGTAATCTCGTACAACTAGTTCACGCGAGACTTTGTTTTTGGGTCGGACGTGTATTACTTCTGTCCATCTGTCAGGAAGACGCACTCAGCGCGCATCTTGCAGGTGAATGTAGTTTATCTTTAACAGTGTTTTACGACACTGGGTTGTCTTGCTACTCTGGTTTACAAACCCTAAAGCATTTGGGTCTTATATTAAGGTTTGACTGACCTCGTGTAAACAACACTGACGTATGCTCTTGAATAGCCTAGTTAAATGTTGGTACTGTCCCTCTTTCTGAGACTGGTTCACCACAAATAAGGAACACGTAAAGATTTAAGGACAACGCATTCCGCAGCTGAGTTTTAAACGACAAAATTATATTGATTTCAATAGCCGCCTATCAGGAAATTGATATGGGCATGGCAATGTGTATTATTATAAAATAACTTGTTGTCAAACTCAACAACAATCTAAAATTTTAATCAATCAATCTTTATTTGTATAGCGCCAATTCATAACAAGTGTTATCTCAAGACACTTTACAAAAAGCAGATAAAAGACCTTACTTATTGTAATTTAATATTACAAAAGAGCAGGTAAAAAGACCATACTCATTGCTATATTACAAAGACCCAGCGTTAATCCATCATGAGCGTTGCACTAGCAAACATTTACTATGGCAAGAAAAAACGTCCTTTAACAGGCAGAAATCTAGGGCAAATCCAGGCTCATGACGAAACAGCCATCTACCGAAACTGCGGGCTTGAAAATGGGAAAGGGGGAGATGGGATCTATACGCCAGCCTACTATAAGATTTATCAAAAGGAAATTTAAGTGGTCTGCTAGATAAAAGTCATGGTAGGAGCAATAAAGAAAAAAAGCTTGAATACACGAGCTATACGGTGTGTGATAGAGATAGTAGAATAGTAGGACCTCAGATAGTATGAGGAGGAAAATGAAGGATATCATGGACAACACATAGCTATCCAATTTGAAACTCACTGACCTCCACTAAAATGGCAGGACATGTATCTCTGGTTCCAGCTCAACTGTGCCAAAACCCTTAGTCTTAAAACCCCCAAACCAGATCAAAGGTCAAATAATGAAGACAAAATCAAAGAAGCAGATATTCTTTAATAGGCCTATATTAATGCATCCTGTAAAATAGAGGTCCTTACATAACCTGTGAACTCCAAAACAATTATGATAAGGCTGTATTCTATTTTAAAGTTGATGATAAGGATGCTGGACTTCAGTCACTACTAAAACTATTTAAGATTTTGTTTTTGTACAGAGGCGCTGCTTGTCAACAGGCAAGGCAGGCAACTGCTTGGGGCCACAGACCAGCAGGGGGCCCCTGATGGCTCACAAACTTAAACCAAAGCAGTGGCCCAAAATGTGCAAATGTTGCCCTCCTTAAGGGGGCCCCATTTGACAGCCCTCCCTCTTGTTGCCCTGCTAAGCGTTGCATGCATTATTGCTGTGAAAACCAACATTTTTCCATGAAAGTCAACAAATAAAAACAAAGAGGAATTTTCCGTCTTCAGGAAAGCTTCCCGACACTGGCAGACTTGATGGTGATGACTGCTGGTTGGAGGGCCCCCCAAACTGATTTTTGCCTAGGGCCCCAACAAACTCTGAATATCCACTGTATTTGTACAGCCTACATTTATTTTAGTTTGGAGTATATTTTGGATGTACCGGCTCTTTAAATAAATGTGTGCTCATGTTTTCTGCTTCATAAAATATTATTCTGCTTCATAATATATTATTTTTTAGGTTGAGTGTTTTTTAAAACCAAGTTGCGGTTTATTTCAGCCACGTTGGAAGATATTGCAGACGAGGATCCGTTTTAGCCAAGACTGTAGACGTAGCCTACGTGATCTTACAACTGCGCCCCTTCTTCTTTTTCGACCAATTGGAGAGAAGAGAGGGCGGGCCTTATAGCGGATGCCAGCCAATGCTGTGCTACGTTCGCAAGAGGTTACGTAGCATTAGTTGCATCCGGGTGAGCATATCGAGGTAAGTAACGTTTGCTAATGCTGACTGAGACATAATCATGATTTGACAAATATAGATATTTAATTAACCTTAGCTTTAGCTACCACGGCTCGCTCATAATACATGAATACACATACGATAGGAAAATATGAAAATAACCCAAGTGTTTTAAGTCTTTACGAGTGAAAAGCTAGCCGGCTAGCTAGTTAGCTTGAGCTCGTACCTGTCGCTATAATGAATGTCCGGGTTTGCTTTGTCTCCTTTTAGTCTTTTTTTTGCTTCTCATGGTAGGACTTTGAGTTAAGGCTGCGTTGATTTTTCTCCAACAGGTACGCTCACAGGTTTTTACCTTAGGCTTGGCTCGTAGACTTCAGGATGTACGGATCCGTTCGGGTGTTGTTGAAGGTGCTGTGGGCCCAGCTGCTCTGTGGGTGGGTGCTGGGCTCCGAGCTAACTTTTGAGCTGCCCGACAACGCAAAGCAGTGTTTCTACGAGGACATCATAATGGGCACCAAGTGTACACTGGAGTTTCAGGTAAGCTCGGTCGTTTGATGTGAGGTGACATTATTTAATATTTGAGTGGAGTGCAGACAACCATATTGAAAACAGTATCAGTCTTCAATGAGCAACATCTCAGGTCTTGAAATGGCCTTATATCAAATTTTACTTACTGATGAATACACAATACTTTCTTAAAAAACCTTCCAAAATTCATTTCACATACACCCAACATGTTTGTCTGTTTTTGGTGGTACTTTCAATTATTTGATTTTTAATATTCAATGCTTTAATATTGCTGGATGGAACAACATATATTTTGTCTGCACAGACAATGCCTTTTCTGATAACATATATTTCTGAATGCTGCACTAGTTAAAATAATCTAATTAGTATATTTTGCTATAAAACCTTTTACATTTATATGCATTTTCATATGAATCTAAGAGATTGCAAGTCTTTATGCTCTGTCAGGATATTCTGCATTTTTTTAAGAAGTCGTCTTAAGAGCCGCTTTGTAAAGATTTTCCAGCTTTTTCTGTAAAAAGCTGTCCCAATTGTCAAGGAACCATTTCAAGGCTAATTTCTAAACTAAATCAATAACACCAGTCTGTCTGTTCTCCATATCTGCCTTTGTGTTGATGAGATTAGCCTATATTTAAGGGTGACCCGACCCCACTAGCCATTTCTGTTGCCTCTTGCCATAGCTGAGCAAAAGTTCCTAATTCTTTATATTGTGTTTAGTCTCTAAGCTTGAACTGTTGTCACAGTTTTCATGCATGAATATATCTATTGAATGTGTCGAAGTATTAGGTTTAATAAAAGAAAATTGGATGTGTGCATAGGACATTTTGTCCACTCATTTTATATGGTCTCTGCTACACCACACAAATTGTAAATCATGTGAATAAATAACCAAATTGAATATTATTTGTACCCCTATGATACTGAACAGATGTTCTCTTGTCTTTATGGTTTCCCAGGTGGTGACTGGCGGTCATTATGATGTAGACTGCCGTTTGGAGGACCCCGAAGGAACTACACTCTATAAGGAGATGAAGAAACAATATGACAGCTTTACCTTTACAGCAGCAAAGAACGGCACCTACAAGTTCTGCTTCAGTAACGAGTTCTCCACCTTCACACACAAGACTGTTTACTTTGACTTCCAGGTTGGCGATGACCCTCCACTCTTCCCCAATGAAAACAGAGTCACTGCTCTTACCCAGGTAAGCTGTGTTTAGGAGTGTGAGGGTGCAAGTGTTTGTGATAAAGAGAAGTTGTCTTTTTGTTATCTCTAGTTATTTTCATGACCATTAATATTTACTCTACATTATGAACAAACCATAGGCTGCATTTCCAGATTGCAAGTGGGATTACCTTTCTTAGATTGTTTATATACTGTATATATACATGTGTGTGTGTATATATATATATATAACCTTTATATTGACCTTAAAGTAATGTTGTTAAAGGATCTCGGCAAATTCCCAGCCTAGCTCCACCCGTTTAACCTGAAAAGAGGTTTAACCTGCTGCAAAGACTGAAACACCTGTCTAATGGGTGTGCTCAAGCCTACTTACTTATATGTACACAATGACATCCTGGTTGGAGCAAGTATGGTTTCAAATTGGACAAAAAGTGTTCATTAGGCATCCACTATCAAGATCCACATCATCTGCTGGTTAATTTACCTGCACTTGTTTATTGCTTTTAACACAATATCTCATGTTTTTCGTGCCCATTATGTTCTCGAGTTTTTTACTTTCAGGATTATGGAAGACTTCTTAGAAGATAGGCAATAAAGCTTTGTTTGCTTCTGAGAGATGTCCATTAAGTTAAAAAAAAAAATACAAACCTTAAATGTTTGCCAAAGTGACCCGAAAAATAAAAGGATTATTTTAGAAGTTTTGTTCATCTTTGAAGAGGCTATTTGTTGAAAGTTTGCAGGTTGTTATCAGTTTTTACATTTGATTCACAGCCTTAACGTTGTTGGATCAAAACATTGCATTAACGCTATCCTCTCCTCTATCTTGCAGGAACAAATCTATGTTCCTGCAATATAGTTTGAAGAAGTTTAAACTTCAAATAAATATGTGTGAATTAAAGTTCAATTAGCTTCTTGTTACATGTCAATCTTTAACCTCTATCAAAAGTCAGTCTAAACATGTTGTATTGGTCTTATCCTCAATTTGTTTTTACTTTTTTCAGATGGAATCAGCGTGTGTGTCCATCCACGAGGCCCTGAAGTCCATCATCGACTACCAGACACACTTCCGCCTCAGGGAGGCCCAGGGACGCAGCCGGGCAGAGGACCTCAACACTCGGGTTGCATTCTGGTCCATCGGTGAAGCAATCATCCTTCTGGTGGTCAGCATCAGTCAGGTGGTCCTGCTTAGAAGCTTCTTCTCTGACAAGAAGACCACTACAACACGGGTTGGATCCTAACAGTGTCTCAGCCCTGGGATCTGATTGATTACTTTCTTTATCTGCAACAGCGCTCATGTGCATAACGGGAGTCAAAATATCAGTGCTGATCTGAAAATGATCAAACTGCTACGTCCTACAATCTTTCATTTTTATACAGCACTGGTATTTTCACTAACTTTTTGCAAATCAGTCTTGGGCTATGTTTTATGTGTTAAAACTGTTATTGAGGGGTAAAGAAGAAAACCCTGAAGAGAGACTTGCTTATGTTGCTTGTAACTATTGGAGGGTAGTTAAAGCAGTTGGTTGTATAGAAAAAGGCACCCTTAAATACTTTAAATATTTGAGATCATTTCTAAACATGTTCTTATTTTATTTGAGTCCTTTTGTACCCTTAACTAGTTCACGATTCAGCCTAAACTGTGTTCTGATATTTCCAAAAGAGTGGAAGTTGTGAGTAACAGAGGTGAGGATTTGTGTTCCTTATCTGAAGAGCATTGGGCCTTTAAAACCACTCAGGCAAGAAAAGGTTTGTATTCACTTTAAGTTTGCATTTGGTTGTTTAAAATCTATTGCTTTTTTCCCTTGTTATTAAACCTCACTGTATGGGGGAGAACGACTTGGTAATGTGTGTGCTTTTATCAGCTTTGTCATTTTAGAAGTTATTACGTTGTGGGCTGTACAGAGTTTGAGCCATCTTTAATCTTATAGTGACTTGAAGCAGTTTCAGAATTTAGAGATACAGATGGTCTCCCATGAAAACTGAACTCTAAATTAGTTTTGGATTTAACTGAATTATCTTCAAAATAGTTAAAGATATAGTAAGGGACTTCATTATGTCGTTCATGTCGATTACCAAAAGAAAGAAAATGACATTCTTGTGATGAAATGACGCACTGTGTGGTCAGTTACAATGATTTGTACAGCAACTTGTTATAAAAAAAATACACTTTCTTTTACTGCTTCCTGGCAATGTTAAATCAAATTCTGTCTTTCCTGTTTGAAGTGTAACATCGTATTTATCTTTTGGGCTGACATTTTCCTCTTGGTTTTGAAAGCACTGTAAAATTTGCAAAAAATATTGCTTGAATATAAAATGATCTTAGTCTCTCCGAGTTGTAGTTGTACTTTGACGTATTCATTCAAACCTTAATTTATTCTCGAAAAGACACTGAGGTTTCCCTAATTTCAAATGCCGTCGAGATTACAAGCACAGTAAAACAAGCAAAAACACAACAAACAACACATTACTCCCTCACAATGTTTGAATCAATTACTTAAATATCAGGATGGAAGATTTGGGCTTTTGATAACCAATCAGGTCTGTTGTGAGGGTTTTTTTCACTGTCATTTGCCTCTTTTTTTTGTCTCATCATATTCAATAAGCTGTAATGGGGGAAACACTGGACATGCAAGATGAGACACAACGATCGAAGAGATTTGTGTCAAATAATGATATTTTATATTGAGAGAAAAACACTTAAACCTAAGCTACTTCCAGATAAATGAAGATAAATGAGATATTTTTTTTTGTTAATATGATCACTCTTGGTTTACTTCCCTTATTGTTCCCACCATATGTTCATTTTCAGTTCTTGTAAGTGGTGCACTTTCAGTTTAGTGCACCAACAGGTCACATTCAGACACAAATTCAACGCTAAGGCATTTCTGGGAATGTGTAAAGTTATTTGACTGGCTGAATAAACTTTCTGTTGAAACGTTGGAGTACATTTTATTGATATTCAATCAACAGAGATTAAGAGAGTTCATTGAGTTTTTGGTAATGCTTATTTCATCCTGTAGGGAGTGATATAATCAAGGCCTCAGTTCCTTATGCGACCATACAATACTTTAAAGCTATTTTAATCCTGCAGATACGTGTGAGGTATTTCAATGTTTTTTTCTTCATGTTAGCCCCTCTTTTCGTGATTAATGTTTTTCTGTACAGTTCCAGGTAGGCCTACTAATAAAAAAACTATCTCCTTTTTGTTTTATTTTAATTGGCTAAGCAACAGCCCACCAGCTCTGTGATTGGACGATGCAGACGTCCACCAGCTCTGTGATTGGACGATGCAGACGTCAATCATTTGCCCCACTGGAGAAAAAAAGGCTGCGTTAGGTATTCGATTTGACAGAAACTGAGTCGTGATCATCCGCTCGAGCCGTGGGTGGATAAACGTCCCTGGTTACCTTCCCCTCCGTAGAGATTGTTGTCGTGCCAACAACTCGCTGAGTGGCTAAATGGACGACCTTTAGTCTCTGATTTTTTGGGGGGTAACATTTTCCGTGTGTTCATCGACGTGTATGTGTGGAAGAAAAACGACCCGGATACTGGGGATATCCCCGATTGTTTGGCCGAACAGGACACCAAGCGTCGTTTTACGAGGCTAAGCTAATAAGCTAACAGCAGCACAGCGCTACGGGTGGGGGTTGATTTTCTTTTTCTACTCGGCTCCTCGAAAGCGAATACAATACTTGTCGGGAGTATGTTGTAAAACGATGACAAGCAAGCGAGGCAGAGCTGATGGAGGTCAAAACATGTCACTGGATGTGTATCGGTAAGACGACCATTAAAGAGCCGTAAAGTGTGTCTGCTAAGCGGAGCTAGTTGGGTTAGCTTTATTTATCAAGGAAGTTGACTAGCCACCTAGCTAACTCGGTCACAAATGTATTACTGGACCAAGGGTCGCCTCAAACGTCTGGGTTATTAATAGAGTTCAAGATTCACATCACAAGCTGGTGATTTTGAAAACTGAAGGTTGAAGAGAAGATACTTGTTGTGGACATCTTTCTAAAAACGCCAGCATACATTAGTTGGTTTATAGCTAGTTGTAAACAAAGGGTCCATAGCAACGCTGCACGTAGAGTTGTCGGTGACCGTCTGTTTCACTGACATCTTTGACTTTTTATTTATAAACTGTGAGACTAACTTTCAAACATGGATTTAAAGACAGCCGTTTTTAACGCAGCCCGGGACGGAAAGCTCCGTTTGCTCCAGAAACTATTGGAGAACAAAGATGGACACGAGGTGACCAAGCTGATGGGAGAGAAGACAAACGGGGCCACCCCGCTACTCATGGCCTCCCGGTACGGACACCTGGACCTGGTGGAGTATCTGCTGGAGTGCTGCAGTGCTCCTGTTGAGGTCGGCGGGTCGGTGAACTTTGATGGGGAGACCATTGAGGGAGCTCCCCCTCTCTGGGCGGCCTCGGCGGCGGGTCACCTGAAGGTGGTCCAGTCCCTGCTTGGCCACGGTGCCTCTGTCAACAGCACGACCCTCACCAACTCGACGCCCCTGAGGGCAGCCTGCTTTGACGGACACCTAGACATTGTGAAATACCTGGTGGAGCACAAAGCTGACCTGGAGGTGGCAAACAGACACGGTCACACGTGTCTCATGATCTCCTGTTACAAGGGACACAAAGACATAGCGCAGTATCTGCTGGAGAAAGGAGCAGATGTCAACAGAAAGAGTGTCAAAGGTGAGCTGTGGGCACGTTTACACCTAACTCTTATGAGCGATCTCCTTTAGTCCCATTATATAAAACTTGAAAAGATAAACCAGTAAGATGTTGTGTTTGTAGGATACCTAAGAAGAGAGAGAAATAACAGGGATTATGTTCTAGACAGGTGAAATCATACATCACAAGTACATCAGATTACAGATCTAAATGTACAGTTTGCTCAGTGAACATGAACATTTCATACAGACTTAGCATGTTTCCATCTGAAGTGACTCAACAGAATAATGTGAACATCTGGTTTCACAATGAAAAGCTGCAATGACTACGTCAGCCTGGACACAGTCTGTGGGTGTGTCTGACAGATCTCATTCTCCTAAGATGGCATTTTAAAAATACATGGAAACCGCTGTCCATCTGTTGTTGGTCTTTTTGAGGTTACTCGCTTCATTGCAAGAAGTGGCTGACCACAGGGTTCCTTTTAAGAAAAGCACTAAAGTGATATTGTGCATCAAATCAGGAAACCAGAAGAAACCAGTTTTAAATTATCCCATCAACTTTCTTTGTAGACTTTTTGTAGAAAAACACATTTTATTGGCGCACATTTCAAAGCATATGCCGATACATATTTTGATGTGCCCATATGTATCAGCCTGTTGATATATCGGTCAAGCTCTTGTTCTTACGGATGTCTTGCCCCCCCCCTCAGTACGCTCTTATCGAATACTTAAAACATGTCTACAAGCATTTACTCGGCAACTTTGTGAATCCTCTTTAAATGAGACCTTAAAACTTGATCGTACTTCTGTTCGTTTCCCTTCTTTGAGAACCTCCTGACATTTTTTTTTAACATTTGGTTTGTTCTCGTGGATTCCTGGCTCACCTCATTTAGCTACCTTGTTGTAATAAAAAAAACACTTAGTAAAAAATCTGTAACTCTAAAGATGTGCCGCTTAGTTCTCCTGACAGAAAAAGAACAGGAGACCAGGTGCTTTATTGTGCACAAAGCAATGCTTAAAATTCAGCCCTTGCACATCATGTGTGTTGATTGAGGTGGAAACACTCTCATTAGCCCATTCTTCTTCAGACTGTTGCCTTTCCAATAACAGCTGAACCAACAGAAAAGAGCAGATGTTTAATATTAGATATGAAGTGGCACACATCCAAAAACAATGGATATTGATTTGATGGAGTTAGACAAGTTAGAAGAAGAAATAAAATCAGGAGACCACAATGAAAGCTGATAAAACAGTCTAAAAAGCTATGGTCTGCTCTCTCTTTAAGGCCCTGACACACCAAGGAGATTGTTGGTCCTAATTGGACCGTCGGTGAGCGGTCGTTGCCCTAGTTTTTGCGGTCTGTCCGGCTCCGTCTGCCTTTTTTGGCTGATTCGACATGTTGAATCAGCGTCCGTGAGAGGAATCTCTCTGATTGGCCGTTCGGCGGTTTCATTTATCTCCAGCTCTCGACACAGGTTCGGGAAAGCCCCCTTGAGCACGCCGCTGTAGTATCCATGCTTTCACCCATTAGTGCGGTTTCATCTTATTTGTCGCCTCCACCTCTTCTTTTCTTTTTCCACTAAAAGACTAAGGGCTGACAACGTCAGTGCCTTTTTAAACTTTTTATCACACATTATTCTCAATTAGTAGGTTACCTACAATACGAGTTGTGCGAGACAGCGGTGTGAAAATTGCCTTCTCGTATCATAACAACAGACTAGCGCCGCCTGCTGGCATGGAAAGTTATTTCCTTTCACGCATGCGCAGAACGTACGTGGTGGTTGGCAGCCGGCTGTAGTCTTTGCAGTGTGTTCTAGTGCAACATTTTGGCCAAGACACAAGGTGACGTGAGGCCTTCGTCGCCACTAGTTCTTTACCATCTGCTTGGTGTGTCAGGACACACACATGCTAGTTTATTTGATCTCCTGCAGAATACCTCTTGGTGGGGTGCTCTCCTCACCTGGATTTGAGGTAGACTAAATTGCGATTAAGGTGCATAAAGAGTATTAAGACTAATTCCTTGTTTTGAAAGGATTTGTTAAGTTATGGATTAACTTATGTTGTAAGTTTACTGCATTTTATCATCCACACGGGCAAAGCTTTTCCAACACCTCTCAGAAATATTCATGTTGAACATAATCCCCTCAGGAAAGTGTCAACTCCAACAGAAGCTGCTTTTAATGATGGCTCAGAAAATATCAATGAAACAGAAGTTAGTATCTCAAATGTGTGAAAACATTGACTTTTGAATCACTTGAAAGCATCCTGTCTTCCTGCAATGTTTACCCAGAGACTGTTTGTCCATCTCCAATAAACTAGGGCAAAAACTGCAGTACTACTGCCCTCAATTTTCTCCTCCAAGAGTCGGAGGAAAAAAGAATCTGATCAGCGTGTTTTTGGCAGAAACTATACTGGATATATTTAATTCCAGACTTAACACTGTTTGTTCTCTTCTACCTGGATATGGATTAGCCTCAAGGTACTGAGAGTTGTTGGTCTAGAATGATGGACGTTATATTATTGATTTATTTGTAGGCATTTACTTGTTTGTGTGTGGGCTTTTTTCTTTGATCTATCCGATCAGGAAGTGCTCCCATAGAACTGTGACTACGCAGGTTTATCTCCAGGAAGTACCGGCTTTGGCAACCTTTTTTTACAATGTTTTTGTTGAGGATTGACCTGGATTCCCAGGTTTCAGTGGCCTATTTTGGAGGACAAGGAGAAGGAAGACACACTTAGGCCAAACCGTATTATAACTTTACAGTAATTCTTCAGGCTTCTTGGCATTATACAGTACTGTAATCATGTGTTAGCCACAGTGCTCTGCCTTGATCCCTGAGGTCTACCTGTACATGAAATACAGCAAAGATGTGAGTGGACTTAGAAACATTTGTCCACAATTAAATAGACTGTGCTGCAAGAGTTAAGCATCAAAGTAGCTGTTATACTTACTCTGACTAAATGCAAATATTATTACCTTGGTCTTTTTTGGGTTACCTTTAGTACATTCACTCAGATAAGGTTAATGTTCTGGAATTTCCCCACTGGGGATCATTAAAGGATAATCTTAATGTTCATACACACTGCAAATTACACAGAAAGCAGCTAAAACCTGGTGCGTTTTCTGTGAGAAGTATGATTGGAACAAGAGTAAACATGTTAAGGTTTGAAATGTGCTCTATTGTGTTGATGGCTGTAAAGAACAACACAGTGTCTCACCTACAATCTGACACACCTAGCAAGAGAAAGACAAACAACAAAGGACTGTTTGAATATATTGCTCATTGTGAAAGGACAGCCTATTGTTGGACAGAGTAATCAGTGCTTTGGTTGTCACTGTACCAGGATTTTACCAGGTTCTTAATATCACAACCGTTTCGATACAAAGGCATCAAAAGTAGTAGCCCTGGGCATCCAATATTTGGTATTATTATTGTTTGCCTATATTGAATAGGGCAGCTGATGAGAGAGAGGAAATGGTGGGAGGAGAAATTAGAGGATTACATGCAGCAAACGGCCGAGGTCGGATTCAAACCCACTGCCCGCTGCAATGAGGACTATCGCCTCCGAACATGGGGCACACGTCATAACCTTTAGTCTATCTTGCACCCCATAAAATCTTGTTTTTAATTACCTAAACCTTACAAGCAACCTCTTGCACACTGTAATAGCACAAATACATTAGCAACTTTTTGGTAACGTGAATTTGAGGAAGCTGCTTTCTCTTTCATTCGCGGCAGCTTTGGGTTAAAATCGGTGCAAAGCTTTTTCATAATTTAAACGCAGGAGTCTGCAGCAGTGTAAAACTTCTATTGAGTAGGACTAAGAAGCAGAGACATGAACCGGAGCCAGGGACAGTATGAGCTGCTATTTTCTATCAAAGCGAGCGGTGTTTAGAATAACACGCACTTACTGTAAGCACGGCGGCTCCAACCTGAATGGGTAATCACTGGGTGGAAGAGAGAGTGTAACTCAATGACTTGATGACAGCATCCACAATAATTGTGGTATCAGCTGATCTGCAGCCATTTCAAATTTATTCCGAGAGCGAGGACAATGTGCTGAGTAATCGGCTGCACTAGTAGCTCGGCGGGAGCTCTCTGGGTCTTTATGTAGAAAAAAACGAGAGCATTTCACTATTGTTTATTGCACTTGTAATTTTGTTCATGCTAAAAATACGTTTTGCAGCTTGCAAACCATTCAGAACTACTAAAACCCTTTTCTGCTTTATTGAAACGCTGTGGCTCAGCAAGGCATTCCCGATGCTTGTGTCACAGAAGTAGAGGTCAAAATCACCACCTCATCCTCTTTAAAACTAATGTTCTGCAACATTTAATTAAATGTATCTCCATATCCTCTGCTTGTTTATGCTGAATGCTTTAGTGTCAGAATTGTAACGGAGCATGTTTATTAATGTTAATGAAAACCATTTATTGAAACGCATGTCTTTCTCTTCTACTAGTTAAAGTATCAACTGTAGTTCATTGGAATATGTGTGTCCCTTTCTCTTTATAGGTAACACTGCGCTTCATGACTGTGCAGAGTCAGGCAGTCTGGAGATCATGCGGATGTTACTGCAGTTTGGAGCGTCCATGGAGCAGGACGGCTACGGCATGACACCGCTGCTCTCTGCCAGCGTCACAGGACACACTAATATCGTAGACGACCTGACGACACATGATCAGGTACAGAGAGTCTGTCTGCATAGATGAGTTTTTGGCTATGATCTTTTGAATACAGATATGAGGATGAAAATCTATTTTCCTCTGTAGACGAGCCCAAAGGAACGAATTGATGCCCTGGAGCTTTTAGGAGCGACATTTGTTGACAAGAAGAGGGACCTGCTCGGAGCTTTGAAGTACTGGAAAAGAGCCATGGACCTCAGGTACACGGACAGTAACAGCATCGTCCATAAACCCGAACCCAAGCAGCTGATCATGGCATACGACTACGCCAGGGAGGTGAGTGTCCGTGGGGTTTTTTTTTCATCTAGTGCTACCAAAGTGTTATTCTGCTCTGTGTTGAATACTCTGAAATAAAATTGTTACTGATATGTTCATATCTTTGTAAAGTTAACACACACGTTGAAGAAGCATTCACGTCTAGAGTATGGAAGACAAAGATCGAACAAAGAAGACCGCAAAATAATTTCAGCATAACACCGAGAACATGACACAGCAGTCCATGCCTGACTTTAAACACCCATGTTTTAACCCTTGTAATCTTCTCAAGGTAACAAATGGCGAGGAGTTGGATGGGCTGATATCGGACCCAGATGAGATGCGTATGCAGGCGCTGCTCATTCGTGAGAGAATCCTCGGCCCCCAACACCCAGACACGTCGTACTACATCCGTTACCGAGGAGCGGTGTATGCTGACTCTGGGAACTTTGAGCGCTGTATCAATCTGTGGAAGTATGCGCTTGACATGCAGCAAAGTAACCTGGACCCCCTCAGCCCCATGACGGCCTCCAGCCTACTGTCGTTCGCTGAGCTCTTCTCCTTCATGCTGCAGGACAGGGCCAAGGGGCTCCTGGGGACATCGGTGTCATTTGAGGACTTGATGGGAATCCTTTCCAAGAGCGTGCTGGAGATTGAACGTGCCGTTAAACAAAATGGACCCATGCCTCCTGACCCTGCACAGCTCAGCAAGGCTCTGTCAATCATCCTGCACCTTATTTGTCTTTTAGAGAAGGTCCAGTGTACTACAGAGCAGGACCACTTCAAGAAGGAAACCATCTATAGGTGAGTTTCCTGAAGTTACTATGCTGGCAACAATTTGTCTTCTTTTCAGAATTGTAATTTTTTAATTTAAAGAGACATCCTAAGTCTGTTAGTTTAAAGGAAAAAGGATATTTTTTTGTGGCAGCTATTTTCTCTGACCTCATTTCTGAAAATGTCTTTTTCACGCTCTGCCAGTCAGGTTACAAAAGCATTTTAACATCCCCCTCTTTCAGCAAACAGCAGAGTGTCAGTCTTGCTAAAAAATGCATTTCAGCTCTTCTACATAACATCAATTCAACTGAATTTCTCAGTCAGATGGGATATTGTCTCATACTTATGTAGCGCTGTGACAAAGATGTTTGTTATTCATTGTCTGTCTTGTAGCTGTTCCTTGACTAAAAGCTGATCTCTCTTCAGATTCCTGAAGCTCCAGCCGTGTGGTAAGAACGGCTACAGTCCACTACACCTAGCAGTCGATCGCAACACCACCTGTGTGGGCCGCTATCCCGTCTGCAAGTTCCCCTCCCTCACAGTCGCTTCCATCCTTCTCGAGTGTGGGGCGGATGTGAATTGCCGCGACGAGGATGACAACAGGTCTGTATGTTTACAGCTGTCATAACATGCTAATCTTTCTCTCTACTGAGACTGATAATGACTAATAATACTAATGAGAAAGGCTCAAGAAGATAGCGCTCAAGACTAACAGTCTTCTGTAGGAAAGGGGACGATAAGTTGGTTTGGGCGAAAAAGATCTTTCGGGGATTTTCAAGGGGTTTCTTTTATGCCTTTGCTTGATCTCTTAGCACGTTATTAACTGAAGTAATGGCCGACTGTTAAAGAGGTTACAGACTGGAACATCTGTGTCTGCACCAGAGAACAAACTGGGCTTGAGTCGGTATTTCCCATAAAACCTAAAAGCACCATTTTATTATGACTAGCAATTATCTTTGTAAATACTTTCTCTGTCCATTAAACAAAAAAATAAGTTCAGACTAGTCACCTTGATATGAGTTGAAAATGCACGGAAAAGTCAGAACTGAGCACAATTATTTCACATCACAGTTAGATACGGGATCACAGCAGCTGTGGGTAAAGGATATCAAATTGTGTGTGTGTGGCTAACGCTAGCAGTGCTAGCACCACTAGACATTGGTCCTCTTTGCAGGTTGACTTTCACTTGTCTATTCTGGTCACACATTGGCATATATTCCACTTGAACCTGACACAGCCTTCATACAACTGCATCTCCACTTTCTAGATCATAAAAGCTGCCAAATTGTGCCGCTGTGTGGGCTATCACACTGTACTGGTTTAAATCCTGGTAGTAGAGCATTACGGGAGTTGCCTTTAACCACAGCTTTAGCCGTGGCTAGTTGTGGTCAGCTGTGTTACAGCTTACACACAGCATTTGTCTGGCATTGAGAGGCTGAATTTATATACATCTAAATTAGGTTAACTGACTTTCAATTCTTGTGAGAGAGAGCGTGACGTTTAATTGTTTACTCCGCTAATTGTGCACATCCCTTTTTATGACAGACCCTCGTTTAAATATCTTGTAACGCATTCTAATTCAAGTCTTTTATCTTTTTCAACCCTCCAGTCCCCTTCACATAGCTGCAACGAATGGTCACCCTGACATTATGAACCTGCTGATTTCATGCGGGACTCACTTTGACAGCACCAACGCCTTCCAACAAACGGCATGTGACCTCCTGGACGAGAAGGAGCTGTCCAGGAATGTCATCCAGCCCATAAACCACACCACGCTGCAGTGCCTAGCCGCCAGGGCCATCATCAAGCACAACCTCGACTACCGGGGAAACATCCCAGAGAAACTGGAGGCCTTCGTCTTGCTCCACAGATAATGAATCGTTAAGGAGTAGAGGGGAACGGATGGATAAAAAGAGAAGGTGATGTGATTACATTTGAGTGGACTACGGAGTGCTTCAGTTCAACACCTGACCCACAAGGTGTATAAGGAGCTAAAGACAGAAATGTGTGGGTTAGTTTTGCATATTCAAACTGCTTGGAGATTACGATTCGTACGAACAAAAATGTCCTCATTCAACGAAAATAAACGGAAAACGATTTGAGACAATGGAGGAATGAGTTCCCATTTTCTTCCTCTGTTTGCTCTCTCCACAGCCACAGCTCTGACTGTGGGAGATGTATCAGGACAGGAGTGAATTGCAACTTGGACAAACATAGTTGTATCTCTGGATGAACTGAGCGAGAGGTTTACATAATTTTGCTTTATAAAAAAAATAGATTTTTTTTTGCATATTCCACTATGCTATTTATTGATTGAAACTTGAGAGATTTTTCTCCATGCTGGCTCCAACCCCGCCTCAACTTTGCCTGCTTCTCTCTTCTCAAAGCAAGGATTGAGGTGTTTCTACATATGCTGGGACTTCAGGTTATTTTAATTTTTTTTGTCCCATCACTGTTGCCAACAGTCATGGACCCTTGCTAAGGTTATCATTAGGTTACTCCTCTTTTCTTTCTTTTTTTAAGTTTTACAATACATTTAGTTCTCCTCATGCAAATCTGCATCTGCCACGTGGTGTGGAGCCTAGACTCATTCTGTTATCAAAGCTTTACGAGAAGGGTTTTAATGTCTGCGAACACCGTAAGTGCTTTATTCTTCCTATGCACAGGCTAGGCTGTTGGAAAGAGAGACTGTTGTATTCTGTGCCGGCACTCGTCTGTGCAATATCTCTCATGAGTTTTTTTGTGTTTACCTCATTGCTGCCGTTTCCTCAGTGCCCCTTTACTTCTCTCAAAGACAGTAAAGAGGGTACAAAACCATTGTACTGATTGTTGTAAGACGAGTGAATGCATTTGAGTGAATGTGTATGTTTCTGTTTAAGAGTGTGAGTGATTCTTGTATGCAGAGTGTGGGTTTTTGTTTCTTTTTTTGAGCTTACACAAATGATTGAGGACAACAGTTTTGGTTGAAGTGGCACTCACGGAGATTCCATAATGCACACGACTGCCACAAGAAACCACAGCAGCCAACCTAACTGTCTACAACAGCCTGAGAGTGTGCTGGCTGGTACACAGAAGTGACCTCTTAACATTCATACATGGCTGACCTTTTTAAAATGCCATCTTTCTTTTAATAATCATGATCAAAAAGAAAAAAATCTGGGTAGGTTACCAACATCAGCCCACTGTGCATGTGCAGCAGCAGCCGCCGCATATCAACCAACCAATCACGGCAGAGAACCTTTCATTTGTTCATTTTGTACAACTGTCCTTCATTTCTATGAGAAGTGAAGATGCAGATGAGTGGGAGGACGCCTCGACATCTACGATAGTACAGCTTTGTGAATTATCTTGTTTGCACATTAGCTTTAGATGTGTGGGTTGAAAAAAAAGGGCTTTTCATAATTTGTAGGATTTCATATTGCAGTCTATTAAACCTGACAGTTCAAAACCAGACATAGAAAATGTATGAGGACTCCCAGGGCAACTTGATTTGAATCTGCACTTTACTACAGCGGAGATAAAGATTTGATATGGCATTAATCAAGTTCATGTCTTAATAACCAGTTTGACAATAAACCCATGTTGCACTTGTCTCCTTGTCCACATGTCTTTTCTTCCTTATTCCTTGTTTTTAGCACTTGTGCTCATGAGATCCGTTCACACTAAAAGCAGATCTTTAAGTATTTTAAAGCTCCTGTGACAAACTTTCAGTGTAATGTTTTTAGCGCCTCCTGTGGTCAAAGTGGTGCATCCTCTCTTTTTGCTGATCTTGTCGTGTTTTCTGACAAAAAACCTGATCCTGCTTCTTTAAACAGTCCAATGTGTCACTAATTGTGAAAGTGGAATATGTAAGAAAGAGGCTGCTTCTTCAGTGTGCATGTCTGACACCTACCACACGGCAGCCGTTACAGGTGTTAAAAGATACAGTATAAAAATAATCAATCTTCTGCCTGATGTTCGGGCTAGCTTTTGTAGGTCATAAGGAGACATTTGTTTTCATTTCAGTCTGTTTTATAACCTGCTAATACTCCTCATGGGAGCTTTAAGTTCTGAAACTTCATAAATAGAACAATCTGTTTCCTAACGTCCAAAATGACGTCCTTGAATGTCGTGTTTTGTCCACAAGCCAAAGATGTGCATTTTACCTTCATAAAGGAGTAAAGATAAAGATCTATGAGATATCCAAAATAAAGTAGGAATATTTTCTCTTTAAATAAGGACTTAAACTGACATATACATTCTAAATAGAGTTTGTAATCATTTTGAAAGTTGATGCATTACAAGTTCCCTTTCAACCACTTTATTTGTTCGCTTCTGTGCCTGCTTCAAGTATTCACATTTCCAAATGCGTCATTACATTTCCAGACTGTTCCAGTCCATGCTCCAGCTGCTTTTACCTCAAGAGTCCCTGCGTGGTAGTCTCACTCCGGTTACTTGAGCTGGGATCAGGCACTCAGAGGACCCCTCAGACTGGAATGTGTCCAGAGAAACCTTTGACATTGCAGGGGAAGTTGCTCATGTTTTGCATTCAGTTGCTTCCAAGAACTGTCCCAAATAAAACATGCTGATTTATGGCTTGTTTGTTCAGCACTCACAGCTTTCGGTAATAAAACAACAACAACAGAGGCCGACTGGATGCTCTCCAGAGAACTAGGGTTGTTTTTCCTTGTTGAGAGACTGACATTATTTACCTACTCAGTGATAAGAACCCTTTGCTTATAGTACAGGAAATAACGACGGTTCCCAGTGTAGTTATTCAGCACAGGCATCACATTATGTGTCACAGTAGCTAATACACGATTAATGATGTTCTTGTTGGAGGGGAGTAAAGGCATAGATTAGAAAAAACATTCATTTTAATAATATTGACACGGCCAATTTAAGACATGGGAAGCTCCTACCACCTTTAAAGAGATTCTGATATGGATGCTATAATTGGGTCATAAATCTCTGGAACTAGGTCATTTATATCGAGGGTGACCTTTACTCCTAGGTGTGTAAAACCACAAAGCGAATTGTGAAATGTATTCCCTAGTGGTGGACTGTCTCCGTCTGTCTTTTTAAGGTGAAATATGTTAGACTTTGTGTTTCACTTTGTAGCCTGAGAAGCTCCCAAAAAGATTCCAATAGTTCTGAGTGTTGATCTGTGCCAGATTTTTAAAGAAAAGTAATATGTCATCGGCATAAAGGCCAATATGGTGTTCAAAGTTTCCAATAGTTATTCCAGTGAAGGATGAGATCTGGTCGTCATTGCTTGAGGTTCTGTTGATCGTACAAATCACGGGGTGAAAGGGGGCACCCCCGGCGAGTTCCCCTTGACAGACTAAAAGGTTTAGAGATAATGGGGTTGGTCTGGACTTCTGTGCTTGGATTAGTATATAGCAGAGTTGCCAGTACTTTAAATAGATGCGGGCGATTCCACCCTGTTGAAGGCTTCCTCCGCAAACAGGGACAGAATGGCCATGTTCTTGTTAAATGGAACTGCAGGCAGTAAAGGTAAAGAGGTTCATTGTAAAAGCTGGTGATCACTGTAGTATTTTGTCCAATAGAAAAGCAAATTAACCCTCTGAACACTGTCTGTGTCATCTGAACCTATTAAAATACTCACATAAAATGAGATCAAACTTTATTAATCCCTAAGAAATTCTTGTGCCAGGTTGCTTCAACATTACAGAACAAACTAAGAGTAACACTTAAGAGCATCAAATATACGTTGAACTTGAAATACATAAACATTTAGTGGATAATAAAGTATCATAAGAATATTACACATGGTAACAAACATAAGGAAGCCTGACGAATATTTGAGAGTAAGGAGGACTATTTCTGTAGAAGGGTACACCAGTTCAGGGAATAATTCCAACTCAGTAGCTCAGTCTCTCTAGGGACTTGTGTTGGGATCTGGAGGGTCGTCGGTTCAAGTCCCAGCACGCCAAGTCTGGAAATTGGTCTGGTAGCTGGAGAGGTGCCAGTTCATTTCCTGAGTACCGCTGAGGTGCCCTTGAGCAAGGCACTGAACCCAACCACCCCCCCCTACAAGCTCAGGATCAGGATCAGTAAATCTTTGTTACGTGCCTTAGTGTTGTGTGTGTGTGTGGTTCTGTGTTTTCTCTCCCTCCCTCTCTCCTGTGTACTCCCCAGGTGTTGCTCCTCAGTCTGAGTGTGCCCAGCCACACCTGTGGCTACTTAACAATCAGGAGCCGAACTATGAAGAGCAGGAGAGGAGGCTGCCAGTGGGTCATTTGGTAGCGTGTGTCTTTGACGTGGAGAAACTTCTGCATGACCCTTCTGTGGAAGGAGTGTGATTTGGATTGAGGCCTTATTGTTAGAATTTGCTGGTGACTTTTGACCTTTGTCTTTGTCTTTTGTTTTGTGTTTTTTAGAAGAAGTTTGTTTTGTGTTGCACATTTTTCATTAGTTTGTAAATAAATCATTTTAAACTTTGCTTTTATTGTTACTCCGCTCATCCCCTAGCCATCTTGGGGAACCTAACATCTTCTTCAATGGTTAATCGGTGAGGACAAAGGAGCATGGGTAAGTAGTTTCAACTGGTTTATCTGGTAACAGAAGGAAAAGAATACCAGAGGACTAATCTACTTATACATTATTATTTCTAAACCATAATCAGAACTAACACAAGAACATTTCCATAAACACTCTTTAACCATTTAAAACAATATAACTTCACCAATAATGCTACTGAATGAATATAACTTCATACAGATAATAAAGCAGAAACTATTTGAAGGCTACCAACATATTTTAAACAAAAGGAGTCGTCAACACTAATGAAGAGATGATATTGCTGCCAGCTCCATTGTTCTCCGCCCATACAGGCTACAGTCAGGTAGAGTCGGAGAAGGAGGGGGGGATTTCCCACAGAGCCATGCAGAGGGGAGTCACAGCAGGAGAGGGATTTTCTACAAAGCCGAAAAAGTACAATTGCACATCAAGCTAAAACATTTAAAACAAAATATTTCCCGAATATAAATAGAAAAGTACTATTACACATGAGATTAAATGAATGTAATAATGATGTAACATTGCACATATTAAAGTTATTATTCCCCATAATAATTCATATTATATATCCCAATATCAAAAGGTAATATTGCACATGATACAGAAATGATTGCACATGATATGGGAAGTCGTGCTTCATTTTTCCTGCTGCACAAACTGGAGGAGTTTTACAGTTTTAATGGCCACAGGGACAAAAGACCTCCTGTAGTGCTCACTACTCTATTAGGCTATAAGTAAGTAAGTAAAGTTTGTTTGTATAGCCCCTTTCACAGATACACATCACAAAGTGCTTTACATTAAAACAAGTACACAATAAAACAACATCAAATAGCAATAGTCTATTAGGCTAGTTTAAATCTATTTTATATCTCTTATCCATCGAGTTCCATAGTTGTCCAAATCACGTCAATGAGCCATTGTTTCACACTTTATGTCAGATTTCATTTTTTAGTTTTTCATTACACACTCAGGCATGCACGCACACAAACACGCACGCACACACGCACACGCACACACACACACACACACACACACACGCACAAGCACACGCACACACACACAACTTATTCTAAGGATGGGTTTTGTCTTATGCAAAAAAGAAAAGGTTGATTACGGTCTTCATTATGCATTTCTTACGTAACGTAAATCACAATGTGTTATGTCTTGAACATCAACAACCTTAAATGCAAAGCTGATTAGGTGATTTTCCCGCCCACTTCTTTCTCACACTGAGATTCTCACCACCTGTTTCCTCCACATGTACAGCAACAGCAACAAAAAAAAAGAAATCTCTGTCCCAGAAAGTCTCACCTCTTCTGAATCCTCTCTGATGAGTCACTGTTATAGGATCTCTTGCAAAGCAGAGAGTGGGAATTTCTAGATGAGTCACAAGCGCTGTGTGTTTGAACTGGGTTTTTGCGGAAGAGCGGAGCAGGTTTGGGTAGGTGATTTTTTGCCACCCAGATGTCTTATTATCAGAACAACACACACCAGTTAATAATCATACTGCATGCGTTCATTCCTGGATAATGTTCTGTTTCACTAAAACCTTTTGGAAAGAGAAAATGAAATAGACAAAGGTGTAAAGAGGATGTTTGATTGGGGTGTGGTTTACTTGCAGGGCAACTCTGGGAAGCGTCATTGAACTGTGCTGCTTTGCTTTATTTAAGCCACACCCAGAATTACCTGCCATAAATAGCACTTGTAAGAGGTGAAAGAGGGCACATGGTTATTAATTTTCACTGAGTGTTAGGAGTAGCATGTTACTGTGAACTTTATCAGTTCACCCACATCTCTATAACTCATCTTACTTCCCAATCTCTGAGTTAACGTCACTCTTTGACGGCAACAGTGAAGCATAAGGTGTAGGTGTTTCTGGGTCTCGTTGCTGCGAACAAGTCGAAGCTTGTCAAAGAAAAGTGTGAAACATGTGAGTGTTCATGTGGAGCAGACCCACTTAACACTTGAAATAGAGGTTAACGGTGCTGTCAGCCCTCAAGACATGTAGACGTAATGAGGGAGAGGTAAGAAGAGGTGCAGAGATAGAGAGGAGTGCAGCTGAAATGAGCTCTGTGCCACACGAAAGTGTGTACGTAGGAAGACTAGTGTGAGCATAACAGCCAGATTTTCAAGAAAAAGTCTTTTGTCAGCTCAGCAGGGAGGGGGTGGAGTGAGTCAGAGGGTTGCCCATGAGGTCCCAGCCATGAAAGTGGCAAGAAGCTACCTTTATTGCTTGACTTTGAAAAAGATACAGACAAAATCAGCACCTAATAAGGAAGTTATTTTTGTGTGTGTCACAGGATGAAGTGTATATTAAACAGACGAGTAAAGTTAAAGCCTTTTGTTGTGCAAATGCAACAAAAAAAAGCTTAAAAATCCCTCTTAATTTAATCTTAACTTCTACTTTACCTACTACTTTCTCTGCATGAAGTTTATAATAAAAATATATATTCAAAAAGAAAATATTACAAAAACAAGTCATTTCCCTTCCGTCAGTTTTGTTTGTGTGCTATAACGTTGAAATGTTAGCTTATGGACTCTGCTAATGTCAGCAAATAACAAGCATCAACATACTGTTCAACAAAAAGCAAAAAAAATGTTTGTAGAGCCACGCTAAAATAAAAGCTAAGTTAAGGGAAAACTATGGGAAGCTTTTGCAGGGTATTCGATTCATCTAAAGACCTTCAGTTTGTCTTGTCAGCTTTTTTCGCCCAGGCTTTTGCTAGCTAGCAACTTAGCAAAAATGCTGTCTTGAGTTGACAACATCAGTTAATTTATCCAGACTCCAGGCTACAAAAATGGACTTGCTATATACCAGGGGTTCCAACATTTTTCAGCTGGTGACCCCCGAAACAAGGTTGCCAGAGACTGTGGAGACCCTTACTGTCCCTGGAGATGGTTAAAGCTTTTAACACGACCCCCTCTTTCAGAACCACTATTAAATTGTTGTGCAAACATAAAGAAAAATGCTAACTTCTACTTTATCTAAATTACATACATTACTCGCTCTGCATGACTGTTTTCAAAACCTTGGAACAAATTAGACATTCCTTCAGTTTAGTTTGCATGCCTGCATGTCTTACCTCTTCTCAGACCCTCTCTTCAGGGCTTAGCTTACAAATGAACTCTGCTAATGCCAGCAATAAGCCCCCACCTCAAAATGTTCAACAAAATAACAAAAAAATGTGGGCCAAATGGGAATAATTCAGGTCGAACAAGGGTCATGGTTGCAGAGAATCTGATACATTTATAGAACACAATATGGTTTTGTTAGCTTTATTTCACTAACTAGCTAACTAACACAGTACCAGACTTCTGGTTAGAAAAAAAATACTAGATTGATGTTTACAAAGAACATACAAAGCAAACACTGCCAGATTTATGTACGGCTACGTTACACATAGTTGGTTCATTTCTGCCTGCTTGCATGCAAACATCAAATATTATATCTGTGGATATTTTAGCCAATTAGCTTACCAAACCACTTCTCTAGAACACATGATCCACACTTAGTGGTTAATTATCAAAAGCAGGATGTTTGTAGTCAGTCAAAAGGTGAAATGAGATAATGTAATAAGATTTATTATATTACCTTTTCTTTGTGCTGTTTATACGTCCGAGCTTCAGATGATATTATTGTCAGCTGAAACTTTGATTAGATTTAGCAGAACTTATGATGAATTTGATTACAGCGGACTTTGTGTGTGGGTTATTTTTCAATTCTTTGGTCGTAATTGCTTTAGTGCTTAAATTAAGGATATCCAAATGTGGAAGTATGAATATTTCTTATGATTTTGAACTGAAAGAAAAGTTTAGATAGACACATAAGAAAGTAGTTAAATTTGTCTCAGTGACTTGTCTCTAACATATGAAAACACATTTTTTTTGCATGCATTTCATCTGTTATTGGTGTTGAGAGTATTTCAGATGAGCGACCCAAATCCCAAATGCTGGTGTGTTCACACATAATTCCTAACAATTTAAGGGTGAGTTGCATATGCGGCCTAATTTTTCTCTCACAATTTACCCGGACTTTTCCTAGCAAGCCCCCCAGGTAAAATTCCCATTGTTGTTGGGGTTAGACCAGTAGGGGCCCCCTGAGGGCTCACAAACTTTAAACCACAGCAGCGGCCCAAAATGTGCAAATTTAGCATTGACAGTAGGAAACCTCCCTAAGGTTGCCCCATCTGACAGCACTCACTCTCGTTGCTCAGCGTTGTGGCCATATTGCTGTGAAAACCAAAGTTGACTCAATGAGAGTCAACCAAGAAAAATAAAGAAGAATTATCCGTCTATAGTAGAGAAATCAGAAACAGGAAAAAAGAGGAAGAGGAGTAATCGTCGGGACGGGATGGCAGACATGATGGTGATAAATGTGGGTTGAAGGGCACCAAATTATTTATTGCCTGGGGCCCCAGTAGACTCTAGAATCGCCACTGGTTGGGGTTAGCCGATTTGTGAATGCAGAAAATATATTCAGTTTATGTAATGAAGCTGTTTTATACTCTTTTGATTACGTCCAATTACACGTAGCATTGATATGGAGGCAAAAAAAATTGCATTATAGCATCAGACTCTGTGGCTTCGTCTGCCATCTTGGATTTCTGCAGCTTTTTCTTTTTTTCTTCCAGCAGGGAAAACTTCACGTTGTGAGGGACATGTGTGAAGAGCAACGCGAGAAGATTTCAGGGGCTGTCACATGAGTGAAAATAGCCTAAGTGTGTTTGGGTTGATGTAAGACATGTTTTTATTGTAGTATGTTCGCAGTAGTTTTCAGCAGGAATTAGTCCCTTCTCTCTCCACCAATGAAATCCTTGGTCGGGTTTAGAGCTGGTGATAATGCCAGTTTTGGTTCATCTTGCAAACCTGCTCAGATCGGATTTGTTTTCCAGACAAACACATCATCACATTATGATAAATGTAAAGTTCTTTGCTCTCCGGCAATGTGAGCCCTTTTAGCAAACAAAAATAGTAGACCGTATATTTGACTGGCATAGACCATATCATATTTTTCTTTATCTGCTGAATCAACAAGACTTTGTGTTTATTCTTGTCATTTTTATCACAACGTGCAAACTCAGTCATTTCCAATATTTACTACGTATTGGTTTTAACTGAAGTCTGAAAACATAAAGGTTAAATGTAGGAAGCCATAAACAAAGCAATATAAAAGCATGTTTGACACAGTCCTCACTCACTACACAAGGCTTCATATTTTGCCATTTTTCACGGCCTTTTGGCAGCACTGTCAGCTCAGCCTACTTCTGCCTTGTCTATATTTAGGGATGAATAATGCCCTGTTGGAAAGCTGTCCTACATTAGGCATGCTCCTCCATCTCTGAATACCTGCAGGTGAACTCAGTCACCAGACACCTCTCCTTCCCTGTGCCTCCATCTGTCTCCAAGTGCCACTCAATACATTTCAGTTCTGCAAGTTTTTACTGACGTGACAGACAAGTACAATAATGCTTCAGCAGATTTCTAACAGCAGAAACAACAGAGTTAATTATGCAGAAGAAATGAGGCCTTTTTGTCTGTTTTTTTATTACAGTGTCTATTTTCTCTTTCTACCTTTATCTGTTGCTGTCATTGTCTGCAGCTCCTTGTCTGCCACCTCCTCACTCTCTCTCCCTGTCCTTGGTGGCCGCAGCAGCAGGAGAGACATTTTTGTTTCCCTTTATTGATGAATTCTTTGGGTCACGACTCAAACTCCTGCACACTGTCGAACATGCAGAAATACATTTATTGGCAAGGTTTCACTACTAGACTTTCGTTAGACGACCTTTGATGTCTGCCTGATTTAGGCCATAAACTAACTGGGGTTTTTGTAAAGGGAAAAAAGAGCGACTACAGAAGCCCAAAAAGCACATGAATCCATTTTTTTAATAACCTAACTTTTCTGTAAAAAATCTGGACTTTTTTTCTCATTAGCTCACGATTTACAAAGCTTATGTTTCTCGTTATTCATCTAGAAAACAAAACAAAATGTGGGTCACTGTGACAGCATGCCATGCTGCCATTACCAACACTAATATGGTAAGTTTCCGCTTTCTCTGTTTGTTTTGTGTTTTGTGTTTTTGCATCTTATACATAATAAATATCAACCGTAAATTACATATCACGGGTAAACAGAGTTTATAAAATGTATGATGCATGTCTGCTTACAGTTTCTATAGCTCACAGACCTTGTTAATCCAAGAAATAAATATTGGTAAATTGTAGAACAACATTGTGGCAGTGGTTTCTTTCACTTTCATTATGCTGGACTTTCTACCAAATAATAGTTTGTCCTGTGCTGACAGCTCTCTCCCTGGACACGCTGTTTACTTGCTGTTAACTTTACTTTGGATCATGTTCAAAAACAATTAGTAAGCGACTAAGAGCCAAGTGCATTCACCTGTAAGGTCACACCATCTGAGCAAAGTTCACATACATTTCCATTTGTTCCCTGTGGTGACAACACGGTGAACTCGGAGCCCGCGTTTTGTTTTGGACAGCGCAGCATCTGTGATCCCTTTTAGCCTCGAGCCTTGGGACAATAAATCTATCAACATGGAGTTTTTTAATGAACAAGGCTCTGCCCTGTGCACTGATTCATCACAGTACAAACACTTTGTTTTCTTGTTTACTTTTCATACTTTTATGGTGACTTGCTAAAGACGCAGGGAGCACCTGCTGCATGTATAATAAGAAGATGGTGACTGAGAAAGTGGTGGTGGGAAAACGTGACAGATTACATAAGAGCCCCCGCAGCTAAAATAGATAGGCAGGGTATTAACATGAGGATCACTGCGGTCTGAATCTGATACTGGTCTGGACTGGAAACTACAGCTTCTGCCTCGCTTTCTTTCTGTCGTATGAACACACACACCACTCACTGATTGGACTACAGGTTTGGCTAATTGTGTGTGTGTGTGTGTGTGTGTGTGTGTGTGTGTGTGTGTGTGTGTGTGTGTGTGTGTGTGTGTGTGTGTGTGTGTGTGTGTGTGTGTGTGTGTGTGTGTGTGTGTGTGTGTGTGTGTGTGTGTGTGTGTGTGTGTGTGTGTGTGTGTGTGTGTGTGTGTGTGTGTGTGTGTGTGTGTGTGTGTGTGTGTGTGTGTGTGTAAGTGATTGCTGCTGTCTAAGCGCATTGGCTAAGAGTCTTTCCACTTCACATCAGCTGTCAAAACAGCACTCATATAAATAGAGGGAGAATTAGCTGGCATGGCAGTGATATAACAACAAACACACAAATTCAACACACATATGCAAACAATAATCACAAACAAACATTGACGGAGCAGAGGCAGATCCTCCTAAGCCCATTGATTTGGCAGTCAATCAAGCAAATTAATATAAAGTGTTTAATCACAGGAAAAGTTAAATAGAGAACTTAGGAATTACCTGAAGTGAAAATGTATCTTATTCATCTCCTGGATATTATTTGTGTATTTATTCTCAGTTTAGCCATTCATTTATATTTGTCAATGTAAATGTCGGTGTAAAAAAAAAGGTTCAATTAATATGAGTCATCAGTTTGGAGTTTGATGAGCAAAAACTACAACGTCCTTTTTGTCTAATATGGAAGCCCTGATCTGACTTTCATCGATACATTTCATTGAAGTTTTCTCAAGATAACGAGTCATTTCCCAATTATTTTTTAATGTTGCATCCCCAGCATTCAAAAAGCACCACACAAACATAGAAATAAGCATAAATGACCTCATTGGTGTGGACAATGGCGGCATGGCATGTCGTAATCTGTCCCTTTCACAGTGACACGGTTCGTCATGTCAACTGAGGTCATGTTTTTTTCCCCTTTATTTAAGTATTATTGTCGTTTCCTGTTTTATTTATTTCCCTGCCCTTGTGCTCTCCGACTCTGATTTTACTCAACTACATCTCTTACCCCCTGATTGTCTGTGTATTTGAACCCTCATGTTGACAGTTCGATGTGTGTTCCTTAGTGTTGCCTCATTCCAGCCTGTTTCCTCGTGAGTATTTTCTTAGTGTTTGACCAAAGCCTAATTTTTGCCTGCTCCGTTTGGATTTGTTTGCCAGTGAAAATTGATTACTTTCTACCATCCCTGGACTGTTTATTAAACTCTGAGACAAACTTTGCCCTCCTTGTATGAGCTGTGCATTCTTGGCTCCTTCTACTCTGCTTTTACGCGTTGTGTAACACAGTGACCCACCGACTGTTTTGTTTTCTCGATGGCCAGAGATTATACAGTTATCACAAAAAAAACAAGCTTTGATATGTCAAGAGTATCAGATAAATAAGTCAACATCTCAATAAAACAACTAAATGTACAAGTTACCGTAGGAGAATCAGGTAAATAAAGTGCATGTCCACTTAGGGCTTCCGTACATTATAAATAGTTAGGGTTTTGTTTGTTCAGTAAAATATGCAGATTATGTTGAAAACAGTCTAGAATGGCACATAAAGCAATATTACAATTTTCAAATCATATCTTAAAGACAGAATTAAGAGGCCATTTTTAAACCATTGTAAAGGTAGATTAATCCTGACATTCTTGAGAACAAACTTTATTATTGACCCAACATCGTAATCCCTCAGACCACATTCACCTGCAATGTGCAATTTAAACATTTCATTAAGGACTCCAATGTAAGCCCTCTTTGTAGCCAATAGAGGGTTTAGATACTCTAACCATTTGAAAAAATTCAGAGCAGTGTTACCTTGGAAAGATTTGTTCTCGTGTGTAACCTGTGCACATTATTTTACATATTTCCACTGCAAAGAAATGGCTCCCAGCAGTCACAGGTTAGGGTGTCAGACATACTGATAAAGTGAAGCAATCTTAGCAGTGAATTGTTAATAATTGCGGTGACTGTAAGAATAAGGGGAAGTATGATGACGTATCTGCTGCACTGAAAGCTCAGATATCGATCTCTGAACAAAAGGAAACACTTTCAGAGGAAACAAACCCCTTTCTGTCATTTCTATATGTGTCACTTTGAATAGGGATTTCTCTTTCTTGTTTAAAGGAACTATTGTGAAAAGTGAAAAAGATGAGAAAAACAGTCACATTTTTCTCATTCAGGATGCACCTTGTACAACAACAGTTCCTCTGATCATCCTGAATGTTTGGCTGTGCCCACATTTGCTGCTAATGCCAAACCATCTGCCACAAAAAAACACTGACTCATCAGGCCCGCCTACGCTCTTTTGAGAAGCCATGATTTCCACAAGGTAACCTCCTTTTTCTATCTAATCTAGATAGAGTATATTGTGCTCCTCATGTCTCTGCAGTCAAATAAAAAAGCTGTCATGGCCAGATGAGCTGCTTTGTATGGAAGCCCTTAGCAGACATGCATCCTTATATATTTTATTTACTGTGTTAACCCATGATGACAAGTTAATTTCTGGTTGTTTTCTGGACTCAACTTATTTATCTTGTATACCCAGAGCTGCAACGGCCAGCAAACATAGAAATAGGTTCAACGTGCCTCATTAGTGTGGGCAATGGCAGCATGGCATGTCATGGTCTGGACTATTACGTTGACCAGCCTATTTTTTTTTTTTTTTAGATATGCAGAAAATAATCCTTTCATCACAAGAAAACAATCTTTGTTATTGCAAAATAATGTGACAAATATACTCAATACACAGAGAAAACAACTGAAATGGACGCGATATCAAGGGAAAACCAGCATTGTTATCTTGGGATAACGACCAGAAATTAGTCATTATAATGGGAAAATGTAGAAAATAAAATGTATGCATGCATGTCCTGTTAGGGCGTCCGTAGTTTGCAAGACATGCGCATATACACAATGCATATTTTGTCAAAGCTCATCGAAATCTCTAAATTTGTTGAACAAGTTTAGTTTTTTAAATCCTTTTCTTATACTGTTGTCTCGTCTGCCTTTTTGACAATTATGTCATGGCCCCGCTACACACACACGCAGAGACTTACATGTGTGAAAATGCACACACAATCACACACACATGCGCGCACACACACACACACACACACACACACACACACACACACACACACACACACACACACACACACACACACACACACACACACACACACACACACACACACACACATTGTCTCTCTCTGTCTGTCCTGGCATCTATCAACAGTCGATAATTTACACAAAGAGTGCCGACAATGTTTGCTGTGGTGCTGAGCTGGTGGGAAGGGCGGGGGTAGATCCAATGTCCAAAGGATAAACTAGATGCTCCATCCTGCTGGTGTCAATTACTCCTGATCACACTGATACAGCTGATACCTTAATCCAAGCTGTAACATCTCTCTCTCTCTCTGTTTGTCTCTGTCTCTCTGTCTGTGTCTCTCTCTCTCTCTCTCTCTCTCTCTCTCTCTCTCTCTCTCTCTCCCTCTCTGTCTCTGTCTCTGTCCCTCTCTCTATGAATCTCTATCTGTCCTTTAGCTCTCTGTATTCCTTCTTACCAGATCTTTAGTAAACACAGATAAACACAGATTGGATTTAAGGTTAAACCTGACAGATTTTTGCACATCAAAAATCTGTCAGAGAAAGTGTTAATACACAAGCAACTGGAGGCTATGCTAGCCACTACTAATAATAAATCCATTTTTCTGAAAAAAATGTGTTGGTAGAGTTCTGTTGGGTTAATACATGTGCTAGGTTTAGAAAAAAGGAAAATGAATGTGTGAAATTGTCTGCTTCAACCTTCTTCTTTTTTTTCCTCAAAACTCTGCATTGGGTGCCTTGCTATATATGTGCAGTACTTCTTTTGTAACAGGAAATTGAAAAAAGTATTGCAAGTGTAATAATAAGTGTCTAGGTATATGTACAATAAAAGTGTCGCGTTAGGCCCCGTGTCCACCTAGCGTTTTTTTGGTTGCAGAAAAGTGCTGTCTGTGCACTCAGGACTGCTTGCATGAAGCATTTGTGTGCTATGAAAAAAAGGGCTGCACGTCCCTCCCGTCTCTATGACAACAGTCTGTTGACAACTGTATAACCAACACAGCTCAGTTACTTTTTACTGTATTTTTTTTATTTTACCGTGAGAGACATGTACAAGCAGAACAACTCGAGAGTGCATGTGTGAAAAGAGCTCATGAAGGAGGAACTTGATTTGCCTGCAGCATCAGGCCTCCTAATAAAATACCAGGGGTAAGGTGACAGGGGTAGAGGCCTTGGACTGCTCATTAAGCCACTTGCACACACACACACACACACACACACACACACACACACACACACACACACACACACACACACACACACACACACACACACACCCGAGGAGCACCCCTTGTGAACCCTTGTGGCACGTCTGTAACCAGCTTCTCTCAAAGTCCCCACAAGGCATCTCTGAAATCTGAACACTTCTCTCTCTCTCTCCTTCTCTCACACACACACACACACACACACACTGACACACACAAAGAAGGTCATGCAGTAACAGTAAGTCACAGATCAACACATGAACTTTCAGTCTTCTGGTTAATTCTTAATCATATCGTAGAAAACCCACAGACGGGGGCACAGCCACAGCTGCTGCTCATAATTTTTCACATGCCTTTACATTTTATAGTAATAGTCAAAGTCAGTGACAATGATGTACAGCAGGGATATTTCAGGTTGAAAAACACTTCCACATGACATATCTTCACTGCTGAATTTGTTCAGGATGATTTAAGACAGCTACACTCCTGTGGTGGTTGATTTACTGTGAGGAAAGAACTAGTTTTTAGACTTGATGGCCCTGCCGAATTGACGTACTGCATGACCTCTTTATGACTCCTCACGGTGGCACTCCTAACATGAATGAGGAGAAGGTGAACGGAAGTTATTTGGTCAAAGAAGTAGTTGACAGCAGCAAAGAAGAAGAAGAAGAAGAAGAAGAAGAAGAAGAAGAAGAAGAAGAAGACAACAGGATAATGATGGACTACAGTAATGAAAAGTTCAAAGATAGAGATGAAAATGGCACCAAAATGCAGAAAATAATGCATTAATCCTGCACTTTACTTTTTAAATGTAGTTAAGTATCATTATGTGGTTGTTTTGAAACATATCAATTATTGCAGAATTGCAATACACGGATATTATTCTTATATCGTGGGGCACAAATGTAACCTATCATGTTATGTCGTGTCAAGACGTGTCGAAACATGTAGCATCATTTCGTATCACATCGTGTCCAATCCAATGCCATAACCTATCCTATCATTTTTTTGTGTCCTATCCTATCCTATCCTATCCCATCCCATCCTATCCCATCCTAACCTATTCTAGCCCCTCCCATCCCATCCCATCCTATCCTATCCTATCCTATCCCATCCTTTCCTGACCTATCCCATCCTTTCCTGACCTATCCCATCCTATCCTGTCCTATCCTGTCCTATCCCATCCTATCCTATCCCATCCTATCCCATTCTTCGTGTCCCATCCCATCCTATCCTATCCCATCCCATCCCACACTATCCTATCCTATCCCATTCTTCGTGTCCTATCTCATCCTATCCTACTGCTTCTATCCTATTGTGTCCTAACCTTTTCTAATGATTCCCATCACTAGTTGCAGTTATTACTTTCCTAAATGTAAGGGGAAAAAGCAGGCTCTATTACAGACTTTGTTAGCAGTGACAGTGTTGTCTAAAATTCTTCCACACTCCATCAGTACATGAAGAATATCTTTATGTCTAAATTTTGATTATGTGTCTCCCCTGACAGAAAACGATGCTTTGAGGGAATCATCCGTTTAGTCAGAGTACACCCACGTCTCCAACAGAAGGGGTGACCCACTTTCAACAGCATAATACTTGTCTTTGTGTCATTAAATCAGACATGATATAGGCTATATAAGGAGTAGCATGATTATTTTATTGAAGTCTAAGTAGAAATCATGGGAGAGTTAAAGTAATGGACAAAGTAAAGGGTGTTTATAAAGACCATTTGTCATATCTTTAAAAACCGGTCAGGCTCCCTGCTCATCCACTTGTCATTGAGTGTAATATCGACATTTATCAAAGCTTATTCAGTAAATTATTCATAGATTATATCTTCATCAGATGGGCAGAGTCATGTTGAAAATCGATGACATTTCCCTTCAAGAACAACAAGTTTATAGAAATGTGTGAGCACTTTTTGTATAATGCTGCTGCGTCAAAATGTAACTTTGAACCTCAAAACGTCGTATATGTATTTATATTTTATAAGACTTTGCACCTCTACACAAGATTAAAAGCAGTAAAAAAGAATATTGAACCCTCTCAGGTTACATGAGGACGGCTCTGTACATCACCATGTGAAGTGTGTGGGTGAAGTGAGGACTTATAACTTTACCACAGTGGATACGTGAGAGGCACTCTGGATAAGATCACCACTCTGATGGCTCATCATATACCTGAAACAGCCGTCAAAGGGAGAGACTGAGACACCAAGTGGTGGCTTTTGTGTAACGATTTCTAAGATGAGCAGAGTGTAGAGCCTTCCTGAGCCAATGGACTGGATCTGTGACAGGCTCTCAGTTATCTCGCTTTTTCATGAACCCTCTCAAGCTTCTACTTATACAGATTCAACCACCACAAAGAACAGATAGAGCTCATTTTTGTAAGTATTACGTCACTTTGTCTGTTATGTTTATTATACATGCATTTTATAGATGATATAAATTTTTTACAAGAGAATAGAATTAAATTGAATATGATGGAAAAGACAGGAAAGTACTGAATTGTCATTTTTTGAATGCAAAAGGCAGAAATGTGATAATAAAACAGACACAATGGAGCTACCTTCATAGTGTCTGTTCTTATTGTACATGTTGTGTTTTTAGTGTGTTTTAATGCTAACGTTTTCAGTTTTCTCTCCAGTTAAACCTGCTCGTGTGAAATCTGCATTTACCGTAATACTAAAAGAGCTGCTATTTTTTGAAATGCAAACTCACAATATCATCAAGTGTCGTCTGCCTGGCAACCTTGGACAGTGTATATAAATATATAGGCTGTATACATTCTATTCTGGCGACCAGTATGTTCAAATTAAGCCTCAAATGGCAGTAAATATGTGCACATCAATACTATTTAGACCTGCTGGGGGTGTCGGATGAAAAGTCAGAGGGTCACTGAAGTGATCATGACTCTAAGTCTGGGGACCATTAATGTCTGTATGCCAAATATTCATGGAAATTCAATCCAACTCACAGTGAATCTCTTTCCCCCTGTAAATAAATGTTAAAGACCAAATGGTTTGCTATTATAGTGTCAAAGCTTTAATAGTCAGATGTTAGATTTTAGCCAATTTTAAAAGGTAAAGGAAGGAAAGGTACTTTAATTAAAAAAAACTCCATTAACACATAGAGCAAATTAAAGTGTTTTCCAGAGCTTAAATACACCATATTAAGACCATTCAAACAAAGGAACATGACATTAAGCAAAAAGGGGAACTACTACAATAATCAATTAGGGAAAGGTTAGATGTTGAATACCAAATATATTAAAGGTCACATATTCTCCTCCTTTTCAACAAGTTCTAATAAGTCTCAGAGCTCCCCAAAACATGTCAGTGAAGTTTCTTGTTCTAAATCCACTCTGATCCTGTATTTGATCATGTCTATAAACCCCTCTATTTCAGCCCTGCTCAGAACAGGCTGTTTCTGTGTCTGTAGCTTTAAATGTAAATGAGCTGTGTCTGACCATGCCCCTCTCTGGAAGGGGAAGTGGCTTGGGCTTTCTTGCACCATGCCCAATTGTTTATGGTGAAAAAGCGGACTCAGAGGGCAGAACAGATACCTAGCTGTGGGGGTGTCACCCACCTGGGGGAGGGGTTACTGCCCTTTGTGATGTCATGAAGGGAAAATCTCCAAGCGGCCTGTTTGAGCATACATTGTCTGAAAAGTGGAGCAGGGAAAAGACGGAGAGGATGGACTTTTCTTACAATTGGGGGATTGTAGACAGACTAGGGACACATATTAGTGTTAGAAAACCATGTTTAAGTGCATTTTGCATAATATGTGACCTTTAAAAGATAAAAAAGAAAGAGAGATTTGATATAAGACTACATCTCAGAGAAGCTATACATTTATGAACATGGAAAGCCCCTCACATCCTTTGCCTCTTCTCTTCGAGCTGTTCCACGGAGGAGAACAAAAATATTTCAGACATTACGCTCCGAGATGCTGGATCAGTCTGCCGGAGGACCTGAGAGCAGCTGGAAATATTCATACTTTTAAACGTAAACTGAAAACATATCTACTCAGTGTGGCTTTAAAGTAGGGTTTTAAACTTTCATTATTGAAATGTTTTTTTTAATTTTTTTAAGTAGTTATAATTTTGTTATTTAAATTCCCTTTAACCTTTACTCTTTATTGTTTTTATTACAAATATTTTATTGGTATTGGAGTAAGTCTCTTATTCTAAATCCAGTTTTGGTTGTAACATGTTTTCTTATTTTATGCTCTTTCTTGTTAATGGCTGTTAAGCACTTTGCATTGCATTTGATTTGTAACAAATATATAAATAAAGCTTGATTGATTGATTGATTGATTGATTGATTGATTGATTGATTGATTGATTGACTGATTGATTGATTGATTGATTGATTGATTGACTATGCTTCAATTATTAACAGTGATGAAATGAAAAGAATTAAGTAAAGCAGTAACAGGAAAACATTAAAATACAGCATGTCTCTATAAGATCACTTAAAAGGTAAATAAATAACAATTACATTGAAACAAGTTCGTAAAACTATACAGGAACAGATTGAACTTAGAGAACAGGCAGCAGGTCTGAAGAGGTAAACTGTATTTTTGTAAGTTGTTGGGCATGCAGAGCACTTACATAAGACGGCACAATAAATTAGCATTAAGAGAAATGTTGATGTCCTGACGTCACAGAAGGAAACAAAATACGGTTCACGTATGAAACACAGAAGGAAAAGTTATTAGACTGATCACTTACCCTGTGCCCTCCCAAGTCCCTTACCACACACACCGCTCAAGTAATTTACTCATATCTACACACACACACACACACACACACACACACACACACACACACACACACACACATGCATGTGCAGTTGTCTTTCTCAGTCTAACATTCCCAACATGTGCAGGATGTCGTCTGATCGTGTTGCTTTTTAGCACCATATTCCATTACATCACTAGTCAGGTGTCAAACCGTGCATCAGTGTGTGTGTGTGTGTGTGTGTGTGTGTGTGTGTGCGTGTGTGTGTGTGTGTGTGTGTGTGTGGTTGTTTGCTTGTGTAGTTGCAGGTTTGCATTTTTGTCATGCATTTAGTTTATGTGTGTTTGTACATATAGAGGGCAGGCATGTTGACTGAAAACAATCCCATTTAGCAACAGGATAAAAGTTGCCAGGACAGAAAGGTAAACCATAAAAACACACACACCTGTGCTGTAACAGACACATAGAACACACACACACACACAAGTACACACACACACACACACACACACACACACACACACACACACACACACACACACACACACACACACACACACACACACACACACACACACACACACACACACACACACACATAAACAGAGTGGCACATGTCATAAATAAAGCTGGCTAATTCAAAGAGAACTGGCAGGGTAGAAGCTCCAAGTTCCTCCGCCCATGAATGCCAAACTGGCCTCTCAGTTTACAGAGATCAGGTCTCATAACATTTGCAAACAGGCCATTAGCTCCAAAGTCAAAGTTCAAGCCTTTCATTCTTTCTCACTTTCCCTCCTGCCAATAATTCTACATTAATAAGCTCAGGTCAGGGAAACATTGTGTCAGCTGAAGTTTCAATAGGACTGTGAAAATGTTTTACTTCTGACATGTCAACTGTTACTGAAATAGACTTGAACCCTGCACAATGCAACAGAAGATTTGTCTAATTTTCCTCCAAGCAAGAAACACTTTGACTTATGTGAGGAAAAAGTGCCAAAAAGCCTAAATTAATTTTTAGGTTTTCCGACAAATAAAGTGAAGAAAAATTCAAGGCCCACTTTCCAAGAGTCTGAAGCCCTTCTCACACATGCACCCCTGAACATTTCTAGAGAATTTCAGGACAGCCTGCCCCTGAATCTTGCTGAGTTGTTCTTTCACTCAGAAGAAGACAGGAGGTGAGAGGCAGAAGGCAAGAGAATACATGAAAATAACGATGCAGAAGTCACAGTTTAATATTAACAACATATCCAAGAAGCAACACAGACCGACGTGATGATGATACTGGCGAGCAGAAAAGAGAAGGAAGCAGCTTCGTTATGTGCACAAAGATGTTTTGATAAAAGGGATGAGTACTTTTGAGTACTTTTTACAATGTTTTTATTGTATGACAAATGATTAACTCAGATCACATGAACACAACAGAGCTATGTCTTGGAATGACAGCTGTAAAAAAAAAAGCAGTTGAAAGGTCGGGGAATACCCAGTTTTTGACCCATGTTTTTAATTCATTCTCAAAAGATAAAATCAAGAAAAAGTCAAAGTTTATCTCTCACAAATGCCAACAGAAGATTCTTCCTTTACAGAGAAGGAGTCATAGTTTATTTTAAACTTTACACTTCTACGCCATGTACGTTTTTACTTATCTGGAAATCCCCTACTTTATAACAGCATGTTGTGTTGGATTTGTTATGCAAGCAACCAACTGAACATTCATCTGATTTTCTCATTTATCAAATTAATTAAGTTGCTCGGCTGAAGACGAGGACAGGAAATTGTAACACTCTTCATTAAGGAGAGCAATGTCTATTTAAAGTCACGACGACAACTCTGCCTCTGCACTCATGGGAGAGACCATCCCCAATTTCTGCACTCAATAATGGATTCAGGTTTCTATTTATACGCCCTCTCACTATCCCTTTCTCTCTACTCTTTTCTCTCTGTCTGTCGCTCGGCCAGCTCTCATAATAATTATAGCTATTGGCTGTCATACAAAGGCTGCGACAGAAATAACCACGGCCTGAGATGTGTGTGTTACTCTATAACCATCTAGTTGTAGCAGGACAGAGTCAGACGGTTCTGTACTTATGAAACTACTTGTTGCTGTAGAGTACGAAAGAAAGAAGAAGTCCAATAAAATATACAATATAACTCTATATCTATGTTATATCTGAGTCATACAGTTGTTAAGAAAGACATTAAAAGGTCAAAGGTCTTCTTGATTTGAAAAAAGGCTTGTTATAAAGCCACCATTGAAGATGCTTAAATCATGTCGTAAATAAAGTATAATACTTCTTGACTAAATCCGCCATATCACATATCATTGCATACAAAATCAACTACACCCCCAACCTGGGGAAGGTTTTGCAAAAAAAATCAGTCATTTTGGTCGAGGGAAGGGAAAGATTGTGGTGATAAAAAAATTCACATTATTACGTGTAGTTTAAGCACTCTGGTTAATGTAAGTCTGTCGTCATGGAAACAGTTTCTAAGATGTACTAGTTTAGGCTCCCATCATGCCTCCATGATCATCATGTCCTTTTGGGGAATTGGATTTTACCTTTTCTTTCCCAAATCTTGAGGTCATGAATGCATGATACAAAAGACCTAACATGAGGAATGAAATAGAGTAAGAAACAAGAAGAACAGAAAGAAAGAGTTTCATATGAGCTTATTAAAAAGGTTTTCAAGGATTTGTAGATGCATATAGTCCGGATGAGTTTCAGTCCGTTCAGTGATTCGAGGTACATTGTCCTTTTATTCTTGAACTAGTAAATATTGGTTTTTCTTCCTGACCGTTTGCATTTATGGATGTAAAACTTGCCAAGTAATAGGAGAGAATAAAAAACAAAAAGTCAACACCTTTGTTCAGATTACAGATTTATTTTCCATAACAAAGACCAACATCTCCTTTCTGTTTAATCATTCTGGCCTCACCTTACTTATTAAATACATGTTTAAGATCACACCTGAAGAATATAACATGGATGCATTCCTAAAATAAATAAAGAATAGTTACTGAGCCAGTTTGACACTGCAAAAACTCAAATCTTAACAAGTTTATATGTCTAATTTCTTGTAAAAAAAAATACCCCATTTCACTTAATATAGGCCCCATTAACCTTTAAAGTATGGCTAAACACCTTATATCAAGATATTACAAGCAAGTATAAGGCCTGATGACTTGTACTGTAGTGGGCAAAAATAGCCGTTAATGCAGCAAGGAAAAAGTACAAGTTAAATGTCTTGAAACGAGAACTTTATCTTATTTCAAGAACGATAGAAGAAGTACATTTAGCTTGCTGCATTGCCAGCATTTTTTTTAAAAATCCTTATAAGCAATTCAGGCCTAATATTGTTGTAATATTTTAAAATAAGTTGTTTATCTGGACTAGTCAGGTGAATTCTGCTGATACTGAGTGTAACAAAGTATGTTGACTAGAATTTAGACGAAAAACACTTGCTAATATTTGAGATTTTACAGTGTACAGTACACACAGGATTAAGAAAGATCAGTTCTATGTTTTTAGAAAGCAACTTGTTGGAAGAATTAATGATTTATTAGATTAGATTAGATTAACTTCAGTAGCTTGATTGTTAACAGTGTGTTTTACAGTGAGTCCACATCACTTCCCAATACTTGGAAAGCACCTAAAAACCTCTGTGTCTCAGTTTATTCCAGTCCTTCAAGTTTATGTCGACACCTAAACGACACATAAACAAACAATGACCAGCAGCGCCCTCTGCTGGTCTGAATCAGTAACTGCACGAGGACGTGAAACCCGTGTTTAAATCACAGGTTTAAATAAAGTTTCTTGTGTTTACAGTTTCACTCAAACATGGCTACCATAGCAACCATTGGATACGCGGTTACACAGTGCTCGGTAGATATCACAAAGCTGTTTTCTGTACTGTTTTTCTTAAATAAAAATGTTAGTCAGCTGGCAAACTTCAATCATCTTATACCGTTTTACATTTTCGTGAAGGCAGGACACTTTTAGACGTCTGACGAGCTAGTTTGAGCGTACTCATCAACGCTAGCTAACGTTAGCTGTCATAATCTAAGTTATAGTAGAGGAGACGGCTTGTTAATATGTCAATGACTTACTGTATTGCGCTGTAAACTACGTATTAGTCATTTAAATACTATTAGAGTGTTTTCCTGGTATGTTTTCCGTCGACTCCTAGCATAGCAAGTATCTGTCCGACAATGGATGCCAGGTGTCTGTGCTAATAACGTCTTTCTGAATTACAAGAGACTCCGAGTTCCATTATCGGACGTCGAGGCATTTCAGGATGTTGCACAAATGATAACCCTTAAACCAGCTTGTTGTTATCACACCATGATACGCTTTATTTATTTCTATCACACCATGATACGCTTTATTTATTTCTATCACACCATGATACGCTTTATTTATTTATTTCACGCCATGATACGCTTTATTTATTTCCATCACACCATGATAAGCTTTATTTCTTTGCAAATGCGTTTACAGGGGGAGGGAGAGTCAGGTAACTATCAGCCCTGTGCACCACCAGCTCCGGTCAGCAGTGACAATGAGGACCACAGGTTGGCCAGACAAAAGGCTGCACAGTTTCTAAAGGAAGCTGAAAGGAACCGCAAGCAGTACGTAGAGACAATCACACTCATTGCATATCATTTGAAAATGTCAAACCCTTCACTTTCAATCAAGACAGCATCAGTACAGTATGCTGACAATCTCTGTCACAGTCTCAACGAACAACATATAGACTGTGAATGCAAGGCCCCATAAGATAGTATTAACAGCTGGGTCTGAGTTTAATTTATTAAGTTGTATAAGATCAGCCTTTTGCATTGCATGTGTTTGTATGTATTTTTCCTATTGCATCAACTCATTTACAATTAGGGCTGTGCAGTTAATTGCAAGTTAATCGTCTGCAATTTCTCAAAAGTCTAGTTTACCACAAAAAAATGAGAAAAGTAATTCAATGTAAACTTGCTTATGCTTTCTAAATCATCCTGTATCACTTTGCTTTGGATAAAAGCGGCCGCTAAGCATACATACATTTCAAATTTGAGATATACTGTTGTGCAGCTTTTTTTCCCCAATTTAGATGATTTTTTATTCAGGAGAAACATTTGACAAACACAGGTATGTGTGAAACATGGAAAACTGCAGATAGACATAAAAACTGTTGTAGCTCATATGCACTCTGTAATGTTTGTTACTTCATCAGACTTTGTATCGTTACCACAGATTTAGTCAACGTTATCATGCATTGCATGTTTGTCTCATATCGTGCAGGCCTAGTTCGACTGCAGATGAGTCACCAAATGTAAAACGGTCAAGAAACACATTTTTTACTTAAAATGTAATAATAAGATGGAAGTTGCGTAATTATGCTGTAATTAGTGACTTAGCCACTGCCACATATAAAATCAAGACTTTCTGATGTTATAATGTCGTATTTAACATCTTAAATATAATAAACTGTGCACACTAAAGTATCTTCTCTTTCTCTTCACAGGATTGAAAAGTTGGAGAAGGAGAGGACATTGAGTGTACAGTGCAGAAAAAATGGCTGGACAGACATGTGTGGAGAGCTGGACGAGTGTCAGAAAGTGATGGAGGAACAAAGAAATGTTGAGAGTGGGTCCTTTTTTTTTTACACAACAGTATCCTCACATATTCTCTGCTAAGTCAACCATATATATCCACCCTTAACACTTTACCCTTTATACATATACTGAAAACAGTATATGTTTAGTCCTGATGTTCCACCTTTGTCTTTAGAAATGAATCTTCAAAAGCAGCTGGTGAAGATCCATAATGGTGTGAGGAAATTTCAGAGACAACTGGTAGATGTAAAGCCAACTCCTGAGCGTAAGTTTAATATCCAACAGTGTTTACTCGTGTTATTTAAAACAATCGTATAATTATAAACAGCCAGTAGTACTTTTTGTCAACATAAACATGAATATTAGAAATCGTTTTGAATTTGCTAGCTTGATTGATCAAAGCATGCTGATTGTAGTTTCATACGAGAACATGAAAATAAGATTGTTTTATAAACGTTTCTGCATTTCGGCTTTTGTTCTCAGTGATTGAGAGACTGAAGGAGATCATGTCAGAGGTGGAAACCTCAATTAACACGCTAAAGGAGGAACAACGGTCAAGGTAGAAGGATATTATGAGCAACTGAAGGCCACATTAGCATGAGAATGAGAAAAAAGAAAGCCCTATAAAATGTTGCACTCTTTAAAACAGAAACACTTTTACAATCACTGTTAACTTATCGAGTGGATTTTATACATGAAGAAAACAAAGTTCTACATTTCAACAACCCACATTTATAATCATTAAATTCATTAAACAAAATGTTTAGATAAAGATAAATACGTAAGGGGCCACGTTACAGTTTACAAACAACATCTATTTATGTGTTTTCCCAACACTGACAATGAATACGTGTTCTGTAATGAAAACACAATAAGAAGTTGGTCTTTGTTTTAACCTGCCCCGATCAGCTTTGAGGAACTTTTGAAGGAGGAGCAGACATGCAGACAGGAGATCACCGCGTACGAGAAAAAGATTGAAAACTGGAGCCTTGCTGTTCAAACAAAGGAACCCAAACACCACACAGCTCCCGCTGTTAAGGTTTGTCCCGCCCGGTTTTCTCTGTTGTCCATCATTAACGTAACAAAAAGGATTAAGAGCTCGGCTAGACGTCTAAAGCTGGTGTATGATTACTAAATAATTTCCTCTTACACAAGAAATCAGAAGAAAGTGTGTTTATTATTTGTCTCAAACAGTGGAAGAAGTCGACATAAATATAAATATGTTGTTTATGTGACTTTTCCAGATGTGCAGGTTTATTTCTGACTCATACAGAAGTCGTTGCATTATCTTTTCCATCAGATCAAACTCCCTGACAGAGACCTCCCTGCTGAGGTCAGAGCACTCGAGGTCTTCCTTCAGAAGACAGGAGGCCAATATGGAGGCTGGGACCAGTATGACCACCAAGCCTTTCTTAAAGTAAGACATTACTGTCTGTCATCACATCTGGATATCTAGTGCTGTTATTCAGTGATTGCTTCAGGCAACGTCAGCAGGTCTCACACCAGATCTTGATCGCTGCATGTTTCCTGTCTGACTCCCTCTAATCTGTTTTATTCGCAGGTGTGGACAAAGCACAGCGGGCAGCCAGCCTTCAGGAAAGAGGCCAAACTGTACCTGCCTGCTAAAACATTGGAGCAGATAGAGCAACACGAGGACTGGCATCAGGAGCTGATCTACCTGCAGGACCGAAAGAGAGAGGTAGACAACTGTAAACATGTATGAGCCAGGACACTGGTAGCATAGTGGTTAGTGTGAATGCCCCATGTATGGAGGTTGTTGTCCACCAAATGGTTGGCCCAGGTTGAATCCGACCTGTGGCTCCTTTTCTGCATGAAGTAGGTGCGTAGGACATCAACTATCACACTGAAAAGAAAAAACACACTTGACAAAGGTGCAGAGGGACTGGAAGGTTGTGATTTATCTCTAATAAATTGTTGGCGCCGAGCAAGACCAGTGAGAGACTGAAAATGTGGGTTAAAGGTTTAACAATATACTCAAGGATGGATCTCACTGCTTGTGTTTAATTGTAATAATACATTGGACTTATATCGCGATTTTTCTGAATACTCAAAGACATCAACAAAACAAATCAGTGAAAACAATACAAAGAAGAAATAGTCTAAGAGAAGGACGATGAGAACAGAGTTTGATAGCAGTTGTAGGCGATGTTGAAGAGGTGAGTTGCAGATTTTTTTAGTATTTTGTATCTTGCTTGTGATCTGTCAAACAATACCTGCATCACTATGAGAAGATTACACGTTTGCTTTCCACTTAAAAAGCTAAGAGAAAGTGACAAAAACACTGTTAGATTTGTAAAGTCTTTTTGAATACATGGTGGACTCATTAAATCAACCTTAATAATAGATTACATGTGAAGTGTGCAGTGCTTATACACTTTTATTCATTCTCCCTCTTCATTCTGTATAAATATAATATCAACTGAGGTTCTTTTATTCTGAAGCTTTTGCACTGACTTCAAATTCTTTGGTGATTTCTATTTTAATCCCTACGTCAAACATTATGTAGGCTATTCAGAGGTGGAGAGCAATCAAGCATCAGCGACGCCAGACAAGGATACAGAGTCAGGAAGAAGCGGAGGAGGCGGAAAGGAAGGAGAAGGAGAAGGAGGCCAGGATCCAGGCCCACCTACACAAGTGAGTCAGAAGTGGAGCAGAATAAATTAAAGAGAGAAGAAGTGGAGCAGACATTGATTTTGGGACTAAAGCTGTCAAATGCATCATATGTAGGTCATTGTAACACACCAGGTCTAATGAGCATGTAAGTGTTGATTGGTCACCCTAAATTAGGGGAATTTAGTGGCTTTGTTTGCTCATCACTTTGTTGTCATTTCTGCTCTAAAAAATCTTTTGCCTTGTTTGTGTTAGAATCGAGGAGGAGAGGAAGGAGACAGCACGGCAGCTGGAGGAGTGGAGGGAAGAGAGGAGAAGGAATGAAGAAGAGGAAGAGAGGCAGAGACTGACGGAGGAGATACAAAAGAGGAGACAAGCAAAGGTGATGTTGCGTACGTGTGTTGAGAGTGCTGTGTAGCGCTTTTCAAACATGCACTCCTGAAAATTTAAGTACATTTCAGAACGGCCTGCCCATGAAGTCTTTCGAGTTGCTCTTGCACACATGCAAGGCATGGCGTAAGGAATGACATAAACGCGGCAATGATAAAATCACTGTAGTCACTGAAAGATTGATAAATGCCACTGAGAGTCTTAAGTGGGCTTGTAAAGGTGACTCGTTTGTTCCACAATCATATCAAACTTTATACACGTTTTGGCAGTTTATTAGATGAAGACGTTTCATTAACATGTACGAAGATCCCACCTGTCGTGCACAAGTCACAGGATGTAATCGCCATCATCCCCGCCCACTCACTGAATTTTCCTGAATATTTCCTTCTGCATACACACATCAGCTAACCCTGGCTTCTTGCGGAAATTTAACTCAGGGGTTGCCAGGAAAGAGTCTAGAACATTTTGGCTGATTGCATTCAAAGACGCAGCTCACCTTGAAAACATTCAGGACATTTTCAGGAGTTTCGTTGATGTGCAAAGTACTGTTATTACTTGTAGTTTGAGTGAACAGGTGTCCACAACATGTTTGAACTTCCCTTTAGGAAGAGCGCCGCCGCCAGCTGGAAGTGAAGCTGACCATCGAGGAGCAGCTACGACTGAAAAGAGAAGAGGAGGAGGAACAGGAGAGGAGGAGGAAAGAGGAGGAACAGAGGGAAATGGATGAGAGAAGGAGAGAGGCAACAAAGGGGATCAAGCGCTTTAATGAAAGGGTACGAAGTCTGTAAATCAAAGAGAAACACAAGACCACTTATTTGTCTGTTTTAATCTAGAGTGCCTGGTGTCGCCAATTTTAAGTGATAGATTGTAGATGTTAAAGGATGTGCAATTTTACCTCTCAAAGGCGAATATAAGTAGATCAATGAAATCATCATACTAGGCTATTACAAAGCATGTCGCTGACTTTTTGCAGGATCTTCATAAGGTGGAGGCAAAGCTTCAGGAGAAACTGCTGAGGGAAAAAGAGGAGGAGGAGAGACAAAGGAGAATCGCTGCTAAGTTAAAGGAGAAGGTTAGGGGCACATTTGATCCACAAACTATGTTAATCTTTTATATCTTAAATGCTCAGGTTGATGGGGTTTTTTTGTCCCTTATTCAGGTGGACGGTCACGTCAGCAGAGATGCCTCCAGGCTCACTCAACCCACAAAGGGATGGAAGGAGCGAATGAAAAACATCGGACCTTCAGGGGGAGGGCCTGTGCTCCAGATGTATCACAGGTTTGATTAGTCTTAATTTTCACGTTTTGACAATCACTACGTCAAATTTATATTAATGGGATTGTTTGCTGAATATATAACTTCCTGTCATTTTGTTGCAGAGCTGTTCCCACTTGGAGACAAGGCCTGTGAAAAGCACCAAACAGAGACAATTGAACCGCCCCAGAATGCATTCAATGCGATTTTCCATGTTGAAGATATTAGATTATATTTAAAAAAAAATGGAAATAGGACTGTAATGCAATATTGTGTATTTATTAGAATCACATGTGTGTTGTTGTTTCCAATGTTTCTGCAATCTTTGACTTAATTTACCTAAGTTTTATAAACCTGTTATTCTTTGTAAATAAAGGCTTGTCAATTTAAGTTCCATAACTTTTTCCCTCCTGTGATCTGTGGTGTTTGCTTTGTTATAATGGTATACTGCTAACAATCAGTGTTACAGGGTATTCACTGCTTTATATTAATATTAATACACGATGTGAGGTGCACTGGTTGTATCTAAGTAGAGCTCAGCCCTGCATCTTATTAGTTTGTAAGAGGATGGGAAGAGCGGTATTTTGTATATTTATTTTCATTATTTTCAAAGACAAAGAAAATAGTATCATTTCTACTCCACTAGTGGGCGGTAGTGCAACACTTTGGGTGCCAATCGCCATTAAAACTAAAAAAGACGAAGAAGAAGAAGATTCCTCATAGGTGCGGATTCAAAGATGGCGCAAGAGGAGAGCCAGTTTGAAGAATTTGAGCAAATAGACTTTTTAAGAGATCGACATGTACGGTTCTTCCAGAGAACACTACAGGTGTTACCCGAGAGATACGCCTCGCTTGAAACAACCAGGTAATTTCACTGGAATTAAAAATGTTGCTCTAATTCATGCGTTTTGTTAAAGAAGTTGACTAGCCTCCGAGCTAGCTGTGCTATACCAACCGTGTTTGAATGAAGGAAAGTACCACTTCACTTTGCGGTGTTCTGTTTAAATACGCGACCCTGCTAATTGGAGACCTGTGGTCGATTGCGTTTGTGGTTGTCGTGGTTACAACGGCGGTCGAAAACGGAAAGAGAATAAGTAGCTGTCCTCGCGATTCTCTGTGTGTTTGGTTTTCTCGACATAATATCTGATCATTATATTTTCATTTTATAACTAAACAAAGAGGCCTTCGCGAAGACATTTACATTCTTAGCGTTTCCAGTAGCTGTTATATTTAGGACAACCTCAGACGCACTGGGCTGGAAGTCACCAGTTAACAGGGTTAACACCGGCTAACATCAGCCATGCTAGCAAAGTTATGACAGTTTCGCTGTGGAAAAAAGGAAACTAAAGGGTTCAACTTAGCGAAAGAAACGAGTTGTGATTATCCTAAAATGTGGACACAAGCAAAAAAGCCGGAAAAGCCTCATTTCATTGTTCATTTGTACACTTAAATTATCTTTCCTGTTGGCTCATCTGCCTTTACAAGCTGAACTCAAGCCAATTAGCATCCACCAAGATGCTGCAGCCAGACTATTAAACAGGTCCTCCCAAAAGGTCACATATTACTCCAATTCTGTTTTCTATACTCTGGTTTTCCATAAATTTCAGAGTACAATTCAAGAGTCTTGTTCTCACTTTTAAAGCCCTGCATGGACAAGCACCGGCCTACCTCACAGAACTTCTACGACCTTACTGTCCCAACAGATCTCTCACTGTAGGTCCTCAGGGTGATCAGGGTTTGCTGGTATTTCCACACTCCTGTCTAAAGACCACTGTGTTTTTGAGGTCGTAGCGCCAACACTTTGGAACGCTCTGCCTTCTGGTTTAAGATTTCTGGACACTGTTGACTCTTTTAAAAAGCAATTTAAGAACTATTTGTTCTGACTTGCTTTTGTGTAATCTGTTTTGTTGATGTTTCTGTTTTTTATCCATCCACTTTGTGACTCTCTGTTCCTGAAAGGTGCTATATAAATACACTTCTTATGATTGTAGGTTTGATAGGTTATGTGTAACACATTGATAATAATGCTATCTTCCTTCTGTCCAGGTTAACTATCCTATTCTTTGCCCTGTCTGGCCTGGATGTCCTGGACGCTCTAGATGTGATCGATAGAAACGTCATGATTGAGTGGATCTACTCGCTACAGGTTTTGCCCACAGAGGATCGTAAGTCCCATAAGCTTTACACTTTTCACTGCAAATCAGAACCACATTAGAAATAAGTTAGATAAAGCATGGTCACCTCTGACACACAGGGCTGGAAGACAATGAAGTTGACATCACCTGCACAGATCAGTCTAGTTCCCCCTGATGTTGCCTAATTGACAGGAAATCCCAGCATTCAAGAAAGACGGAAGAGAGAAGCTGTCTTTGACAATTAATTTGAAAAGTTGGGGTGAGAAATACAGTGTCCTAGACCATCTCCATATGCGGCCTGAGTGATTAGATCTCATCTTTATAGGGGGGGTTGAATACCTGGTATTAGCGATGTGTCCTGGCCAGATTACCACCGTCTTCAAATATGTCTCCAGTGACCACCTGGGAACACAACTTTTGACATTTATCATCTTTAAGCAGTTGCATGGGCTGACACACACAAGGCAAACATTTTCCTTTGGATGATAATGTTAATGTTGTGGGCTGTGTTTGTTTGGGTTTTTGGTTTCATCGGGTTGAAATAGAGGCTCCTCCATGTAGTTAAGGTTCCTGCCAATATGAGATCTTTTAAAAATGATATTGGCCTCCAGGTGTCCTCCTCGTTCAAACTATTTCATCTCCTGTTCCTCTCGTCATTAAAAAAAAGTTTGACTCTAAATATTTAACGACTTGTTTTTTCTAGCTCTTAACAAGCCACTGTGTGCCATCTGTTTAGATGCCCAGTCAGTCAATTATTCAAAACATCAACAGAAATCATGTCGGGATGGCCGTGCTTGATTGGTCTCATTCATGCATCCGCCATATGTTTGGTGTCTGGCTGGTTTTCTGCAGTTAACTGTGAAAATCCAACTTTAGAGGCTCTTCGTAATGCATCGTCAGTACGGAAAGACATTATTAGTTGGGCTGTTGAGACTTTAACAGTTGTTGATGGGCGTGTTGCTGTCCAATTTAGCACAGGTGGGTTGAATGTATCATCTGTTTTTATCAGGATGATTAATGTAAAAAGTTGTGCTTGCTTCTGTGCCAGGAGACGTCAGTCACTGATGTTGTTGTAGGTACCTTAAAATCTAAAAATGTTTAGCAGACAGTTTTGATTATAACATTAGTAACTTGAAAAGACATGGCTCATGCAGAACTTTACTAATTATAAAAGTTAAAAACTGATGATTCAGTGAGAATAACACGTCATATTTTCAGCCTGTCAGTCAGAATTGTTTTTGTCACAAAGATCTTTGTCTGTCTGTGTGACACATGAAACATATCTCACGTATTGAGGCATATTCTGTACATTTTGACATGTTCAGTGTGCTCTGCTGAGGGTGATGTGTTTCGATCCTTGCCCGTAGATGGCAGCAGCCAACCTCTGAGCAGGCTGAGGGTTGTTGCAGCACTTTGCTGAAGGTCAATAGAACAACACATATTTTGTGAGACAGCGGAGCAGAGTAGTCACGTCATTTTCATGTTTCTCTTGGTGTTCACTTTCCTCTCTTCCTGCCCTCCTCCTCTTATTCTCCTCCAGAGTCTAACCTAAGTCGTTGTGGGTTTCGAGGATCGTCACATATTGGAATTCCTTACAGCACTAAGGTACTACCCCCCTCCCCTCACTAACCTCTAGTTTAACCCAACATTGTGTCAGATATTTAAAAGATGATGCAACCCTTCCTTTGCATCATTCTAAAGATATTCTTCCTTTACTTCCACATCCCGTCCATACCTTTAATCCTATTTTACCTCAAATTTTCCATTGACATTAATCTTTTCCCCTTTATCTGCAGTGGGGTTGTAAGAGGTTCATATTAGTAGTAAGTAAGTGTATAAGTCAAAGGAGATGTATGTCAGAAAGATCCCTTCATTGAGAAACCAGATCAGAAGCTAGGCTATGTTAGGCTACAATAAAGCATACACTGGTTTGTTTTTAAGGTGGCTAAATTACTGTTTGGAATGATTTATAGCCTAGCTTCCACTCCTGCTACCGCTACAAGGTGACATGTACCTCATACAACCCCAATTCAGAAAAAAAAAAACTGTCCCTTTAAACATTGCATCAATCAGTTCCTTCACTACAGGGGCTTTTGATATAATACTAGTCATTGGAATAGATGTGTAATTGTGTTATTCACTTAGATTTTTTTGCAATCTACAGCTTTAGATGGGTCAATACTTGAACAATTTATTTTCTCCAGGTGTTTTTTTTAATGGAAACCACAGTGAGGTGTTTTTTTCCACATCACAGTTGTATTAATAATTATAATATATATATTCTGCAGGGTCCGGGTGTGCTCCATCCATACGACAGTGGCCATGTAGCCATGACCTACACTGGGCTGTGCTCCCTGCTTATACTGGGAGACGACCTGAGCAGGGTTAACAAGCAGGCTTGTCTAGCTGGTCTAAGAGCACTGCAGCTGGAGGACGGCAGGTCAGTGAACACACACACACACACACACACACACACACACACACACACACACACACGCACACAGATATGCGCTCACACCCTGACTAACCCTGCCACTTTAACTCTGACTCAATACACCTGAGGACATGTGAGCACCAGCAGTCTTAATTCAGAATGACATTAACTGATGTTGGTGCATGTTCACACACACACACACACAAACACACATTAATAGTGAGTCTCGTGTCTGACACATTAAACAATATATTCACAAATAAGTGTATTTGAGCTTCCAATTTTATTTTTATTGTAGACATGACATGACTGAAATGCTACAACTGCTGTGGGTTTGAGCTTATTTTCCACTGTTTGTGTAACTTTCCTGTTCTTGTTTGCAGTTTCTATGCGGTGCCAGAAGGAAGTGAAAATGACATACGGTTTATCTACTGTGCAGCCAGTATCTGTTACATGCTGGATGACTGGTCAGGCATGGACATCCAAAAGGCCATCGAGTACATCAGAGGAAGTTTGGTGAGTCCGAGAGGAGATTACTTAAAACGTTGCCAACATGTCTGTGCAGGAGTTTGGTCAAAACAAGAAATGACTCGATATGGGTGCTCAGTACTTCTATTGTTGTTGCTGCTGTGTTATCAAAACAAGTACGACGTTGGTTTGATTTTTACTTGTGTTTTATCAAAGTTTAAAAATCAGGTGTTGTGACAACTCAGCGAGCAGTTTTTGCTGCCCTCCTGCATGATTTAATATCATGACTCCAGCAGCATATTCAAGGGCCAGGAGGACTGCCCCCTAATGGTGAGACCTCTGTTTCTGCACCATTCAATGCAGTTCCTCTACACTCGAATGGGAAGAACAGGCCACCCACCTTCAGTAGGTGGCACTCTGCCTAGAAATGCTTCAGTTATAATTGATGAGCAGTGAGTGAATCATGGTCTTGTAGCGGTAGCAGAGATATTGGCTCCCAACAGGAGGAAAACAGCATGTTTGAAGTTCATGATGTGGCACATGCGTGATATTTTAGTCTTATTGTAGACTGATGTTTAACTCAACCTGTACTTTAACCTCAGTGTTTGTTTTTCTAAGTGACGTGGGATAGACTCAACTCAAACTTGTTTTCTAGCTCGTTGTCATAGTTACCTTGACAATTAAAGTCCCCAGAGCAGAGCAGAGGTATCTGCTGTTCATCTTTAAACTTCTGCTTGTTCTAAGTCTGACCCAGAGGGTGTCTAGACATACAGTCGCATACAGACTAAAGAGTGTTTTGGCTGTTTCTCTGTCATAGACAACGATGAGAGGGAGGAAAGGGGGATATGCGGTGAAATTAGTTATAACAGATAAGTGAGTATTGTGTCTGAAATGTGTGTTTATCAACATGCCACATGCAGTTGCTGCTGTTTGAAGTCCAGAAATGTCTTTGGCAGTCCAAGCTAGTAGTTTGTGAATAAGAGCAAACCGCTCTGAGCAGAAACGCTCTGGAGCAGGAGACAAGATAACCAGGCTCACTGAAGTTTCACTTACATTTGAATGACGCCAGGTATCATTTCACTAACCTTATTGTTACAGTCAGGATCGGACCAGACCAGACTAACAATCATGTTGTTTTTCCCCAAGTGTCTGCAGTCTGTGGTTGAACTCCTGGGATTCACGAAGAACTGCTTTCCTGGCAACATTTTCTGTTTTACAGCCGACATATTTTTAGGAACTTTTTTTGTCTTCTTTTGTGTTTTTGCTGTCTTCTACAATAAAGTTTGAATAGACTGAATCAAAAGTAGAATACATGCGGGACCAAAACAACTTAACACAATCATTTTAAAGTCGGATGAAAGGTTAAAAAAAGAAGTTCTAAAATGTGTCATAGCTGTCCGCTGAAGGGAAACTACCAAAACATTACATCTGTTTTTTATAAAGTAATTGTAACATTCAAATATTTTTAAAATCAGCATGTTGAACTCCTCAGACCTGCAGAACAACATGTCTTCTTTTAAACTGGACCTAAAACACGTTGGCACTGAGTCATACGTAAATCATCTTTCGACCCGACCATCTTTCTTGTTGGTGACGTGGATCGGCGCTGTCAGTCCGATATGTGAATTACGTCAATATGGGACCAGATACTGATATTAGATCAGATCTGTGGCATCTCTAACTATAAGTTAGTTTAAGATGACATGAGCATCCAGACTCATTTTTAAAAGGATCCATCACATTTAACCTCGTCTGTAAATTACAAATCACGCTGTAACAGCTGGGCTGACATTTTTCATGAACTCTTATTCCACACATATCACTTCCCATGCTTACATTACCGGCCTTTCTTTCCAGATTACATATCTCGTATAATTAAATGACTTTTTCCTTTGTTCTCTACACAGTCGTACGACAGTGGGTTTGGCCAGGGAGCTGGGCGAGAGTCACATGGTGAGTAGAATCATCCTGACATGCTTTCATCTTTGTTTCTGATATGAAATGTGACTTTGAAGGCTGTGTGCACATCAAGGGGATGGTTAGGTATGTCGAAGAAGAAAATTAGAAACTGACGCACTCTGCAGCCCCGATTTAAATATCTGATTTATTTATTTAATATCGTTCCTACTTTGGAAGGCAAAGGGTTCCTACCAGATCAACGTGTACATGAGTGTGTTGGCGATGTCATGGTAGAGGGCACGAAAGCGACTGATGGTGGGACTAACTGGTTTAAAGGATTAGGCAATAAAATCCATCTCTGTAGATTTATAATCCCACCCCCTCTCAAATTAAACCTTATTATTCAGACACAAAAGCCTTCCTCCTACATACACACACACACACACACACACACACACCTATACATTTAACACAGATTTCAGAGCACTACTTAGACCACATCTGTAGCCACCTTTAAAAAAAAAAGTGAAGCTTGCATTTTTGGTTGCCTTGGTAACAGACTGTGTATTGATAATTTCCTTCCTGCAGGAGTTCAGAGTGATTACAGGCTTCTGCTCTCTTCTTCATGCTAGCCAACTCTGTGTCTGAGAGCCGCTCACACATCAGTACAGATGTGCAGAAGATGCACATTATCCATGTTTGTTCAGCACAGAGACCTCCCACTCTGTGTGCCAGTTTTTCTCTCTTTTTTTTTTTTGTAGATAATTGTGTTTGAGCCTTTTTGTAGTTCAGTATGTGAAACGTGGTCTCAAACATTTCCTCTTCTTCAGGCTATGTACTGTTTTCTCAAGAAGAAGAGAAGCTTTTCCTTTCAACACACTTAAACAAAATTCATAATTGTTGCTTTCCATGTATTCTTTATTTTTGTTCACGGTGTATATAATTATGTTATTATGACACCTACTGTTAGAGTAAGTGGTTTTGGATTGCCCCCCTTTGTGCTTGATCCAGATTTATATTTATCCTCTGTGATCTGCCTCCTGCAGACAGAGAGCTAGACGTGAATGATCGGAGGCAAGTGTCGAGCTTTGGCAGATTTACACCTCATCCCACCTTGTCTTTGTCTCCCTCCCCGTCACATAAACAAAACACATGTACAGATAAGCAGCCGGAGATGGTGATAGTGTTTAAGAATGAGTTAAAGGCATGGTGATAGGTGATACTAAAAGCAGTTGACAGCTGCTTGAAGAGAGTTATGGATAGCTGCTGCTTGTGGCTGCTGCACTGATAACAGCCTGTCAGCAAACCATGAGCACAATCATGTTTGTATGAGTCCAGCTGCAACGACACCGTGGATTCAGCCCCAGTGAGAGCAGCAGCATGCTATCAAGTATTTGGTTTAAAAGTGGCCCACACACACACACACACACTCATCTATAATCAATGTGATATACACTGGAAGGGCTTTTCAATTCGAACACATGGTCAGAAAAGCCTTCTCACTCTAACTGGAGTCATTACTGTAATCAATAATCCAGATCCACAGTATGTGAGTGTCATGCTCTTGATCTGTCTCTTGTGTGTCCAGGTGGCTGGACGTACTGTTCCATAGCCTCTCTGTGCCTGATGGGTCGCCTGGAGGAGGCGCTGAGTCAGCGGGAGCTGGACAGGATCAGGCGCTGGTGCATTATGAGGCAGCAGACCGGCTTCCACGGGCGGCCCAACAAACCTGTAGATACATGCTACTCCTTTTGGGTTGGAGCTACGCTGGAGGTACACAGACCCACACATGCCATCACATAAACATTCCTGCATGCATTAACATGTTTAGTGCTCTTCAGTATTTTAATGCTGATTTTGTGCACCTTTGCACCATTTTGTCATTCAAGGGAACGCAATATAGGGAAGATCTGAAAAGTGCAATGGCATGCACTTTTCAGAACTTCTCTTTTCATTTATTTAAACAGCACTGTGTGTACTCCTTATTCACACACATTCACAAACACACAACATGCAAAACGTGAGAGCAAACCTACCAGCATGTGGGTCATCACTGTGCCAGAGGAACATGCAAAGACACATGATCTAAAAAAACTGAGCTGAGCTGAACAGCAAACAGCCATGAGTAAGCCGAGGACACACACTTACATACCCTCACACTCATAGACAAACACAAAGCACGAAAACTGTGAATTTCTGGGTCAGAACTGTGCCACAGGGACAAATCTGAACACACATATTTTCTGCCCTTGTATCTCACAGAAAGAGAATATTAAGGCTTTGGTTATTGATTTCAGTGACACACTTTGTTGGGGAAAAAATAATATACAGCTCTGGGAAAAATGTAGAGATCACTGCAAAAGTTTTTCTCTGGTTCTAATATTTGTTTAAGTGGTCTCTTAAAAAAATGTGAGAACACTCCGAATTGCCTTTAAATCAGCATCTCTATATACATAAGAGCCATTCTTTTCCAGTGTTGGTTGAATTTAACTACAGGTACACCTGGTGCCTTGCTCAAGGGTAACTCAGCAGTGCTCAGAAAGTGAACTGGCAACTCTTCAGCTACCAGACCAATTTCCAGACTTGATTCGCACCAGGACTTGAGCCTGCTCCCCTCCTGCTCCCCACCCTAGTCCCTGCAGACTGAGCTACTGCTGTAGAACTAGAGGAATATTTTTGCAGTGGTCTCTTAATTCTTGCCCTAAGCTGTTAGCGTTACCCTCAGCCTTGAACACTACATGTACAGTATACTAAACTGTAACAACAATAAATTGAAAATAACAAGCACCTCTGCCATTTACAAAACATGTTTTTATTAAGTTTGCTTCCAAATGTCACTTAAAAACGTCTCCTTTCTGGACTCCTTTTCTCCCCCTCCTCCCTCTCTGCTGCCCCAGCTGTTAGATGTGTTCCAGTACACAAACTTTGACAAGAACAGGAGCTTCATCCTTTCCACGCAGGATCGCTTGGTGGGGGGATTCGCCAAGTGGCCGGACAGCCATCCAGGTAAAATGGAGACAGGGACACCTCGCAGTACACATACAGAGTCATCAGAGTGTAATTAAAAATACATCACTTGAGAGCCAGTTAGTGTGCTTTATTTTTTGTGATTCTGTCATAGAAAGATTGTCACACAAATCCAAGGCACCCTGTACTTGTTTGAAGCCCATAGTGTCTATAAGGAGGAAACAAATAGACACATTTTTTGGTTTCGTGAGCTTCAAAGATTTCCCTTCAAATACAAAACTTGGGTAGATCTAAGCAGTTTCGATATCTTTTCTTCTTCCCTGCAGTCTTTACAGTTTCTACCCTGCCCTCCACAGGTGCACAGAGGTCAGGGTGGAGTTGCGGGCAACATTTGTTTTTTACTTGGGATCAATGGAAAAGCTCTTGTAACTCTAAACTTCAATGGCGCACATGCTTGTGTGTGTTTGTGTTCCTGCTCATCCCTGTAATGTGTAATTGATGAGGCGATTGTTCGTTGGTAGCCCGAGGACAGAGGAGATCGAGCTCCTCCTATTACAGGAACAAGGCAGGAGGAAACAAAGAGGCAAACAGACGCAGTGTTCACAAAACCTCCTAGATACTACTGGACAAAGGGGAACTTTAGGAAATAAAAGGGACTCTGCTGCAGAATGGCTTCAGATATACCGTAACTGGACTTGAACCATTTAGTTGTGCACAGCCACAGATGTCCCGGAGCTGTTCTGGGAAGATAGGAAGGTAACAATAACATAGAACAAAAGAAGGTGCTCTCTATTTGTCAATGGGCGTTCTTTTAAGAAAGATTTCAGGTCACCTGCTTTAGTTTTCATGGAAGGCAAAGTTTTTTTTGTGAAACTAGGATGGTTTAATTTCAGCCCAAATTGATTAAAGTCTCAATTAAAGAAGTTTTTCGTCAGGAATTCCAAAAAATAGACACACAAGTCTTCACTCACCCTATTCAGACTGCTCGTGATATCTACGCCTCTGTGACGCCTCGCCTTTACAGTGAATGTCAGGGAGGTGTAATGGGGGGAGACGTGATTCATTCTGTACTGTTTTCGGAAGTAGTAAAAAAGGTGTTGAAGGGGCGAGACTGATTGGCGGAGACAGCGGAGAAAAGTAGCACTGTGTGTGTGTGCATGTGTAAGTGTGGAGCTACTGCTGTTTCTCTACACAGCAAACAACGCTGTAATGCAAAGTATATTCACAGACACCAATATTAAGCCATCACAGAATCAATATGAACGTAATAAGACTGGGGGCTCGTCTACGTTCCCACTGTACAGTTCTATACAGCAGATGGATACAGTTAGAGTCCAGCTGATAGACATAGTGAGCATTGAGCAGCTTGGGAGCAAGATATTCTCCTCAGGAGTTGGTAGATATAAAACAGAGTAAATATTTGACTTAAGCACACTTAAAAGTAGATCATATTTCAGCTCACGGCGTGTTTCCACTCCAATATGAATGTACGTTTGAAGCAAGAGGCAAACTCCGGTGTTAAAAAATTAAGCTATGTGGAAGTGTTAAATCCTGCAGTTCATCCAGTGTCCACTTGAGGCTGGCTGCAGAAGCACCAAAGTCACATACACACCCCATTCAAAAAAAGCCGTTTACAATGAACATGTTTACAGCCTTGTTAATAAAATGAAATGGGTCGGATTAGCCAATGTCTCGATCCACACAAACGATATGATGGTGAATTTTTTGATGGATAAGCGTTCTTCACAATAAGGCACACAGCTGACCTGATTGACGGGCTGGCGTTGCTGTTTGTCAAGAGGCTTAAGTCCCGCCTCAGCTCCAGCTCTGAGCCTGTCGTTAGGTTGACTGAAAGTTGAGACAGGATTTCCAGCAACCAGACCGCCATCGATGGGACTCCAAAGCCCCCTGCAGGAACAGATGGGTGACATCACTCAGGCTTCGTCCATTAATATTTACAGTCTAACATCACATATATGATCAGTGACTTGGCTGACAGTCCTGTTTGTTTTTATCTGGATTATTACACCCCTTAAAAAAGTGATTAAACACTTAGTGAATATAATTTACACATTAGATTTATTAAATCTCAGCCTTTCTCCATTAGTCATTAATCCAGTCAGCTTCTTTAATTATTCTTAGGAACCTATACATGAATTCATGTTAAAGTTGTATACATATATAATATTTACAACCAATTGAATAATATCCTCGGTATAAAAATATGAACACATCTGTGAAGTGGAGTGAAGCAGTTTAAGATTTTGCTCATTACCATTAATCCTACACCCCCAGGCCCCCGCTGCTTTGGTATAATTAACTCCTTTAATCTGACCATGAGAGAGCTTCTGATGAGGGACTCTCATAAAGATCATAAGATAAATGTCCAACACTCTGAATTTCATCTGGGGGACAGTGTTCACATTTTACGACCATCAGACGGTTGAAATCGTGGTCTCATCATGTTAATATTCCCCACAAATGTCTGTCAGTCCTGCAATACCTGTAACCATAAACATAGTGTCTGCTACGTGTGTGTGTGTTTTCTGATCTAAAATCTATGGATGGGTAACAAACCTTGGGCAGACATGTCTTCTGTGCAGCCTTGAGTCTTCCTCCCTCCGGATTGATGCAGCTAATGGTGCTTTGATTGATTCGGATGCCTGTGTCCAATGAGCTGTCATTTCATTATCATTCAATTACTGCTCCATTTACTTGCCTGTGCAGCTTTTATCCTGGTCCCAGGGGGGAGAAGGGGGTAGGGGGGGGCATGATATGTGCATTATTTATATCTGCTTAGGGGAGCAGGACAACAAAAAGACATCCTCTGCATAATGATGTTCTTTATGGGAAATGTGGTTGTTTTATTGACTAAACGTGGTAATGGAAAGTGGGGTGACTTCCTCTCTCTGATGAAGTCCACTGACCTGTCACATGCAGGTGCTTCTGTTTGGATACATGTTACAGCCCCTGACTTTTGTTTCCCCCCTCCTCCCCTTTCTCACTCTCTCATTCCTATTCCTTCACCTCTACCCCCCTTTTCTCTCCATTTCCCTTCCGCCAGACCCCCTCCATGCTTACTTAGGGCTGTGCGGTCTGTCTCTGATCGGAGAGCCCAGCCTGAGGAAGGTCCACCCAGCTCTTAACATCACCCAGAGAGCCTTTCAGCACCTCCAGCAGCTGCAGCAGACGTGGAGAGACAGCACGGGCAGCTGCAGCAGACAGCTCTGACAGCAGGATCGTCCACAGCGCTGTCTCTGAACAGGTTCAGTCATCAGGAACACCTAACAGTAGTCTGTGAGAGGCGACTGGAAACTGCTGTTTGTCTTAGAAACTGTTGGTCACTCATCTGAGAGACCTCCTCATTTCAGGAAGGTTTGAAAGACCCCTGTTTTACATGGTCCATGTTAAGTGACTTTTTCTCTTTGTTGAGCAGTATAAGCCACACTTTTTTCTTTGCTGCCTTGTTATGAGTTGACTGTAGGGAATGACAGTCTTTATTGTGATTTGTTGCAGTTGAAATATGTGCCAGAAAGTCAAATTTGAGATGCTAGAATCTTAAAAAATTCCAGATGCCTCAACTTTGCAAAGTCCTTTTAGATAATGAAGCTATGGAGCTTTTTGCACCTTAGCCTCATCATCATAGTTGACAACACAGTCTGCTGTAAACCCTCCTATCCAAGGATGAACCACCAAGCAGAGACATAAGAAACAACCTCAAAGTACTGGTGAAAACAGTCAGAGTGGAGACACTAAGGCGCGCTAGCTGTGTGCTTGCTATCTGATTTATGTCCCATTTTGCAGGGAAACTGTTGCGAAAAAGGATAGTTTGACTTTTGATGAACACCATTACATTCTCAGATACCAAACACTCTGCTGCCTTTTCCTCCCCGTACGTTACTTCTTGCCTCTCTGCTTTCCTAACATCTCAATCCTTCCCCTGAAATCTCTTCAAAGCCTCAAGCTCTCCAGTCCCAAAGGTGCGATACCAGCCTGGCAGGTAGACTCTCACTTCAGCTCTCTGTAGGGTTTTTGTTCAGCGATCAACTGAGATTTTAAATGAGAATCGAGCTGCTGGGGTGAAATTAATGGAAAATGCAGCACAGTGCCGACAACCGCCTTAAGGGTCAGAGCTATGATTCAGAAAATAAAATTAAGAGCACCCTAGAAAGAAGATTAAACAAGTTTAGCTGCCGGCGTTATCTTTTAAGATCACAGATAGCATGCCGTTCACAGCTTTCCCAAGGCAAACAGAAAAGATTCAGCGTCTTAAGGGAAGAAGGAGAAAATGTCTTCTTCCTTGCGGGGTATTTCCCTTCAGTTTAAGCCACTGATCCCCTCTCGACATCCCCTGACTCCTGAACCCTGAACTGAACTGAGCAGCTACTCTTTCACCAGTTTTCCATCCTCCCTTTAAGGCACCATGCAGCCTGGAATCAATAAGACAAAAGATGAAACGCTGGCGTCGTAACTTGGGGATATGTTAACAGCACTGAGAGTTGACTTGTTATTTTGGTAAAAAGGACGCAGGGCAAAAACAAAGAACAATGCACACGAGCAGAATGTGCCACAGAAACAATCTGACGTGCTGGTCACTTCCTGTTGAGTCCTAATAACTTCCAACAAAGACCAACGTTTCTACACCTGGACTCTCTGTTGCATTACCCATTGTCTACACAAATGATCATTCATTCGACCTTCAGCCTTCAGAGAGGAAGTGAAATCATAAGATCTCAACATGAGGAGTAGGAGTGGAAACTCCTGATACAACATCCATTATAATGAAAATATCACGATACAGCTGTTTCACCTTTTGTCAGACTTCATCCTTTAACTTCCTTTCACTGCGGTCCCACATTTTCCCTCTCTCAAATAATTATTTTATCCTGTCTTTGCCCAGTTAGCTTCTATTCATGTTACCCTTATTTATGTCATATGCTCCACCGTGAGGTCTCATGAAGTGGTGACTCTGAGTCAAAGGCAGGAATAATCTGTTTAGAGCACCATATTTACTTAAATTAAGACATCCAGATATTCCATGATTGTTTCACAAGTCAGGATGACGATTTATTGCCATATTGATATGTTGTCCCACCCCTAATAAGGAAAATTACATTGTGTAAATGTCAACCTGCTCCACATGCCCTCAGAGCTCTGATCCTTGAAATTCCAGCTTCACAGGTTCCTGCAGCCCCCTGCTGAAGCCACACCCTTTGATTATAAGGCTGCTTTCCCAGCAAACACCTGCTCCCTGAGATGGAGATCGAGTAGAAAGGCCTGTCAGCACGTTACCTGCAGGGAGTCTAATGTGTGTAGCACCAGTTCTTACTAGATATAAAAATAGTATCCACCTCTGTGTTTTCCCCCCCATGTCTGAAATGAACCTGGCCTTGTGCCTCTCCTCGCCAAGTTGACCTGGTTTTCAGATGTAGAAAGCAGAGCAGGGAGAGAAGTGGGGAGGAGAGGTGAATAAATAAATAATACGTCCCATCTATTATTGAAAGTAAACCGTCGGAGGCTTCTATGTCCTCTCTGAACCTTGACCAAACCTCCAGTGTTGTTTAGCTTTGTTTTGGTGCAGAAACAAACGCTTGTTGTTCAGCTGTATCCTATAGTGCTACATTGTTTTCATTTTGAGTCTGTTTTTGCCTCAGAAACAAGTTCTGCTCCTGCTGACTTCTACATTGCCATTTTTGTTACAAACATTTTGTTACTTTCAGGATTAGATTTCATATCGCCTTTGGGAAAATTTCCGTCTTCTTGCCGTTGCATTTTTCCATCGACAACTGCAATTAACTTTTGAATAACAAATCAAATTACAGCTCTGAAAAGAAAATGTAAGAGACCACTGACACAATATGTTATTCTCTGGTTTTTCTATCTAGAGGTTTGCTTGAATGAAATTACCTTTTTTGTTTAATGTTAACTGTAGGTACTTTATTTGGAGAAAATGGCAACTTATTAAGAAAACAAAAAGATGCAGTATTTTTCAGACGGCAAGTAATGCAACAAAACAGAGTTCCTTTTTCATCTTTAACTACAGATTATTAATGTTTTAACTTAGAAAGCATTAACTAGGTGTGGAGGTAGCCTAGAGGTTATGTTGCGTGCACCATGTACAGAGTCTGCAGTACTTGTCGCAGCAGCAGTGGGTTTGAATCCATCCTCGGCCCTTTGCTGCATGTCACCCCCCACTCTCTCTCTCTTGCCAAGATGTACTGTCACTCTTCGGCTGTCCTGTCTAATAAAGGCAAAAAAGGCCAACAAATATCTTAAAGGAGGAGGAAAACATATTTTTGCAGTGGACTTTTTTTTTTTTCAGAGTTGTATATTCTGGTATATCCCCTTCTGGTTGCATATTTATAAAATGTCCTAAATCTGAGACGTCCTGAGTCAAAAAAGCACCTAAAGAAAGTGATTGTGTCTCCAGTGCATCTTCCGAAATGACCACTTTTACAGCTGCCTTCTGCTTGAATCTGTGTGTGTATAAGAAGGACGAATACTCCCTAAAACTTGATTCTGAAAAAAAGTGCCTCATGTAACTTTTGTTCTGGGTCACCGCTCTCTTGAAGCTCTCTACGTGAACAGCATGCCTAAAATGGGCAAAGCTTTGCTGTTGCTGTTCTATAAAGAAAAGCACCAAAAATATGTGATCTCTACATGGAACAGAGTGAAGGCACATCTTCAACCTTGACTTTCCCCCCGCCTGGCTTTGAAGGGTTCACTTATCCAATCAGACGAAGGCTTACTGATTAAGGTCATTTTACCTGCATGTCTGATCGCTAATGTTTATTCCAGAAGGAGAGAAGAATGAATTTAGACAGAAGCCATAACTGCTTACTCGACTTTAAACGGGAGGACAGATTTGATGGATGGAGCTGCCTCTTTCTGCAGAGTTTTATATCGCGTCTCACTTTTGCTACGTTACGCTGTAGTTGGCGCTCTCAGTCCCACAGCATGAGAAGACGGGACGAGGCTTTGCACTTTTAAGCAGACTGCAGGGAAAGCCGCTTGGATTCTCAATAGATGTAAAGAGTTATGATTTTCTCTTGAGATGCAGCTAAAATGCCACAAAAATTGACAATTTGAACCTTTGCTTCGTCATCAACCAACATACAAAATGTAATACTGAATAATGTAACAATACATGTAATGGAATTTATTTTTTCTATGCTTTGTAGAAATATTGAGTGTAGATAAATATGTAAATGTCTATAAATATGTGACTTCTTTTGTGCAAGTGCTCAAGATCAACTCATGTTTACAGCTCCAGCTTCGAGATGGTTAGAGGAGTCTGAAAAGCAAATGTTCAATGTGTTCTAGTACTTCAGCTTCCAATTTGAGGAGAGTAATGTGGATTTAAGCTTGGCGGTGCATGCTGTATATATGTTGAATAAAAAGGCATACTAACTTTTTCAATTCTTCTGGGTTCAGCGTGCTTTTTGTCTCTCACCCACATGGTCGGAAATATGTCAGGCTTATTTTTTCGTATAAAACTGTTTGGCGATAGGATCATTAAAGTGAAACGCATTTTAACACATGAATGAAAGGACCATGACTTGTTTTCACGGATATAAACGTCATCACCCCTGCCCCTGCTGCGTTTGCACATTGGTCCACCCTGATGTCTTGCAGACATTTTTACTACGAGGCTGGCAGGAGAAAGTCTGGACAAAATTGGGGATAAAATTTGGTTGTTTGCGTTCACACATGCAACCCACTCAGGAAATTTTCAGCTGTGCAGTGCAGTGTGAAAGGGGCCGAAAATTACAACGCAAGGAGAGAAAAATGGCCTTTTGGTGACGATGATCAGAGGTTCAAGGTGTCACCAAAACTTCACAATCAACACAAAGCACTAAGAATATCCCCCCTCCTTCCCCACCAAAAATACATGTGCATTTGTACACCAATCAGCCATAACATTATTTTATTTATTCTCAGCACCTGTTATATGTGGTGAAGGTATTTGCATCGGATGTTGTTGATGTTGTTAATAATAGAGAAATGGATGCACTGTGTTGTCTTACTAACGTGTTTGTCCTGTGTTAAACATGCCACTCTTACTCCAGTGAATGTGCATCTTGCTTTTGTCTCTTTCAGGGCCAGGCGAGGTGAGTTTTCTGTATCTACAATTCACTTAGCAGACACTTTTATCCAAAGCGACGTACATCAGAGAGTAAGCAGAAACACAAGCAAGGATCTAGAAAGGAGGAAACAATGTCTAAGTAGCCCTTACGTGAAGGAAGTACAGCTAAAGAAATGTGGGTGTTGTATGATTATCTCTCTCAGCTGAGTTTCTGTATAAAAGACCATTCACAGTCGGTCCTGTGTGGCTTGGTGACTCAAAACTGCAACATTTTTAACTTCAAACATGACAACTGGTTAGCATTTTCCCTAATTTGCCCTTTCATTTTCTTCTGCAACATGCATGAGTTGAGTTTCAGTTTGATGATGATTTTGTTTCTATTCATTGCTAGGTCAGTGACTAAGGCACAATTAAAAGGCTTGGGGGGGAAGGGGAGCTTCACTGGATACAGGCCACACATGCAAACACACATATATAGACCCCACAGGGAGCTGCATAGCACGGTTACAGACCTCACTGTTGGCACTGATTAAGTAATTTAATACAGGAAAAACTGGCCTTACTCTACTCAGAGATCTAATCTTAATGTAAAGGGGGATTCCAAAAATGAGACAGCTGATCACACAGTTAATGCAGCTTTCAAGTTTTTGATGCAATTTTTAGAATAAAGCCTAACAATGTACAGGAGAAATGTGTTTCCTCCCCTGTGAATACAGCCCAACCCGGGTTAAAATCGTCAGATGCTCCCTCCACAGCCAGCTGCAGCAGCTGTAGTGTGGATGTGGTTACACTCCCCTGTTACAACAGACATGTTATACCTGTGTGACAAAAGAGTTTTCTGTGAGACATGTTTCCCTCTATAGACCCCACAGACTGTATATAAAGATGGACAATGCATCTCCACTTCCTCCCACTGTTCAAAAGTGAAGCCAAAGGAAATGTGTTAACGTGGATGAGTTAGAGCTTTTGACCTATACTGCAGCTAGTCAAGAGGGGGAGCTCCAAATGCTTTGACCATAGACTGTAAATAAACATGGACAAAGTCTCAGTGACATCACCCATTGGTTACTGGTCTTAAACCATCTGACACACAGCTACACCGCACCCACACTTTTTATGAATAGCTTTTATCCTTAAAAAAAATCAAAAAAGGATGAGTTATAAAATAAATCCACACCCTGTACAGTACATTGTGTGCCAATCAGACGAAATCCATTTTTATTAACCAGGCTGTAAACATGTTTATTTCAGCTGTAAAAACTGGCATTTTTTAATTTGCTTGCTTTTGGCTTTATGTTTGGGAAGCTTTCATGGCGTCCATCTTTTTTAATTAAAGATTTATTTGCCTTTATATTAGAGATAGGACAGTGAATAGAGTCAGAAACAACATGTGGGTAAGAACTGTGGGTTGGATTCAAAACCCTCTCAAGGACTAAAGCCTCTGTACATGGGGCGTATTCACTAACCGCTAGGTTACTGGCCCCCCGTTGTCCATCTTTTTATACAGTCTATCAAAGCCACCAAGTAAGAGGAGCTGAGTAGACGAAAACTGAAGTTAATGTCTCGTTATTTTAAAGTTTAATTGCTTACTTGTGTGCCCTCTATTCAATCCAATGTGGTGGAAATATGAATCTGAAATGTGTCAGTGGAGCACGTGCAAACCAAGGGGAGAGGGGACTTGATTTCATGTTAATTGATCAGAATTGTGGCACAGTCATACATGTACAGTGTGGTTACCGCATTACACCATGTCATATGATGACTCATGTTTATTTACCAGAGGCCCTGTGTGGACTAACTAGATGTGCTTATATAACAGCTGCTTCCTCTGTAGTTATTCAAGTCAGATCAATTGTGCTTTGTAAAACACACTCATCAATGCTATCTATTGATTATTCAGTAAAGTGGAGGGCACTGTGGCTCAGTTATGTGCCTTTTAATGGGGCAGTCAAGTGTCATCTTCACAGATATTGTATTATACATGAGCTCTGGGCTCTTCTTTGCCCCAAGGGTCTATTGAAAGGGTCATTAAAGGTTCAAAAGAGCCCCTGTATGTGCTGCCCTTGACCCATGAGGTAACAGATCACCATTATTAAAGGGTTAGTATGTAAGAATTATTGCCTTTTTGAATGCTTTAGAGGTATTTCTCAGCTCGTAGCAAAAGTAGGTAACACGTGATTGTATGATTTGCCAACATTTATAGCTGCTGGGTTCCAAAGGGGCGGCTGTGGCTCAGTTGGTAGAGTCGTCGTCTCTCAACCAGAAGGTCGAGGGTTCGATCTCCAGCTCCTGCAGCAACATGTCCGATGTGTCCTTGGGCAAGACACTTAACCCCGAATTGCTCCTGCTGCTTTGTCGGTGGCATATGAATGTGATTAGATACTTCTGATGGCCTCACTACTTAGCAACCTCTGCCATCAGTGTGTGAATGTGTAGGTGTGACATGCGGTGTAAAAGCGCTTTGAGTAGTCAGAAGACTAGAAAAGCTCCAAACAAGCTCAGGTCCATTTATCATTTAACAAAGATGGTAATGTCCTTATGAGTCAAACGGTCAACCACTTTGTCCCCGAATAAAATATTGTAAGCCATTGGATAAATTGGCTTGAAATTTGATACTGACATTCATGGTCTTCTTCATAAGTGCCAATATGAGGATCACAGTTAGGTTTGTTTTGGATTTCTAAACCACTCAACTTTCAATTTGTCCTTATGCTTCATTAGGCTTATTAGTCTCTTTACATATTAAACTTAGAAGCAAACGTGTATCCATGCATGTTAGAGGCACTGAAAATGTATAAACAATGAAAAGTTGTTCCACTGGGCGTCTCTACAGTTCTGGGTTTGCAGTGTTGCTATTTTGCAGTTTTCTGTGTTTGTATTTTTTGACTTTGCAGCATTATGCACTTGGAGCTCATTCGCTGTATTTTGACTCTTTGCAGCATGTTTTTTATTTCCAGTGCCTTTCTGACATTGTTTGCACTCTTGCATGTGTTGTGTCTGTTTTTGAATATGCTACGTCTTTCCTAATGTCAATGGTCTTGGCCTATGCAGGCTGGATTGCCCTTGTTTGCCACCTCACAGCTGTGTGAATTATATGAAGCAAAATTAAGGCTGTAGCTACTTTGAGTGACAGCTGGTGCCTGGCTGTCTTCTAGGACTCACCTCAGCTAACTCAGTGCTCTGAACTTGACCTCTTGGGTTTTGGTCCTCTCATCCAAACATGGTGATTTCTGGCTCCAAACTGCAAAAGTGATGACAGACAAAATGCTGTCCACAAACCAACGGGTGATGTCACAGTGGTTTTGGTTACCTCTCAAATACCGTCTTTGATGTAACCTCAGTCTTGTTCACAACATGGCAACCCCCAAACATTTTCTTTTTCTGACTTATAACTGCATGCTCTCTAAAGACATTGGTAACAATTTACAAAAGTCTTTTTGACAGATGCAGGGGCTGATCCAGACTTGTTGACTGGGGCTTCCCAATGGGCACCAATTTATGCAGGGGTAGCATGAAATATGCGTACACACAACATTAACACGCATACCCGAACATTCAAGTAGATTTTCTGACTCAAAAAAGTAACCCAACAGAGTCCCAACATAAACACCTTCTCAGCTTATTTTTTTTAAGTGTTGGCCCAAAGCAGCAATTTAAAGTAGTCACAAAAGGAAATGTATCATATTGAAATGCATAGAAAGAGAGACTATAGTAACCTGTTGCATCACAGTCCTAACAGATGACACAAGTCCCACCTCTGTCGAGGCAAATAGCCAATCACAGTTTAGGATTTTGGGTTGGCACAAGAGGTGGCTGATCAGATTATCAGGCTATGCCAGGACAACCCTGACCACCCCTGGATAGATGATTTATTAAAGAGTGGTAGTCATACTGATAACTGTTATCCCACTGTTCTTGTCTTAACAGTGTTCATTTTGAGCTCTCCCCCTCACAATAGAGACGACTTCACTGCTCTAAATACTGAGTTATTAGTTTTGTCATGCACCGTTTGCTGGCTCTGTTAGGGCAGTCTGCCCTGTTGTCCCCATCCACATGCTCAATGGGGTGGAATATGTCTGCGTGAAGCCATGAGGCCATCTGGTGACGCGGAACAAGTGGCATTGCCAGAAAAATCAAAAACACGAACTTAATCCGGCCTCACGCGGTCGCCTCACATTCCAGATCATGCATAAAGACACTGGTCTCTATCTGAATCTGTGACATATTTAGGCACAACTCCTCCTTAACAACAACAGAACATAAACCAATTTGTTACCAGAAAGCTGCAGTAGTCACAAATTTGGGTCGTAACTGACAGAAATCGGCCCACGTGAAGCATCATACCGTGCACATGAGCGCGCAGCCAGCCATGCGTAAATGTCCAACTTGACTGGACACAGCGCTAAACAGATTTAAGACCCCCCTCCCTGCTCCCTTTTAATCTTCAGCCAGAGATTATTATGATTATTCGTGGTGATTGATGGATGAAAAAGGAAGTCATTCAGTGCGGGGATGATGGATGACAGAGCAGGAGGATACAAAGAGCTCTGTGCGTCGAGACATCGCCGCTAAGGGATGATGTAGATGGAGATACTCAAGAGAGAGGAGAGGAGGGCGGGGTTTTCCCTCCAAGATGAGGCAAACTAAAAAGCAAACTGGCTTCTCTGAGCCGGCGCATGTACTGTAGAGTCTCCAGACTAACACATAGAGCTGCACAGAGAGGGAGGGAGCAGAGAAGAGGATGGTGATGTGGTGTGAGGAGCGGCTCTTCATCTTATCTCACCTCCCCTGTGAAGCTGCGGACCGTTACATCCTGTTTCTTTAAGCCGCAGCTGCTGTTCGTGTGTTTGTTTTTCTACATTATTTTTATTATCCCCAACTGAGCATCCATCATCTCCATCTGTAGCCATGTCGGACTCTGAGGATATGACGGAGTTCAACAGCATCGTGGAGCGGATTGAGCGAGGCGAGGTGAGTCTCATCCGGATGATTTACGGCTGTTTTCTGACAGCAGCGGTCTGTCTGTCATCATGAGTCGGGCAGCAGCAGCGCCAGGCCGGCCTGCAGGGCTGTCAGGGGACGGAGAGGGGGGCTGGCAAACCCCGACCACTACCTGATCTATTCTTCTATGATTTAATTATCACAGTGCTAACATTTTCCATTCATTAATACCACATCACGCTATATTGCATCATATGAGACCACTGTCTACGCGACTCTTCTCTTTATGGCATGACAAAAGGTATTAATATGGAGTCTTCTGTTCTATTAATTGATTTGCTCATAGACCCACACCTATTCTTCTGTCATCTATTGTACTCTCATTCTCCATCAAGATACCGTACAGGTGTATGTCTCTGCTATTCCAATCAAATTATTACCACACCTACAGAGTTGAATCAATACTAATTTTTTTTTTTTTTTTTTGCATTATTATCTATACAGCCCCGACATTGTGATCATCCCTTATGTATCATAATGTGTTCTATAATTTTAATAGAACCAAATGTATAAAGTTGAAATATATATAAATATATCCTTTATTAATCTGAGAGGAGATATTTGGCCTTACACTGTTATTTAGAGACATCACACATGGGCCCCAAAATTAATAATAATATTCAAGTCTGTCTGTCTGTCTGTCTGTCTGTCTGTCTGTCTGTCTGTCTGTCTGTCTGTCTGTCAGATTATTCTCACATTGTAATGATAACCAATAGACCCTCTTCATGATCCTTTTCTGATCTATTTCTGGAAAATATGTCAGGCCTTTGCTTCTTCTTCACTTATTGCCAACACTCAGCAGTTCAACAGCTTCCATATAATCTTATATTTAAGTCAGCTCTGGTTTGAATTTGTCATGATAGTAAACTTTACACTTTGTATTAAGCAGTGACATACTGCCATAATTCTACTCTGAAAATGTAGGACGATCTGAGTGATTTCTCTTAACAGAGCCTTGAGTAACCTACAGACTAACCCACACACTCTTTATTCAGCTCTATTATATTCTTCATCATTCTGTGTCAGGGCTTCCTGGCTTGAAGGCACAGTCAGGCCTGTATTCTATTCTTAGAGGGGGAAAAAAACGTGAACATAAAGAGTTTAATTAGAGGCTTCAGTTGCTGAGAGTGTTGGGAGTTAGATAGTGCTAAAGGCAGCTCACAGACTCCTGTCAATATGTGGGACACTTGGCAGCAGCTGCGTGCAGAGACAGGGCACCGGGTTACTGAGGTGTGTTTGTGTGTGTGTGTGTGTGTGTGTGTGTGTGTGTGTATGTGTGAGGGGGGTAGTTACCCATTTCACCCATTTCAGACTCACAGAGTGTGTTGAAACACATCTCTCCTGCTCACTCAATCCCTGACATTCATCCATGCATGCATGAGCTAAGAGTGTGTGTGTGTGTGTTTCATGTGTCTTATTGAAATACAAAGCAGACTGTGCACGCAAATTACACAGTGGCCAGCTAGTGTTGCTGAATTCAGTGATATTTTAAATGTTGATGAGGCCTGTCTTGCGTAATCAGGATATCTCGGTACAGTCAGAATGATCAGAGAGAATAAACAACATCAAAATGTCAGCAACTACAAACACAAACATATATAAAAGTTTAAAAAGATTCTTCAGCATGAGAGACTGTGTAGAGATTTTGTGGCCTGAACACAAAACACACGTTGGGCTTTTTTCAGAGTTGAGCCTCCCTAAAAGTGAACATTGCATTTCTTAAAGCTGTGTGAAACAATAAGGATTGATAAAGACCCTCTTTTGTAAATGCAATACAGTTTAGTAATTTAGTAGGCTATCATTTATCCATTATAATGTTTTGTTGCAGCTTGTCCAGAATTCACTGGTAAAATGTAAGGGACCTTTTGCAATGAGAAAATGAAATACACTGTTTACTTTGAAAGTTATACGCAATTTTCTGGAGCCTTTTAGATGTTTTATCCTGCAGACAAGTCATCTCAATCAACCTTTTTAGATGCCCATTGATCCCATAGGTAAAGGCCTCACCCACAGATATTGTAATCAAAACGTATTTTTCCCGATAAAAGCATGCACTATATAGATAGAAGTGTAGACATAGATGAAACCTCTGTAACCTCCAGTGAGTTCTGTGGAGCCGTGAGGACCCTATACAAAGTGCCTGTACTGCTGGCTGCCAGGAAATGCTGTTAGAAAAGTGAATGACTCGACAAAGTCCTTCAGATGGCTGCAGCGCCTTTGATGACTGTGCACTCTTAGATTAAATCAAAGATTTTATAACCACTTTGCTCTGTGATGGTATAGAAGAGTATCAGTGCTATGGTGTATTTTCTATAGACTTCTCCTAACCCCCTCTGTGAGCGCTTACATGGTGCCTTTTGTTGTTTAAATTAAAGACTGTTGGATTGACCTGCTAGGGAGCCCCAATGTACAATAAAACGATCCGTACAAGTATTTCAGCAAGCGATTAGCAGATCATAAATCTTCTGAAACAAAAGGAGGGACACTGACATTAGTAGAGACTGTCAAGTTAACAGAAGTTATAGCCTTTATGGCCTCTTTTATAGAAGCCTACATGAGGGACGAATACATGAACAAACATTGAGTTCAGAAACTCAGAAAACCTTTGTAGCTTATTCTAAACAAATGCAAAGAAAGGCTTTTTAACTTGAGATGTTCAGCAATAATTAAAGGCACAACTAGGCTCTTCAATCACCAAGTCCTTAGCAGACTTAAACCCCTAATGGACTTTAAGTCAACCACAGTGCAGCCCCCTGCACTTCTGTCTGCATCATAAAACACAAACTGCCTACACCATGTGTTTGCAGCTTAAAGCACAATAATGGTCTTTCATGTGCTAACACTACTTTCTGCAGAAACAACAAACTTTTGGCCGCATTCAAACACGTTATGTCCAGTACAATTTTTTAAATAGAATTTTTGTTGTCTTTACCTCACAGTTTATTTAAACTCTATTTCAGTTCACCCAGGCTCCATGTTGTTGATAAGAGGAGCCTATGATTTGGATTCAAGCTATTAGTCTCACTAGTCTAGTCCCACCAGCGGGCGGTTCAGTGATTCATGTTCCTCAGAGGATGAAGCCTTGTAACTTTGATGATGGCCTGAATTTAAATCAAGCAGTAGTTCAAAATGTTCCCTTATTCAATAAAATATCTTAAAATCTACCGGATAAACCAGCATAAATGCTGGGTAGATATACTAGTTTGCACTCAATATAAACTGAAAGAACAAGGGCAACCTCTCAGCATTGTATTTAGTGCTACCAGCAGGACAAAGTTTATTTGTTCAATTACCAAAAATCACCCGCAGAACAAAATATCCTCATTTCCAAAAGCTGTATTTTAGTTTTGTTCTAAAGAGCAAACATGAACATAAGCCTTCTTACAGATGGTGAGTTTGTCTCTGTTATCTCAGTCATTGAGCATTGAAGACGTACATTCAGAAACCTATTAATGTATTTACACAAATTTACAGACACTCCTGACTTAATAAAATGTTGTTGGAAAAGGTTGCTTGTGCTATATTTCCACCTAGCTATTTGAACAAAGTAGTTGTGTGATTTTTTTAGCCTACTTATCTTCGTTCAGCTTCATTGTTGTATTTTGTAGCTAAATTACTTTTTTTTGTCTTCTTGTAAAGTGTTTTAGTTTAATGAGAGCAATTAAAAATGTAATCCTGAGTAGTGTGTGTTTAGGCAACATATAGCCTCCTTTGATTCTGCTCTGAACATGTAGCTCAAATCTCACTACTACGTAAACACAAATATAAACACTGAAATAAATGAATCATAAAAACATAAAAAGTAAATACAAATACTCACAAATACCGGTATATAGCTTATACAATATACATATAACTTTTATAGATAATAATAATATAATATAAACATGAATACATATTTACATAAAATATATAACTATAGGCTAAATATATACATACAACACAAATATAAATACTCATGATAAAGTTGGCTAACATATGGATCACTGAATTTAAAGTAGTGACGTCTCCCAACTTCACGTGCTTCATAAAACCAGATGAGTTGAGGTTGAATTGATGATTCAAATAAAGTTTATGAGGAGCACATAAAGGCAGCAGCAGTTCCTAAGGAGATTAACCCCCTCCTCTCTCTCTCTCTCTCTCTCTCTCTCTCTCTCTCTCTCTCTCTCTCTCTCTCTCTCTCTCTCTCTCTCTCTCTCTCTCCCCGCCCCCTGCCTGTGTGCACTGCAGCAGTGAATTGGCTGCTGATTCACCACGGTGCAGCCTCCCTCAGCAGCGTCACTCTATTTAAATTCATTCAGCCGTCGCTGTCGGCATCTTATGCCTGAGCTGGAGAAGTTTTTTTGTTTGTTTTTAGCTCGAACTACACACACATAGAAAGCACCGGATAAGGTGTATTTTTAATTTAACTCTCACATCGGCTCCAGGCTGATATTTTCTTCCTCACCATGTCTGCAGAAAAGCGGCGTAGCAGCACGACTGCGGTAAGTTTAGAGCAGATTTGTGAAGCCGGGAGGAGGATAACAACGCTTCCCGACTCGTCATTGTCTAACAGCCTGTAGCTTCTCCTCTGTGCATGTGAAGAGACCCGGACATTGTGAAAAGTTAGCCTGTCTACTCTCACCAACAATGTGCCCATTCATTATTCATTTCAGCGTCACATTTCTTAATGAAACATCGCTGTGTCGGCTTTGTTTGTTTCTTGTGTTTAAACTTCCTCCCTCCTTCTGTGTATTGTCTTATTTACACGCGTGGGGGCGTTTTTCTTAAATCAATGTTTGCTCGAGCAGACTTTGTTGACATGTTTTATCACACCGGCTGAAAGAAATGAACCAATCAGTCTCTAAAATTCATTAGAGGACAGTGTCTGCTCTTGAGTTGGTTGTGAAAAGCGTTTTTCCACGTCTGCAGTGTTTAAACGTGAGCTTCTGGATCCATTTGTTTCACTACTGTTTGTCTATATTTAGCCGGGCTTAATCCTGTCTTATGTAATGCATCAGAAACAGAGTAAAGACCCCATCGCTGGCTGTTATTGTGACTTCATCAGTGCCTCGTTGAAGGTGTGCTAACAGGCGACAGAATAAAAACTACACTTGACACTTGTTCAATCCCAAATTAATTCTGGTGCTGCTCGACGTGTCTGCCTGTCTTCAAGTCTTACCTTGTAGCCTATAATGTTTGGTCTCAGTAAATAACACAACAAGGAGCACAGCCTAGCTGCATTGCCTCTACAGCTACCTAACGTTTAAGTCATTTATTGTACAAATTATTGATGCGTACTGCGGCTGCGCAATTGATTGCAATGTCGTCATTATCGAGATATGAACATTTGCAGTAAACACATTGCAAAGGTATGAACACATTGCATTAGATAAGTTAAGGTAAACATCTCTGATGTCAGCAAGAAATGCTTTCTCAATCAGCATGTGTAACTACATTTGACATGTTGGATGGAGGCATGGGTATAATGACCATGCTTTATCATTGTTTTGAAGCTAAGCTAGCTGTCTGCTACCCTCAGATTGTGTTTTTTTATTAAGGAGAAATATATTGCAAACACTGGTATAGTTTCAAACACAAAAGCAGGTAACTGAGTTATGGATAATATGCACTGTTGGATTGTCTATTTATCCCTCTTCCTTAAATCATTATTATAAACAACGTTATTATGGCACATTGCATGTTTTGACTACCTCCTTTGTCTACATTTCATGTTTTGCTCATTTCGTAAATGCATGATACAGGCTCCGTTTTTAACCTCAGGCAAAAAGCAAAATGTTGTTTTCATATCTTAAAGTGTGGACAATAGGCCTACTTCAGCTGCATATTAGTTTTCCTAAGAATAGCTTATTGTTCCAGAAATCAAAGAAGGCTGAATCCTCCAAACACTGAAGGTGTTGTGCCTATTTCAGACTGATCTGTGAAGCTATTTCTGTCTTAGTGTTCAACATTTTTTCTTTGGATGAGTGTTGAAGACAGACAGCAGATGTGGTGTTTCATGCACAAATCCTTAATGTAAAAGTACAGTTGTACATCTATTATCAAGCCTTTATCACCCATCAGGTTCCGATCAAGAACATCGAGAGGGAGCTGATCTGCCCGATCTGTAAGGAGCTCTTCACCCACCCTCTGATCCTGCCCTGCCAGCACAGTGTCTGCCACAAGTGTGTCAGGGAGCTGCTCAACCTGAACCATGAGGACTCTTTTGATGCCGGCTCGGAGTGCTCTCTACCCGGCAGCCCCAGGTCCAGGGTGCCCTCTCCCTCCATGGAGAGGCTAGACAGGCTTGTGAGATCAGGTGGGTCTCGGGGTAAGGAACAGAACTTACTCGGTTTTATCTATATATTGAATACAAATGTAGGCAGAAATGTTTCCAAGGTTAAAAGTGTTTCCCAACAGTGTGTTGAGGCATTATTAGGAGCAGTGTTTCTTCTGTTGGTCAGCGTGATCCAGTGATGTATCATGCGAGCTGATGGAGGCTAATGCTCAAGCGATCAATGCAGGAAAGTATCAAATGCATCTTAGCCTGCTTGCACTTCCAAAGAAGACAAATGAGATCTGTATCTGACAAACCAACTTCTTGTTGCATTATCCTCCTCCCAATTCCCTTAGCTTGAAGTTTTAGTTCTGCTGTCATCATTCTGTCAGCATTCAACAGGTTTTAATGGCTTTACTGTGAGATTAACCTCAACAGAAAAGGATAAAAAGCTTTTTTATGTAGTTACAAAAAAGAAACCAAAGGGCATATTCAATTACCTAAAGAGCAGAGCCCTTGTTAAAATGATTAACCAGACCTTTAGCCAACGCGAATTAAAGATTAAAAGCAAATAAGAATGTGGAAACTATGAAATAATGGGCCAAGCATTGTAGTGCTATATCATGGTTTGAATGTGGTGCAGACACCACCCTTCTCCTGCTCTTGTCCTAGATGAACACAGACCAAACACTAAAATGATTTAATCATTTTACTGCTCAGCCATTACATTGTCAGTCATCACTTCTACCTCTAATCCTGCCTGCTTTTACTTTCCTCTTTAAACAGTCAGCAAAGAAACTTGACAAGCTGTAGTTTTTTTTTCTACCAGGAGAGAAAAGAAATGTTGACAAGCTCTCTCAAGCCCTAATTGTCTTCACTGTCTGTGTCTAAGGGCCCAGGGGCATCAAACATCCCCTTCAATCATTGGGAGCTCATGTTTTCATTTGGGGAAATGTTTCAGGAACTGAGAAGAGAGAAGCTATCATTTTAACTCTTACCTTTAATCAAATATTCAATATGTGTGTTCTGTGCATGAGTGAACAAAGCTTCTTTAAGGTATTTGAAAACTCTCAACCAAGCTGAGCTGGAGACAGGGAAAAAATGTGGCGGAGGAGGGGCTGTCGTTACAGGCAGCTAAGTTAACTTGTCACAACATTTGTTCTTTTCTAACCACATGGCACGGCTGCAGCCAAGCTTGAGCAGGTCAATGTCTAAGCCATGAAACGGCACGGTGGGACACAAGGCTGCCTTTCTGCCCTCTGAGAGCTCTGGGCTGCGGGCCATTTCCAGAAAGACGTTGTCTCATTTGTACTCTTGTCAGCTCTTGTCCACGAAACAAGAGTTGTCTCTGACTTCTTACTGGTTCAAAGACATTTTTATTTGGAAAGTAGAAATAGGAAAATTTGCACTTTTTTGCTGAGTATAAACTTGCTTCACCATGACTGATAGTGACATAACTACAAAACCACCTTAAATTTTGGCACCAGTATCCAGAAAAACATGAAGATAATTTCACGCCAGTTTAATTGTTATACTCTTTTTAACTTTCTGCAAAAGCTCGATAGTAAGACTATTTAAAATTTGGCAGAGAGGGTAAAAAATATTAACTCTTACCCCTGGCATTTATGTATTTCACATAAGAATATAAAGACAATCAAGCACAATGAGAAGATATAAAAACACTTTTGTGGGTGTGGCAACAACATGTGAATGGCTTCTATGGAAACCACACCCAGAGGATATACAAAAGGTAATACATACCGAACACAACAGACAAAATATTTTAGAATTTGCATGTAAAATTGGAGACGTTTGGTACACCAAGATGAACAAAAGGACAAGCAAGAGCTGTTGCCGTACTAAGGAATAACTTGCCGTTTCTTGTGGATTGTTATTGAACATAATACTTCTACTATTGAGGTTTTTACTAGTTTAGAGTTGGTGCTACAGGTCACCACCGAGTCCCAAGTCTGTATTGAACACTTATCCTAAGAAAGTTTGAAGTATTTTAGAAAAGGGAAGACATAAAGTGTACTAAATACAACCAGTTTGCAAACCTAAACCACCAGATATTTCAGTGTGTTAATGGGATTAATACACAAAGGACATTTGAGGAGCTGCTCACAGTTGAGAAAATGCAACTTATTGTGGAGAGTGTTAAAAATAACTCTTCAGAAAGCCAAATAATTCTCTTAGAAGTTTTAATCAGCAGAAGCTTTGAATTTGCAGGTGTGCATCCAGTAGTGGAAATATTGTTCAACTTGTTTGTGTGTTAATTGTTTTTTCTTGTACACTATGTGAATGTTCTACTGCAAAGACTGTTTATGGTATATTTTTGTTTGGATTCAGGACACAGGGGAATTAATGCAAAAAGTTTTAAATCAAAAATGTCTAATGACTGGCCATGCAGTATAAAACTGAGTGGCATGTGTGTTGCCTGGTCTCCATTTAGCCTGACCAACGCTGCGAATCTAAAACAGGAGTAGCTATAAAGATCCCCAGAGTACAGTGAGGTGAACAGCTTTTTTTTGGGAGCTATTCAGCCATTCATGATTCAAAACCAGTGAAACTGGGCTCTTGAACACAGCGTCCCTCATTCAGAGTCCCCCCCCTCCCCTCCTTCAGCCCTGAATAAGTTCATTCTTCACTGGCAGGACTGCATCTGTTTACGCAGGAAATAATCAAATCCAGCTCTTAAATAAGCAAATCTGATGCATTGCTTAAAACCACACAGACAGCTCTGTCGCTTGAATATTGTGACTGTAACCCCACTGTTAGTATTTTATATCTTTAATACATTTTCACTGTATTTAAGCTGTGCTTTTGTCAAGAATCTGGTTTTGTAAAACGTGAAATTCCTCTGAGGAGTATTCAGTGAGTCTGCTTCTGAGTTAAGTACATTTAAAAAGCAGATTTAGAAAAAACAAGTTGTCCTGATGTTTAGAATATTTAAGAAATCTTAGTGGATGCCATGATTAAATTAACTCTGGCACACAGAGTTACTGAGTAATACCGCTGACCGGGTCCAACACTGGGACATCAGATCATTGGTAGCCATGGTGACGCAACCTGCCTGTAAGGAATGAATGAGGGATTAGTTGAAGGGAGAGAAAGAAAAGACTTAAGGCTATATTTATCATTGTGCAGCTTGGGCAAGCCTTTCTTTGCTTGGACAGAGGAAGGCGGTTTACTAAAACTTCATCAGCATTGTTTCTCAACCTCATCATACTTTTTAAGTTACTGGGGCTCAATTTGAGCATTTTATGTTTCACGGCTAACTCTTGAAAAGTGCACTTAAAGTTGATGTTAGTGCTCCAAAAACGGATGTTTGACTGAATGATGAATATATTATATATTTTCCAACATTTCAAACAAAATTGATACTGCTTTTGTGTCTGTATGCTAAATATGTAGCTACACCCAGGACAAGGTTATCTTAGCTTAGAATAAAGAATAATTCCCTCTGTTGCTCTCCCTACTTTTGTTTTGGTAAAACAGTAAACTTGAAAATTCATGGATAACAATAATGATGATATTTTAGCATTAAAAATATAATTTCGGTTAAAGAGCTTCTACATACTGACGTATTAACCATTACAGAAACATAGAAAATGATTTTGGTAATTGTTAATCTGTTAATTTAGGGCAGCTGTGGCATAAGTGGTGGTCTAATAAGTTTGTTTACTCGCTGTATATTTTGAGACTGACTGACAGAGCTAGCATTAGCTTAAAAAAGCTGGCTCACTATAGCTGATGATATGAGCCAATTATACTAATCTTTTCAGCTGGCAAAAGTCTGCATTTAAAAACAAGTAGCCTCTTTTTCTCTACCTCTCTTTTTAAATGTTCCAAAATAAATGGTTTATTCTGTACAAAAATCCACAATGCTAATCAAGCTAAGCTTCACCTCCTCGATCTAGCTTTATATTTGCCACAAAGATATTAATGGCAGCTGTGTTAGTTGGTTAGAAATATCTCTCCAGCTGCCTTTTTAATGTTTCAAGATGAATCATTTAATCGGAGGATGTTTTCATAAATGGTCATAGCCAAGCTAGCTGTTACTCTCCCGCCTTAAAGCTGACTGAGCTACGCTAGCTGAGCTAAGCTAGCTGTCTCCTTGGTATAGCTTCATTTTTGGGATGCAGATTTTTCTTGTCCTAAGTCTCAGCAAGAGCATAAATAAACGTAGCCTCTGTACACATCATGCAGAAGATAAATGGCACATAGGCTAATCCTGAAGTTGCATACATTTTGAAGAATTATATTTTTAAAAGTGCATTAATCAAGAGTTAATTGTACTCTTATAACTGTTGACATCTTTTGTATATTTTGAACTTGCCGTATTTCACTCTGAACTGCATAACCAGATTTTCTTTCAAATCCAAGTTTTCCTTCACTTTTTTTTATGTTGGCTTCTTTTCTCCAAACGTCATGATGCCTTTTTAAAAAAAAAAAAAAAATGATAACCTCACTTCACGTTATTGTTTCATTTTCCTGTTGGTCTCACTTCACTTCTCTGTTCCATGCTTGCAGCCACAGTGCGAAGGTCGTGTGGAAGTCGAGGTAGACGCGGGCTCCGTGTATTGAGTAGCTGTAGTAGTGAGTACAGTGTTACTAGAACCCCGTAAAACCCTAGTTTGGTTCTACCTTTCTATACCTGATGTACTTTAGCCCTGTCAACATAACCATACTGACACACAACACTGGTTAGGTTCAAAAAAGATATTTCATGAGAGTTCAGTTGCTGCATTTAGTGTTTTAGAGCACATTATTAGTTCCTTAGAAACTAAACAATATGTAGGAGTTTAAAAAATCAAAAGCATTCGCCCCTTTTAAAATGGCCACTGAGCCTAAAAATAATCTGATGTCTTAATCTAGACCAACAAGGAATTTAAAGATGATGCAAAATGCTGAAGGTCATGCCAGTCTTTGCCCGTGGTATTTAATTTTGTAAGTAGGTTAGGAGAATTAGAGAGAGAGCAAAGGCCAAAAGGGAAAACCTTTAAGCAATGTTGAGTCAGCATACAAGGAGGCTGATTAAAAGAGGCGTGCCATGGAGTCAAATGGGTGGAGATGAGAATCATAGGGAGGTAGAGTCCGTGACAGAGATGTTTTTAGTGCTTGAACTGAGCCAACGAAAAAAGTATTGATGTTTTCTAGGAGTTTAGGTTGGACAAGAATGTATGTGTTTGTGTACACTAGCAAAGCTTTACATTCATTTCATGAAACGTGGTGGCAGGTAAAGCCGCTTTAATGAGCTGTAGAACTGTATGTCTCTGTTCTTACAGAGGAAAACACACACATACTGCACATAGACCTAGGAACAACATAAAATATGTTTGGGCTTGCTGAGATTCTTAACAGGCTTTAAATGACTGATAACTGTGTGCCTGTAGGCTGTGCTGATTAGGCTTCACTCGACAATCATTACTGTTTAAGAAACTGTTTATAAGAGCACAGACCTGTTTCAGTTTAGCTTTAATCATTTTTGGCATGATGAATTGAGAAGTGTCAGATTGCCGGCCAAGTTAAACAAAACTGAATGCTGGTTTTGTTGGCAAATCAATGCAGTCATTCAACATGCTCAGTGACTGTTCCTAAGAAAGCATTTTTTCCTCCTCAAGAAATATCTGGTCTTCACCAAGCCCCTCTAAGAATAGATACAAAAATAGTAGCCAGCTGGATAAAAATGGTGTCATCAGGTTCAATAGAATCTTATTTTAAAAGAAAAGCAGCATTTAAATTCCTTTAAAAGTGCAGATCTGATCGGTGTAACCGTATGTTTTTGTCTCTGTAATGTCTGCCAGAAATATATAAATATTGAAACTGCAGCATCGAACTCTGTGTGTAGAATAGTGCAGGGAGGAAATAAAGCCAAGCCCCTTTTGCTCTATAATGACTCGTCAGTTTCTCCACACTGCAGCCTCCCTCTGCAGATCCACAAATCAACACACCCCTTTACTGCAGGCTTCTCCTGTCTGCGTCTAGCTGGCAAACCCATTCTGTCTTGACCAGAAGACCCCAGTTTTTGCGCAGTGTCACAACATGACACACGTACATTGACTCACTGTGTTTTCAGGGTTAGAAGACTTCTGCATCAGTCATTAGTTCAGATAAAAAGACTTTCTGACAGATTTGTCCTTTCATCCAAAGACATACCTCGTATTAACGAGACCAAGTCACCTTCATCTCCATCATCAGATTAAGTTGGTCATCATATTGTCACACCACATAAATGTTATAAAGTCAATTTTGTCACATGAACCCAGGTAGGTAGGGAAATCAAAGTGTGGCAAACTGATCTCAGAACAGTTTGTGTTCTTTATAGACAGATTTAGCCTTTAGGTGTTAAACTGTCCCTGCACTGTCACAGTCCTCACTTTTGCTCTCATCTCTCACAAGTTTGCACACGGCTAGCTACACATAACACATAGTTTATCTGTTTGCTGTTCCACTGCTGCTTTTCCCTCAGCTGAACCTTTTCTTTTGTGAAAGTGTTGTTTTTGAATAGCTTTCCTGTGTTTTCGCTTACCTGAGGAGTGTTTGATTTAATTTCCAGGTCCTCGGAAACGAAGTGGAAATTCTGGCTTTCAAACTGAGATAAATCCAGCACTCCTCGCTTCCCCTGTCCCCCAAAAACGTGAAGCAATATATTTTTTTTTTGGGTCATTTACTTTGCCTTGTATTGACCTCAGTTTGCTGGCTTTATTTGAGTGTGTGTAGCATCAGTGTTTGGCTTGCGTCTGTGATGTGACCTTGTGTGAGCACCTCATGTTACTGTGTTGCTGCTTTGTTCCGATGCTGCTGCATCAGTAACAAGCACAACAATGCGAGAAACTCTTAAAGGCAGTGCTGCTTTAAGAGGAGTATGTTGATTTGAAAATGAGTGTTGATGCATTGAACTGGACATTTAATATTAGGTTTAATTGCAGGGTGTTTTGAGTTTTAACTCGATGTTCTTCAGTTGCATTGCATGTTTTTCCAAATGCTCTGGTAAGTCATATTTTTATTTTCTTAATCACTCATTACAGGAAAATAGAATTTTCTTTTCTTTTGTCCAGATCAGTGTGAGCACTCTAATAGTAATTCCCCCCCATTCGTAAATGACTGACTTGCAGTATTAAATTCATTTCTAATGCATACATTGTATTTATTCTCTATAAGCTCCAAGGATTCCTTCCTCCCCTGACTATCCTGCATCTCATCTGAATCTACCCCAGTAGGCTTGTAAAGTCTCTCTTCTTGGACTTATTTCCCTGTATGACAACTGCTCAATGAACTGCCTGTTCTACTGTTGTGCTCCATACATCCATGTCTTCATGGAGTATTGGTCATTGTGGAAATAAAGCACAAAGGGAGACATACTGAGGCCCTATTTGTTACAGCTTGATATTTCCATGTGTGTTATCAAAGGCATTTTTGCCTTAAGATCATACTTGGCAAGTCACGCTGATGATGTAATGCTTCTTTTGTGAATCTCAGCCCAGAATCTGTTCAACACAAATGGGGGTTCACATTTTCAAAGCCCCTTTTAGACTATTGGAAACTATCCCTTCACTGTAGTTTTGTAGTCAAAGGACATTGTTGTTCACATGTCAAAATAGGGCCTCAGACAAGACTGGAAACTGGGTGACCTAAAGGTTGGAGTCTCCATTACCCCTGATCTTTTCTCACTTGCCCTCCGCCGCTCTCTTCCAGGCTCCATTTCGTCCCCGGGGTGGCGCAGAGGCTCTGTGACTCCCCGGATCACCACCATCCCATGCCCGGGCTGTCAGCACGACATCGACCTTGGTGAGCGCGGCATCAGCATGCTGTTTCGTAACTTCACCCTGGAGAGCATCGTCGAGCGCTACCGCCAGGCGGCCCGAGCAGCCATCGCAATCATGTGTAACATCTGTAAGCCTCCACAGCAGCAGGAGGCCACAAAGAGCTGCATGGACTGTAAGGCCAGCTACTGTAACGAGTGCTTCAAGCTGCACCACCCATGGGGAACACCAAAAGCTCAGCACGAGTATGTCGGTCCCACCACCAACTTTAGGCCCAAGGCAAGTATCATTACCTGAAGAAAGGTTTAACTTTGCCCCGTATCTGTTTATTTGTTTTTTCCCTAAAGACATCCAAACAACACTTACATTGAGTTGGACTTTGAACCCCAAGAGATAAGTTGTCACATGAGTCAAAAATAAACATGAGCTTTCATAGATTTTGAATTGCTCTAGTCTTTAAAGGATTTAATTAAAGGAATGTTTAAGGCATCAGATGTTTGTATTATAGAAATGTAAATCAGTGGTGGTTCTGATGAAACATTGCTGCTCAGGAAGTGTTAAAAGCTTTATTCTTACAATAGGAATACTTGCACAAATATTCACCCTTTTACACGATCTAGTCGTAATATATGGAGAGTTTAAACCATCTTTTTTGGCACTTTTCTCTTAATGTTTTTCTGTGAAGGTCTAAGTCAGTTTCATTTTTTATGTGGAAAATACCTTTGTCTATTAAATGAACACATGCTGTTTGAAACTTCGAATGCGGATCCTGGAACTAAAAAAGTGCTGAATTTAAATTCTGTTTTTAGACTCTCCAGGAAATGATTCACAGAGCTGTCTAGATGGGGTTTTTTTAAAGTTTGGGTCAACTTCCTGTTTCACTTGATGTCCGCTTTTGATCACAGAAGTTATAGTTGCATTATAAAACAGTAAGATGTGTTTATTTTGTCTCTGGATTAATTTACTGTTCTGTCAAATATTTCAGGTACTCATGTGCCCAGAGCACGAGATGGAGAAGGTGAACATGTACTGTGAGGTCTGCAAACGACCAGTATGTCACTTGTGCAAGCTGGGAGGATCCCACGCCAACCACAAAGTCACATCCATGAGCAGTGCCTACAAGATCCTGAAGGTACCACATTCACACACTATAAAACGTTGAAGATAGCTTGGCTGCTTGTATGTGCATGTTGGTGGCTCTATTAAGAGCAAAACAACACTGACTTATGATGACAGAGATTAGAATGAGCTTGAACACAACGCTACTGTTGAACGGGGCTTGAAAAAAAAAGAGTGAATGCCAAAAAGCCATCATCACTCCAGATATTTTTTATTAAATTTAAAATAAAATGCAAGAATGGCAAGCATAACCTGCGCTCAGCTCGATGCGGTGCAGATACACTCTCACGCCTTACAACACATAGACATGAATGGGTTTTAGAGCGGTGTGCAGCACCCACAGCATCCTATCAGAAAGGCCCTTAAACAAAGGAACCCTGCGTCCCATGTTTAAGACATGCATACATTTGCATAATGGGCGTGGTTGCTTTGACTGACAGGTAGGTGAGTTGTCTCTTTGTCAGGAGGCTTAATGCCTGCATCAGCTCCACCTCTCGGCCTTTTTTATTAGACTGAGTTTAAAGTTAGAGTCAACATTTTCAAATTGGCAACCACCATCTCTTGACTTCAAAACGCCTCTTCAGAAACCAGTGGGTGATGTCACTGAGACTACGTCCATGTTTTATATCGTCTATGGAATCACTCCTTAAAACAAACAGTTATGTAAGCTACAGATATTGAGTCTCTGTTTTGCCTGATAATAAAACCTTTAAAAGGCTAGTTTGATTAAACCGGGTTCAATCCTTTTGATAACTTATAACTTCAGTGGGATAAGAGTTGGGTCTTAGTTTTTTGTTGTTGTGCAGTACCTCCCGTTGATTGGTCCCTGAATCTCTCATCTCCTGCTGTAATATTAATGCCTTTACCTGTGCTGGCCTGCATTAGACTGCAGATATCAATCCCTTTTGTTTGGAAACTGAAACCCTCCCTGGCTAACAGGCTTAAGGCTAATTAGTTCTGCTTGTAGTCATCAGATTTTATGCCACTCAGTAGACGCATTTCTATCGGTTTGATTGTTTGGTTTCTCTGCTGTGGAGAAATATCTTCAGATCGGTTTAAGGACTGTTTGTTTCTTTGCAGAGGGACACAAAAGCATTTCCAATCTTTCACAGTACAGATGAAATGAAACACATAGAAAAGTATATTGATCTTGTTGGCATGGGAACCACAGTTAAGTGGATTTGATGCTTGCAGCTTTTAGCAAGTCATGGTCGAATCTGAGAAATTCAATCTGCTCGTTTGTGTTGACAAAAACACTGCGCTGCTCTTCAATATTTAATGAGACAATTTGTTCCACGTGATTTTGTGTGCATTGTATCTTCACATTGTTGAAGATGTATCAGATGTCCTGAACAGTCCCCGAACCCTTTGTCAGTCAGGAGGTGAGTTAGGTTTCAGTTGCTTTGGACATAAATGCTCGATCATATCACTGTACTGTAGTGAATGTTGTTTTGACATGCTGCACCCAGTGAAAAAAACCATGGCACCTCATTTAGGGTCATACACTTGGATTAGGATCTTCCAGAATATCAGTCAGTATATCTTGCACAGCATGTAGACACAACACAGCAGCAGAGATCTTGAGTTATACAGGGAAATCTTTTCAAGCAAAGTCAAAAACGGCTTCCTCAACTTTAGGAAATCTCTGTTTTCCAGCTGCTTAAGTGAATCTGTTTTCGTCTTAGTAACAGAAAGCATTTTGTTGAGCCATCTCCGGAAACATGTAGGCACACGAGACTTCCAGTCAAGTAATACTAAGTACTAACATGTACTTTTATAAGCTGCTACCATCCCTGCATTGACAGTTGTTTTGTGTGAGGGAAGGGGCCTTGTCCTGTCAGAGCAGACAAATGTTGCCATTTTTGTGAACTATGTACCAGCTGAATTCAAAATGTGAGCACCAAATCCCACTATATTCCTTGAAAAAGCGCACGTTTTAATCTTTTTTTTTTTTTTTTCTTTTCTAGTGTTAAGCTGGTTTCACATGATAAAACATGCGCCCACCAGGAGGTAGAGCACAGAGCAAAATGACACATACAAAGGCCAAGGAAAAAATCCTGTTCTTCAAATTGCAGTCACAGCTGTATTATTCACATATTTTATGTTTTGTGAAGCACAGAGTGTAAGTTCATAAATCTCCCCTGCTTGTTTGTGTTACTCATGGCTGCCTGAGTCATGGCTCTGCACTTTCAGAGGTCAGTGGCAAGCAATGTCAAAGTTGAATGATTGATCTTCCAGGGCAGTGCCAGGTGGAAATGTGAGTGGTCCAATAACAACAACTTTCTGCAGTTTATGCCAAAGAAGTTCTGAGCAAAGACTTGTGATGAAATTGCCAAAAATGTAAGTTGCTTAAAACACTTTTAAAGACAGATTTTCCAGTTTAGCCCAGTGGTGACTTGAGGTATATCGGTGATAAACTCCACTGAGGCCACAGAAAAAACATTTTCCCTTATGACCAGCATAACAAAAGATGAGTGGCAGAACAGTATCAGGTCTTAATGAAAACATCTAAAGTGAGATATATGTATAAAACATGGACGTAGTCTCAACGCATTGGTTTCTTAAGAGGTGTTTTGAAGCCCAACGAGGGCCGTTGCCATATTGGAAAATGCTGACTCTACCTTACTTTCGGTCAATCTACAGACGAAGAGAGCAAAGAGGTGGAGCTGAGGCTTGCCTTCAGACTCCTGCCCAAAAAACCCAAAATGCATGCACCTGTCGGTTCACTCAGCCACACCCCTAATTATGCAAATTTTTGCCATAATAATTTATATTAAAGCGTCAATATAACTAAAACAGACGAGTTGTGGAAAGAACTTGTTTGTTTCTGCTATAAAAAAAATGGGCTATTTAGTAAGGGACCTGGTTGGGATTCCTTAGTTTTACAGCCAGCCTCAAGTTGACACATGGGGAACTGCAGTTTTTTGCACTTCCTCATCGGCTTCATTATTCAACAGCGGAGGTTGTCACATGGCACAAGCACTGTGTCCAGGTCTTTATAATAAATCCAATCATGCAAAACACCAAGTTCAGCACTTCTGCCTTGATGTGTTGTTGTACTCTTCTTAGAGGAAAGTGAATCCCTCAGCGCAGAGCAGTTTTCTGTTTCATGTTTACTTGTTTTTAACAGTCATTTTATTTGCCATCCAAGTTATGTGTCCTGATCCAGTGTTTCAAAAATGTATGAAACTGTCTGTAATGGCTGCTGGTCTTTTCTCTCATCAGGAGAAGCTGGCCAAGAGTATCCATTACCTGATCAGCAAAGAAGACCAGGTCAGGACTCAGATTACTGAGCTTGATCTACTCATCAATCAGACCGAGGTGAGAGAGAGCTGACTCATCCTGCAGCGACTTCAGAATCTTTTTTTCCCACTCCACTCTTAATGTTTACAGCATGCTCTGCACACTTTCCCTTTAATTAAAACCTTAAATGTTTCATATTTGGCCTTTTTAATGTTAATTTTCTGTTAATTTACGAAAAGGTTTACTATTGCATTTTGTAAGCCGTAAATTTATGTTTATTTTCTATTACATTTACTGATTGTAGACATAATACTCCGTCTTTAACCTCCTGCTCCTCACTAAAAATTAATCCTATCGTTTGTATAAAAAACTTAGAGTCCTATAATTGATCTGTCTTGATAAATGACAACCCAGAATAAATCTGAATTGAGCTTTATGCCAACATGGTAAACCAAACCTCTGATAGGGCTTGCATTGAAAGTGATATGTGAAAGTGAGAAGGCAGAATACCTCTACAAACATATTTCCTTTAGAAGACAAATGCGTATACAGTTAGCACAGAACCAGTCTGTGAAGTAGAGAAACAATTACACATTGTCTGTGTGCGAATAAGGAAGGTCTCTGAGCAAACAGTATGCAAACCACACAAACAAGGAAACACAGGATTTGCGTGGAGGTTTCCCTCATGCATACGTCCATGAGTTTCAGCCTCTGAGTTTGTTCCTCTTTTACTGTCACATTATTCCGCCCAGACTTTTGGTCCTCTGTGAAAGGAGTGTGTGTGACTGATGAGTTTGTGGTGCTTTCTGGTTTAAAACACTTTTCTTGGGTCCATTTATCTTTCTCTTCATATTCTAAAGTTGTGTGATGGAAACTGTTAAGCTCCTCCTTTGATTATTACTTAAAAAAAATTCAGTGACCGTTTGTATCCGTTAAACAAAAGTTTTTCCACAACAGATGATGACCTGATGATGTGCTGTGGTTGATTTTGTTCAAACTGAAATCATGATGTTATAATCTTTTTGTATGTGAAGGAAAATGGCCAACTAGCAGAGCGACAAGCCAATGAACACTTTGAGCGACTGTTTGAGACCCTGCAGGAGAGGAAATCGGAGATGTTGCGTTCCATCGAACAGTCCCGAAACAGACGCCTTGAACAACTCAAGACTCAGGTATGAGTCCCATTCCTGTTCAGTGACCATTACAGACATGCATGCGTCATAAACTCATCATATTCTTACCTGTAGAAAAATATCGTGCCTCATTCTTGAATAATATCATTAGTCTGGATAGTATTTGGAAGAGGGTATGTCCATTTAAAACCAGCCACCTGTTTAAATGATCGGAATAACAAAATGCTGAAAAATCATCCCTTTATGAAATGATGTCACAGGTGGAGGAGTACCAGGGCATGCTGGAGAACAGCGGTCTAGTGGGCTACGCTCAGGAGGTGCTGAAAGAGACGGATCAGTCCTGCTTTGTGCAGACCGCAAAGCAGCTACACACCAGGTAAAACTGGCGTTACGCATTACCATTTCACTTTATTAAACAACAACACTTTTGTGCTGATGAATGAGTTGTTCAGAAGATGTTTTACAGAACATGTTAAGATATTTTTGCAGTATGGTTACAACAGTGCAAGGCTGTTACAGGTATTTATTTTTCATCTTACTCTACTGATTGTATATGAAGATGGAGAATGTGTCTCCCCCTCCTCCCATTGTACAAAAGTGAAGCCAAAATACTTGATTTTCCAAATCAAGCAAAGCATGAGATAGTTTTTCAGGCCTTTTGACCTTTATTGGATAGAACAGATATAAAGAGACTAGAAACATGGGGAGAGAGATTGGGGGATGACATGCACCAAGGTATGTCAGGATCAGGAGTCAGACTTGCGACCAATCTGATGAGGACTGTAGCCTTAGTACATGAGGGGGTCTGCTCTCCAAACTGACTTAAACCAGGGCCCACGCCAAAGCTTAAAACATCAATTCAGTTGGTAAGTCACTACAGTACTTCTCAGTGGTAATTTGAAATGCAGTAATTTATAAGAATTGCCAAACAGCACACTTAAGCTTCTCTCTGATGTTCAAGTTGCCCTTCGTCATAAGTTTAAACCTGAAAGCCTGAAAGGAATCATTATTCACACATTTCACCACTAAATCTTGACCGTGAACTGCAGTAAACTTCCAAATGAATAAACAAGCAGCTTGTTAATGGTCACTAGATCTACTGTTTTCATATAAAAAGAAGCAGAAGCTGATTGTTTAACAACACAGATTGAAGTCTGCTCTGACTCATTTTGTGTTGCCTACGCAAAGGGAAAAGTCAGTGATGTCATCTCGTTTCCCAGTGGATTTCATAAGCGGGATCTGGTCTGTTTTATTTTTGTGTTGAGAGCATCAATCTGATTATGTGTTTGGGTGACTGGAGTGTGTCAGGAACCCATAAAGCCACGTGCAGGGATGACTTATCTCAAGAGCGATTAAGGGAAGTGTTCAGTAAACTCTGTGGAGCATCTTAAAGTGTCTTCTGCTCTAAGCTTTTATAATTGATCTTCATTAAAAGCTTTGGATTATCACTAAACCTTTCACTCTCAGAAGCATGATACTTTGGCCTGTACAGTCTGTCGACCCAAACATGATTTTTATCTCCTCTTTCAATAGTGAAGGTTAATTCATCAGGGTCCAGGGCTGGTCAAAATGTTAATGTAGTTGAACTTACCTGATATAATAAAGGGAAAAAAGCCACCGACAATACTTTTATTTGGTGAACTTATAACATGATACAATCTTCAGCAACAAATCATTTCTCTGTCTGCCTGGTATGTTTTCAGGATCCAGAGGGCCACAGAGTCTCTGAGGACTTTCCACCCTTCAGCTGATCCATGCTTTGATGAGTTTGTGCTCGACACATCCAGAGAAGAAAATCTGCTCAAAGAGATGTGCTTTGGTGGAGGTACGACCTGTTTCATATAATGAATCCAGATCAATACATTAGTTTATGTGACAGTGTTGAAGAAAAAAAAAAACTTAAGACATTTTTTTTCTTACTCTAGAAATGAGAATCAACAGTCGTGAAACATTTTCACAAGTGTGAAGTTGTTTTTGGAAAACTGTTTTAAATAGGGCTGGGGTATCACCACTTATAACTTACCCTGAATCAATTCGATTCTGATTTACAAGGTCCCAATTCAATTCAATTCCCGATTCGATTTGATACCTGAGAAGCCAGGGCAGCCTGAAACAGACGCAACAGCCTGCTCACTGCACAGAAATACGAAAGAAGAATTGATTTGAATGGATAGGGGGGAAATGGAAATATTGCTTATTAAAAGATCGATCTGTGGATTTTATGAATTGATGTCAGATCATTCAAATAAAAATTAAAGGTACAGTATGTAGAATTGCATGCTATTGTTTACATTAAAATATCTAACTTAAATTAAAAATTGACCCATGTTATATAGAAGAGAGAATCACTTCCATGATACCCCCGAGCCTCAACGTCATCTTTTGTTATTGTTTTGATTGAGAGCCCCCTAGTGGCGGATTTTACATACTGTACGTTTAAATCAGAAAATGTATTTTTTTTTAAACACATCCCTATTTTCAAAGGGTGTTTAGTTGTCATACATCCTTTAACTGTGGTGTTGTCTCATCAATACTATAAGGTTACAGTTACTGCTCGAACACAAGCGGCTGTAAAAAGTGACCATTAGCTCCTACATCAAAAAATGATGCAGTTTTTAAATATCATGTTCTATATGTTGCTACACAATTATTTAGGGTTGTTTGGTCAGCAATCGAAGCAATTCAAGATTATTTGTTTAAGCCTTTTATTTCAACAAGTTTGCTTTGTTAGCTGTTTAAGCTTTTTAGCTTACAAAACTTTAGGCTAATCATTTCTGTTATTTCTTTTGGTTTACTATTTTACCTGTTTGTTACATCTTTGTTTAAAGTTATGCTAAAATAATAAAAATAGTTAGCCAACTATTTCATCCATTTCTTTAAGCTATTGAAATAATTTGCTGAACCAGTTCATCCTTTTTAGCCAATATTTAAGCTAATGATTTCAGCTACTTCTCTAGGCTAACTATTTCATCTGTCAACTCTTAGCTTGAAACACTAGCGTAAAGGCTAAAATAGTTTGCTAACCATATTTATGTCTTTTGCTACTGTATCATGTTTGCCGAACGTTTTCATCCTTTTCATTACAGCTAATATTTAAGCGAACAGGTTCAGCAATTTAGCCAATATTTGAGCTTATTACGCTCAGCTAATCGTTTAAACTGTTAAGTCATTCGTCTACTTTAGCTTATCAGTTGAACCGTTAATCATTACTTTTGGCAAATAATTTTAAAGTTTACGTCATATTTTTAGGTAACTATTTCAGCTGCTTATCAAATACCTTTGCACCTGATTATGTCAGTCCTTTTTAACGGGTGGCGAAGTGAGCACTTGATAAACAGAATATGTTGGAGATGATTCCATTAAAATTGATTTTTGATTTTTTTTCATTTTTTATAATTAGTTGAGCTACTGCACAATCTTTTTTTTTTTTTTTTTTACTCTGACAACTCCAGAAAGTTTGGGAATCATTGCTCTAGATAACAGAAAAGCATGCTTCATGACAACTTAGTAAAAATAACACCCAACATATATAAGCTTATTGAAACACAGTCTATTATGGTTTAGAATAAGCAGTTTGTTCTCACCTGTCCATCACATGCACAGCCGTGTGAACTGTGCTGTGCTAAGAGGTCAGAGGTCATCTGTCGGACACCAAGCTGGATAAACAATCCTGGAAATGCCCAAAGGGGGTTTGGCTGCTTTGCTAAGTTTTTTTTCTGGTCAGCTGAATTGCAAAGGCTTGTTAGGGAATTTATTTTTCTCAAGGGTTATTACTTAGAAAATCGGATCTCTCATTAAAGCAAATGATAAATGTTTCCAAGAGCAAAGATCAAAACTGTGTAGATTACTAAGCATTAGCAAAGATGTTTTAGTACAGAAGTTTAATGAAAAACTCAAGACCAGAAGCTGAGTAAGAGCCTTACAAAGTGGCACTCTTCATGCATCATGGAGCAGCTGGACCGTTGTGTTTCATCATCAGATTAAGCTGTTGTGCCAAATGGCTGAAATAATATGTAGCTGGAAATGTGTGCATGCATGCTGCTATTATGTAATGAACCTTATTGCATCAACTGAAGCAGAGTGTGGTGATTATTTTGGTTGCACCTTGCTCTTATTCCTGGTGTGACTGCGTGATGATAGGACTGGAAACAAGACAGACTGAATACGTCAGAGTGATGGTTTGTCACATTTGGCCTCGGCTGGCTGAGGCTTGTTTAAGAGCCGTAAGTGAGGCTCGAGTCTAACCTGTCAACATTATGTGTGTCAGTGAGTCATTGTCGCAGATAGTGACACTTAGTCGTGACTGTTCTTTCAGTTACGGCATGCAAGACGCAGCTGATGATGCCTGAGGTTTCGGGCATCCTAGGAAAAGAAAAAAGCTGTGTATATGAGGAGCTGTTTAGTATTAGCACAGTGTGAGGTGTTAGTTTTTGAGTGCACTGTGCTATTAATGTTCCAAAAACATGTCTGTCAAGCTGGTGCAGCTAAACAACTGACAGTTGTCTGAGCGACTGTTGATGACAAACAAAGCTGTGTTCAACAGGAGGTTCTGGCTTCAGGCTTTTGTTGTAAGACTGGATAGCAGCCTTGTTAGTTTGTTAAAAATCAGTGATGTGAGATTTATCTCAGGCTACAGCTGGCTGCATCCAGATTTATGCTCTCCTCACCCTATGACTCATTAACTGTAGAAACAGTTGGATAACCATAAAGATAATTAGAGTTGAGCTGATGACTTGATTAAGGAAATATGTTACGAACTTGTTTATTCAAGAGCACTGGATGTTTACCGAGAAATAAAACGCACGATTTACGCTGCAAGCACATACTTGAGTAATTTGTTTGCAAAGTCATGTTTTACAGAAGGAAATCTGTATGTTTGAACATCTTGAGAAGTCACTGTATATCACATAAATTAGAGTTATTAAAATATAGCAAGTGAAACATAAACTGTGCAAGGACAGCCACGTTATTCTTTTTAAAAACACTGTGATTAATTGTTAACCAAACACTATTTTTTACAGGTTATTGCTTTTGTAAATGCCTATCTTTGGTCATCTTCAAAATTAAGTGTCCTAAAAATATCAGGCTGAGAACACGACTCTCTTAACGTCCTCTTAAAGATATTACAGCACAGGCTAAGTAGCTTTTGGGCAGATTTGAAGTCGACCGGTCTTCTCACATTTTTTGTAAGAGGACTATATGAGGGAGCAGTGAAATTGAAATAGACACAAGACAAAGCAGTTCCCTGCAGAGCAGCTTGGCATCGCTACTGTCTGTCTGGCTGCAGCCTTTACTGTACGTGATCAATAGTGCTTTTTTTCAGAGTCGCTGAACTCTGGTGACTGCTGCCTGCTGGGATGGATGGCGCCGTGCCTGGTTTGGTTTTTGCCTGTTGGTCCATCTGTTGGAAGCAGGTGAAAACAAAATCCTATTGGTTAGTGTAGGGGCTTGATAGTTTCTCATAAACAATGCCTTCATCTGATTTACACCGGAGTGCCACTCAATCCAACATGAGGAAGAGATGGGGGTTGTTAAAGAGGAAACAATGACCTGTTAGCTGTTTTTGGAATGACAGCTTATTCACAAGGATCACTTTGCAATCTGGTAAATAGACAGAAAACAAAGATTTTCAATTCATTCTCCTGTTAAGTGACATCCAAGTAAAATTCAAGCATACAAATGGCAGAAAGACGGGTTGTGTGTTTTGTTCTGCACGAGTTAATCAAATAAAACACATACCATACTCATTATTAAGTATTTGGTCATAAAGTGTGTAACCAAATTTGGCAATGTTATTAAATATGAATGTGCATGGGGCAAAAAAGAGGACAAGACCTCGTGAAGGAGCTCATGTGCCTGGCAAAAAACAACAACTTTGGAGACTGAGGATTAGCCAAGTGACTTTGGAGGCTCAGAAAGCTCTGCAACTGTGGCGACACCGGTCAGCCAGAGGGAAATCTGTCTTTAGGGGAAAGGCAAACCCAGTTATAGGAACTGGGATTGCCAAAAGTTGGAGGGAGAAAAAAAGGAAGGTCAGAGAACGAGACGAGAAAATTAAATTAAGGAGACGAGGAGAAATGTCACAGGAAGAGTGGATCAATGTAAAGCGAGAGAAAAGACGCTGACCTACAAGGTAACGGTTGAATGATTCTGTTTCTGGAGAAAAATTAGCTTTATGCTGAGAGAAAGAGAGGAAATGGATAAACAGAAAGGCTGCTGTTAATAAATCAGAGGACAGACTGGAAGTGGTGCCATCTAAAGGTTGATAAATGTAAAGGCAAAGAGAGACAGCTTGATGCGTTACAGGACATTTCAACCTACGAGAGGAGGCAAACAGACAATAAAAATAATTAAGAAGTTTGAGTGGAGGATGGGAAGTGGTGTGAAAGGGTCAGAAGAGGTCATGGTACGGAGATGGAGAAAGGGAAAGTGGAGTTTAAAGTGGGAGAGAGGTAAAGAGGTGGTGTTGATGGAGGTGGGGGAGTTTACAGAGTGCTTTTCCTGGCAGTGAGTCCATGTGAAAACCTCTTAACAGGCTCCATTATGCAAGACAGTCTTGTCCATTGTCCTGAGGGGACAGTCCTGATCCTGACAAATCTAATCTTTGCCACACTAACCCTGCTGCATTTGCTTAAACCAGAGTTGTTGAGCAGCATGACGTTACTAAACATGATTAAGTAGCAAGAGATTTCCTTGTGTTGGACTTAGTTTTTCCTGCTTATGGGTAGGATCTGTTACATCTTGCTAATCACCAGATAAAGAGGTTTTCACCACTGGAAGGTGAAATAGGTTTAAAACATGGCCTGTTGGATGTGAGAAAAATATGTGATGAGCAATAACAGTGTTCACTATTGCAATAACAATATGAATTAAGATGGCATATTGGCACGCATGGTGTGTATGTCCATATGTTGTTTTTGTTTCACACATCACCTGTGTTTGAAACATGTTTCTCCTGAATCAAATAAATCTGAAGAGTATTTTTACATCACTATATTGGCACCAATTAGTCTGAGGGCAGCTGACGGCAAGTTAAGCTTCATTTGCCTGGAGTGAAAGCATATCCATTACACTCAGGCCTCCATCCAATGGATGAAATGTACACACGCTGTGTGAGATAGTAGTGCTTGTTTACATAAATTGCAATAAAGTCACATTTTTTACTAAGTCTTTATAGCCAATGCTCATATTGTGATAACAATAAAATTGTGTGATTAATTGCCCAGCCCTCGTTTAAAATGTATACAAAGAAAGCATGCTGGCAATGTTTTGACGGCTTTAAATCTCACATCACACACAATATATGAAGAACTTCCTTTCAGTCGCACCCAGATAAAGAAGCACAAAGGTTTAATATGCTCTTAAGTCATAGTTTATTGGATAATCACCTTATTTTATAGACTCTGGTTTACATATTAATAACTGGTTTCTTTTCTTCATAATCGTCTTCCTACTCTCGGCAGTTCCAGACCCTCCTCTGATTGACCTGTCCAATAGCAAAGTCTACAATGAGGCTTCAATCTGCTGGAGGCTGTCTGACGACCACATCCCTACCGATCACCATATGCTGGAATACCGCAGGTAGGTGCAGGATTACAATAAAATTAAGACTGAAAGATAAGTGTAGATTCAGACCAGCAGTAAGTATGTGGGAAGATGCCTTGACTATAATCATCTTTTTCTCCAGACTCGGGGGTCCGAATCAGTCCCCGTCACAGGAGGATGGCGAGGACAGCGGTGCCTGGAGGACCACAGACAAGGTGTATGGATCCAGCACTGTGGTGTGTGACCTGGAGCCTAACAGTCTGTACGCCTTCAGAGTACGAAGCTGCAGGAACTCCATGTTCAGCCCCTACAGCCCTGAGGTCTCCTTCCATACGCCGCCTGCACCCGGTAAGCATCAGAGAGGTGTCGGAAGTTTTCCATACAAAAAACAAATGAATCGCACGTCATGCACTACTTTTTCGTTCTGTGAGTACTTCTCAGTCTCTTGTCAGAGGAAACAGGAATAGGAGGACTAGGAGATGAATGTTGTCAGAGATTCCTAAGAAGTAATTGTTTATGATCAAAAAAGACACGCCCAACTTGAAATGTATTTATTCTTGAGCTCATTGTTCAAACACAAGCTGTGTTTTTTTCCCCTTTAGCTTAATCCTGAACAAAACAGTAAATAAATAACTACTTTCCTGTCATTGGGCCTCTTTTTGGCTGAGGCAACAGCTAAGCTCTTCTATCCCTTTTACTTCTCAGAGCACGTCTGAGTGTCCTGCACTGGACTCAATGTTGTTTTTTAAAGAAAGATTATCAGATAACAGATGCTTTGCTTTTTAAAAGTAGAATTCCCTCTTACATGCTCGATTTAAGGTATTGGAGAACAATGTTGTTTTTGTTCATCACCATGGTAATAGCTTATGTGTGTCAGATGGCTTAAACCAATATAGCCTTTGTGTGAGTGTGTGGGAGTAGAGAGTGCTGAACAGTGCCACAGCTTGGAAAGGGAACCTGCAGGTGCATCTGTTGCTGGCATTTTTAAACTCGCTTGACGGAGCCAAGGTGGAATTCATTAAAAACCATCATCATTCCCAACCATCTGCTGAACATGAATCCAAATAGTATCCTCCCAGTGAGGGACTGTGTCTCTTTGATTTCTGTTCTAGTTGGCAATCACCATAGCGTCTTTTTTATTTTTTTATTCTAGAGCAGGTTACAATGAAGGAATATAGTCTTCATAGTCTGGAGTCGTTTCTTTTTTTGTGCCTTAAATTTGACACATTTCATTCTTTCCCAGAGTTGGGTAGTTGCCCAAGTGCATACATGAAACGTCACGTCCCATAATCGGATACGCTGTGCTTTGATTTTTTTTTGTCACACACAAGCCACCTCGTTTGTGTTGTGATTGGAGCTTCCACATTCCTGTGCGCTCTGATTCGTGTAAGACTGAGTGGATGGATTCACTGTGTGTGAGTAATGATGATCAATTTTAGGCCGGAGGGGAAACACAGAGGTTAAAACCAACACGCACACGCACACGCACACGCACACACATACACACACATTCTGCTACTCATGAAAGACCTAACATCATTGGACATTTCAACATGTAAGCACTGTGCTTGTCACTGTTTATCTTTCTTGTTTTGAATCCCTCTTTTTTTTCAGCCACTGGTTTCTGAACCTGTGATTTTCAAGCACCATTAACTTGCTTTAGTGAAACCTACAGTGGTGCTATATATATCCGTCTACTTGTTATGAATTGAATGTGAAATTAAAATATAGTTGCTCAGGGACTAATTTCATGCTGCATCAATTATGTTCGACCTGATTTTTAAAAATAATTTATTAAACGAATGATCGCAGCAGTGTACTGTCAAATGCTCTTTACGACGGGTTGTCTAAAAAGGAAACAAAATTTAAACACAAAACTTTTTTTTGTTAACATCTTCTTGGTCCTGATTTCTTCATCAGAGAAATGTTTCTGTTTGTTAAAATAACACACACACAAAAAAGAAATCCGGCCAGTTTAGCCTGTTGTGATACCTGTCAGTATCAGTGCATCTGAAGTGCAAAACAACACATAAAGCTGCAGCATTGTTGTCTGGTCACCCTTATGGTAGGCTTATACTATTATTATCATGTCCTAGTTAATGTGAGGCCTTCCCTAGACACATGCAAATGAACCGGTCTTCCCCAGTGTGCATCTCCAATGGCATGGGATGGCTGAGTGAACAAGCATAATCATGTCAGCCTATATGTCTCCTGGATTATGCTAATCGGGACCTTTGGCCCATAAACTATTCTTAGAATGTGTTTAATTGCTTCCAGATGAGCAAAAAGAAATGACAGCTGCACATGAGAAATGAAGAGTGTCATAGGCCTGTTATTCATCACGGGTTAGTGAGCACAGCAAGTAGGCCTTTTAGTAGCTCTTTAAGATTGTGCTGTAACGCCCCCTTGTGTCAACTTTTGTCAACTACACACGTCCAAACCGGTTTACTGATATGTAGTATGCACTAACAAGCCCTGTTTTCCTTTGAGCTGAACCTGCTCTGTTCTTTGTTTTGTCCATATTTTTTGTAAATTTGTGTTTTCTTTTTTGTCCATTTGTTCTCTACCTCTTCACATGCAGCTTTTGGCGTCCTGTTCAGCGACAAGTGTGGCTTCAGTACCGAGCGCCTCATCCTGAACAAGAGACGAGACACTGTAGAGAACGTGGCAGGCATGGCCTTCCTCCTCGCTGCAGATCGTGTGCAGACAGGCAGCTACATCGGACTAGACTACATAATCGGGGACACGGGCATCACTCAGGGAAGGTAAGCAAGTAACTGAGAAACTGCTTGGCCTTTGTATGAAAAGGGTTTGTCCAGTAGCTTCACACATCAGCCATTAAAGGGTTAAATCTGACCGAATAAGATCAAACCGAGACAGCGGTGCTAGTTTCCTGCTCATCAGACTATCAATATCTCATCCAGACTGGATATAAAATATTTATGAGCGGGAGCAGAGATGGAACCTTTTTTTTTTTTAGCTAAGAAGTAAGGTGAAGGGATGATTACAATCTCTCACCATCTTTATAACTACAGTCAGAGAGTGAGGAGTCACTACTGTCTGATTTGTATTCTGACTAAGTTTGAATTAGTATCAAAGTGTTGAACATTTTGACAATCTTGCATGTTTTAAAATCATGCAATTTCAATGATTTTGTATGTTTCCTCCCTGCGAAAAGAACCCAAGCGTTTAAACAAACTACATATCTTTAGTCATACTTTTAATCCAAAGCTGCCGTAAAAGAATTTCAGAGAGCAGTGATGGATCCATTTAACATCGAAGATCAGCAGATACTGAAATTTCTCAAGTTTTTTTGGTGCCTCATAAAGACGTAAAAGTTCTGTGTTTTTCTCATACAGACAAAGAGCAGAGGGAGTGACGGTCTAAATTACACAAACACATTGGCAACATTTCTGTACCTAAACTTTACCAATGCATTTGTGCAATTGCAGACATTGCTTGCAGTATTTTTTAGGATGTAATTGTAGCATGCTGTGGTATCAAACTAGGTATCACTATTTGACTTTTACTAGTATTGTATACTGGTATCATGATGCTGACTAACCCTAATGTAAAATGATTCTCAGAGTAATTAAAGGCATATTTGAGGCATCATTATCTGCAGTCCTTGCTCTGGTTGTTTTGCAGACACTACTGGGCCTTCAGGGTGGATCCGTACTCCTACATGGTAAAAGTCGGGGTGGCCTCTGATTCAAAGCTGATTGAATGGTTTCACAACCCCAGAGATACCAGCAGCCCAAGGTGAGTGCAGCCACATGGCGGCGTATCGACACACGGCTCTCAGCTAACATCTGTCCATAACCATGTGATGAAATATGGGACTTAATTCAACAAACCGTGTTTATCTTTACCTTTTACGTACTTAACCGCAACACGCTGACAGAAACATCCGTCAAACAAGGACAAGTTTGTTTGAGTGGTTTTTAATGCTGTGATGTAAGAGAGCCGCTCTAAACTCATAATGAGCTTATTCAGACAAAGCCCGCCGTTCTCACCGGATCAGCTCATGTGGAAGCACGTAAAGGAAGACATTATTTAAACACAAAGATCTTAATTCTAAGATAATTAAATCATGTATGCGAGGTAATTAACAAACACAGCATTCAGCTGGAGGTTGTGTTTGTATGGTTTATGCCTTTAAAAGAGGAGAAGCCTCTAATTGGTGATTTTGGATTATTCTGTTTCTTTTCAATGTTGCCACAGTAAACATGAGAAGATAGCATACCTATGAGTCTCTCTCACACTAGGGATGAGAGGATTTTCAATTTGTTGATTTTCAGAAAATGAATGAGGATTAATTGATTGAATCAAGCATTCAGTGGCTCAACGCAAAATATGTATTTTAATATTTGTCATATTTTGACTTTTTTGATTGGTCTGGTGTGTTGATCAGATAAAACAGGACATTTGGAGTCACTGTTTGATGTGCCCTTTCATCTATTTTTAAACATTTAAAGAGCCAATGATTTCTAGATTAAATATTCAGCAAATGACAGAGAATGAATCTTTAGTTGTAGCCTCAACACTTTTGGCCATAACTTCAGGGGAAATCATGACTCAATTTATTTTGTTTTACACGAGGATGTGAGTCTGTTTTTCAATTTGTTCTCAAAACAGAAGACGCATATATAAGAACCTTTCAAACCCATCTAACCCCCTCTTATTTTCTTTACCACCCCACAGGTATGACCATGACAGCGGGCATGACAGCGGCAGCGAGGACGCGTGTTACGAGCTCTCCCAGCCCTTCACCCTCCTCACCGTGGGCATGGGCAAACTCTTCATCCCAAAGGCCTCTTCATCCTCCTCTGTCTCCACAGCAAGCGCAGCTTCCAGCGACCCCGGCAACCGTGTGCTCCCCATGCCACAGCGCTTGGGCGTATGCCTAGATTATGACGCATGCCGCGTGTATTTTTACGACGCCGACACCATGAGGTGCCTTTATGAGAGGCAGGTGGAGTGCTCGGGAACAATGTTTCCAGCTTTCGGCCTCATGGGCAGCGGCAAAGTACAGCTGGAGGAGTTCATCACGGCTAAGAGGCTGACCTTCTGAGGAGGGACAGAGTACAAAGACTTGCATCGATTTAATCCGAGGCATGTTCTTGGAATAGCTGGTTTTATTGACATGGTGATGGAGTACAATCCAAACTGTTTCTTTAAGGTCAGGTGAGGCAGGTGTGATCAGGGTCTTTGGTCATAAATGTGAAATTAGGGTCTGGAGTTGACATGTATGAGGTACAATCTGCACTCACAAGAGCAGGACACTGAATATAAGTGTCTATATACAAAGCAGATGGTCTATGGTATGTGAAAAGTCTCCTCTGCCTACCAAAGTCTCTGTATCTGTTAATTGTATTGACCTACTTTTAATTACCAGCTATTATCAGCTGTTTATGTAGAGGAATTAGCTGTGAAATTAGCCTGCAGCTACTTTAATTGTTTTAAGATTTAAAACGCCTTGGAGCATTCACTTACACTTCCTCCCACCAGATTTTTTTTTAGATGATTTAGTGTGTAAATAACACGGTGATCTTTCTGTTTCTTTGGCTCTCTTCTGTATCTGTGTGTCTAAACGTAGCAGCATAGGTTAACATGTAATCTTGGTGGACCTGAGAGCCTTGTAGCTACTTTGAAGCTAGCGCCTTTGTGCCTTTTTTTTTTTTTTAAAGGAAATGGCTCACTTAGTTTGCTCTGGCAGGCTGATGTCTGTGTCATTGCACAAGCATAATGGAATTAATTATCAGCATAAATACTGTATGTGAGTTTTACTGTAGTTAGAGTGTAATCACAGACACTGGTGTTAATCGTATAACTGTTAGAAAGTCTTCATTATGACTTGGTACCTATTTAATCTTGACTTGATCACAAAGAAGCACTAATTTTCCTCCTTCTCACAGTTTTTGTTCTGCTGTTTTTGCACAATATTATGAAAGAAGCCTCGCACATGATAGATTCACAATCACATTTTGATCACTACACCGCAAGCTTCTTCACTTTTTTAAAAATGTTGTCAACAAAATCAGCACATTAATGTCTCACTTTCACATCATCATGAACTTTTTTTTTTTTCATTAATCCAGGAGGAGTTTTTAAAGCCTCTCACTGTTTGCACAGCACTGAATGTGACTTTCAACATCATTTAACCAGCCGGGTACCTCGACACACTGTACCTGCAGTGAACATCACTTTGCTCAGCTTCAGAGTCACTTGTAGCCAAAGCGTGCTGGTTCTGGTGCTGACTTAAGTGCAAAACACATCTCTGTGGCCAAGCTGCCTGTAAACACAGTTATAAAACAAACAACACAATAATTCAGGTTTCTTCTAAAAGTGCTATCACTAAACACACTGTTCAGTATCTTTATTTCTATCTAAACCACAGTTTACTTGCAGTACAGACACATGAAGTGTAGCATATTAGCATGTCACAGGTGATCACGTTAGCAGACAGATTCCTTAGCGGTTGATTGGATTTAGTTAAAGCAGATGTGATATTTAAGGCTGAGAGAGCACGTTATTCAGACTGTTTGCTATAGGCGACCACATTTGTTTTTTAACAGACATATACTGTAAATGTGCCTGCACATGGGTTTGTTTGTACGTGCATGTCTGGTTGGATTTCTGTAGGATCAGGTTAATAAGTGGGTGTGTTTTCTCAGGTTTCTAGCCCTGTGATTTGGGCCGATGCTACCTACCTCTATCAGTCAGGCCTGGAAAACCTTAACTACTGTACCTGTCCTCGCAGAAACGACTTTTATTTGAGTTGCAGTTTTGTCCAAAATAATCTAGTTCAACATCTCCGCCTTCTCTTTCATGTCCGATATTAAGCTGATCTTTCCAAATGTTTAAAGTCTCGTGTACATAATAAGCCAGATTCTATTATTTTCAGTGAAATTAAGTACATCTTAAATGTTTATGTTAACAGTCGCTGTTTGCTCGTGGACTTTAAAGATGTGTATCACTATCGATGAAAAATGACTCTTCTGTAACCCTGTTCAGCTGCCTTTTATCAAACGGTACTAACGACATTTTCTCCCTCTCTTTGTGGTGGTGTTTTTTGCTAATCACTTTCAATGTTTTTGCTAATGGAGTTTGGGTTTTTGTTAGGCTTTAAAAACATTTTATAAATTCCTGCTCTGAGGTTTAGATGGACAGTAACGTCTTTAAAAACAAACTTTTGGATTCTGTGACAGTTTGCATGTCTTTGTCTCACATGTTGGTCAATTTCACTTTCAATCCTCAAAGCTCACACAACTGTACTTTAAATTGACTGTTTCTACATCTTTAAAACACCTCTATGCATTTATGGCAGGGTAAGTTCAGTTTTAATTCCATCACAGAATGTATTCCTGTTGTTTTTTTTAAACAAAACAAACAGCTGAATGTTACTTTTTCATGTGTTTATAAGGTGGTTTTCTGCTGTTTTGTTCCACTTGGGGTCACAGCACAGTTGTATGTAGTAACAGAAATCTGATAAATGGCATGTTAACTCAACGTCACATCTGATCTTAAAGAGAAATTCATCGTAGCCTGCTCTTCAGCCCTGAATTTAGAACCAAATATTTAGCAGGCTGGCTCTCAATCGTATTCCAAGCTAGCACTTTAAAAGTCTGTAGCATGTCAGCAACTGTTTGGCTCTGCAGGTGTGTGTGTAATAAACGTGTGAGTGCAATATTTTTGGACAGGCTGTAGTATAGAGATTTAGACAAGCCTGGAAAGACGACTTGCACTGCTGTTAGTTTTTACTTTTCTTTGTGGATTTAAATGGGCTTTCCAGTTGAAATGGGATACTGAGAGAAATCTAAACACTACTTTATTTGTATTTTTTCCCCCTCAGTAACACTCATTGTTTCTGAACTCTTAAATATGTGGCAGTGAATTTGTCCATTTATGTTTTTTCTCCAGAGGATTTGGATGTGGTGTGTAAGTGGTGGGTGTCTGTATGTGTAGTAAAGATGTGGAAATATTGTTCCTTGCTCCTCTTCCTGTTAATGCTACATTTTTCAATGTGCTGTGTGGGAATTCCAATAAATAAAACTAGTGTGTTTTTAAATCTTCTCTGTCTCTTTGTTGTTATTTACAGCATTGTACCTAAATTAAACAGCTCTTGCATGGGCACTGTAGTTACCTCCACTAAACAACCTCTGAACTTTACTTGATGCCAGTTAACAAGCTTTCTATTCTTGCAGTAAGACCCTCCTCCCTCATTTTTTTTCTTGCAGAAATGCTGTTTACAGTATGTGTATGCACTCCAAGTTTGAGATTGCAGATCTTGGTGGTAGTAGCAAATATTCAAACGAGAACTTTGAAGGCCAAAGTGGAGAAGGGTTCCATGTGAACAGCAGTTGAACATGGGTCAGTCGGTCCTAAAATCCCCAGAACCTAATGCTGAAAACATGACACGCCATAATCTTACGTTTCTTTAGTAATAATTTTTTATTTTAAGGTATGTCATGTTTGTCTTTTAATATTTGTCTAGCTTCAGTGAATAACTGCTTCCATATGCTCATGCTCATGTATATTTCACATAAAATAAAAACATGAAGATACAAACATACAGAAAGAAGTCATTGGGCTCCTTGGATGTCTTTAAGCACTCACAATTTTATTTAGCATCTTTAAAAAACAATTTAAAAAACGTATGAGCTTATTGCTCTCGAAACTCTGCAAAAACTCTTTGTATATTTTTGCTCTTGTTGCTGAATATTACCCAAATCCATTCCCTCAAGTGTAAGTTTATTTGGTCATTTTTTTAGTTGGATATATTTCATCTTTAGTCCCCTAAAGATATGTTGGACTTCTGTATCATAATTGCCAAATGATTACAGCACTACCTATGCTTTACTTTGAGATATATTTTTTCATTCCCATGCTCTAAGTCAAATAAAATGTATTAAAACAATTTTCTTACCATAACAAGGTGCTTTACAGAAGTAAGTTAACCACATTATAGTACAAGCAATGGTGTATCTATAAATGCAATTATGAGATGCAGTATTCTGATTTTTTTACAATTATTTTTTACAAAATAGAGCATACCAGTTATAGTACACTAAACAAGAACACGTGGCTAAGTTAGACATGCAAACTGAATAACTTTCAATTAATAAAGCCTGCCGTTTCAATACCAGTATTTTAATATCTTTATGTTTTTGAACACGTGGATATATATTTTTAGGGTAAGGCCAAGTCCCCTAAACCTGCACCCCCTCCCCTATAGCCCAAAGATGAATGGTAGAAAACACAGAGAAAAACAAAAAACAGCGTGGCTTGGCTCACATACACAAACATCTATACAGGAGAGATTCATAGGCTGAAGGGGCCGCTCTTTTTTATAAAATGCATCTAAAGAGCAATTGCTGTATGCAAGCTATAAATTAGAAAAAAAACTTTTGCCACTGTGACTTTCTCTGTTATCTACCCCAGATTCACTTTGGCTTACTTGCATAGAATAACATCCCTTATTTTAATTAATTACAAAGCCATTTAGGCTGTTTTCAAAAGTAACCAGCAGGCTAAAGGATTTTAGATTGGCGAAGACTAAAATTGGTTACAACCTGTAAATGGCCAAAATAAACATGTCTGTACCGTGTTATGTCACTATTTTATGTTTTTTTTCTTGTTTTTCAGTCCCTGTAAAGCACTGTGAATTGCATTTGATTTGTCTGAAAGGAGCACTATATTAAAGCTTGATTGAAAATTGTAACAATTTCCACCCCAACAATATGCCAAGACATCCGTGTTTTCCTTTGCATGCTGATGACTTTAAAGACGCCTCTTAGGTTGGGTTTATTGGTTATAATGGTCGGAGAAAGACTGCCCATCCACCTGCTGAAGGATGCTGAGCTGTGGGAGGAGGAGGAGGAGGAGGAGGAGGAGGACGTCACGCTGTGTACGCTCGCGGCCTGGCGTCGCAACCAACGCGGAAGAGACGAAGGAGGAAAAGAGACTCCACGTCACGGAGGTGTAACACTGGCGTCAGTGCTACACAAGGTGCTACCTCAGCACGGGTTCAGTACCATTGTACAACACCAGCTATCCTCATGTAGGTTTTTAATAACTCGTATGCCCACAAAGCGAAGATATTGTTCGGCTGAAAGGCCACGACTGAGACGTCGGAATCCGCTGAAGGTATTGTGTGTATGTTTGTCCGCTGCTTGCTAGCAAAGCCCGGCTGTACCTCAGCTCTGTGCCTGCCTGTCTGATATCCTCTGAACACCGGTGACCTTTGCTGCTTGAAGGAAAGCGACACACTGCATTTTTATTAACAATAATAATGGATGTAGGCTAGTAAACATTAGCGCCAGTGTTGACTCGCAGTGTTTGAGGATCAGAGGATTGACTCAGCTAGCTAGTCTGGATTTTAAGGTCGATAGGCTGCTAAACGGTGTTGACGTTTCTGATGACAGCTTGTTTGATGTCCCGGTGTGCTCCTGCAGGTTTCACATGCATTCACATCTCTGCATTTCATCTCATGCAAACTGTCTGTTATCTCTTAATTCACGGATATATAATAAAATGCACCCGGGCCCGTTTTACAGCACTTTGTAACAACACGTGAAGGTCCATTTAGTGGTGTGCATTTTACTCTGGATATACAGTGTAGTAACCCCCACTCATTAATTATTAACAGCTAACCACTATAACAGCTACCATTCTGGTTATACAGCAACATAGATGAATGGACTAGTCAGTGGCGATTCTAGAGTCTGCTGGGGCCCTATAGGCAAAAATTAAGGGCCCCTCCAACCACTGTCATATCTAGACTAGCAGTGTCAAGATGCTCTTCCTCCTCCAGTCATTTTCATTGACGAACTTTGGTTTTCACAAGAGTAATACATCATATGCTAAGCAGGGCAATGAGAGTGTGTGTTGTCAGATGGGGCTCCATTAGGGAGGTTTCCTACTGTCACTGCAAAATTTGCGCATTTTGAGCTACAGCTGTGGTTTAAAGTTTTTTGGGGGGGGGGGCCCTAAGTGGCCTGGGACCAGAAGCAGTTGCCTGCCCTGCCTGTAGACAAGCAGCGTCTCTGGGACTAGTAGTCACCTACCATTAAGCTTATGATTAGGTTTAAGTTTAAAGAAAGAAATGACGAAATTATTTGATTCAAGCTTTTTAAATGTGACTGTTTTCTGGTATCTTTGCTCCTCTTTGATGGGGCTGTGGTCAGGGAATACAATGCACCTGCCATCTGCTAAATGCCAGGTAAATGTTGGCTCTATGTAAAAAGAAAATGGGTCAGCTGCCATTATTGTAAAATGTTTAATTGAGGTCTTAAATTAAGAACACTCAGTGATGACTGTTTCATGATATAGTTTTTATTTGAGGTATGGTCAGGTGTATTCTGTTTGCAGTCTTTTAGGTTTTCTACATCAGAAGTGGCAGATACAATCAATCACAAAAGAGGATAAAACAAATATTGATGGCCAATGAAAATAATCTGTAGTTGCAACCCTTTAAATGCTAGTAACATTTTCAGCAAAACCCTAGAGGCGTCCTACGAAAATCAGTGTATTTCACTATTCCTATTTGCCTATGAAAACAGCTTAAAGGACAACAGCATGCATGGAGACAGAAGACGTATCACAAAAGGCCCTCACTTTGTTTCAGTTAACCCGTTCAATTCAACTGAAGCCTGCGTGTTTCTGATTTTCTGAACAGCCCACATTAGGTTCTTAGTTTTTGCGTTAATGAATTTTGGTTCTGATGTCGACTAAACTGAATAAGAGTGTCATCTTATTTATCTTTTAAATGTCTGAGACATACTGCCATGTGTTAACTTAAACTGGATTATTAAAAGCTTGTGATTGATCTGTTTGTCAATAGTTTGGTTCATTATACTCCCCAGTGGAATTCTGTACGGCTGGTTGGGAGTGTTTTATCCAGTTGACCTGCATCAGCATCCGTTTTTCAATTTAAAGGAAATTTCTCCATGATGTACCGGTATATGTTTCCAATTTGCTCAACATCTTTCTCAGTAACTCGGGTTTTTATTACAGTCTCTTTTCTCAATGCAGTGTTTTTGTAGCTCTGGCTAAGCTTCTGCTTGTGTTTTGTCTATCAAGTTGAAGTGCGATGATTCAGTGCAGGGATCGATTTTCATCAACATAAACGCATGTCATCAACTATCCACATGTAAATTAAACATTCATGTGAAGGGTTGTGCAGCTTGTAGTTTTGTTCCCTTTTTTTCTAAGGCCCAAGAACAAGCTCGCTATTATTGGTGTTAATATTTCTGAGGGACACATGGTTCAGAGATTGCATTTGTCTATTGAGACCGAGGTAAAAAAAAAAAAGGCGTCCTGCACAAGATAGCTTGGTGTTGTTTTTGGTCACGTGTCCTTGCTTCAGGGTGGAAAATTAACTTTTTTAAGAAGTGAACATCTACCTTGTTCAAACTAAAAAGTAAATCATTATTTTGTTTCTGAAATCTGCCTGCCAATTTCATGTGTAACCATCATCTAGCTGATGTCTATAGTGCACATATACATCCTAACTTGCATGAAGACAGTTAGTTGTTTTGTTTTTTCTGCAGTAAGTAAAGAGATTTTGAATCCATTTCAGAAATGTGAATCAAACTGAATGCACTGGTTGCAAAGTTAAATGTCATTGTGACATGGATAAACTGAAGATAGATAGGTAATCAGGGAATACGTTTACTGTAATGTGGTGTGTAATTTATCTGGGTGATATTAACAGTATCTCCGTTGGGTCATCCACATGAGCATTGTTTTCCTCCCTGTGTGAACATTTCTTCTGAATCATCTAATGATGTGACTATATTTCGGCACATTGATGTCAGAATCAGATTTAGGAAAATTGGTGTTTTCGTGCATAGTGATAAAAATGGCAAGAGAATAAGAAATAAAACGCAGATCAAAAGCAGTGATGCATCATTCATGTCTTGTCCTGTCATGCCCCGTCGTGTTAGTTCAGTCTCAATACAGACGTATATTCACTCATAAATAACGGGTTATATTGGTTTTGATTGTATAAGCCACCGTTCCAGTAGAGTCAGACAACTCTTTCCAATGAAAGACACCTCCTTAAAGAAAATGCCTTCTGGCTTAAAATGCTACTTAGCCTTCAAAGTCTTTGCTGGATCCAATGTGTTAAGCAACATTAACCCATTTAGACCCCAGGACGCCTAAAAAAACGCCCTCTGAAACCTCAGTAACGTTTGAAATCAACCTCCCAAAACCTGCACAGAATTTCAATGTTTACTAAAATCTTTGCCTCAGCCTCTGAGTATCAGATAGAGCCCTTAAAAATTAAACATTGGAGAGCTTAGAAATAGTGGCTTTAACTGTAAATTAAAATTTCCTTTGCACTCATGTTCATTGCCTTATGAGACGTAGAAGGTAGAAGCACGCCTGTGTCTCATCAGGTCTATGGGTTAAGAGTCCCTATCAGTCGCTAACGAAACCACCACACCTGTGATTATCAGACAGGACTTTTCGGCATTGCTCTCATCACGTGCAGTAAAAGATCCCGGCTGAGTGTAACATGTGGTTATTGTGAAAAAGAGTCCATGGTAAACCTGTTTTATAGGCAACACCCAGTTATTCACACCCTATACCACACCTTTTATTATTTTTAACTTACAGATAATCATGTGTGTGTGTACATAGATAAGAACAGAGACAGGAATTTGGACCTGTATTAGCCTTATATTTTATTTTATAACTAGTGTAGTCTCAGGCTGCAGTGTTGATAAGACAATGTGAACTACACAGAAGAAGTGCTGGAGGACTTCAAGCTGAGCTGATTTGTTTGGCTTTAGCATATGTAAAGATCATTGTGAAAGAAGGCTCAGCAAGAGGCTTTTCTTAGCTCCCTCTGGCTATTGATTTCAAACAATGTATGAGCATATTTTATGTGTTGCATGCTTACTAACAGCACAACAGATTGGTACTGAAGTGGACTGGTGGCTCTACTGTCAGGAGGTGAAAAAGACTTCACAATAAGCAGTGAGTAGCCATCTGTGAACAAACAGTAAAAAGTATGTTTCCACCTCCGTAACTGTTGCACACGTACTTTTAGAACTGTGGCTGTGGATTTCTTTTATTTTGAAAGAGTTATGTTGATGCAAAAGAGCCTTTACACCAGTGTTTCTCCTTCCAATAATTCGGAGGTGCGGACAGCGACCCAAACACAACCTCCCGCCCCTTCAAAAGAAAGGCACGACATATTTTATTTTTGGAATTTACGTAATTTATTTGCACACCTGACCTGTCTCTTCTTCTGTGTATAACTTCCTACCGAGGAAGAGTAAAGGTATTGTTAAAAACATAACAAACTAAAAAGTAAAGCAAATCAAACCTGCTGTGTGACCCCCCCTCTCCCAAGAACTTTATTTACACAACACCTTTAAAAACAGATGTTTACAAAGTGCTTGACGGACAAAGCAAGGCAGGAAGTCAGAACAATAACAAAATAAAACATCAACAGTCAGGCCCAACAAAGGGAAGTCTACAAAAATAATATAAATGTAATAAGAAAAGATACAACGGGCAGGTCTCAAAAGGCAGATAAAGCAAATAAAAAAAAAGATAATTATATAAAAGTAAAGAGGTCGACAACACACCACAGGTGATACAAACAAAAATGAAGATAAAAAAGGGTGAATAAAAGAAAGCTGGTGTAATGTTTAAAGTAAAATAATTTAGACGGTACGATCTTTAGAGACCTGCATGTGCTTAATTCATTTCAGTTATGCTCCTCTTAAAATGGAAGTCAGGCACACAGCAAATCAAAGTGTTTGCACTTGTATTCAGCTCAGCAGTTCTTGCTACAGAAAAGGGAAGAGGAACTGGGATACTGTCTACTTCTCCATCACAGGTACATAGTCTCTCTCTTTGTAGGGTGGGAAAGTAAACACCTGCATCAGTGCAGCTCTACTTCTCTTTTACCTCCTTCTGTTCAGCTTTAGCCTGGGCAGACTTCTCTAGGATTACTTTCACTTTATCATTTAATTCGACTGAAGAGAAGTGTTTTAATGTCATGACAGCAGCATCAGGTCAGCAATATGAGTGTAAACACTTGTCATTGTGCTTCCCACAACGCCTGGCACCTTTAAGCCATTGCTTAACAGAGATGTTCTCAATCTGTTTTAATCTCTGTATAATTAATTATAAGGTCTTCCACTGTCTTAATGTGCCAGGGCAGGGTGCCTTGACCGGGTCAAAAGGCGAGCAGGTTTTGTTAACACGCTAAAAGCCATTATGTACTGCTGGTTCATCCAAAGAGAGAGTTTTGAATGTGCACTGTGTTTACTAGCGTAGATGGCTTGAAGTGATCACGGACACACAGAGCACAACAGAACATCTGTGTGTGTGTAAAGTAGGTCTGCACAATATGAGAAAAATATGCAATTTGCGGTAACATTGTTCAATATTGCTTTACAAAAATGTTCATCTGCTGTTCTTAATACCTGTGTTTGCAGCATATCTCTCCTGAATAAAAAACCTTTACAACACTTTTTTTTCTCCACTAGAGTCGCACCAATTAACCTGAGGGCAGCTGTTAGCTAGCGTTAGCTTCATCTGACTGCATTAAATGGTTTGAAAGCGTGAACATTTTACCCAGGCGTCTATCGGACTGCTGATCGATTGCTGAGTAACAAAACATTACTTGTCTAGATTTAAAAGGTTTTAGTTTTTTATTGTGATAAGATCAGGCTTTCGTGTTGTGTTTATCGCGAATGCTCGTGCCTCGATAACGATAAAAAATTGCGATAAATAGTGCAGCCCTAGAGTCATTTCTGTGAACGTTGTAAGCCTCCTCAGTCTTTGACAATATTTATTCACCTTCTTCACACTACAGTGAGGTTTCAGAAAAGGACCTGCATGTGTATTTAGAACTTATTCAAATTTACCTTCCAGGAGGTGACACACTCGTACTGTAAGCCACTGAAGTAAAGGGTGTTAATGTAAGCTTATTACACACGGATCGAAAATAAAACACTTCGGGTGCTTTCATAGAGGCTGTGTCTTCAACATGTGGAGGACGACATTATCACTGTTTGGTTAATTAATTGCAGAAAACAATGAACAACAATGAAACCGTGAGTACATGAATATCTCTCTCTTAACGTGCAGTAGTCAGTTTGAGAATAAGCAATCCCCCCCATGTTTGATGTTACTGCTGATTTCTACTCTTCTGTCATGGATCTTGTGTGGGGCATGGGGTCTTTTCAGATAGAGCTCCCACTTTGCGTTTTGTTTTCTTTTGCATTTTTTGTGCTTACCTACCGATTAAACCAATAGGAACTTGAAATACATGTGAGCACATTGGCAACACTTTTTATGTCCACTTTTTATGTAAGTAAGCACTGCTAAAAATGGCCAAAAAAATTGTAGGAAATACTGCTTTCCCTCCTTCTGCCTCTGCCTCTCTAGCTCTCGCCCTCTGGGTCAGTCCTGTCTCCTCATGATTTAGCTGTCACATAAATGTCAAGTGTAATATGTGGCATGTTGAGAGAAGCCGAGCCCTGCAGGTTTTATACCTGCAGTTATCACTCCCATGAACAGCCTTTTTCTATATCACATACGTCTGAACTAAAATATATGCTCTCTTCCTATAGATATGACCTCTCTGCATTTTGACCAAAATTGTGTTTTGGTGCACATCATGTACTTTTTTACCTCGTCAAAAATGAAAAAAATGCTGGGTTTTATTTGTTTAGTGTGTCACAAGGCAAGGACATCAAGGGATGGAAATACTAGATGAACGCAGGACAAGTTTAGCTTCTCTTTCTGGGACTCTTCCCCCTCCTCTTTGGCAGCATTAGCCTCATCTTTATTCTCATCATGTACAGAATAAACTGCACCTCATCTATAGGCATATTTTGTATGCTGGGTGTCAAAAACCAGTGTGTGCTTTTCGATGAACTCGAAGGAGTTTGTTTTGCTCTTTAAATTTGTGAAGCAGGTGTATCTCGAAATATTTTCATCACACAGACAGCTTTGGGACATACTCCAGCAGCACCAGGGTTAGAAACACTGCTTCAATGAACACATGTAGTACTAGTAATTGAATGGGAAATATCTATCACATTTGCAACAGAAGCATCTGCAGGGTAAAGATGCAGCAGTTATTTGTATACACTCATTCAACGTGGGAAATGTGATCTCTTAATGTGTGATTTCTCACTTCACACCGTCTGTACACCGAAGCTGCTTGTGATGATTCTTTGAAGATGATGAAAATATGCGCTCCATCTTTTAGTTGTGTATGGATCCGTGTTTTGCTTACAAGCAAGGTTTTGAATATGAACAATCTTTTGGCGACATGAGATCTCTTACCTACATGTTTGTGTTTCCGTTGTCTCCTCAGTGCCACTCTGCCTCAGCTTCTAGATGGGTGAATCAGGCTCACGCCGTTCCACACTTGTGTCCCGCCTGCCCATCTTCCGCCGCAGCAACAGTAAGAGGCAGGAGTCTCTCCCCTCCTCTCCGTCTTCGGGCGGAGTAGGAAATGGTGTCCACAGCTCTTCGCCCTCCAGCACCAACTCCAGCTCTGGCAGTACGGGGAAACGCCGGAGCCTTTTCCGCACTCCATCTCTCAGTTTCACAGCTAAGCGGAACAGCGAGCCACGTGTCCAGCCAATCAACCTCAACCTCACGCCGCCACTGACATCGGGCACAGATTCAAACGGAAACAACCAACAAACGATAACATCATCGGTGTCAGCGGGGTTCAGTGATGGTGGTGGACGCCCTAAGCCTCGCCACTCATTTGGGTTTGGCAGCAACAAGCAAAAGAAAATCACACGCTCTCAGACTGAGGATTTTGACAAAGCCTCCTCTTCGTCCTCCTCATCCAATCGAAATGTGTTTATAAACTGCATCAGCGGTTCAGGGGCTAACGAGGGTGATGACTCCGGGTTTCTCGATGACTACAGTGGGGGCAGTACTACCAACAAACGTCAGGCACGCCAGAAGAAAACGCTGCTGCCAAAGTCTTTCTCAGCTCACCACCGCTTCTCTCGCAACTCCGATCACCACAGACCACCAGAAGTGAACCTAGAACCCCCGAGCTCCACCACCAATACCCCTGGGGCCGGAGAGCTCACCCCGGGTTCATTGCCTGGTGAGCTGCTGGGTGCTGGTGGTGAAAGCTCACTCCAGTCCCCTATGATATCAGAGGACCGAACCACTGCCATCACCCCTTCAGAGTTTATCCCCATTACGGAGGATTCTGTATCAGAGGTGGATGCTCTGCCAGCTCCAAGCCCTGGATCTGGCTTAGCCCCAGGACCTGATTCTGTACCAGGACTGGCTGTTGACATGGCTGCACAGGAGCCTCTGCCTGCTCCAGAGAACTTCAGTGTGGTTGTCTCTACCTCCCAGGTAGCTTGGTTTGTACATTAACTTTCTTTTTGTGAAACATCTAATGCGCTTCATAATCAAATGGGCTTATCACTTTAAAAGTACAGCATCTTATTAGAATGGGTTAGCACAACTCTCGTGATAAAAATACAACTTTTTAAAAGTACGCCAAATAATCAGCACATTGAGTGTCTTTGCTTGTACAAACAAAAAGTTACAAGTCCAACGAATGTAAAAATGTAAGTGCTTCAGGGACAGAAAATACAACAACTGGTGTCCTTGGATGTCAACCAAAACTATAAAGAAGGAATATTTATGTCTGCTGTGTGGAATCTGTGAAATTTAGCATAAAAATTGAAGCACTGGGCATGAAAATGACTTTTAGTGAAAGAGCAATGGCATGAAAAAGAAAACCTACAGATGTCTGCAAACTGGCCTTCACATTTTATACCTTTATGCTTGTGACTTTTTCTCCTTCAAAGAATTAGTTCTATTTATTTCCTGTTAGAGGAAGGACTCCGGAAAAGAAACTATTAAGTCAGTAGAATATTTGCAAAGAGAACGCTTTGTGCTGAGGCCATTGAAAAGTAAATACTTTACGACTGTGTTATGAAAGCATGCCCATTACTGCCCGAGGACACAAATATCCACCTTTTGAATACTAAAGCGAGTTCATCCCTCTTTAAACTGCTTTTTTTTGCCTCTGATGTGTACAGTTCTTGTCATTGAATGTAACATTTTAAAATGCCATTGAACACATGCTCAAGTAAATGTCCGCTCCTCAGGTTTTCTTCACTCCAGCCCAGTCCAGCACTGAAAAACCTCTTTTACCTGACACCAGCACGGCCAACAACACAGACTACGAGACTGCCGTTTCCCTCTCAGAGCCCGAGACAGCTGTGCCCTGCCTACCTCTGAAGGAACAATCACTTGAAGAGAGGAAGGAGAGGGAGGAAGAGAGAAGGGAAGCGAAGGAAGCGAAGGAGGCGAAGGAAGCGAGGGAAGAGGTGTTTGCAGAGCAGAGGAAGGGGTTAGTGGAGAAGAGGAAGTCAGGTTACCACACAGAGACCACAAGTGAGAGCGAGGGGTGTCACTCCAACCCAGAGCAATCGGAAAGGAGGGCGAGAAACACACTCTCTGTTCAAGAAAGAGGAAGCTTCTGCGGCTGCCACGAACCCAGGCCCTCTCACTTGAGGAAACCACACGCAGGTATGAAACCGATGCAAACACAAGCACAGATTTACATGAACAGACCCAAACTTGGCTTTGAAACTTGTTGACATTCTTTTGTGATGAGGGCTCCATGAATTTGTTGACCAGGTATGCAATCACAAACGCAACAAAACCACTGACTTCTGCAGTGCAGTTAGGATGTGTGCAGGCACGCACTGTTAAGTTGAATGAATATGTAGTTTCTGCTTTCAAATGTAACACAACATCTTTTCTTTGGGTCCTGAGTTTTATGCTTTTCTTTCATTCAGTCGCATCTGTTGCTGACTTGGTTTCTCCCTTAGTTATAAATGAAGTGCATTTAAATGAGTCCCAATCTGAGCTATGGGCTTTCATGCCTTTCATTGTAGAGAAGGATAGAGACGGGAACTCGGATGAGAGAGTGGGGAATTACGTGTTGCGAAGTGCAGCAGGTCAGACTACAGCCTCTGCACATGGGCAATGACATAACCACTAGGCTATCTGGTACCCCACTACTCACATTAATACTCATATGGAGTATTGGCAAATTAAGTGTTTTTAGTGCTAACTTACCTTCATAAATGAATGTAGACATTTATACACACTTCAGCATGAATACTGCTAAAGTAGGTGTTTAATTAGTTGATACGCTGACTTTGCCTCGCCGTCAACCTTCAATTATATTCGTAACTCAGGAAGAAGTGTTACTGTGGCTGATAAAACTGTAAGACAGTGTGTGAAAGCGTCTCAACATGCACATCTCCAGCTTCAAGGCAGCAGCGATTGCATACACACTGATAACAGAGTGAGCTTTTCCCTTGGACCCAACAGCAATGTACCACGATGTTCATCTTCACATCAATGTCATGGGCCTCTGGTATGTGGGCCCCATTGTGCTTGTAGGTCTGATCGTCTTTTCTGGTCTGAAACTCAAGTTAGATGGGGGAAATGGTAATCACAGGGCCTCTTTAGGCTTTTGTTGCTCAGTGCAAAACTAAAAACTTCAGCTATCCATGCTCAGTTTTACAGAGTGAAAAGAAAAGTGACTCGCACATACAAATATATGAAACTGTGTCAATATGTGTGAGAGAGAGGAAGTGCTGTTTCTTTAAATAGATGTGTTTTGATTAATAAGAGGACTACTGTTTAGACTCTTTTCACATCTTCATATTTGTTGATGAAAAAAATAGAAGTTGCTGAAGTTCTTTGTCTAATTGAATATTAGAATATTGCCCCCTGAAATCTCGTATTTATTATGCAGATTTATTCTTACACAGCTAGCTTGGTGTACGTACGTAGATCGAGCTTTATTAAAAAATAGGCATTAACACTATTTGACCAAATGAAATACGGCTGAAGAGTTTCATAACGGGAGATGTAACTTCATCCGAAAAGCTGAAGAAGGATGAACAGATTTGTTGTTGAGTTTAATGAAGAAAAACAATCCTTCAGGAAATATAGCTGACTGCCAACAATTGGAGATATAATGAAAATGTCTTCATGTCTTTGTTGTGGATTCACAGTTACAGCAGTTTCACAGTAATTGTTTCTTCCTCTCCTTCAATTTCGTCTTTCTTTCCAGCCTCTCTGTGCAGCAGCGTCAGCCCCTATCATGAGGTGATGCGGATGGAAAGACGTCTGCGCTCGTCTTCTGAGGGGGCTGGTGGGCCTCGTGTCCATGGAAACCACAGAGATGCCCTGGGCATGGAGGGATGTGGTCTACTTAAACACAGAAACAACTCTTCATCATCAAAAATGGGGAGTCTGGTAGGTCATGAGCTGTGTTTTTACACGTTTGTTTATGTGTCTGTCAGAGTCCCTAGAATATATCGTGTGTGCTTTTCTGTGTGCCTTTGAAGCCAGACATGTAATTATGTTTTTTCTCTTCGCTCATTGAGTATCGTAACACACTTAGCTACTACTACTCCTAGACACAGAAGATGCAAACACAATTGGGATGACTAGATGGCTGATTTTGTGCCACATCTTCCTCTGTACATCCTCAAAAGGAGGCAAGGAAAGTTTATGGATATTGTACCAGAGACGTTCAGATGCCATTATTTTTCTTACTGATACAGATTCTCATACCTAGACTTGATTACACCTCTGATATCACTCATAATACAAATGTGCAGAGTATTTGTGGAACAAATCACTGATGCTGACATTTTGCTTTTAATGACTAACAAGAGTCTCCTGGGTTATTCAATTATGCTTTCGGATTAGTGCATTTACTGATCACCTCTGCCTGACACTGCTCTTTAGGATGTATCTGCAATGAAACACATCTATGTGGAACCTTTTGAAACACAGAGTACATAAAGGCCCACTGCATTAGAAAAAAACAATATTAATATCATTTGGAAACACAGTGGAAATGAAGATCAAGCAAATCTGAATAGAAAAATGAAAATGAATCAAAACAGACAATAATAAAGTACAACAATGAGCAGCTAGGATACAGATAACTGTGACGTAATAGGACGGTCATTAATTGCCCCACATTTTAAAAAGAAGCCAAACAAGACTCAGAAAAAAACAGGATAATAAAAAAACATTTACAGCAAACAGAAAGTTTAAGCCTACTCTTTTTAGTCAAACATTGTTCATATCACACTGTCAGTTTCGCTGCCTTCATCCTAAAAGACCGGAGTGATGTTTTTAAAAGTTTACATGCTCAACACAGAACACTGTGTGCCGTGGAGCAGATCAGCTTCTAATGAGTGCACTCACACTGTCGACTTGGTGTACAGAAGTCGTAGTTTCCCCTCAGAAAAGAGCGTGTTAGTGGATTACTAAATAACCATCATTAATGACCAATTGTTACAGGAAACTTTGACAGAGGGATGAAAAGAGTTGTTGGAATTGGCCTCAATTGTAACCAGCTGCTAAAACATTCTGTCTTAATGATCTGTATGATAAAGGATCTTTCCTGGTAGCCCTCAGTACCCACGCCTCTGGCCATGAAAGATCCAAAAGGGATTTCAACTTGCTCTGGGCAAAACCAGCCGCAGTGCAGCTGACAGTGCATTGCAGCTTTGATTCCCAAAACTATTTTCTTTGAATGTTCACTTACTCTTAGTTAAATACTAAATCCAGACTCTGCATGTTAGCTAGAGGGGTTTCATTTAAAGGGGTTCACATTGAGAGCTTTGACCAGAGCTGGTAAGTGTTCCTGTCAGTCTAAAGAGGGATCAGTGAGAAAAGTCACAAACCGCGATCAACTTGATGGATTTTTAAACAAACTGGCACCTCAAGTCTTACTCTGTCACTGAATACAGATATACAAGAGCTTACTCCTACTGTCTCTATGTACACATACAGTTGAAAAATACATAATGCAATAAGTGTTTTGCTTAATTTGCATCTGTGTAAAGCAGAGTTGAGTGTGAGTGTGCATGGATAAAGTACTTTAAATACAATGCTTAAATCCTACAGATGAATGAAGAAGGGGTTCTGTTTGTTACTTTTGGCTGTCACTCAAACATTGCAAACATATATAGTGTCGCTATATCTACATTTTCTTTTGGAAAAGGGCTAAAGCTTGTATTGTGTTTGAGTTGGTTTCCTCACAACACCCTGGGGGAACTCTGTTGTAGGTAAACTAGGTGAAGTCAATCCCATTTATTTTACCAGGGACTAAAAGCTTTAACGAGGAGATTAAAACGGCACAGATCTACGCAGCACGTTGTTTTGTGCTTCTTGACATCCACTCATGGAGTAATCTCCACCTTTCCTTTTTCTAAGAGCTCTACAGAGGTTTAAGTTGTGCTGGGGAAAAAAAAGCAGAAGCCTTGTGGTGTTTATTAAATGATATACTTTTAGCTACATAAAAGTTTGTTGGTGCGCAGAGGGCCCTTGAATCGAATGAAAAGGTCTGTATTGAGACACCTCTGCAGTGTTCCTGAGTGTTGGCAATATGTTTAATGCATCAGGGTCCAAACAAGAACATCTTCTAAGTAGCAACTCGCGAGGGTAGGGTATGGGCTTCAAAACAATAGAATGGTCTCTTCATTTATTATGCATACAGCGTGGCTGACTGTGGGCTTTATGTATAAAGGGGACCTGTGAGAGGGCCAAACAGAGGCAGACTGAAGCACACCATATTAAACAGCATGCTGGATGGATATGCATTGTTCATTTCAGCGCACACAGAATACAATTATCGCTGAGCAAAGATTTGGTTTATAGTGTTAAACGACTAATTTGTTGAGTTCACAGATAAAGTGTGAGGCACCTCTGTGAATCTCAGCAAGGCTGTGTTTGCTTGAGCAGTTTAGTGATCTCATTAGAGTTGTTGTTTTGAAATGCCTTTGAGCCTCTGTGAGATATTTATTTAAGTAGGATATATATATACAGTTAGAGCTGCTCATAAGTTTCTCAATGACAGCAGTGATTATATTGTGGCAGACTCTCAGTGATAATGTTCAACACCAGTAGGCAAAAAAGCATCACTTAAGAAATTCTGTCTTATCTCAGAGACTAGCTGAACAGCTTTGAATGTTGTCTCTCTTTTTGCATTAAGATTGACGTGTATGGCAGAATAGTTCATCTGCAATCCTCGATGCTTATTCACATCAACAGTCGCTTGCAAGACAGTGTTGTACTGCTGGGTACGTCTTGTTTTTATATCGTTGAGTCTGATTGCTGCCTTGAATCGTCCAGATATCATAAGTGACACTTGTATTAATCAAACAACAGATAGGGATTCACTTCCTCTCCGAGACACAATTTGTAATAATCTTTACTACACGGCTGGAATTCACTATGACAAGCGTCGGGGATGTTAACAGACATGGGTCTTGAATGTTTACTCTCTGCAAAGAAAAAGGGGTAAGTTATACGCACGTCACGTACAGGAGGTGCAGGGCCGTGCAAAAAACAGCAGACTGGGGAAGAAGATATGAGCGCACACATGCTCAAATGCCACACAAAGTTTTCATTCCATCAAAATCACAACGTTTCTGAAGAAGAGCTCGGGTAGAAACGTTATGATTTTGATGCAACGAAAACTTTTTGTGACATTTGAACACGTGTGCGGGCATATTATCTTCCTTACTGTCTGCGAAGATCACAACATAGCCACAGTTACCATACTCACATATAATCCAATCAGATGTCACATTGAATCATTTTCTGTGAGGCTCACTTTCTTAATAATAGTTCAAGACTCCAGCCTGAAAAACAGTTTGAATCTATTTCTCTCATGACTTATACTTCAAACAAAGTTCATAAACACTGACAGCAGACTGGCTACATTGGCCAAATTGGGACAAACAAACACTAGTTTCATAATTTAGTCAAGTTATGAGACTACTGGAGGTTTAATAGGTTTAACATTTTGTTCATGTACTATTTATTCTTACAAACAAATATCATCATGTTGCATTTATTTAAACAACTTTTGTACTGGGAATACCACCAGGCTCAGATGCGTACATAACTCACTTCTAATATTAACTTAATAATAACTCCCTTATTATTAACTAACTAGTTGCTCTTTTCACTCAGGGGAAATAATGACGAGGTCACTACTGGTATTCTAAATGGGTTAATGTTCAAAACATTGAACAGTGAAGGGGCTAATAAAATGGTGAAAGTATCTGGAAAGAAAAGAGCTGAGAGTCAATCGGGGCTTCTGTAACTATCACAGAGGACAGACACAGTACAGGAGCCCTGACCCCTTAAGGGGAGCAGAGAAAAGCTTTAGGAACATTTCTCGTTTACTCAAACTTGTTTTCCTCCACATTCATGTGGCTAAAGTGCTCTAAGAAGATACCTGTCATGGGTTTTTTATTGTGGTGCAGTTGAGTTCAGTATTTTTTGGTCTTTTTAAGAGTGCACTCTCCCTAAAAACTCACCTCTTCAACACTGCCTACAACCACTATATCCTCCCCTTACATTACTTCTTCGTTGTACTGTCTTAGTCGTTTTTGTTTTGTTTTTCTGGTTGCTTTTCCTTGTTAAAGCGTCTTTGAGTATCCAGAAAAGCGCTATATAAGACCAATTTATTATTATTGTTATTATTACTCTAGACCAGCTAGCTACTTTATGAACACGCAATGACGCAATTCTTTAATTGTGAGCTAGTGGCGTGCAAAGCTCGTATTTCCTCAAGAGAATGTAAGGTTCAACTTTGATGCATACTGTATATGGTTTGTGCCTGAGATGAATCCATTAATGTTTCAGAAGTAGATGATTTAGTTGAGCTAGAGATTCGTAGATTGTAAAAATTAGGCCTAGTCTCGATACTGATGATTTTTCTAATACAGGTACTTCTTTCTAAGTCTTTGTGTCTGCTTTGAGACACTTATCTCTAACTGGCCACATATCACTAAGTGGCTTAACATCAGAAAACCAACCATTGGACACGTCAAAGTTCAATCAGATGCAATGCAGCAGGAAGGAATTTAAAGTTTGAAGTGGAAATGTTCCCCCCTTTTAAAAAGCTGCAAAAAGCCCCTTCTTCATTCAACTGTAGTATTAAAGCATTGTATTTAAAGCTGAATTTAATTGAATTGAATAGGTACTGTAGCTCAATCAGGTCTGTGACTGCAGCTTCAACTCTTCATCTTACCCAAAATTCACAATACCAGGGCCGGAAAATGTAGATAGATAGATAGATCTTTATTGTCATTACATGTTATACAACGAAACTCAGTTTAAGCAATCCTGTTGCAGCATTTAAAATGTGGAACAGCTAACTATTATAAAGTTCTTATGAAATTGTACAAAAGTTGATTTGAGATGTAGATGCCTTCAGTATGTCCTTGCAGAGAACTTAATGTAGAAATGGTTTTCTCATAAGGACTATTATAGAAGCAGTAAATGTAGATATCTCAAGTGAAGTTATAACTGTATTTGTATTTGAAGCCTCGGCAGCATCTGTCACAACATACTTTCATAAAGTAAGATAATTAACAAAATGAGTCACGTTGGAATCTTTGATTGAGAAATGTGCAGGGCCATGGATTCTTCTAAATATAGATGATGTTGCTAACAAAGTCAACTGTATAAAGCACTAGGATTTAGTATTTTAACCGGCAACAGATCGCTCTGTAACGAGTGATTATTCTGTGTTGATATAGGTGTAAATGTTTGTTTGAAATAACAGCTGTCAAGAGACAGAAGTTGGACAGTCGTGAGTAAAAATCTGTTTCTTTTTCATACAACAAATGGATTTCTGATTTGTCTGGACATTATTCCCTCTGGCACGTTGTAAACACAACTGCTGTGAAGTGTCTGCTCAGACAGAATGGAAGTAATTTGCTTGTCCATATATTTTCTGTGGCTAGAAGCCAGAGTACCTGACTGCAAAGACCAATCTCTCTCCCTTGATCTTAATGCATTCGCCACCCTAAAGCCCTGTCTAAATGTCGTTTTCATAGACTGTATATATGATGATGTCCGCAGTGTTGGAACAGATTGAAAGCAGTGGCTTTAAATGGATGGAGAGAACAGCTTGCTTGTCTTTGTACCTGTTTTTCATTTCATTCTGCTGAGCAGTTAAAAGATGAAGCCATTTTTTAATGAGACCCTGAATCTGATATTATCTCTATTAACTCAGGGATTATACTCACTCAAATCACGTAAGTGAGGTAAAAAGGTGACAGCTCTGGGTTGTAAAATTATATTAACACATTTCTGTGGTTAGAGGGTTACGTTGAAATGGGTAATTTAGCTTCAAATGTAGTCCGTGTGCAGTTGTATCACAAGACCTTCATTCCTTTTCCAATACCTTTTAGCTATTAGCTTTAATGCCTCAAATGCCTAAAATGAGATCTTCTGTGCAATTGCACTTCACTGGATTCTGGTCTTTTTTCTTCTTCTGATGTTTACTGCTCTGAGCATCCGGTGATAACATAGTGATGTACACATTCATCCACAGACCATAATAGCTTCACATCGGGATGGTATTAGAAAGAGCATCGATTTAGCTGGAATTCTTTTGTCTGTATCTCTCTCTCTCAAATATACACACGCAGACACACACACACACTCACACACACACTCACACACACACTCACACACACACACACACACACTCACACACACACACACACACACGGACACACACACACACACACACACACACACACACACACACACACACACAAACACGGACACACACAGGCCTGTCAGAAGCATCTGCCTCTTATTTCCATTTAAAAGTCCTTAACTTAAAGGTCATGTAATGAAGTTTATTCATGGGCGCCAGGAGCCTCGCGGTCATTGTTCGCGCCCCTGTACAGACGCTTAGGTTTCCAGAGCAGACGGCGTGGGTTTGAATCCGACCTGTGGTTCCTTTCCCACATATCGTTCCCCTCTCTCTCTCTCTCTCTCTCTCTCTCTCTCTCTCTCTCTCTCTCTCTCTCTCTCTCTCTCTCTCTCTCTCTCTCTCTCTCTCTCTCTCTCTCTCTCTCTCTCTCTCTCTCTCTCTCTCTCTCTCTCCGGTTTCTGACTCTAACCACTCTCCTATCTCTGAAATGAAGGCCCAAAAAGCCCAAAAATAAACCTTTAAAATGCTGATAATCCCTTGACTGTGAGATTCTGAAAAATATCCCTTTTGCCCTTCATTATCAGTATTTGTCTGAGGTCTGGTAGTATATTTACATCAAATACTCCCTTTAACAGTTATGCTGAAATATCAGCGTATATTATATCAAACCTTGGTATGTCCTTTTCAGAGCGGGGTAATTAAAAAGTGACCTGCAGATGGTGGAAGCATGCTACCAGAAGCATGCCGTATTTTAATACATTCATGTGGAACTTATTAGTCTTTAAGCTGCAGCTTTTTAAAAATGAATCTGCGTTGGGTTTCATTGATGTCCATCAGATGGCAGCATTGACTTTGAAATGCAACGTAACCAAGGAGCATCATGCATCATTATTACCTCATCAACAACCTAAAGAATGGGAGCATTAACATGTCCAAACATCTCTGTGTGAATAAGAAACTGCTTCAATCTGATCCGTTATTTCTTACATTTAAAGACTTCTTATGAACAAATAAAAATGTGATGTTAGTACAGATACTACAGATTGAATATTTCTTCCTGTGTTTCGGGGAGCATCGTTATTGATGTCTATTTAAAGGCCTGACGTAATTATCACATACCCAGCTCGTGTACACCGTTGTTTTGGGTCCTTCACATTTGTGAGTAAATACTCTAATTTAAGTTCAGTTGCATTCGTTAACCTTCTGAGAGAACTGACTTTCCATGTTGACAGATGGTAAACAGCTCATGTTACCATCATTCATCCAAACTGAACCCTTATCCTAATCTGGTCACATTATGGATGATTTTACAAGCTTGGATGCAATGATGTTTGACTTATTATTTAATTAAGTTCAAGTGAAGAATAAAAACCTCATATCCTGATGACATCTTCTTAATACCATCCCTTATGAAGGTTCATTATTGTAAAGACAGGACGAGAGAGAGAGAGAGAGAGAGAGAGAGACTTTTCCACTTTTTTCACTTTTCCTCTGGTTCAGAGTCAGACCAACATTTTTATTTCAAAAGTTTTTTTTTCCATTAAAGGATACAGCTGCACCTCCATTAATCATGATTTTACTACGATAAGTTTATCTCATAATGATCTTTTCAGATTTTTAAGTATATTTAAAGTTGCTGTGCTTTCTCTCCTCAGGATGTTTTAAACAACCTGGGCTCCTCTGAGCTGGATGAAGATGATCTTATGCTGGACCTGGACCTCTCTGACGATCAACGACATCGCCATGGTAACTTCTTCAATAGATAAATGTCTGTACTTACATATGACACACACAGGAAGTATGTAGAATAGTTACATCACAGTACATGGTTTACTACTTATTGTTGTTCAGAGGTCATTTTCTCTGAGATCATCATGTTACCGTTCCTATGAAAACAGTTCTTAGAAACATAACAATCAAATCAAGAGAGAATCTATCACTTAAAAAACTCTTTCCTTTACTCCATCCCATTCTTTGACACAAGTTAATGTCTGCTCATATTTCGTCTCTGTCAGTGATTCTTCTTCCCTTCTTCCTTACTTTCTTTTCGCTCATTAAGCCGCCACTATTCCGTCACCTTTAAGATATGACAACCACCACTCTCCTCCCTGTTTCTTATAACATGTGCCACCACTAGGATGTAGCTGCCTCAATTACAGCAATGTATCTCCTATATTGATTTGGCATTTCAGTCACAATTTTTCCTGACATGCCACATGGTTAAAAAAGTGACTTTTAGAGGAGAGATATTTCTTCTGCTCTGCTACAGCTTAGCATGGAGCATCAAACACTACCTCCAATATCCTTTTTATATATCACATACTGAAATAATGATACTGAACGAGTGTGGTGGGCGCCCACAGCACACAGCATAGAATGAATGAATTTATTACTATTTCATGTAGAAACATGAGGATAATTGCAACCACTGTCAGCATTGATTATGTTCCTATTTTCGGATTGCGTGTTTAATATGAGTGTTTACTCATATTAATAATCATCAGGCTGCCAAGACACATATTTACTCATCAATTTAGATGTAGATGCCTTCCAGTACGTGCCTATATCTGGTGACTGAGAGTCTTACATTATTAACATTTCAAATATGTAATCAAGTGCTTCAAATGTGATCACCTTCCATTTCTGTGCGTCAAGTCACTCGCCAACACGTGGACTCCATTTTTAATCATAAATTCGGCTGCACAGAGGATGGGTTACTCTGTGAGAATGTCAAACTTTAACTATTATCTACCAGTCGAATTTGATCTCAATACGAGGCTAGATTCCTGTATCTCCAGGCAACATTCAGTCCCAGATGGACTCACAGAATATTACAGTTGCAGTCAAATAAAGTAAAATGCTCAGAAGCACCTTGGAGAAGAGAATACAACAGGAGCTCCAGCCCTAATAAACTGAGTTTCCTACGCTTATGGGGGCTGGAGAGTTTCACAGAGGAGTGAGGGGGGTTGAATCAAGCACTCACACACCCACACAAACACCCGCCTACACACACACACACACACACACACACACACACACACACACAGACAGATTTAAAACCTCTCTAAGGCACTGGCTGGGATGATGCAGAGCTGAAGGAGGCACCATCATTAATACACACACTAACACACCAGCCTGCATGCTTAGTCATTAGACCTAATGGTTTGCAGACTGTAGCATGAAATTAAAGGTTTGATGAATAGTTCTCATAAAGTCAAGGGACTGAGACTTTGTGCAGGCGCTGAAAGAGAATAGCTCTTTTACTCTCTTCTAGAGTGAGTCATTTAAATACACACACATACACCTACACGCACACATTCAAGCAGTGGCCAAAAAGCAGACGGACTAGAAATATGCACACATGTACTGTATGCACTCATGCAGACACACACACACACACACATTCATTGGCACTCAGCTCTCAGGTGGCTTGTTGAAGCTTTATTAAAAAGCAAGCAGTTTCACAGCAATTTATGGCCAACAGGGTTCGGCTTTAGAGGGTTTTTTTTGTGTTCTTACTCCGACGGTGACCTGTGACCTGTGGATTCAAACAGGGACAGGAAGAAGAGGACACTGGAGGACCTTTACAGAAACATGAAGAAATGCCAAACCCTGCCTTTACGGCTACATTTAATTCCAGACTTACTGCTCTGTCAAATGTGCCATTTAAAGCCACGATTGAATTTATTACAAGAAACAGCTGAGAATATTTTCATTACCTAAACCTCTCAATAATGAATTTTAAAGAGCTACTTTGTGACACGATTGCAGAATATAGTCTTAATTAATTTTGTTAGTAGAGAGAGTAATAGGAGCTTTTAGATGGGTCATGTCACAAATGTGTTTCAGTCAGGTCAGGGGCATTTTTGAAGTTTTTTTGAATACTTTTTATAAAGTTAATTTCACATTTATATACAGACACAATTAACCAATGACACAAAGACGAAAAGGAGCACTTTAACGTTTATTTATGGGCTTTTTGTGCTTTTATTGTAGAGTCAGGAGTGTATAGTGTTGGAAATAGGGAACAGAGAGTGGGGATTGACATGCAGGAAAGGAGCCACAGGTGCACAAACTAACCTCTAAGTGACCAGCGTCACCTCTAGGGGCACTTTAGCTTGCAGTCACAAGAATGTAGGAACCCCCACCTTTTGCAACAAAGTCTGTCAATTTCTTCTACTTGTTTGTGAATAATGCACCATTAAGTCTAAGAGAGAAAGTCATCATTTCCATTAAAAATAATTCTTTAACTATTTCCACCCATTCCCCAACGTTTTTATGCTTTTATTGGAGAGACAGCACAGAAGATCGAGTCAGAAATCTGGGAGAGAGAGAGAGAGAGTGGGGGAATGATATGCGAGAAAGGAGCCACAGCTCAGATTCGAACCCTGGCCGCATGCTTGGAGGACTACAGCCTCTGCACATGGGGCTTGCACACTAACCACTAGTCTACCGACGCCCAGATTTCCTTTTTTTCTATGCAGGCAGTAGCTTCATAAATTTCTAAATTGACTTGATTTAACGACTGATTCATGTTTTTCTGTGTTTGAATAGTTTCCAGGGAAAACTCCAGCCAGTCCCTTGCCTCCTGTCTCAACCTGCTCCACTCCCCAATGGACCCATCGGGGGAACGCATCCTGGGAAGAGAAAACCAGAGGTAAAGATGGACATCTGTTATTTCAAATGCGCTACAGTATGTGCTCTCCTGTTTATGACAGAGAGAGAAAAGGATATTGAAAGAATAAGCAAAGAAAAATGCTGGCAGTGTTTTCTTGCGTCTTAAAAAAGCAACGGATGACAAATACATCAAAAATGATGTGTTGTGTGTATGTCTAGACATCATATAACCACAATAATGGACGGAAAATACAGGAGATAGATGGGGCATTGTGTGGTATTGGCTGCTCTTAAAACAAGATTCAATCACGGACAATTGGGAGTATTGCTCACGGATCTGTTTTGATGCACTTACCCCTCTGGTCATAGCAACATTTATCCTCTGTGCTGTGTGTCTTAATGACCTTAAAGTAGCAATATCACTTTTTTTTTCTTCTTTTACACCACACACTCCATTGCCACAAGAGACAAAGAGATAGAGAGAGAGCGGGAGGGAAATAGTCTATTCTAGGAATTGCTGATGTTGAATGTTCCCTGTAAATGCATTACATGTTTTATGTCTTTCCCTCCCGCTGAGATGAGACGAGACTCTAGCTCTCAAAGACGCAGGGTAAATAAATAAATAAATAAATGAAATCTCTGCGAATGAATATGCAAGCTGTCTTTGTGCTCTCCTCTGTCTCCCAGTAGATGAAGGCAGAAAGAGAACGCACTGAGTTTCTGTTTGTACGTGTAACAGTGCCAAGGACGGTTTCATATCTGATTTGATTCGGCCACTTGTTTGGAATTAGGATATGTCTTTTTTTGGGGACGCAGAGAATTACATGTACACAGAAACACACACACAAACATGGAGGGTGGCTCTGTGGATAGGGCTTATTTGGTTTTATGAAGTCAGTGGGTAATAAAAGGGTTGTTTCATCACTGGTATTGTCTGGTGGTGTTTCTGACATGCCATCAGATGATTATGACTCTACCTTTCAGTGCCCCTTTCGCTTCTCCCTGCTTGCTATTTCTGCTTGCTACCGTGGAGTAAATGTTTATATCTATCCTTGTGTTCCCCTGGACAAACTGGTGGTGATCCTCTTTGCTTGCAGAGATAGTGCAGGTCAACTTGTGTGAGCCCTTTAGAAGTAGAGGGTTAAAGGATTTACACTACACCACTGAGACTTTGGGCTAAGCCTCGGTTCCTTTTTTGTTTCTGAGAGAGGTTTTTTTTTTATCACACTTCTCACTCTCTTTGAATGTTTTTGCTGAATAGAGAGACATTTTCTGTGTCTAGACACTTTCAGTTAATCATGTAAGTCGGGAGTCAACCTTTTCAACCCATCCACACTGCTTTCGTCAGACAATTCATTAGTTGTTTCATTTTTACTGAAGCTCTTTTTTCGACACTTGTCTTTCACAGCAGTGGAGGACCATTGATGTCCACACATACACCCACAAAAATATTTGCATTAAATCACTCTTACAAGGTTATGGCTAAACTGTAACTCGTCTGAAATCTTTGCATGGTTTCCTGGATTGCTGCGTCACTGTTCGGGCTTGATAAAAATAAAATGCCAAGTGCTATTCCTTTAAGTCCAACTACGTACTAGAGGTGGGCGATACAACCTCAAATTCATATCACTGTATTCTTTTGACTTTTTCCGCTTACAGTATTATATCACGGAATTACAATATTAAAAGGGATTACACATATGAACACATATTAACAAACTAAGACCCCCTTTCTCCCACTCACAGAAGCCTGTTTGATGAGATTCCTTACTCATTTATGTGTGACACCAGATAAAGATATTTTTAAAAGTCACTGTGCGTTCAGATCTCATTAGCTTCTAACTGAATCTGTGTGCTCTCTCCAGCAGAGATGTGTTAGGCTGCTGCTGAAAAAAACACATTTCCTGGTATGACTCTTTTTTTAAATTGCGTCACAACAGCTTGAAAAGTTGGGACTTTTATTGTGAAAGATTTGGCGGAAATTAGAATGTATTAATCATTTAAGCTTAACTGAGATTTTCAACAACACTGTTGTCAGTTTGCTTCACAGCCTCTCCTTCCACCACTTGGACTTAATGCTCTTGGACTTAATGCAAGCGAGACATCAGTTTAAACACACCTTTAAGCAGGTAGACTCGGTGTAATGGAGATGCAAATCCATTCCAGCACTTATAATAGCCTATGTTTCAGCCCCAGACAGACTAACCGGCTGCAAGCGAGCACATCTACTGAATGTTGCTGTTCTTTTCTGAAACTTGGAGAGGAGAGAGTACAAGTTCACCAGATTGCTCCTCTACAATTCACTTTCATTGTAAACACTGACACACGGTGTGACACGGGGAGGAGGCGGTACCCTTTGATAAGTGTGTGTGAGACACTGGCTCTGCTCTGAGTGTAAGAGAGAAACATGCAGAAGACCAGATGACTCAATCTAAGTGGTTGTCTGTCCCAAATCACAATATATTTATCCATCACTGTAACTCACAGGTTGAGCAATCGCTGTTTCCTCGTGTGTGCTACAACCAAACATGTGCATCTAAACCAGTGATGACAGTATGGCAAAAATCCATGTTTTTTTAGGCTCTATCGGGGCAGAATGTTTTAGCTAGGTGCTATTAGTAGCATGCTAACATGCTCACATTGATTGTAGATACATCAAAACATATAAGAGTTTTTTATTCTGACAGTGAGAAAGATATGATCAACATTTTTTAAATAAAAATAAAAATAAACTTGCCTTTTGAAGGAGAATGAAATCAGGAATCAATGCTTGTGTTCAACTTTTGTTTTTGGTTTTTATCTCTGTAGACTGGAAACACTGGAGCAGGTTACATAATGGAGCCAGATATATGTTTCTTACCTGATGCTCATGGAGCGCCTGGCTACACTGTGGTGGTTCAGCATCTTCACTGATTTCTTCCGACTGAACATGTTCAGGAAGATGTGTTAAGTCAGTGAGAGAATAAGTGTAGATTGGAGGGGTGAAAGAGAGCAAAAAGCGTTTGCCCAGGGCTTGCTTTTTCTCTCTCACCATCTCTCTCTCTCTCTCTTCCTCGGTTTCTTTTGCTTTTTGTCTCAGGTTCTACGTTCCCTCGAGGGGACATTGATTTGCTGGAGGCAAAGCAAGCTCCCTTCTGTTCACGCACAAGAAAACAGAAACACACACACTCACACACAAACACACACCTGTCAGTCAGTCAGCCTGTCCAAAGAGAGTATCAGCTGCAGGATACTGCTGGCTGTCTGACAGGCTGCACAGAACATCTGCTAAACGCACACACAAACACTCACAGTCTTGCATGCATTCCTCTTCTTTGATGTATGACAGTTGGATGATTTTGATGGCGGGCGTTTGAGTCTCAGTGTGTGTAGCTTTGTTATTGCTAACACCGCAATAACAAAGCTATAGCATTAAATGTCATGTGCCAAGATCAAGTGTCCAAAACACATGAACATTCAGTTTACTGCCACAGAAAATCAAGGAATTTCTCCCATCTGAGTATCTGGAGCCAGCAATTATTACTACTTACAATATGTCAATCAATGAACTACTATAATATTTATTTCAAAAGGTCATTGTCAAATTGACAGAACTCCAGCTCAAGTGATCAATAATGAACTTGCAGATATGTTTTAGTAAAAGAAAATGTTGTAATTTACTTTTTTTTAGAATAAACCCGATGGGTCCGATTTATTCTAGCAGAGTAGTGTTGCGTTTCTCTCAGAACTTTTAACACTGGGGCTTCATTTGCTATTCCTCCATGCTTGCATTTCATATTAAAATGCTGAAACATCCCATTTATTGGGTCTGACAGGGTTACATTTTGGCAGAATGTAGATGAGCAAAACCTTTTTCCTTGGCCTTGGTCGAATGGGAAGTATTACGTTTTATGAGCGTTGTTGCATGAAGCCTCTTCAGTGTGATGCACTCTTGCCAGTTGCAATACCAACTCTACATAATAATACCCATCTGCACTGCATGGCAGTAATGAGTGTGCCTCTGTGGTTATTTTGGTTGGTGGAAAAGGGGTGCAGAGAGCGTATTATACTGGTTTGTACTGAATATTTATCTTAGTGATGGATCTCAGTGCCTGTTTTGTGTTAAGACACGGACTCCTCCCTCGTATCTCCTATAGAAAAAAAAAAGACACAGAGGAAATTAAATTGTTCTCCATTTGGGATAGAGCTAGCTTGTTGCTATGGTAACAGCAGTCTGCCTGTTGAGTGTTCCCCTTCCCTTCCTTCTTTCTTTTCCCTTTTCTCCTCTCAACGCTTTCACTTGCTATGCAGAAGACAGGTAGTCCGAGGAGAGGACATGTAAACACTCAGAGGTGTCCTTAGCTGTCAGCATGCAGTGGACACTTGTGAAAGTCCTAATTCCCATACCCCCACTTCTGATCTGAGGAGTGAAGTTTTAGCTGCAATCTTCACATCTTCCATTGGCATAACAAGGCTCATTAGGAAAATATCAACACTTGTAGACACGTCCCAAATCTCTCCAATGACAGCTTAATTAAACATGACTTCAGAGTTAATATTTTGCTTCTCCTCTATATATTCCCAAATGCACGAGATTTGTGTCTTGGCTCCCATCACGCTGTTGAGACTCTCATTTAACAGCCTGCCAAGTTAAACTGAGTATACAACTAAAAAATATGAACATCCCAATACTTGCCTTAAGCTACACTGTGCCACTTCCACAAACAGTGCAGATTGGTAGGCCGGGTTTTAAATGTTATTTTCTAGAGTTTGCTTGTCTTGTGTTTGTTAGAATTTAAGAGGAACAACTGAAACTGAACAGAATGGTTATTGTAAATTGAAAGCAGCATAAATGGCAACACAGGACAGAGTATAAAGCTGTTTTGACACATGTCGCTCAAAGTGTAGTTTTCCCTGTGGGACAAGGACGAGGGGTAGGGTCTCAGAAGGCATCTAAAAGACATATTTAAAGAAGCAGCAGAAATCCAAGATGGCGAACGAAGCGACAAAGTCTGACACTTTAATAACACTTTAATGGCAGTTTTTTTGGCTGTTATCAACGCTACATGTACACTGGATGTATTTACGGTATGGAAAAAGAGTTGAAAACAACGTACTTGTTAGCAGAAAGGAGTATGAAGCAGCTTCATTACCTGCATGAAGATCGAGCCCTGCATCGGCTTGACCTGACTTCACATGGAAATGTTCACTCGGAGGAGGGGAGGAGATATGTCCAGCTAAAGTCGATGGGAAAGATTTGGGCATCTGAATTCACAAATGCAGCTCATCAGGAGTGTTGTGCATGCATGTGTGCAAACACTATAGGAGAGAGAACATACACTTTTACGTGTTGTACTTTAGTCTGTTGAACTCACAAAGACAGCCTTCGCACGCTCAGGTAGACGGTGATAAACTCATTGGGCTCTGCAGTCTCCCACAGAGACATGTAATCTGTGATTATATAGAATTTGCTCACAGACATAAACAGGAAGAAATGTGTTTATTGCCAGTATGAGTCATAAAGTACATCCGCCAAGTTTGTTTTTTGTGTGTACTAATCCCACCAGACTCGGTTTAGTCAGCAAAAACAACACGCGCGTCACATACTTACACATTTACTTGCAAGCACACATGCACGTTTATAAAAATAGACAGGCATAAAGAATCCAGCTGAGCCTTGGAGTGGAGCTGGGGACAGATAAAATGCTCTGCAGCATGATTTTCAGACACACACAGCATACAGCAGGAGTATGAACACAGAGTGGATTCCCCTCCCTCTCTGTTAAGTTTGCTGCCATAAAATGCTGCCAAATGTGTCTTTTATCTGGTGTTAATCTATAGTTTAGGATTTTTTTACACCCTTATTATCAATGAAAACGTCTTAGAGTTTTATATTTCATATTTTTCTGTAGCTACAGCCACATTTTTGTATGCTTTTCCTCTCATACTGAGTACTGTAAAGCATCCCAGAAGCCTAGGGGGAAAGCTGTGCTTCTCTGACATTTTAGATTTTCAGACACGCCTAATCAGCTGAACATGTTCAAAATCTTGTTGTGTGCTTCTGTTGTTAGTTACGCATATTTCTTGAGTCCATTGCTGTTGTTTAGCTTCTAATTTTCCTCACTCTGTTGGCTTTATTAAATGTTCAACACAGGGCGACTAATTAGTGCTGGCTTTTGTTTTTTCCTTCTATCTTTGAGTTGGAACTTGTGGTTCTGATTTGTCACGCTGAGAAACACATCAAATTGGCAATGAATAACTCATTCCTTTGCTTTTCAATCCTTTTTTTTTTATCTATTCAAGTGGTCTGTTCCACCAATGACAGAAATTACTAAGTGGTATTCACTGTTTTTTATTCTGTTAACAGATTGTTAGACATGACATGAGCCTCTTGAACTTGTAATATCATTTTCAGCATATATGGTGGGTATTTGATTAACAAAGCGAGGGATGCTCTTTTGTGTTTGGCTCTCCGTGCTTTGTCTGCCTTTGTCTCTCTGTTTGTTTTAAGATTTGTTTGGGCATTTTGCCTTTATTAGACAGCGACAGCAAAGGCATTGGAAGAGAAAAGGACGATACGCAGAAAACAGCTTGAATCAAACACAGAGTCGCTGCTTGAAGGAACTGCCTCTAGTCTCTTTTGCTTTTCTCTTTCCTTTGTTGATTACAACACACTGTACGTTGATCTTTAACTTCAATGTTTTGCAGCATACTGATATTGAAACCCTGACCTAAGTAAATGTGTAGCTTCGTCAGTGATGCATTGGGACTTTTCCTAACTTGCCTGTTGCTTTCTCAAACGCACTTCTTCTACAATTAACATCGAAAGGAAAAAGAGTAAAATATACTTAGTGAATACTTCATATTTTGGAGAGTTCTTTGATATAACCGTTCCTCATTCATATTTTAGCCTAGTTGGCTGGCTTGATTGAGCATTAATGTCACCTAAACCTTCGGGTCTGGATCTTTAAACCAGTCATCAGACAATCATTCGATGACACATTATGATCTGTGATTGATGAATTGAACTGCTGATCCTAAAAAGTGAACAATGAATGTCTCGCTGCGTTTTGGTGTCAGTTTCACCTCTCATCACGCTTCATCCATAAACTTCTTTTCACCGCTGTCCAACACATTATTCTGTTCTTCTTCTTTTAACCTGCAGTCAACTTCTTCTTTAGCCACTTAACTTCTGTTCGTGTTACCCACATTCATGTCATAGGCAAGAACTAGAGACGCAGTGAGTCAAATTGACAAGGAAATCTGTTTAGAGCACCTTTTTTTAATCTATATTTGGCACCAGCGTTTCTAATATTATATCACACTGGTCAGAATGGACGACATGTCACCGAATCGTATTTGGTCCCAACCCCTACTTTGTTATTAATAGGGTTAATAGTTCAACTTTTGTTTGGATGACTGGTTTTATTCTTTAATGTGTGGTAGATAATACGATCCATATCAAGCTTATACTCATGCCATAAGCAGAAAGGTGTTTATCCTAGGTAAGTATCTCCCCTCTTCAATATAAACCTGTGCTCCCTGAACGTACCCGACAACCAGTGAATTAGCTGCAGACGCGACAAAGAAGTGCTTTACTGATGGATTAACTTGTCTAGAAACAGTTAAAGCATGTAACTACACAAATGTGTTAATTACTGAGCTTCGGAGGAGTCTGTAGGCGTATTTTTGATGTCAGGACTGCTCCAGTAATCTTCACTTCATGTAAAAAGATCTCTTACTTACCAATCCTCTTGTTAAATGGTGTAATTTTAAGGTACATTGACATAAAGCAAACACAATCAAAGCAAGCTTCCCTTTGCCGTCCTTGTAGCTTTCCATATGCATAATACCTCATTAGGCAGCTCCTAGTGTCTTTGAATAAACAATTCATTTGCATCTTTATTTCCTGCCCACCAATTCCCTCTATACATAAATATACATTGTATTTCAACAGCGCCACAGAAACAGCCTGATGGGAAGCATACATTCCTTTAATATCCTGGATTAAAGAAGCTTATCCCTGGTACTGTGGCACATTTCCATTTCATTCAATCGTAATCAGAGCTTACTCAGGTGATTACTGACAGGAAATTCTGTTTGTGAGCAGCAACTCAAGACACGAACACGATGAGATCCAGAATTAATGGTTTATATTGCTTTACATTTAATAGGAACTGCTGTCTCTGAGAATATCAAATGTGCATCTGACCCTAACGTGGAGTTTGTTACAATAACGGCGTGCACGCAGAATCCCTGTCATGTAAATAATTTGCACCTTTCTATGCTTCACCGTGGCAACTTTTGTTTTTTCGTTTCTATTCTTTTGTCACAGTGATGACAGAAAAGCCGGTACAAGATAACAACAAATCAGAATTATGACTCATCTTAAACAATGTATTTGTCGTTCTGAAAGGAAGAGCCTTAGTATACGGCTCCACCCCTGTGTTTTACAACCGCTGTTTACTACGAAAACCTACATTCATAATGCATCTGGTAACAGTGTGAGCTCTGTGTCACTCTGCTGGATGGATAGAATAATCTCCTCTGCCGTGACTATGATGCATGTGATCAAGTTAAGCCGAGAAAAGTTATCATACAATTACTACTGTATATAGATTTCCATGGTGTTACTATAGTCACCTGAGCTGCTGCGGGGTCAGGTGGAGTATCATAAATAAACACAACCTCGTGCTTTAGTTAGATCATGGAAATTCAGGTGCTCTATTATCACAACATTAGAATAACAATTAGGAAATTACCATGTCGTTAAGTAATGAATAGAATAAATGAACTATAATGTGCACGATAAACAATTCTTCCCCTTCAGCTGGTGAATTAGCATTTTTCTCAAAAAACAAAATTCTGCCTCAGTCCACAGGTGCTTTCTTTTGTGGTCTGTTGTCTCCTTTATAATCACTGACTGAGAATTATAGAGTAACTGTGAAGGATTAGAATTGCAAACGTATTGCAAAGAAGTATAAGCTCCACAGTAACATGTCTCAGATTTCCTGCAGCTTTCACTTCTGGTTGTGGACTGGATTAACTCTTAACTATAATTAAATAATGCTATAAGGCTTTAAAGATACAATATGTAGATTCCACCGCCAGGGGCCCCTCAATCAATACTACAATAACAAAAGATGACGTCGAGGCTAGCAGGGAATGATTGGAGTGCTCTCTGCTATTCTTATGAAGTGTTAGTTATGCATAATTAGGAGTGTGGCTGATCTGACTGATGGGCGGTTGTGTTGAAGCTGTTACCTAGGAGGCTAAGGCCCGCCTCAGCTTCAGTTTATTACCTGTTACTTGGTTCACCAATAGTTGATTTGAGACAGAATATCCAATATGGTGAATGCTTATTGTTGGGCTTTAAAAGTGGGCTTAAGAAACCTATGGGTGATGCCTCTGAGACTACCTCCATGTTTAGTACAGTTAATGGCTTTGACATGTTAATCATCAGCCCAAAACCTTAAAACACCAGTGCATGTTGTAATCTCTAAGGCCATTGAACTCGTTTGGGCCGAGGGGTTTCAACAGCTTCCAAGCAGTTGTTATTAATGTGTTTCTCAAGGTTCTCAAGGTGGCGCCGTTGCAAGTGCTGCATCATGCTGGTTGTGCCATTTCTGTCGTTCATCAATCTTTTTCAATATTTACGTCTGCTCACCTTGCTTCTACAGCCTCGTCTGACACAAGACAGTGCTGACGCAACATCTTCATTAGCTTCCACCATGTCTGTATGGTTAATGGTAAATGGACTTGAATAGCGCTTTTCTAGTCTTCTGACTACTCAAAGAACTTTTACACCGCATGTCACACCTACCTATTCCCACCCATTCACACACTGATGGCAGAGGTTGCTATGTAAAGTGACTTTCAGAAGTAACTAATCCCATTCATACACATTCATACGCCGCTTACGAAGCAGCGGTAGCAACTCAGGGTTGGGTGTCTTGCATCGGACATGTTGCTGCAGGAGCTGGGGATCGAACCCCCAACCTTCCGGTTAAGAGATGACCGAGTCTACCAACTGAGCCACGGCCTCTTTTTGTCAGCCACTCACATCTAACAAGACAAGCTCCTCTGTATTCGATTAGAATTATGATATATTTAGATGAATACCACAAAGGGCCACAGAAGGTAATGCAGACTGTTAGATAGAGAAAAATATGTAGGAGTTCAATAAGAAAAAAAGGCAGACGGTGCAGATTTTTCTCTAAAACAAGTGCAGACTTAGAGTGCAGAGTGGGAAGGAAAGCAGAGAGGAGAAAAGAATATTAGGTTAATCAGAGAGTCACCCCTGCCATATTACATTTATTTTATATTCTGTGTCTGAAGACCTGAATTCAACATTAGATTCACTGCCTGGAGCTCGGCTCGCGCTCACTCTTTAGTCACAGATGCACTTTATGTCGGAGATGAGTTTAATGGCAGCATTAAACATCGGCAGCCTCAGGTGCTGAATGTAGATGAGCACGCCGTGTCTGTCAGACGGAAAGAAGGAGTGACAAATGAGGACGATCATTCTCCAATAGAGCTGTGGTATACTTCACAAATACAAGTGCGTGCATGACACACAGATGTCTGCACACACACAAAAACACATTGATTGACCTCATAAAAAGATTCCTTGTTGTCAGTAAAAAGTTAATGAGGAAAAAGTTGGCATACAGACTGCCTTTGTCTCTGTCCCAGTGTTAAAGTGTCCTTAACTGAGACAACGCAGTCTTTATATTGTTGATTGACAAGGGTGCAGCCCACCCCTCTTCACTGCTGCTAAAGATAAAGCACTTCAATCAAGAATCATTTATTTGACTAGCAGTCATTTTGACTCACTTCATACATAAACTTAACATTATGTGAACCAAGACATCAAAGTGTGCATAGGAATGTCTCTTTATTTACTACTCATGTGGAAGTGCATTAGTGTGTGTGTTTCTGTTTGGTGACATTATGTGTGTGTGTGTAGGTATGTGTCACTGCTGGCAGCCGACGGCCCCGTAATAAAACACTTTGTGAGTGGTAAAATAATGAAAGTCATAAAAAGGCAGATAATTGGCTTTTTCAGGTTGGTGAAATGGATCACTCAGAACTCTGCATTTGAGAAATGGCTTCTGGGAGTCGAGGGTGTGAGTCAGACACAGAGAGGGGAGAGCGTATGGGAGAGAAAGACAAAAGAGAGGTGAGGTGAAAAAAGGAAAAGAATGGGAAACAAATGATGCAGAAAGGAATTTATACAACTAAAGTGAATAAATGGTTAAATGTCCTTTGTGGACAGAAGTAGCAAAAATAATTATACAGTAAGCAAAAGAAAGGAGGGCTTCAATGTCCAGCCTCCTTTCCTGTTTACTCCTTTGTGTAATTACTCTGAAATGACCGTAGAGGAAAAGAATATCTGAAAACATTTAATTGCACTTTAATCTTTGTGTTCAGTTGTAATTAGCTTCAAACTGACATTTGCACGCAGTACCAGATTTAGCCACTAGCTGGTGTAGTACTACATCTTAAGAAATTCAAGTGTGTCCCGTTGAGTAAACTCTTTGAGTCCTATTAGAGAGACCCATTCTGTTCAATTAGAAACCTGCTCAGAGGTGCATGTCGGTGTGTGTGTTTGTGTATAAGAGAGAGAGAGAGCATAGTGTGTGTGTGTTTCAGGCTGTAGGCTCATGACAGTGGAAAGACAGATGACCCTGAGTAGAAGAACGCTCTCCCTGCCTGTATTACATCCATCATCACCGAAACAGACCTGTCTTTCACTGTGTCATGCACATCCTGGTGTGTGTGTGTGTGTGTGTGTGTGTGTGTGTGTGTGTGTGTGTGTGTATAGGTGTGTTTCTCTGTCTTAAGTGGTAATTACCTGCACAACAGACCCATGCTCAGCAGTAAAAATGTCTAAAAGTATTCTATAACTGCTGTCAGAACATGCACACTTGCACACTTGCAACCTTGCATACAGCACAAACACACACACACAGGACTATCAGCATGGCAGACTTTGTAAATGCAGCTGTCATTGAGTTTTGTTTGACAGTGAAACCCTGGTTTATTCAGTCAATAGATTTCCTGCTAATTTAAAGCTACTAATAATCTTGAAGGGAGACATCATGTTCAATAAATGAAACCACATATATCGCTAACATGTGTGCAGGGAATGCTCCATTGCTTGTGAGAAACTCCTTAAAAATGCACAACAAGTTATTATATAGATGTTGTAGTCAGTTGAACATTTATAAACCAAACTCCCGTAAAGGATGAGCAGGATGTCTACTTTGGTGCCTGTTAAGTGAAGGGTTATTTATGCCCATCTATCGTCCTCATTTTGTTGTGCACTAAACAATCTAAACTGTTGCAGATGGGTGTTATTATTTAGGAAAAAGGACAACTAAAATATGAGACAAACAAATGTTATTTGAACATCAAAAGACAGCAAGACAGAGAAAAAAGAAGTGACTCTAAAGAAGAGATTGTGTTGTATTGCCCCCAAAAAACTAGGATGACAACAATAAAACACTCAAGCAGTGGTTAGATGGATTCTGTCTTTGTTTAACTTTTAATAATCTTGTTTGAACAACTCGGTGACAGTGCTTTTCGACCATCGACACGTTCAACAGTCCTGAATTCTTTTAAAGTCTCTCGTAAAAAAGTTGTGTTGGAACAGTTTTGCTGGAACATGTTTCTATCCACTCCAGCAATGACAAAAGCGGAAAATGTTCACGTCAGATCTGCACAGCAGGAATCATTTCACCCCAATCAGGACAAAATGACTGGATCAAGTGTTTACATGAAGATAGACAAGAATAATAAAAGGCATCCAGCGCCTCTACTGTTATTCTCAATAAAGAACAGATGTTGTAGGGAATTCTGTGTAGGACATGGTCATTATCCAAAATCAGTGTATGTCACGATATGTATCGTATCGTTGGGTTATGGGTAATACCTAGCCCTATGAGCTATGGTGGGCACAATGCCAGGTACTTAGTGAATATCAAACGATACCTGTTACGATACCACTGTAACAAAAATAGAAGTCCTCGAAACCCAATATGGTGTTTCTTGATTTTAATTACCAAAAAATGCAGAGAACTCCAAGGCTAAATAGTACATATATCTGCTTTTTAAATGTTGTGCTATTTTGACAACCTTAATGTAAACATAGCAAATTGTCAGCGCTCATTTGCTCAGTTTAACCAGAAATGTACCACTTCTCTTTACTGAAATGGTAAAAACCATTCAGGGGAATGAGTTTCAGGGGCGGTGAGATTTTGAACTTTTTCTCCCACTCATTTTCCTGTCGCTCTGTGTTTTAGACAAAGGTGAAAGAAGGATCCAAAACCTGAAACCATGCTGAAAGCCAGAGAAGGGGGCAAAGGTGTCAGACTCAGAGAAACACACAGAAGTAGAAAAACAAAACAAAAAAAACAACTTGGAGAGAAAAACTTTTCTTGTTGCAAAGCTCTGCGCCACTTGACACGAGCTGTCAGAGAGAACAGTGTATGATTGATCACATGTCATTTATTTCCACTCAATTCATCCCGCCTAGATAGCAGGGTGGAGCAACAGAGAAGTAAATGGAGAAAGTTTACTCTAACCGGAGATGTCAGTCAGGAACAAAAAGCTAGAAAGAATCCAGTTCAAGGCGGAATAAAGCACCCGTGGCTGCTTGACAGATGGAGCTCACCTGTCCTCAAAAAGCAGCAGGCTTCATTGACATTTGTCTGAGGTGCTAAGCAGAATCCGCGGGGAACACCTTTAGGCATCAGTTTCGTGTAGCTGTTGTCAAAGTGATCGGGAGGAAAAAAGAGACAAGGGGGCAGGGGTGGAGATGTAGAGACAGAAGACACGTGCTTGGGCCAAGGTTAAGATGGGGGGGGATAAGAGGAGGGCAAAAAAAAGGGGGCGATGGAAGCTTGGAGAGAGCGGTCAAGAGTTTCTGATTGATGGAGAGAAAGTGAGTTTGAAGGGTAGACGGAGAAAGAGAGGGAAAACAGAAAACATGGGTGTGACTGAGAACCAGTGAAGAAGAAAGTCCAACCTTTTCAGTCAGGAGTCTTTGAAGTGGCTTATGTTGATCGATATTTCAGTGATACGGTCTTGTTTTGTCCAAAGAACATTTTTCCTGGGAACCTGCTGTCGGTCTTAATGCTCATCTCCACTGTTTACTTGGTGATTTTTTCTCGGAGAATGGGACAAAAGGCATCTAATTTCCTCTCACTCCCCCTCTAAATGGACATCAGTCAAAGTGAACATGGTCTCCTGATGATAGAGCTCCTCGTTTTAGCATCTTACGTCCGTCTGTCTTTGCTGCCATCCCTCTCCTCTCCTGCTTTGGTTGAAATGCAGACTGTGAACTCGCTGGTTGTCTTTGTGTTCTCAGACAGGTGAACGCTATTTCTCAGCTCACCTTTTGGAAATGTCATAACAGAGGTGGTGTAGAGTCTGTCTTTATGCTCTTCTGTCATAATATCAAAGCTTGTTTGCAGAGAAATGTTACTGCTGAAACTTAGTTGATTTACACATTTAATTCTACTCCCTGTTTGTCCCGGTTTATATCCTGCTGCCATGCTTCAAAATCAAGATAACTAATGAAAGGCTTTCAAACAAATCCAATGTTAATTTGACAAACAATGCCAAAATATTATGTCCTTTAAAAAGCCATTTCATTCATTTTGAATAGTTTTGCCCTTTTAGAGCACTGGCATTGAATTGATTTGAAAACCTGACTGTCATTTCCTTCCAATCTAGTCAATAATCGATGGGAAAAGACACATTGATATTTTTAAAGATCAGGTCTGGCATTTATGGAGCTCTGATTGGAAGTGAAAGCACTAGCTCATGAGGCCGCTGTAGCTCAGTCTGTTGGGAACCACAGGGTCACGGGATTAAGTCCCATTGCGGAACAAAAGTGTAAATGTAGACCGCTTGCTGGATAGGTGCCAATTCACTTGTAGTGCCCTAGAGCAAGGTGCTTAATTCTTAACTGCTCAGGTCGCTCATCCATGTGCAGCCCTCTCACTTTGAAATCTCTCCATTAGTGCATGTCCATAGGGTCCTGTTTGTGCGTGTGAGTGTATTTATTTCAGGCCTGTATATGTGTGAAACATGTTTCAATAACAGAGAGAAAAAATGTGACATGCCCTCGGGGATTAATAAAATATGTCTCCTTTTTCATCTTCTTTCACTCAAACAAACCCAAATATTTACTCATTGATGCTTAAAATTTCAGATCTCTCATAATTCATTAGATGTCCTCCATTGAAATCTTTATCTACTGTAAACAAACATCTGCTCTTGATAAGTATCTGAGTGTTTTCTTATAGTAAGTTGTTGCCAGCCATCTGGCTTTGAAAGGTTAAAGCTCCTGTGATGAACTTCTAATTTGCGTTGATTCTGGCGCCCCCCTGTGGACAAAGTGGCATTTACTGATTTTTTTGCTGCACATCTATAAGTAACCTTTTTAAAACAATTTAACCTGCATTCTTTTAACCCTCAAATGTTTCATGCACTGTGAATTTTGCTGTGGAAAATATAAAAGAGGCTGTTTCAGCAACGTGCTTTAAATCACTTTGTGTGACACCTACCCCGCGGCTGCAGGTACAACTATTGATATTAACACCGTCTATGAATGATCAACCTTGTCAATCAGGGTCTTGTTTGCCTTTGTAAGTCATAAAGCGGCACCAATATCAATTTCAGTCTGTTTCATTACCAGTTAAAAACTCCACACTGGAGCTTTAAACCACTTTGCATCTCTAAGCAGTGTTCTGGCGTAATTCTTGTAATGTGAAAGGGGGCTGATTGCCCCCACTGTAAACTGTTGCCTTACAGTAAAGGGCAATTCTAAAATGAGAATGTAGAATTAATATATTTAACTGCCCTCAGTGCCCTAACATCACTGTGACAACAGTCACACAAGTTACATTTATAATTGCTCAAAAGAGTCCCAAAAGAAATTGTTGCATTTGCTTTCCTACGTATGAGGTTTTTTTATTCATACGAGGGGTCGGGCAAAATGTAAATGACAGATTCTGTTTGTCACATAATACTTTGAAGCAGCTGGAGCTACCAAACAGAAGGAGAGCTTGATCTCTGTTTTGAGACTGTTTACACGTCTGGAGGAATGCAAAGTAGTCTGACATCATAAGCAGTTTAAAAAAATATGCTAGAGCTTAAGCTTCAACCCTAAAACTGACAGAGAAAGGGAAGTTAGCTCCAAGCAACAAATGATTGCAAGATATAACATTTTTATAGGTAAGGTCAGTTTTTTGTCTGAGCTTTAGTGCTGGCCTGAAGGCAAAAGAAGTTAAGAAATGCTGTGACACTGATACGCCCTGACTCCTGTTGAAAGTTCCTCCCAGTACCTGTCTTCTTCTGCGCTAAATAGGTGTTGAAGGTGAGACACAAAACAGAGACCGTGCACCTAGAGAAACTAGACGCAGGGCTCCAGAGGCCTGTTTACTGTTTAATGGACTGCGTTCTCCAATGGGAGAGTTAATTAAAACAATGCTTTGGTTGACCTCTCCCTGTTGTTTGTGATCATCTGTGTCTAAATCCAACCCCACAAAAATGCCACAGCTGTGTAAAGGAAGTGAGAGTTACAATAGTTGGGTGGCTTGTTTATAATCGGGCCGTAAACTGTGACTTGTGAACGTGTCTTTTTTGGAGAGATGTCCCCTCTTTTACCTGCTTAACCACCAGGAACTCTGCTGCACTTTTGTCGCAAGCTTTGTTTGTTAAAAAGGCGTTCCCTACTACAACAACAACAACGACAACACGCACACACTTTGATAGCCACACAGTCAGCTGCATGCTTGCACGCAGTGTTGGACTTGACAGAAGAACAATTGTGGACAAGCCGTAATACAAAATGCTGCATTCAGAATCATCATGAAAATAGGAGAGGGGCACACAGAAAGCATCACACAGCTGCGATGGACTGTGCTGAATCAAAGCTCTTGAGAATGAAGTATCTTTTTGAGTTTATAATGATGGTTAGAATCAGGATTAGAAGATTGACTTTGATCTTTGAATGCGTTAATGTCTACACATGCAGAGATTTGTATGCTGGACTTTATTTTTTCCGTCTCTTTGTGTGGGAGTGTGCTATCACCTCACTTTGTTGGCTTTAAATCATCATAACAGGCTTATCACAGAAGTGAGCGCAGTTACAATAGAGTCATTAGGGGGTTATGTTGAGCAGCTATGAGCTGTGAGCAGGTCTTGGTCTTCTGCCTTGTTTAATATTTAGGTCTCATTCCTGCCAGGGGCTCAGTGGTTGGGTTGGTCGTCTCTCAATAGTTAGATCCCAAGCTCCTGCAGCTAAATGTCCGACGTGTCCCTGACAAGACACTTAACTCCAAGTTGCTCCCGCTGCTTCGTCGGCTGCGTGTGAATGTGTATGAATGGGATTAGTTACTTCTGATGGTCACTTTACAAAACAACTTCTGCTATCAGTGTGAATGTGTAGGTGTGACCTGCAGTGTATAAGCACTTTGAGTAGTCAGAAGACTAGAAAAGCGCTAAACAAGCTCAAGCCCATCCACAGCGGAAGATTTTCTCTGTCGGACTGGAGTGGGGGTCTCATTAGGCACGATGTGACGTAAAAAAGGACACTGCAGAAGTCGCAGTGTAATTTTTACAACATATCCAAGACAGTGAACAAAGCAACAGAGATTGGGGAGACTTTTTCCTGCATAACAATGCTATGTGTAGTTGGACAGACTCACAACGTCAATGAGAGAGTAAAAAAGAACATGCAGGCAACCAGAAAGCGTAGACACATAGCCTCATCACGTGCACTAAGATCACACCGGTCTCAGCTCAGGATATAAATGTCATCACCCCTGCCCACTCCCTTGTGGTGAAATCTGTTTTGATCATGCATCAGTTCTCATGACTTCTTGCAGAAATTTAACTAGGGGGCTGCCAGGAAAAAGTTTGGATAAAGTCAGAATGAAACATTTGTTCTGTGCATGTGTGTAAAGGGCTTAGGATATGTCAAAGAAGTAATAGTGGCATTGATAAATCAGAAGGAACTGTAGAAACACATCTCAGTGTTTCATCTCTGCTCCTAGTATGATGCACAAAGATCTTCATGTGAACTCTGCTGTTGATATTACTGTTTAGTACACATCACATCCTCCATCAATAACAACTAAAGGCCAGCATGAGAGCCCACTGTTTGACTGTGGAGCTCAGTGGGATGCAGTGAAGACAGGTCAGTGATAAAGTCTTCAGACTGACTCATCGGTAAATCATGTCTTTTTATGTTCCCCCTTTCCTCTTCTTCTCCCTCAGGGAGCCCAGCCGTCCAACCAGCCTGCTGCCCAATGACTGGAGCTTCGGGCCGGGATTGGGGAGGGAAGATGAGCCTCTTACTCCGGGGCTGGAGACCCTTCCGCTTCGACTGATGCAGCAGGACTGTACAGCTGTCAAAACCCTTCTTTTAAGGCTTAGACGGACGCTGCAAGAGGTGGGAAATGCACATGAACAAGCATACAGGAAATAGTTTAAAGTCAGTTTAAGATATGAATGCACTATGATGTAAACTACAGACACTGCTCTAATACACAGCCTCTCGTGTGTATAACTGTCTTAAAGCACAGGAATAATAACTGGAGGCTGAAAATTCATTATTCCCCCCCTAAACCACAGTGTCAGACCTTTCCTCCATATAATAAATGCATCAAGTTATAAAAGCCTCAGATTGTTTAAAACCAGAAGGGGTGAAAGGGTTAGCAAAAAAATATGATGCAATTGGCATTTAGAGCCAAAACAGTTCAGTGTGCTCCACGGACACACTCCTTCTCTCCCTCTTTTAATCAGCTGTATTCCAGCTCCGCGAAATCAACTCAAAGTGGATGCTTTTCCGCCTTTAAAAGGTCTCTGTAATCACTTTGCTTTGTTAATTTAATCAGATTCTACATTAGGAAAAGGAAACTGGGAGGCTTATTTTAGCCGTTGCAATCATACTCTTACACTCACACTATACACATTAATCCTCCTGTTTCGGGGGTATCACTCTGAGCTTTAAAATGCTTTAGCCTGCTTAAAGCTAAGGTTCTACCTCAGGCTGTGACGCCATCTCAGTGTGAAAAACCAGTGAAATTACATCCACACCATTATAGAAGTGATTAGCTGTAATGGGCACTTAGTAAAGCACTGACACGTTGCAATAGCTGCACAAGGATTAACTGTAAAAACCAGGGAACCATATTGACGGCCACACAGTGCAGCCATGCAGACTTTTTAAACTGTGGGACTAGGAACATAATAACATTGTAGCTTTAATACTTTTTACTTCTACATTTGATCATGTGTTATTGACCCTTCTTCAGAACGGGAAATTGTTGCAAATATGATTTATATGCTTTATTTGGGGCGATTTGGAATTTGCAGAGAGCTTGACTTGGGGCAACTTCTCAGTCAGGATGATAAATTATACAATCTACTGCTGAATATAAAATTCCAGGTATAGATAGAGTACAGTCCACACACCATGGCTGAATGATAATTACCCTATTTTAGAAAATAGCTGAGGCCGAAACAATCGCTCATGTTTGTCAAATTTGTGTAAGCACAGCTCCGTTGGAAGTTGATGTTTTTAGCGAGCTTTCAACATTCTTTTGTGCACGCTTTGTCTTGGAAGAAAAGTTCTTCTATTTCCTCTTCAACCATTTGTTACTATATTTGAAAGTGTGGGATTCATTTACATACCAAAGAGAGTTAGTAGTGGTGCCATAAGCTCTGGTAGTTGAGCTGAAAGAACATCCATTAGTTATGTCTGGCTGCTGTTTTCTCGTGATTCACATGGGTGTCTGACCATATACAGCAATGCTTTACAGACTCACACTCACACATACATGAACACAAAATGACGTGTAAAAGGGTGAGCAGTCATTTCCTAACACCCCCCCCCATTAGTACCTTTAAACTAAGATCAAAGCTAGCTGTGAATCACAGTACACAGACGCATATGCACACTGCACAGCAATCTCCCTGTCTCCTTATTGTTCATATTTTTTCTTCCCAGGAGGCTGTGAGTGAGACATAAACTAAAGTAGTGATGGAGAGACTGAAATGAGTGCAAAGTAGAAAGAGAACACAGCAGCACAACATGAATATGAAAGAGGAGATACTCTGCCCTCTTTGCTTGCACTGTTTTGTCATTAACTTGCAAATTTTGTTACCTTACATCAATGAATGTAATCCATTCTGCAGCGAGGGAGAGGGGGACGACTTGTTGTGTGTGTGTGTGTATGCTTTGAATATTATTTACTTGACCTTCTGGCTTTGAACTCCAATTCCGTATTCTTCTTTTTCCTCAACACATATTCACAAACTCTCCTATTCTTTTCTGCTCTTCTCTTCCACAAGTCACGGCAGGGTCAGCCTTATATGTCAGACATAACACAGCCCAGATCCTTTCCAGTCGTCATCCCTGAACTGAAAAGACTGGGAGATCCTTTTAAAGGAGGCGAACATTACCATAAATGACTCATGCAGTGTAATCCAACAATTTGAAGCCAGGCGCTTTGGTCCAGAATCCAATATTTATCTCATTTTCTCCTTGATTTCCTGCATGTGTTCTGCTCTGTGCCAACAGTTACAACTGTAGCAAATGTAAAATGCTTTCAAAGAATATCTCTAATATTATTTGTGCAGACGAAGGTTTGAGCAACATTAAAGGCAAAAAACAAAAACAAATGTAATGCTGAACTTTGAATGATGACAAAGGAGGGACATTGTCCCAGAGTCTTTAGATCTCCAAACAAGATGATGACACGCAATAATCAGTCAGAGATCATGCAGAAAAGTTTGTACAAACATCGTTTAGAGAGAGTATCAAACTTCTTGGGTTATTAAGCTAGACTAAGCCATGTACTTTTTACTGTTGTTGCGGAGACAGGGGAGGACAGCTGTTAAATGCACATGTTAAAAATACTGTGCGTATGCTGGGGTCGGGTATGATAGCTAGCCTTATGAATGAAGACATGTCATTATGCCGGACTAAAACATTGTATTGCTCAGTGCATGTCAAAGGTTAAGACTGGAGATTGTCACTGTAGCTTTGGGTTAAGTTGTGGACTATGAATCTGTTGTCCTCAGTATAAATCTTTCTCCCTTTTATCAGTCATCGCTCTCTCCTGTCTGTGAAAATGCATTAGTAAATATTGAGAAACAAACAAGCTTTCCCTTCTCAAAGAAGCACTCATGACACGCATGACCAACAAACCCGATAATAGATCATACCTCACAGTTCCCTGTGTTTATGGTGCATCACATTTGTCAAATTTAGCGTTTTAAGCCAGTGGCAAAGACTCCATCCATCTTTGATTCATTTGTGTTTCAGCAGATTATCCTGTTAGTTGCACGAAAATAACATTTCTTAAATGCCACTGTCCAGACTGCATTACTGTTGACAAACACAATGATCCCCATTTATCAATGTCAGCCATGAGTTCTTGTCAAACTGTACTGCTCCCTTTTGTAACATTCATTAAACCCACAGTCTATGTGGGCAGGGTTGTGCAGTGTTCATTAGGGACGAAAAATATCCATTGGGCTTTATATTGTCGTCCTGACTCGTGTTAAACAATCATCAAAGTCAAAAGTCAAAGTCATCTTTATTGTCAATTTTTCAACATGTGCCGGACATACAGAAGAATCGAAAAAACGTTTCTCTCCGAACCACGGTGTAAGCGAACTGTAAAAAGATTTTTAAAATATATACAAATATAGATATACAAAATTACAAGATAATGTGCAAAGATGTGCATTTCGGAAAACAACAGCAGCAACAACAAATTTGCATGGACTTGGATTAACATAAATAAATATAAGGCACTAACTTAGCGGGAAAAAATATATATTTGTTTTTTTAAGTGACTGATGCTTCTGCGTTGCTGATGAGGGACAGTCTTATAAAGGGGCATTAGTGTAAAATCATCATTGAATTGCTTCAGCAAAATATTGCAATTCAATTAAAAAAAACACCCTCAAAAGATTTCCCTGGACATTTCATTCACTATACGTCACTATGTTAAGACTCCTCATGGTGGCGCTGATGTATAGAAGTTATTTAATAATTAGCCAAAGAAGAAGTGGACAGCGGGGTAACGAAGTTGAAGAGGGAACACAGCGGGATAATGTTGGAGAGCTGTGAAAAGAAGTTATAGCATTATGCGTGATAAGAGGTCAATCTGACAGCATGAATGTGACGTATCATCATATTATTGTCTTCCTATATATCAAATACCGTGAACTGATTATCACGGACCACATAAAATATTTTGGTATCGTATCCTATGTTAAGTTACCCTGTGATATCCACCCCTACTCTGCAACTTGCTCAAATAGTGCGAACATCATTTGAAGATTGGGTGCACTCCATCAGCTAACATTTTGTGTATGCATTCCTATAAAGCTTTAACGTAACACACACACTCCAAACAAAGAAGAAGAAGAAAAATGTCCAGTCCAGAAAAGTTGATATTTCCGATTTGATGCACTCATCCTGTGTTTTCCAAAGAAACTCTCTAAATTGCTTGACAGTTTGTGTTTAACGATGCTGCCTTCCGATAAAAAGCCAAATGTCAATGAGGGAGAGAGTGGGCAAGAATGCACCTTGAGTTATTTGAAGGTTTTCATTCGATGATTTAGCTGAAGTGTAAATGTGATTAAGGGGGTGTATCAAACGACAAAACCTGCTTTCCTTTCCTTGGCCATTCATCATCTTTAGACATTTAGCTTCTGGGTAGTGCAAGTCATTAAATCCAGAGCTCCCAGGCAGCTTTTCTCCATTCTTAAATCTGAAAGGCTTTTTACTGAACCTCATCTAATTGTGGGGACAGTTGTGTGTTAAGGCCTGCGGGACAGAGGTGACCTTAAAGAGAATGTGTATGTGTGAGAGCAACAAGAGGGTGTGTTGGTGTCACCGAGTGTGCGCCTGTCTCTCTACATAGGGAAAGGCATTGATCATAGATGACACATTTAGGGCCTGACGCCATAGCACACCTATAATTCTGATAGGGAGCTATGCTTCTTTAAAAGGTCAGCCAAACCAATAAACCATCAAGTTTGTGCTGTGCAAAGATTTGGGCTCTCGTATGTCTGAAAGCTGCCTTCAAAACCTTGAAGGCAGGCCAAAAATAAGAACAAACAATCAATACTTTAGCCTAAAAAGTCCTTTTTTTGGAGCGTCCTGATTGTAAGTACCTCGTCTTACTCAAACATAGAGAGCCTGGCTTGAATATAAATCATGGAGACAGCAGCAGATGGCAAGAAATAGACCTAATCAGAGAACTTTGTGGAACCTGTAGTTGTTACATACTCACTTTACCTTTCCCTGCGTCTTCATCATGTATCCTACATGTGGAATAACCTCCTTCTCTGTGCTGCCATGCTAGTGCAATGTGGCATTACATAAATATCACCAACCCTATCTAAGCCAGGATTTATCTTACCCCACTTTCCCATCCGTCCTCACCTTTCACCCTCAAAGATGCCACTTAGAACCAGCATCTGCTTGTTTGTAGCGTGTGTGAGTGTGTTTGTTTGTATTAGCCAGCAGGGATACATGAAATTGCACCATTTTTTTTTTACACGACTTAGTGCACTGTATGCAGCTGAGTTCATGCGTGTGTGTGTGTGTGTATGTGTGTTGGAACTGTAGCTAGTTGCCTCTGCTCTCGTCTCGTCCTACTAGACACCTCTGAGCAGAGCCAAAATGTGTCTGTTCACAGCTGGCCTCAGAGAACGCAGGGATTATGTAAGAAACAATCCAACCTCATAGAAAATTACAACGCAGAGCTGTTTATAAATGATCTGTAAATAAATATCTGCAATTTTTGCACGAGAATTTAATGAAAAAATACTTGTAGATGCAAGCTGCGGCTGTGTAAAAATCACTCACTAGTCATCACTAACATATGAGCAGGATCAATCATGCTGATGTTTTATTTATTTATGTGTTTGTCTTTACAGAGCACAGAGACGAGTCCTGCCAGCAGCCTCCAGTCTCTACCCATCAGCCCTTGCAGTGAAAAGTCCCTTCCATTTAAGGTAACCAAAAGCAGCCTATTAATAGTTGAATTATACTTTTGCACTATGGATTTTACTGGATACTATGCTAGATGAATTCAAGGTTTTGGGTGAGTTGTTTGGACCATATTTCTGCTAGCAAAGCATGGCCAATTTTGAGAGAGGACTTACTGTACAGGTAAACGTAAGGCTGACGTCATAACTACTAGAACAAAGACAAGAAAATATGACGGGTCATATCTCGCTCTCTGATTCACCTGTACAACAGTGGGTAATGAGGAGAGACCACAGTGTGTGTTGTTCCTCAGAGTACTAGCTACTGACAGCCTAACAAGTACGTACGCCACTCGGAGACGTCGCATCCTGCACACAAAGAGAAGCCCGGTGATTTCTCCACTGAAAACATTGCAGCACTGAAAGTATAAATCTTACAAGGGTTTTTATTTTCAAGGACTTGTTCATCTTCAGAGAGTCATCTTTAAAAAATCTGTTCAAAGCAATCACTGTTGAAACATCTGAAAAATGGGTTTCATGTTGCAGGAACACTTTTAAACTGCTTCTTCTTGCACAAGTGGCTTGTTAATCTTAACAGTTTGTTGTCGCACCGAAGTTTATATTTCAGATAAATTATTTTAATGAGCGGCTGTGGCTCAGTGGTAGAGTCGGTTGTCTCTCAACTGGACGGTTGAAGGTTCAATCCCCAGCTTCTGCAGACACATGTTTGCTGTGTCCTTGGGCAAGACACTTAACCCCAAGTAACTCCCGCTGCTTCGGCGGGGTATAAATGTGTATGAATGAGCTAATACTGATGGTCACTCTGCCATCAGTGTGTGAATGTGTAGGTGTGACCTGCGGTGTAAAAGTGCTTTGAGTAGCGCTATACAAGCTCAACTCCATTTACCATTTCAATAGGATATTTTTAAGCAAAAAGCTTGACTGACAGTGTGTTTAGCGTATGTCCAAAAAGTGTTTTTATGTTGATATGCATGTTGAGGGGTGGGTGTGCTTGAAAATCATCTGCCTAAGCGGGGCCCGGCTAAAGAAGTTTGGTAACCACTGACTTACAGCCTCTCACATGAAAGTATCTCATTCAACTATGAGAGAGGCTATGAAAACATGGACATTGTAATTTGGAAAACCTTCTGCATCTCCCTCTGCTATCCCCTGTCATTTCGCTAAGCCCTTCTCAGCAAATGACGCACTACACTTGCATGCCCACCTGTCTCTGTCTTCTCCGTTCAGCTAGTTATGTCAGACTTAGAGGAAAGAAACACTAACAGATGATCAATATGCATCCCTTAAAGGTTAAAAAGTAGCTACAGGTGTGTGCTGCACTGCCAACGTGCTCTCAGCACCACAGAGGTGAGCAGAGAGAGACAACGAGTGAGAGAAAGAGAGAGAGCGCTGCCGACAAGTTACGTAAAGCTGGATGATGCCAGTTTGTACAGTCACTGTGGTTGGCTAGTTATGTGCAAGCTGACCCTGATTGATTGTGTGACTCGGTACGGATGAGTCTTTCCCCCTCTGAATGTCCCTCTGAGTCTTTTAAACATATAGATACAAAGGAGCGAGGGCTCACCGACACACATCAAAGACTTTTATTTAAAGGAGCAATTCAATTGAATATTTTTAGTGATATGCACTAATCAAAATGTGTTGTTTTAAACTCAAGTCTTTTGAGAAAATTCTGCCTTCTTTAGCTTTAAAGCCACACTGATAAAGAAGGATTTTAGCTATGCACTAGTTTGAGTATTGGGTTGAATTTCTATTTGATCAGTTGTCCTTGAGTGATCTGACTCTCAGACCAGTTGGCTGATTTCTGGCAGGTCCGAAATTTTGGTCGGCTGCAATTTGAGCAATTTTACGCTCTGATTTTCCCACATAGCCACTGTCATAAGATCTGTTAAAAGACTTCAGTGGGCTTTTTCTTTTTTTCTTTCGTAGTTGTGTTTTACATGTTTGGACAAAAACTGTGGTCTTGAGGCTGCTATGATATTAAACTGAAGATGCACCAGACTGTCTTGGTCTCCCTGCCATCTGAGGCGCCATATTTGTTCTTTCTTCTGTACTTTCTGTTGAATTGCTCAGAAACACAGCCCTCTCTCTCTCTCTCTCTCTCTCTCTCTCTCTCTCTCTCTCTCTCTCTCTCTCTCTCTCTCTCTCTCTCTCTCTCTCTCTCTCTCTCTCTCTCTCTCTCTCTCTCTCTCTCTTTCATTGGAATTTGTCTTGTTTTCATTTAGGATGAGCAGTCATAGGTGCTGGTTGTGCAAAACTGTCAATTTTAATGTCAAGCTTGAATTAAGAAAATGTCAAGGATGAAAACAGATGAATAGTTTCTACCACAGTGTGTGGCATCATGCAGTATTATGTTTGAGGAGATCTTTTGTGTCCTTTCTTTTAGCTACAAATCAAACTACCCACTGGGCAACATGTACTCTCACTCACTTTCTTAACTACGCTGAGCCAACTTGTTCAATTAAAAGGAACACAACATTCTGTCTGTGATCAAAAACATGAAATTTAATTTTCCTTTGATCGGTGTGTCACGCTTTTCAGAACAATTAAAAGCCTTTTTTTCTCCTCACCAGCTTATAATGAACCGCAGAGATCAAGTAGAAAGAAAGAGAGCAAGAGGAGGACATGCGGGGAAAAAAAGAAAAGAAAAGAACTACAAATAAAGATTAAAATATTAGAGAAATTATTTTAAAAAAATGAGAGGAGGAAAGGGCTGTGCATGTTTTGACTGACCCTGTTGACCAGGTCTATCAGAGATGTGCTATTTAGATTATGTATGGTAATCTCTGCAGGGAGTGTGTGTGTGTGTGTGTGTGTGTGTGTGTGTGTGTGTGTGTGTGTGTTTCACATATGCAGGGGTTAAGCTTTTCTCCAGGATTTTTAGTCGGGTGGCAGCAGAGTTCTTGTTAGACTGTTAGTGGAGAGAGGAGCACTCCTTACAAAACTGACTTTTTTGTACTTTTTAACGCCTGTGGTGGCGATTCATTGAACACAAGCACAAACCCTAGACACGAGACTCTGACACAGCGCCAACAAATATTGAGCATGGTAGTTGATGGGGTACTGCTGTAAGCGAGTGTGTGACTACAGGCTCAGATAGAGCTGTATACAGTCAATACTGTCTGTTTGTATACTTAAATGTGTGTGTGTGTATTTGGTTGTGTTCATGTATTAGAGAGGGCCGGTGTTTGTGTTTGCCCTCTTTATTGACCTACATGGAGTATCGGTGGCAGCTGGAAGATAAGGGAGAACTAAAAAATGTAGGGTGGGACACAGCGTGAAGAAAGCAGCTCTGGCTCCAACTCTTTCAGGAAGAAAGGCTCTGATGGACAGACGGGGAAGGTGGACAACTGGAAAGTTGGATCAGGAAAGGTTAAGGGGGGGGGGGGGGAATGAGGGCAAATATCTAATCTAGCAGTCCATACCACAAATACGACGACTTGACCTGTAACCATGAGTTATTAAACCAATAGCAAAATACAAATATGCAATAATCCAGTCAAATAGATAGAGCTGAAATTATCAGCAATACCTACTTGACTTTGGGAACACAAGTAGGATCTGAAAATATGCACTAAAAGAAGGATTCACTCTCTCAAAGTGAAGATTTGGAAAATGTTTCAAAAGATATTCTGTGAAAGTTTTGAGTTGGAGTGAAAGAAAATGTGAGATTTCGATTTCTTCCACTCAGTGTTAAACATTAAGAGAGCACCAGATTTCTAAAATATTATAGTGTGCCAAACTTTTATTGAACAACAGGCACCAGCTGGCATCCAAGTGTTAAGAAAATCTGGACAAAATCTTTTCTCACAAAACCCAGTTTTGGAAAGGAAAGAAAGGAACATGTAAGCTTTTATTTCCACAGTTGCCCATTGCAAGAATCTCACTTTTTTTTGTTTTTTGTTTGTGTGCTGTAGTTGCTGTTTCCCGATCAGAAATGAAGTCGTCCACTTGAATATCCTGAACCTCTTCTTACCCATTCAGGAGAGAGTGGCAGAGGCATTGAGAGTGTAATGAAGAGCAGGGAGAGGGCAGCAAGAGGTGGGGAGATTGAGGTTAGGCAGGAGATGGGAACAGATAGAGGAATAAGAGAATTGTTTGTGTGTATATATATATACTGTATATAGAGGGGAGGAATGAGTAAGAAGGTGGGAGGCAAAGGCATAACCTTTAGACTGAGCTGCAGGCACAGAAAGGAAACAACATAAAGATGGAGAAGGCATATTGCATGAGGAAATAGTTGCACGGCTGAGAATAGGATATTGTTCTACTTGGCTATAAGATAGATTGAGGAGTGAGGGGGAAAGGCTTCAGGGGGGAAATGAGAGCTGTAGTTTGGGTTGCATACAAAAGGAATAGATTCAGATCCGTGATATTATGCGGGAAAAAATGAAAACAAGAGTGAGAGAGATGGAGGTGAGGGAGTAGTTGTGGGAGGAGAAAAAAGAGGAAGGGATGGGAAAAAAAGGGTTTGAGGGAGGGGCCAGAATGAAATGAGAATTTGTCCTGAAACTCCAGAAAAACGACTCTGCGGGTGCAAAAATAAGCTACGGTAGCCACCTGAGAGGCTGCAGTGTCACAGTGCGCCCTAGTTTAATTTAGACCCAATACATGTGACATGATTTTACCAGATTCTGTCCCAGTTTGTGTGTGCTGCTGTATTTCAGAAGACTAAAGTGATATCTCACTGTAGAGTTGTTGCCAGAGGTGTTGTCAGAGCACCAATGTGTTTTAAGAAAAACGTCCAGGACAGCAACTTTTGTCCTCAATTAAGTGATGTTTGTGTACGTTCACCTTTGCTTCAGCACCCATGAGGAACTTCTTTTTATAGTGAAACATTTGTCATTGTGTCAGATGCTGCATAATTAGAAATTAATAATGTATAATGATAATGACTGCTAATTTATAATGGTAGGCTGTCCTCAGCACCAAGGCCACAGTTTAAGAGGGTTAAAAAGATGCAAGAAAACCTTTAGATTCCTATTAGACAAATAGCTACATACAAAGCAGGAGCAAGAAACGGTCATTCTCCGCTGTCTCTCTCTCTTTACATCCTCGTCTCTCTTTTTTTTTTGCTGTACCGTATAACTCCAGATAACCTTTGCCCCCTTGTCCGAGCTTCACACCAGAAGCCGGGTGTCCAGTTTCACACACAAACTGTCATCCAGTGAAGTGCGTTAATGTGTGAAAGACAAGAAGAGTTTGTAAAAACCTTCTCAGAGTTGGCTGCCCAGAATCCACATTTTCTGTTAAATCTTTGTTCCTCTGATCTGTGATTCTGTAATATGAGATTAAATCAAAACCCTTGATAGTTACATTTAAATAGGCCTTTTTACTGCTCAAATTATTTATTAGGCCAACGACTTAGAGAGTCAGTTCAGACTGAGGACATGTCGGACTGATCTACAGCATTTCTGAGGGCAGTCTGTATCCTTCACTTTTCAAATGTCACTCTGTTACCCTTTGTTTTAAGATGAAGACCAAACAGTTTCACTAACCAGGGCTGGATGATTATAGCCAACATGATAATCACATTTACTTTGACATTTTATGATTTAAAAAACATTGTACTTTAACATTTAAATAAACATAGCCTATGGTTTAGGGAGCGCCTGACTTGATAAGCAGCACAAAGAGCACACATTTAAACTTCAATACCGCTGTCAGTCATGTTTATTTAATCATGGCAAGGCACAATGGTGATCATGATTAATATTTGGTGGTGCAGTGGTTAGCATTGCGCCACACAGCGAGTAGGTCGCACAGGGCCTCTCTGTGTTCTCCACGTGCATGCATGCGTTTCTCTGTGTACTCCGGCTTCCTCCCACAGTCCAAAGACATGCTCGTTAGGTCAATTGGTGACTCTAAAATTGCCCGTAGGTGTGACTGTGAGTGTGGCTGGTTGTCTGTCTGTTATATTTCAGCACTGTGACTGACTGGCGAACAGTCCCGGTTGTACCCCACCTCTCGCCCAATGACAGCTGGGATCGTTCTCCAGACTCCCGCGACCCCGAACGGCAAAAGCGGTATAGATAATGGATAGATGTTTGTGCAGTTCTATCACTAAACTATTTGAGTCTGACTCGAAACCCAACTTCTGTGCATCAAATAGAGATGCACAGAAATAGAGCTTCTGCTCCTCGCATACTCTTCTTAAATTGTCATTGACGTGCCTGTGGTTCCAGTTCCTGCTAAATGAAAAACAGTAGCAGTACAGTAATTCACAGCGTTAATTTGGACTAATTTGTGTAACTGCTGAGGCAATGTTAATAATGTCTCTGTGATTATTCCATACATAAAGCATCTCTGTGGCTACTGCTTCATTTGAGTAAATCTGGGCAGGTGACAGCTCTTTTATATTTCAAACAGGGTAAATACTTCACAAGAGTTTTCGACAGGTTATTCAGCTGTTTCTGTTCACGCTGTCAGTTTTGCTGCTTTTTGAGGAGCTTTAGACGGATAAAGTACCCATAACATCACAATACAGAACATATCCTTCAGCTTATAGAGGAGGATTACAGCATCGCAGCTGTGCTTTGTGTTTCCGGATGTACAGACCTTTTTTACTTTCAAAGATGCTAAATTGAAGCACACTTTGGGGAGACTATGGGGAATCTGTCTTTACAGCACTGACAGCTGAGTTAATTCATAAAGACAGGTGGCAAAGGTCACAGTTTTTATTGTACATTCTTGAAGGCATGATGCCTTATCTTTCTAAGAGAGTGACACATTTTTCATCACCTCCTCTCGTTTTTTTTTACACTTAAGCTGCTTCTGTCACCCTCCTCTGTCAGTGTGCTTTAATGGTAATTTATTAAAGTCATGATTATAGTATGACAGGCAGCAGGAGATAAACAAATAAGATGAGGACAAAATAAAGACAGACACAGACATTGCCTACATTTAATACCATAGTTAGGTAACTTGAACTCTTGTCAGGAACTTTTGATTTGTGTTGATTTTAGCGCCACCTGTGGACAGAATGATACCCCTCATCTGTCCTGTCCTGTAGCGTTTTCTTACATATAATCTCATTCTACGTTTTTTTGACAGTCAAATGCATCACTCATTTTGCTGTGTAAAATTTAAATCAAAAGGCTATTCCTTCAGAGTGCCGAGTGCCCTTTCAGAAAAGCCACAGTTCAATTTGGAGTGCAGACTTTTCAGTCGGGGGTTTCAGTAGTCTGAACCCCTGTGGTCATTCAGTGGGCATTTTTTGGGTCCACCTCAGTAGACTGAACATTTCAGCATGGATGCTAACTTCCGGGATTTATGCAGCATGGTTTGGATGCATCCTTTCAGGAAATGGGTTGTATTTTAACACCCACAATGCTGTGCGAAATTAAATGTAAAACGTCACTTCACGTGCGTCGCCAAATAAAAAGAAACGCGGATGGATGTGGCCGGTTCAGGTAACACGCCTTTCAAATGTTAAGTTGTTGAATTGTTTACATACAATGTGAAGTTCTGTATTATTTACTGAACGTCGTGCATATCACATCTGAGCTGGAGAGTCAATAACATGAGGCGGGCTAATGACGCCACTTCCACACTGAATGATCAGATGAAGTAGGAACAAATATCGGCCTACTGTGCGCGCCTACTGAACAGTAGGTCCTAACAGGATACAGCACGGATAGAAGGGACTGTCTTCGGTCTGATTGTGTAGGCACTTTGCAATTCGGAGGCACCCACTGGCATGCTGAGAGGCAAAATGGGAGCAAGAGGGAGGGGTCGTCACAGTGGGCTTAGCAAACAGGCACCAATGATATTGTTTAGGTTTTAATTGAGCAATTAGTTCAAAAAAAAAATGTAGGTACATCACCTAACAGCAATCATTTTACAAAATATAATAACACCAAAGTCTCATGTTTTGTCACATGTACCCAGTGTTGTTTCACATGTTGTACTGAACATCTTTACACAATATGAAGTACTCACTTTGTACTCAGTGTTAGGGTTGTAATAGTTTAGCAGTTGATGTCCAAAATAATAAAGTGCTTTAGCATTTTGTACGATCATGAAATGTGCTAATGGACATTTGTCAGACTGGGTTAAGAAAATGACATTTTTAGAGCCAATTGTCAGATTTTAAAAATGTCAGTAAAAACACCAAAATGCCAAGGCTTCATTTCTTTTCTTTTCTTTTAAATTGTAAGTGGTTGACTTAAAATCCCATTTTCCTTATTATATACGGGGAATCTTCTTGGATCTCCTTTTTTTGGTGCTTCACAGTTTTGTGAGTATTCCTCTTAAAGCTTTAAATCTTGTCAACCTACTACAGCTAGATTTGTTGAAATGGCATGTCATGAAAATCAAAGTATGCCTTAAAGGTTGCATTCAGGGCATCCCTACATTTTTTAAATTTTTAAATTTTATATACTTTATTAATCCCCAAGGGGGAAATTCTGGTTCGCACTGTTATTTAGAGACATGCTTCTCACACACACAGGCCTGAATCACACACATGCACAACGAGACCTGTGGACATGCATTATTGGAGAGATGTCAGAGTGCGGTGGCAGCCCCCCCCCCCCACGGGAGGCGCCGTGCCATTTCCCTGAGCTGGTGGGGGTTTGGTGCCTTGCTCAAGGGCATCTCGGCAGTGCTCGAGAAGTGGTCTGGCACCTCTCCAGCTACCAGACCAACTTCCATATTTTGGTCCGCATCGGGACTTGAACCGGCGACCCTCCGGTTCCGAACCCAAGTCCCTACGGACTGAGCTACTGCCGCCCCAAGACTGAGCTACTGCCGCCCCAAGACTGAGCTACTGCCGCCCCATAAATTTTGTGACACTCCAGGACTGTCAGGTTAAGCTGAATACACCATTTTGGATCTCACTGAGGTCACGTACCCTTTTGGCTTAACGCAGGGGTTCCCAAACTTTTCAGCCCGGGACCCCCAATATAACGGTGCTAGAGAGTGGGGACCCCCATTGTCCCTCGAGGTGCTTAAAACATTTGACATTGCGCATATCCACACCCACTATTAGGCCTCTCTAAACACTGGCATTAGAACACCACACAATAGCCCAAACACCATCATATTTTTGTATATATTTTTAATATTAATGGGTGAAATATGCAATTGGAAACCATTTTCCATTTTTAAATGTGTTTGGTGTGGCTCGCGACCCCCCAGGGGTTCCCGACCCCCACTTTGGGAACCACTGGCTTAAGGAGTGCACAGTTATGTTGGATGCATTGCTAAATAAAGGAGGTGGAGAGAAGAACGTATTTAATTATGATGTTATCTCTCACATCCCTTTTGCCAATTTTAAGAAAAAGGCAATTTATAACAACAAATTGAAGAGGGCTGTTGAAATAATAGATAAACAAGCTGCACAATTTTCTCAAATATGTTTCTCTAAAAAAACTTAACAAATTGAATAATTTCTTCTCACAAGGGGAATGTAATTCATCTTCATACCCTCTTCAACTTGCTGCTGATTGGGAGCATAGAGTGGCCTCAACATCTATACAAAATCACATAAAGTGGATGCACTCCAATGATTTTGATCAGATTTATCCCCCACTGAGGCCATACCAATCACATTAGAAATATATTTGCATGCCCCACTTTTCTTCCACAGCCTTTTCCATCCAATTCAGCCTTGAAAAATTGGTTTGAATGCCACCTGATGGGTGACTTCATGCACGCCGGGGTGCTTCTTTCAGCAAGCAGGATCAAGTTTTTCTTTATTCAACTATTCCCTCTATTCAAGGGATTTTGAAGAATCTTGGTAGGGCTGTTCAGCATTGTTGGTTGTCAAACACTTCTTGTTATTGATTAATGCATAGCCTAGTTCAAGCACATTATCTTATTTTTCCCCCTTCCTTCTTTAATTCTCTCTAAGCTTACTCCTGTTTGTTTGTTTTTCGGTTTGTGCACTAAAAGTCTTAATTTACAAACAACACAAGTCCGTACGGATTTAATCATAAGCCTCTTCTGAACATTTGAAGCACAGCCACTGATATGACAGCAGTGTCATTCACGCACACACAGGTCACAGAAGCAGACACGCTGCGCCGTCGTATCTAGACAGCTCATTTAGAGCAGCATTCAGTCCTATTTGGGTGGGATTAATTTTAGCGGCTGACTCAGGTAGCAATTGTCACAGCGTGTCAGGGTTTTTTCAGTCCCATCTAAATCTCATGTCGTTAATATTTGTGCTTTGTGTGTGTGTGGCAGTACAAAACAAACATCCTTATTATCTGTAAATACAGATATCTCCCCTGTAAAGCCAGGTAAAGCGAGTCCATTCTGACTCTACACCGCTGGGCTTTGTTTATGTTAATTGTTTCTCCACACGGGGAAGAGATTCTTTTACAGGTTTTATCACCATGCAAAGCACTTAGCAGAGCTTTAAGCTTTGTCCTCCTTGACCATTATCCTGTGCAAATGGGAAGACCCCAGACAGACCTCGGCATCAATTAGACCTATTAAACCAGGAAACGAAACTTGAAACTTTTGTCAGACACCTGCTGACCTTGAGTATAAAGGCTTTTATATTTACTGGAAGTTGTCAAATTGCTCCCACTTTAGCTGTCGAGTTTAGTTGGAAAGTGTTTATTGATATCTCTTTGTGAAAAATAGACCCAGCTTTCTGAAAACACAATCATTGACTGTATATTTATATGGACAATGCTTCTCTGTCTCCTTCCGTTGTACAAAAGTGAGGCCAAAACACCTCTGCGACAGGCACCGACACATTCAATGGTGACATCATTTGAGCCAAGACATGGAGAGAAGGCAGCTGGCCGGTAGAACCAGTGAATTGATGCCACGCCCCCTCTGCTAACCGAAGCTCACATTAAACTTACTGATAAAGCTCTCGATCAAGTCCCCAGCAGAATAGATTTGTTTGTTGGTTTGCAGCAGTTCATGGATTGATTGATTGATTGATTGATTGATTGATTGATTGATTGATTGATTCTATTTTATTTTATTTTATTATTGTGTCATGCATAATCAATTTGCCCAGCCCAGGTATGGCTTATGGAAAGTTGAATGACTGTGTTGTCTTTTCCTCGCCTTTAATCTTCTTCTCTTCTAATCCGTTTGAGAACACTACAAGGAGCCACATTTGTCAACAGAGCTGTCAATCATGATGTTACATCTGCCCTTTTTTTTGCAAATAATAACTAATTAAAAAAAAAATTACTCAGAAAAATGAACTCTTGGACAAAAATCTGTATGATAATGACTATTACAACAAACTCCATATGTGACAAAAAATACATTTGATCTGTTTTTTAACTTTATAGTGTGTTCCATGTCCTATCTGTCAACATCTGAAGAGGCAGGGTTGAGACATATACTACAGCCAGTCAGCAGGTGGAGCTCTTTATATTTTGGCTTCACTCCCAGGTAGCTGTTGTGTTGTCTATCTTGATATACAGGCCATTGGCCTCAACTGAAGTGCTTGTCAGATAATGAAACAGTGATTGAAACCCCGCTTCTGTGACAAATGTAAAATCTGAAAGTGGGACTTTGACTGTTTTTAAATGTGTGAAATCAACCCTGGACTAAGTGTTTTACATCATACAATACACTTTTTAGAATAATTGAATTGGTACATTTTGATATCACAATCATCGTACAAATTACATGGGTTTTTTTTCAGATTGCAAGCTGTTGGGAAACAATATCCGTCAAAAAACTACCATTGCAAGTCCTTTGACTGCTTCTAACTAGTTTGTAGTTTTTGGCAGAAGAAGGGGGGGCTTTAACATGTGGAAATTTTGACGTGACTTGCGGTAAAGTGTCAGGCCTGCTGCCCATGTGCTCATGTGTTTCATCAGAGAGGTCATTTATAGGACGGTGTAGTAGCTCTATGGTTCCCTGTGGTCTCCCTCTGACTTGCTGTCTGTCCTCTAGTTAGATGGCTCCCTATGGTCTGAGACCATCATGCACAGCCTCGGGCCCTCTCTGTCCTCTCCTTTTCTCTATCATTGTCCCCCTTTCCCTCTCATTTCCCCATCATTTCCCTCCTCTTATCTTGGCCCTCTTTTTCTCTCCGGCTTCTATGTCCTTGAAGAGGTAATGACTCTCTGTCTGTCTTTTTGTTGTCTCTGTCTTATCTCTCCTTCTCTTATTCTTTTTCTCTTTTTCCATTTTTCCCGTCTTCTCCCTGCTGTACGGGAGTTCATCCACATTTAAGCTACCTGTCAGTTTTAGAATTAAGTTGAATATTTTAATTTAAGCTGAAAGGTGTGGAGCTCAGCTACTTCCTGATTTTTAACCTCTCCATGAGCCAGAGATTAGCCTGAGCTTTTGTCCGTCTCACTGTTTTTTCCAGGGATTGAAAAGCTTTTTTTGATGGTTTTAGAAACCTTTACATATAGTAAGAGTCTGATTGAAAGCATGTTGAAGGACTTTGCATATTTGTTGGGTCAAATGTATGTATCTTTGTTTTTTGTCTTTAATGTTCATGTTGCAAATGGAGCCACAGTGATGCAAGGCACATTTCAGACATTGTTGACAATAAAGTTAAATCAATCAATCAATCAATCAATCAATCAATCAATCAATCAATCAATCAATCAATCAAGGAAGGCACTAAATATGTGCAGATAAATAACAATTATAGTCACAAACACAGACACATCATAACATCAGACACATGTTAACTTTTTTGTTTCTGTGAATTACTTTGCAACAATTTGATGAGAAAGTTCAGAAGTTATTTATATCCCTATTATCATTCTCCTTCGTCCTCTGTGTCTGTTGCTGCTCCTCTCCATCTTCCCCACAGTAATGTCCCCTGACAACACAAGGTCAGGTTAAAGTGCTCTGTGCACTCGGGTGCCGCCATAGGACACACCAAGTTTATCACAGAGACGTGGAGAGAAGAGGCGATTACACAGTCATGCAGCGTTCACCCCATGACAACTTTATCGTATGCGCACACACTAGCAAAGACTGGCAACCAACACGCTCATAAACACGCATAAAACACTTGCAAACACACGTAAACATTTATGGGAACATCCAGAGAATCACAGAAACACCTTCACATGTTTTCATCCTCTCAGACTCTTTGTATTGCTTTTTCGGGAATATGGTCCTTTGGATAAATCACAGCTGTCTGCAGTGTCCTGAATTAGGTGTAACATTGTGTCCTGTTACTTGTTGTTTAGGATCCCAGCAGAGAGGAGGCCTTGCTGCAACAGCTGAGAGAGAAAGATGAGCTGATTCTCAGACTTCAGAGTGAACTGGTAAGAGACACTGACCGGTAAATATACAAATCAACAGGCACTTTATTCAAATGTTATTAAAAAAAAAAATGTTAGCAATTTTACCTGATGTCATGTTTAACATTTTTCAGAACAATTTGGATTCTTTTTAAACAACTAGAACTACTTTTGACGACATAATATATCTATTTTATGTTTTTTTATGTATGATTTATTGGGGGTCGGGGGGCTGCTTGGTGATGCAGTGGTGATGCACTGGTAAGCGCTGTGACCTCACAGCAAGAAGACTCCTGGTTCGAATCCCAGGTCGGACAGAGCCGTTCTGTGTGGAATCTGCATGTTCTCCCTGTGCATGCCTGAGTTCTCGCTGGGTACTCCGACTTCCTCACACAACCCAAAGATATGGTCGTTAGGTTAATTGGTGACTCTCAACTGCCCGTGGGTGTGATTGTTTGTCTGTCTCTATCTGTCAGCTCTGTGATTGATTGGTTGACCAGTCTAGAGTGTCCCTTGCCTCTCGCCCAATGACAGCTGGGATTGGCTCCAGCCCCAGCTCCAGCTACCCCTGACAGGACAAGCGCTATAGATGATGGATGGATGGATCATTTGTTGTTTTATTTATAGTTTAAAGTTCTGTAAAATGGAAGCATGTTCAAAACCTGAAATCTGACCGAATACTTTTCTCAAATTAAACTGAAAGATTATCACCATGACAACCTCCTGACCTGAACTGCTTCCATTAGTTGTGTGCAAGTTTGCACAACCAGAAAGTTGACTATTTCTTTAAATATGCAGAGTTTTTTTCACTGGATATTCAGCTATTAGAAAGATATGAATGCAGGAACGTTTTTTTATATACTGTAAGGCTTTCTAACTAATAAGAGAAGGAACTCATGCTCTCAGTCATTGTGCAGTGGAAAGTTTGCTCTTCTAATTTTATCTCTGTCACACTTTCCTTTTCTTGCTCTCTGTTTTTCTAAACTTTTAAGATGAATAATTAAAATAGCGTAGAGTGTTTTTAAATTATTTGTTTGGAGGGTATAAATTAAAGACTAATTGCCTTTGAAGAATATTTTTTTCATTCTCTTTCAAGCACAAGAAAATCCTTCTTTTTTATGGAAGGTTAAAGACATATCACAAAACTGAAAAGTTTGACTCTTCTTAAAGAACTCGCCAAACATTTTTGTCGTTTGTCTTGTCTCTGTGCTTCTCCTACATTCAACAGAGGGCGGAGTGACAGGACAGACTGACCACAGAAAGAGAGACGAAACAAATGTGTGGATGGTTTTTATAGTTGGCTCAAAGTCACCCCATCGATAACACATACATGGCGTGGCACCAGAAAGCCCATCTTTTCCATCTCTGTTAATGTAAACTGCTTGTTCCTGCCAGCTTAATGTCATAGCGGAATTATTTTGACTCCTATCCAGCTAAGAGACAAGTGTAATGCTTTCACAAATTTGCCCCTGTAGACGAGGATGGGAGGCGGGGAGTCATTCCATCTTTGCGTATTTGCAATGATCAAATTATACTCGTGAAATATAGAGATTTAAATGCACAATACATTACTGTTTTCATCTGCTTTTTTTTCTGCACAATTTGGAAGCTAGATTGTTGGAACCTCTACAGAAATGCTCCATACGGCACTGTTTTTCATCGCTTGTCATGTCCACGTCTGTGATTTGTCACCTGATCCATCAAAGTAGTGAAATGCAGACATTATGCCAGGGCTGGGCGCCATAATGTGCCACTGTTATGGCGCTGTTGCGAGGGATGCCAGTCCAACCCACTGACTTGAGTCTCATTTGGCATCTGTTTGTTTGTACATTTTCTGGCACTGGCATCTCATTTTTTCTCACTCGTCCTTATTTTTCACTACTCCTCTTTTGACTGTGATAATACTCTTGCGTGGTTCCTGTCAGCAGCACCTATTATCCTTTGTCTTCTTATTCGTACTGACTATAATCAGCACTGTGTGCAAATACTGTGGAGGCAATTTAAAACTGGAGCTCCTTTATATTCACACCTCAGACTAACCTCAACGGCAGCTACATGAACAAGTTAATTTCCCTAGAACACTGATGTGTCTGGAGATTAAAGGCAGGGTTGGTAGTTTCCGAAAACTAGCATGATTTTAAAAGTAGCATTCCCTCAGTGCTACGTCTGCACCCACCCCCTCCCCTCTGTGCTCCCTCAGAAGCCACGCCCCTCACTTACATGCACAGGCGCCAATGGTCCAGAAGCCGACCTCAGCTCATGCTTTGAGTGTGGGTTCGTGCATGCATGTGGAAGAGAACGAACAGGGAGACAGGTTGATTGTGCTTTTATGTAGGAGTGTGTGTGTGTATTCATCTGTTTGGGCCTTTTCTCTGTCAGGGATGTGCTCACTGCTTCCACCAGATGGATTTGATTTCCAGACATACAGTGCTTGTATGATTTTACAAGCAAAAATGTTGAACTAATTTACTTATTTGTCTGATGCAAGCGTGCATGCTTGCATCAGATATACATGATCCCAACCTTTTTTTGAACCATCTACATCATATGCCCTTGAAGCGAAGGTCATTTTGTCATCACATTTATTTCAAGCTATGACTTTGTGAGGTCATGTTGTGCTTGTGTGTATTTGTGGGGGCATATACAGTATGTGCGAGCTGTAGCTGGACACCTTTTCTGCTGCAGCAAAGTTAAAGTGCAGCTTTTTTTTTTTTGAAGGAAAGGGCAGCTCATAGCAAACGCTCTCTGCGCTCTGCCTCCGTCTGTAAATCTGCCAGTGAAAACCTATTAATTATCTCCTAGAAGGACCGGCTAGCTGGCCGGCCATCACTAGCTGTCACTTTTTATGACTTTTCTCCTCTCTCTGCTGGTGCATTTTGTTGAAAGACTGAGAACCAACTGCAACATTTAGCTGCGGGAAGCCTCCCTTGCTTCTCGTATATGTGCATGACGAATGCAAACGGATTTTTAACTCAATCTTTCAGCTCACCTCTGCTGGACAGAATATATTATGCTGTCTAGCTATAGTTAACGAACTGTCTATCAATCTTTTTTACTACCCTTACAATACGTCCTAATTTAGTTGATTCATTTTAATCAAGGTCATAAAATTCTCAATATTTCATAGCAACTTTCAACAGGATTTCCTCTACGAGCACACAGGGCGAGCATGTCAGAATGATTAGTGCCATCATCATAAAAAGCTTTTGTCTTGCCACCGCCTTTTCAAAATAATCACAGAGGTAACGCAGCAGTCGGCAGGTTTCTGTTCAAGGTATAAAGTACTGTATTTTGAAGGACATGGCCAACACTTTTCTCTCTACACCTCCTTCTGTAAATCTGCCAGGGGGAAACCTATTAATTATCTCCTAGAAGGTCTTTTCTAGCAGGCTGGCCCGCACTAGCTGTCACTTTTTATGAATTCTTCTCTACTGCTGCACTTTGAGGAGGGTCTGTGCTCCAATATTTAGCTGCGGAAAAAACTTCTCATGCAATCCAGCCCGGTTTTATGACCTCTCGGATTTCCCGGAGAGGCAGCTGAAAAGGAGGAAAAGATTGGGGTTGGTTGAGGTTATTTAGAGTTGCATTATTTTGTATTCTTTTGATAGCGAGGTAAGCATGAGAGCAGAGGGTTGTGAGGGGAGGCAAGGCATGAATCTGCAGGGAGAGCATTTAGTTGATCTGAATTGTTGGTATTTGATCTTCTTCCTTCGTGAGATTTTGAACATGCGTGATGGCTGTGTGTTATTGTTTTGTATGCAGGAGAGTGCCAAAGCTGCCCTGAAGATGAAAGACTGCCAAATGACCGACCGCACGACACAGACCGAGCACATGGGGCCAGAGGTGAGATACAAACAGACCACACACACACGCTCTCTCTCAGACACACACAATGCTATGTGCTTTACAGTTTATTGTCTCTTTGTTTTCCTATCTGTGTCAATGCATTTTTTGCTGAGCTATAGCTGCCTTGTCTCCACCCTTTCTTTTCCTTCCCCACATCTTTAAGAGCTTATTTTCTCTCTGAGCTTAAGCTCTAATCCATCTTACTCTTTCTAAAGATGCTGTACTGCAGTGACATTCATATTATAGTCCACTACCTGTTCCTCCCCTCCATCCTCTCAATGCTCCCCGTGCAGAGAGAGGGTGCTGTGCTTCTCCCTGCCTAACACCGTCAGTGGATGTGGCCTCTTTGGCTTTTCTCAGTGGGCTGACAGTATGGGAACGCAGCAGACTTAATGGATGACTGTCTAAAAATGGCTGCCTGTAATGAATACAGAGTCAGAGTTTGGGGGCTTTTTCTTTGTTTCCTTGTTTTTTCATTTCCTCGTCTTCTCAGAAAGTTCTGTTTTAACTCGTATCCTGCTGCGCATCAAGTTGGCATGACACATTGTTTATGGGGGAAAGGCGGTGTCATTGTGTGGGTGAGCAGTATACCAACAAAAGAAGAGAATCTTAACTAGACTATCATACTGCAGCTATAAAACAAACTAACACATTTAAACACAAACGTACTTATTGCCTTATTCTTGTAGCCTGTTTAAAATATCAAACTTTTAGGGCACATTTAACATCTCTTCCTTCTTTCTTTTGCAACATCGTGTTTGCGAGGGAACAAGATCCGATTAAGGTGTTCACTGAGGATCTGGTGTGTGCATCTATGCTTTAACAATATGCATCGCTTTAATTAGAGTCCACAGATGGAGCAATTACAGTACCTGCCGTCTTCAGATGGCATTAAAGAGAGTCCATCAGTTAAATGTATGAGACTTTGCAAAGTACATGCAAGCTGTTAAGGATGAACGTCGCTGGTAAAACCATCCTTAAATCTTTTCTCTAACTTTCTCTGTTTATTATAAAACAGAAATTACATTTTGGTTCTGGGAAGACAGTTCAGCATGGGTTTTGTATCTAGCAATGGAAATCTCTAAAAAAAGAGAGGTGCACTTTGCCCAGTGAACTCTTGACCACATCCACATGGGAGCTATACACATCTAGAAATGCAGTAAATCTTGACAACAAAATTGCAGTGCAGCGTCAGATTGGTCGTGACACTCCCCTTCTTCGATTGTGCAGCAAAGATAAGCCACAAGAACAGGTGCAGACAAAGAAAACACTACTCTGTTCCTCAGAAAGATGGCACTTTGCTGGTTGCGTCTGCATGAAGTTACAGTCCTGAATCCTATAAATTTGTCAAAGCTGTCATCAGTCATTGCGTCTATTTCTGCGTTAAAAGTTTCTCTCTCTGTTCCTTTCTTTCTGTCTGTCACTTTCTCACACACACACACACACACACACACACACACACACACACACACACACACACACACACACACACAGCCTGTGCTCAGAAATGTCTGTGCTGTGCCTCATTTGCCATCACTGACTAATGCATTTCTCATAATGAAGCCTGAAATGGCTCACAAATAATTGTATGTTTCTCAGCACTGGAGGCTGAAGCAAACAAACGTGTTGGGTTGTGTGTTCAGTACACGCAAATTTGTATGCCATCCTATGTGTTTGTCATTGTGTGTGTGTGTGTGTGTGTGTGTGTTGTTTGTTTTGTGAGGCAGCCATTAGTCTTAGCCTTGGATGGCAAAGTCAATAAAATTACTGTTGAAAGTGTCAAAGTAACCTCAGTTATGCCTCAGACATTATAATTCACTCAGTATTGTGCGTGTGTGTTTTTTTGCCTCATGTGGCATAATTTGAACATTAGCATGATATATAACTGCCTGGGCATGCATTGAGTTGAACTGATTTGTTTGCTTCGTTTCAGAGCAAAACTGTGTATTGAGAAGTCAAAAATGGTTTGATACGCTCAATCCAGGTAATTCTTTTAACATGCTGATTAATTTCAATTACTTTTAATTACAACTCATTTCATCTTCATTTGCCTCACCAGGAGTAAAAAAAAGAATGAAAGATTCTCTGTCTTGGCTGCAGCACAGTAGATATGATGAGAGTGTTATCTTTGAAGATTCACTGTTTTTTTCTCCTCTCTGAGCTGAAGTGCTTTGATTAATTGGTGAGTAATCATTTGAATTCAAGAAGTGCCTCTAAGTGTCTCATCTACCCTGCAGGTGGAAAAAAACGCAGCACATTAGCATACCAGATCTACAGTCCATCACAAAAATCACCAGGGTAATACTCAAATAGCAAACATGCTCGTAACTGTCTCAAAGTTTTAAAAGTGTCTCAAACTTCTTTGAGAAATTGTTTCTGGTCAGGACTACAGTGACCTTTTCTTCCTAAAACTCTTTGTCCAGTTCAGGAAATCTGGCGAGCACTCAAGCGTATGGCGTTGCTGTCTATTATAAAACCAGCACCTAGCAATAGAGTCCTCCATATGCTCTGGCCCCTTGAGTAGATGGGCTCTTAATTAGAGGAGCAGCTGGCTGCCCGCTAGCAAGCTAAGCTAGCAACACAGGTGACTTAACTCAGCAGTAGCTACAGCATGTGCGGCCTGATTTTAGCCACCCTCCCTCCCCCTGTGTGCCTGCTTGTGTGTAAGAGAGAGAGAGAGAGAGAGAGTGAAGTGAGTGTGTGTTGGTTACTGTGTGTGGGATATGCCGCAGCGTGGAGCGTGTCTATATAGGTTAGCTACCCCCGTGCATCGAGGACAGTCAGCTAGCAACAGAAAGTGTGTCTACAAGTGGGGCAGCTATTTCTACTGCCTCTGCCACTTCACGAGGTCGACCAGCTCACTCATCCTCTCTCTCTCTCTCTCTCTCTCTCTCTCTCTCTCTCTCTCTCTCTCCCTACCTCACCCTCCTTCTTTTCTAGAACATCCTCCTACTTTTCCTCTCTCTGTCGTTCTCCGCTTTCTCTCCTACCTGTTCTTCTTTGCTGATCCCTGAAAGTTTAACAGTAAGCTGTCAGAAGTCCCTCTCCTTCTTTTCTCCTCCTCTTCTCTTCCTGGCCCAGGTTTCCAGGTCTCCAAGAGTCCATCAGGGATTCTCCTGCCCTGGTTTCCCCGCTGTTGGACACCCTGTCCCAGGGACGGCTCCTGGCAAACTCTGTCCCACAGAAATAGAACTTTAGGATAACTTGTCTCAAAGTTCCTCTTGTACTTTTACCAGGAAGGTCCACTTGTTTTGATGGCTGGAGTGCACGTCTAATTCCTTACTGACTAGTCAGATCATTTTTTTTCAAACAATAATTTGCATAATGAATTCAGGTGAAGTTAAAGCTCCTGTAAGGAAATACTCAGTCGTTGTTTAAATTTAAAGCAGTACCTCTTATCCAGAGGTGGGCACTGTTAGTGAAAAATTTAACTTAGTTAACCTTTAACCTCTTTACCGTACTTGTCCTGTCCATGTGTTAGTACGGATTCTGAAGGAAAATGTAGTTGAAGCATCTATCAGCAGATGTAATATCTTGCCACCCTTATTCCATTTTCACATATTCCAAGTTTAAGGATATTTTGTAGTGATTTTGAGTCTTTGGGGGTCATTTACAAAAACACTGGTCAGATTTATGCAGAAAAGGACCACTTCAGATGATATTCAGGGACCTTTTGAAGAGCTCTGCTAAGTAAGACACAGATATCCGCCTGAAACTGACAGCTAGCAGTGTACCGAGAGAGCTCAAACACAAAGTGAAAAGTGTTGACGGACCCCAGATAGCTCCTCTGTCTGTCATCGTGCCAATGTAAAGATGGGTAAAGATTTAAGTAAGGGTGGAAGGGAAACAGAGAAAAGGTCAGACAGGGAGAGAGAAAAACAGGGGGGGGGTTAGAGAAAATACGGGAAGCTATTTTATGTCCCGCTGAGACTCTTAAGAGCTGGAGGTATGGTGGCTGTTTGAAAGTTGTTTTTTTCCCGAAGGGATTGAATCGATTGAGATTGCTTTCTTTCAGCAGCTAATTTCATGGGCATTCTTAAAAGGAACATTTTATGGTGGGAATCAAAAGCTCTCGATGGTTAGCGCACTGCTATTTCCTTTCTCGCTCTGTCTTTTTCTTTCTTAATCTATTCTCCATAGATTTGTGCAACTTCCCTTATTTTGTCTTCCTATTTCTCCTCTTTTGCTTTTTCACTTCAATCCCACCCCTCTTTATATCCCCTCTCTCCGTAGTAGTTTCTGAGAGGAGCAGAGGGAGAGTTGGAGGATCGTTTATCATCTGTTTGTTTGCTTTTATGTTAAAATGGAGAAAAGTAGATGATGCAGATTCTTCCCTCTGTCTCATTTGGTCTGTTTTTTTTAAATCTGTCACTAAAAGAAAGAAACTCAGATACTGAGTGACTTCATGTGTGGGGAGGAATCATCTCTTTGTGATTGATAAGTCATGTTATAAGAAGAAAAAAAAAAAGTGGAGTCAAAGTTTATTCATATTGCACATTTAAAAAAAAACTCTCAGCTGACCAAAGTGCTGTACAGGTACAAAGAAATAAATCAAAGACCCAATAAAAAACATGAGATTGAAATCTCTGAGCAGAGGACGTTATTACCCTGCTGACACTGCATCCCTGTGGAGGACAATCCTTTAAAGTTGTCTGAAAAAATAAAACAAATGTATCATGGGGAACAAGCACGTAGAGGCGTCCTTACACCTCCAAATGGACGACTGTGTGCTTCACATCTGTTTCAACACAGCTGTTCATTTTTCATCTGGTAGAAGCAGCTTTGTATGCTGGCTGTTTGGACACTTTCTTCTTCCAGCCTGCGTGTGTTTCTGATTTTATCATCCCTTGATATGTCCTCACCTGGACTGCAGACTGTATCTCCATCCTTTTTGTCTTTGAATTAAAGTGCAGCATTTAGAGACACAGCAAGTGCATGATATATCACGCTATCTACCTGCAAATCTGCAAATCCTGTGATGTATGAACTGATGTTAGCGAGAGTTTTTCAAGCTTAAATGATGGATGAACTCTATGCTGTACACCGTTAGATAATTCAACGAGCAGATAATCGGAGTTTAGCCTGGTATATCTCCATGACTTCCACAAGACGTTTTTTAATGCAGGGGTTATAATGTCACATGCTGACTGTTACCACCTTTCAGCTGTGTGAAATTGAGCGTTCCTACACTAAAAGCAGAACAGCCATTCAGTATTTTCTTTGCCTTTATTCGAGGGAAGTTTTTGTCTGTATTGATTTAGAAGCTCAGAGGGAAAACAACATCAAGCTTTGGCTAGCATTCGTTCATGTCCTACTATTACGGCTGTGTGTAGCCATGATAAAGACCCCCCGCACTCTGCCTGTTGGTCCTTCTTTTTTTGTTCCTGACGGGGAACCCTGAATCAAAATGTATTCTGACATAGATCGTATGAACCTGCGTCATCAGCGCTCTCCAAGTCCCTGCCGCTTTAAGCAAAAAAGGATGGAGGGTCCGGTGCTGATTGCCACTATGTAGGTCTCCAACTCTTACTCCTGTAAACTAGATCATTTTGTAGAGCTGTACTGAGTAATGGTGCTGCTAAGGATAGCAATAAGAGAGACAGATAGATAGAAAGAAAGAGGAGGACAAGGGGGCTGAGCACAAGACAAGCAGTTTTCTGCCCTACTTACTTCTTTTTATGTCCGACATTCGTCTTGTCCTTCCATGATTCCTCCCTTTCTTCTCTTAATTTGATTATTTCCTTAATCCCTCTTTTGTGATCTTTTTATTTCTTTCTGTTCTCTGATCCTTCTCTATCTTTGTATCACTTCTCCGTTTTCTGTCCTTGCCCCTGGCCACCTTTCCCTTCCGTCCTTTATCTTCATTTCCTCTTTTCCCACCTGTGATCCATCCTGCTTATAGACTACTTTTTCTTATCTCTGACATTTGTTTCATAGATTGCTCCTTTTTCCTTCAATCATTTGTCCATGTCAATCATGCATGTTTCTCTTCCTTTCCTCGCTATCTTTTTATTCTGCATTCCTACAGTATCATCTTTATGGTCAGCCTTTCACCTGTATACCTCTCAGTTCACATCCCATCTCTCCCTCGTCTCCTTTATTACTCTTACTCTTTCACCCTGGCCCGCCCCTCCCTGTTCGTCCTTTATTACTGTACAGCCTCTCCTCTCCTCTCCTCTCCTCTCCTCTCCTCTCCTCTCCTCTCCTCTCCTCTCCTCTCCTCTCCTCTCCTCTCCTCTCCTCTCCTCTCCTCTCCTCTCCTCTCCTCTCCATTGTTGGTGTAAAAAGGAGAGTGGTGGGCTTCTATGTTCACTTATTCACATTGTATAAATGAGTTAGGACAAAGAGATTTACATGAATGGGGAATTAGGGATAATTATCCTTCATAACCCACTTTTGTAATCACTCACTGATGAAATTTGTTGTGTACTCTGATCGTAGATCCTTTCCTGTTGGTGAAACAAAAGAACTCAATCAGAGTTATTATACTTGAGAGCTTACGAGGGCGGGACTTTGATGGTTAAGTGATTGACATACAAGCACATGAAACCACTTTTGATTGCTCACACATGTATTGCTACCATTACTGTTAGTGCTAAACACAATAGAAGAACAACAACAACAAAGACACAAAGGGGGACGGAAAAGTCAAATCAAAGAGACGACAATGAGTTTATTTATGAATTTAATATTTATAAAATGTGGTACACTGAGGGTAGTCACATTCTTCACTTTGCAGAGGTGCTAAAAAGACATCATCCTAATGAAATCAGATCATTCCAAATCAGATACAGCCAGGTCAGCATGCACGCGAGTTTGACGTCAATTACATTACGTTCGATTACATGTACACACATACTAACAAACAGTAGTGGCTGATAATCCTCCTGGCATAATTTACAAAACGTTTCAAGTTACCCGACTGTCCTCTGTTACAGTTTTAGGTTTTTTTTTTCTTCCAGAGATAGATCGATACAGAGATGGATAGAAATCTGATAAATAGACAGAGGGACGTTTTTCAAATGCTGTGTTACAGAGAAGATTGTATTTTACTGCAATTTTATGTGACCATCAACTTTAAATATTCAAGACCTCTTTCTATCTGCCTGCTAGAAATAAAGCTCTATCTTTGTGTGTACGTGTGTACGTGTGTGTTTGCGCTTGAAAAACTTAACTTAATGGAATAATTAAAGTGGTAGAGAATCAGTGCTGTAATGTGACGCTGGACAGCATTTGATTGTTTCTTTGGAACAGCAGTTATCTGTGGTCATTAAGTATACCTGATTAATACATTTCAATAGTTAAACTATTTATGCCTTGCTTCATACTGACCTTCACAGACTTTAAAACACGTTCTGTATAGACTTTATCCGAAAGGCTTCAAGTGAAATGAGGCAGCGACAAATGTGAAATCTGACATGTGGTATTACAGGAGGGAAAGTGCTGCACTTGTCTTGCCCATGTGTATTTACTTCCTGGAGACTCAGTTGGTCACCAGGCAACCTCACAATGGCTAAATCCATAAACCCCACCCTGAAGTCTTAGCACTGTACACTCACAGACTTTATTGGCATATGGCGTGCAGTGCATGAGTCTCTGGAGCTTGAGATGATATAGATAATGAGGAAAGGGGAGCATTACCATGACATGCATGAACGGAAGCAAGGAGTGCCATTACATAATTAGTCAAAAGGCAATATATTGGGAGCGCCAAGTTCACACTTAACTCTGGGTAGGTCTCACCACAGGAAAGTCAGCATCAGAGCCCTTGTGCATGTGATGATTTGACAGTGAGACAGCAGTAAACACTCGCCCTCTTATCTGGAACGTGCCTCACAGTCTGTAAGTCTGTGAGTGTAGAGTTCAGGATTTAGCCAGTGACAACATTAGTTCATGCTCCAGGAAATCAATGCACCCAGCCCAAGAATAGTCCAGCACTTTACCAATAAAACCACAAATGTATATACTTTGGTGCAGACCAAATTTGTCAAGAATTCTGTCTGGATTGAGCAATTAAGACTTACTGCACGAGAGCTAAAGAGATTTATTTTCTAAGGCGTCAACATTTGTAACTATTGCCTGACTAGTCTTCTCTTGCATTCAGTTGCAACAGGTTGATATAACTGCATTCTGAATAGTTAACATTTATAACATTGAAAAGGCTGTGAAAACAAGGTGAAAATAAAAACAACACTTGTTTAAAATCAGCATTAATAAGACTTGTTAGTGCTGGCTGGAATAGGGCCTGTAAAGGTGTCAAAAGTATTGTCAGCAGAAGATTATGTAACATTAACATTTCCATAACAAAGCTCTCTCACATTAATACACTGTGCTTAATGTCCACTTAGGCTAAGCTCCTGAATAGACTTTCATGTTGAAGCGAGAGGACAAATAACGCTATTGGCTTATTAATATGCAGTCAGGAAAATACAGAGCCCACACTTTATTCCTCGAGATACAGTACATTACTGTAAAAACAAAATCATCGTGTAAATACAAGTTTTTATACCGACTGTGTTTTCTCTTGTATCATGAAAGAGGAAGCAGTGTTTACTAATCATATTTCTTTATGCAGTTTGTTTCACAGATTTGAAATTCAAAATAATTAGTTACAGGAATAGATCATTGCCAGCTGGGACAACATTAATATGGATGGCTGCTTATGTTCAGGGAAATACCGTGGAAATACAGTTATTTGGGCATTATGCACACGTTTGCACAGTTGCCTAAAAATCATGTCCTTGTCTCATGGCTTTGAAACACATTGTTGTGAAATTGGTATAACATTTGTAGTCTTTGGCAGAGGTCCCTGTGTGGGTACATGAAGAACAGCCCTGTGTGGGAACATAAAGAACAAACCTCCAGTATTTATAAACCCTGTAGTCAGCCACGGTGTCACCCACTAGCTCTATTTATTCCTCTGTTTATCAAAACTGGTGTCACTGACGCAAAGCACCTTACACAGCTCATCAGAATTACAGGAAGGTGGCAAGTAAATCCGTTTTTTTTTTTTTTTTTTTTATGATGGCCGGTTCACTTTGCCAGGTCTTTTAATAGACACAAGCAAACACATGCTGTAGCTGTGAGTAAATGCTTGTATGAATCATTGACTTCATATTCATATGGACAGGGCAACTTCGTCACCCGCCAATGTACAAAAGTGAAGCCAAAATACCCGCAGATATAGTGAGCAAATGACGTTATTTGGAACCAATACTTGCACTGAAGGGAGCCGGCTGTTGAAATCATGCAATGGACGCTACGCCCCTAAACAAATATTTCAAGTACTCCTAAAACCGCAAAGATCCCTGGGCCAGGTAAGATCCAGAGCGGATCAGATTCTTGTTTTGGTTCAGAGCAGACATTCGTGGTTGTAAAAATGACTGAAGTGTTGGTTTTAGTTACATAGTTTTTCATTTGTCTTACCTCCTTTACTCTGCTAATCCTGTAAAGAACGCAGCTAGGATCCAGAGCAGTCAATGATAAAGTTATATCCGCTCCTTTTTTGCTTCAAATGACTCACAAAACCAACACTAGGATACAAATCAGCTTTTATGACAGAATCTCGGTTTGAAAACAAGTTATTTACATGCATTTTAACTTAATAATTTGACCCATGTCCCTCCTGTTAACATAGAGGAGGCGGGGTTTATGTCCTATACTGCAGCAAAACAGCAGGGGGAGCTCTAAATCTTTTGGCTTCACTCTCAGGTGACTGTTACTCGGTCCATCATAATATTTGGTCTATTATATGAATGAATGAATGAATGAATGAATGAATGTAATAAGCATGTGGGTGAGTCACATGAAAATTGTACTTGTAACAGAGGTCATGTGTCTACAGGCAGCCAACTTTGCAAGCTGCTTTGCATGAATGCCACAGTATATTCTCGTTCAGTTTCCAGCGTTGTTCTTGCAGTTATTCACATGTCATGAGAAAGCAAAGCGAGCCACTGGTGAATGCACATAAAGAGGCAGACAGTGTTGGAGGTTGATTTATGATTTGCTTTGAAAAACACACTTACAGTAAAGTATTGCTTTCTCCTCTGATCTAACAACAATCCCTCTTTGTCTCCGTCCCCTCTTTGTTTTCATTGGTTGCTTTTTTGTGTCAACATGTCTTCTGTTTCCAGGGCATCAAGGCGCATGGGAGCGCCACTATGTCGTCAAGGAGACAACTGAGTGAGTGGCTCTGTTCTGATATCACCTGACTGGACGTGACTGTGTCTTGTAGTGGTCTACCTTCGTGTTCCGTATCAGATGGGTGAACAGGGGGTCTTGCTGCTGGGGCTTGATTAATCTACACTCTACAGGCTGGGTACACTCTGATCTGCCATTGTTTTACTTCACACATCAGCCAATATGGTGGGTTTTTTAACTACCAAAATGTACTTAGGTTTTTCAGATGCTTAGTAAAATAACGATGACATTTTACCCATTGAATTCCATATTTAGCAATGACTGGTTTAAGAGGTTTATTAGTTAAAAGCATGCATATTTAAGAAGTGTGAAGACTTAATGATTTCATGTCCTTCACAAGCCTGACAGACTTACATTAAAACAGATAATCCAAGAATCCACTGCTGATTATGTGAGGTAAAATAATAGTAGATGAAGTAAGATTTAATCAAGCCTTGTATGGAGACCCTCTGTGTGAGGAATGCCACCTGCACTACCTTGTCATGTTTTGTAGACAAGAATGCTGCCTATTGTAGCCCACCTATCTCAAACAATCCTACCCGATGTGATCGTGACCCTAACAGATCTTGGTGCCAAGAAAAATCTTGTTTCTGGTTTCAGTCAGTGTAACAGAACAGCTCTGTCAAGAGGAAGACAACGAAAAGGCTTTTGTCATATTTTATGTGCTAACCGTTAAATGAAGGAAAAGTCTGCTCGAGCATAAGTAAAGATGATTTCTTTTATCGCTATGCAATTGTGCAGAACATCTCTGGTAGGAGCCAATGAATCTTTACAAACTGCACATGTTCCGATATTGAACAAGGTGATGTAGTCGCTGCGTATTCTCTAAGCTCAGAGGTTGTACAAGTGTTTAAATCAAACATACCACACAGATTGTGGCTTATTTGAAAAGACAAAAAAGTGCACTTTGCTACCAATATGCCAACCGTATTCATGCATCCTTGTTAATAGTATGCATTCTGCACTCTCTTGTTCAATGAAAAATATATCAGCACATGGCACCCTAACTAATTAACCACACAGGGATGTTTTTACCTACATTATGGAGTCACTTTGTTTTCAAAGGTGCACTTTATGTTCCCCTTGTTTGTGGAAATATTTTCCCAAATAGAAATTCACAACAGCCTGTCAACTTGGAATAAAAACTCTGACACATGAGGGAGAGAACATGATATCCAGCCTCAGACTTTATCAAAAGTTCTAATTTTGATTACTGTATTGTGATTCATTGCAGAGAAAATAGTATGTAGCAAGGGAGTTGAAGAATTTCCCAAAGTGAAAACGCCTCCAGGGAGGAAATGTAAATAGAGTGTACTTTCTTCTCATGTCTATTCCCTGCTTCCTGCCTACCTACCTACCTACCTACCTACCTGCACTGTACTGGATTGCAAGTTGAGCTTGCATGCTTTAGGAACAAGAGCTCTGATGTGCGAATGCTGAGCCCCAGCTTTCCTCTTCCTCTTCCTCTGTTCATGTGTGAGCTTTAACCCTGTCTGTCATTGCACTCTGACCTTTAAATTCACCTGTCACAGCACTGTAGACATTTTATTAACCTCTGTGAACCTGCGACCTCCCTCAGCTCCTCAACACACCAAGTTTCAACACACGCACGCACGCACGCACGCACACACGCACGCACACACACACACACACACACACACACACACACACACACACATATCCATAGATAATGGCATTCACACATGACCATGGGCCAGACTACACACACATACCAAATAGGGCAGGGCTGTTTCAGTACCAGAACTTCAAACTTAGATATGGTACAAGGAAAAATCAAACAATATTGATACTTGTTTCTGTACCAGGGCAACAAAACACAAGTCCTACTCACCCAATATTTGGTAATTTCTTGGAGTTTATTACCAATAAAATTGCAAACAAACTCTAGCATACTGTTTAAATTGCACAGGTGCATTGGCAACTTGTAGACAGTGCTCTCTCTCTCTCTCTCTCTCTCTCTCTCTCTCTCTCTCTCTCTCTCTCTCTCTCTCTCTCTCTCTCTCTTTCTCTCTCGTTCTCTCCCTTGTTTGTGGCAGATTTCGATTCAAAAAATGACGGAAGATGTGACGTTATTCTAAAATAACAGAGAAGGTTTTGTTTTGAAACACTCCTTATTGAAAGGTATTGAAACTTGAAATAGGAACACACCTAATGTTTATCATAAGATCTGTTGCTGTGGTTTAGCCACTTCTGTATGTGTGTGTGAGTTGGTGTCCTCACATGTGTGTCTCATGAAAATAGCCGCCTGTGTTGGAAGGTTGGAGCCTAAAAAAGTCAGTAAGAGCCATTAGAGCTTCATTTGCTCGCTCCATTTGCGCAAGGGCACTCTTGCACTTCCATGACTGTGTGTGAGTGTACAGTATATTCGTCTATGTGTGCATGTGAAGGTTTTTTGTGAGCTATTTTTATACAAACATCTCAGATTTGCAAGAAATCCTTCATCATCTTGGAGGATTTCCTAGTCTTAATTTCAAGTCTAAATAACAACATAAATAAAGACACCATAGTGTGTGTTAGTGATTATTTTTGCACATTAAACTGCTCAAGGACTGCCAATATACGGCACTGTTGAATTAGTAGTCCCTTCTGGACCTGTTGCAGGGCAAACAACAGAAATGAACCAGATTTTTTCAGCAAGGTGAAACCAAGTGGCAACCATCATGTTCGTGTGCTGAAGCAAGAAAGTGTCAAGTGGCAGTTCCTTTAATGTCCACTAGATGCTTCAGCAAAGAAAAACCCAGACTGTATGTACTGGGAGTAAATGAAAAAGACCTCTGACTCTCTTTAGAAATAAAAACTCAGTATTTATTTTTACACAGTGGCTGATTGCACTTCTTTTTATCCGTGTCTTGGTGGCAATTTAGTAAATTATAGCTCCATCAAGCAGTCATTAGGGTTAAGGAGGGGCTTTTTGGGGACAATGCTAGTCTCTCAGGCAGTAATGTTCCCTCAGGCTCCACAGTGTCTGGATTTTATTCCTCCAAACCAATGACAATGTCGCACAGAGTGATATACCTAAAGTTGAGGCTTCATAAAGCAGCCATGACACTCCCATCTATTGTACAGGTTAGAATCTCTTGACTGCCTTACAGTTGTAAACTATTCAATTAGGGTGAAGTATGTTGCATTGCCCCAATAAAGGCCTGACAGAAGAGGCTCGAGGTGCGCCACCTTTTTCAGAGCTGTTATGAATTCATTAGAATTGTAAATGTATTGACTCCGTGTGATTAACTGCCTTGTAAACATACCACTTTGTTTGTTGGTAGCCAAATTTAAGTAAGTATTTTAGTACTCGCTCACGCTTGTATGTGTGTTAGCTGGTCCACTCCTGTCAATATTGTGGTGGCAGGTGGAGAGAGTGAAAGAGGAGTGTATGTGTGTGTGGGTATGCAAGCCTGGCCAGCGGCAATCACGTCGAGATGAAAGATTCCTTTACCCAGGTGGAGGTTGCATGCCCGAGGAAGTGTTGTGTGTGTGTGTTTTGCACATGTGTGCTGGTTGTCCCTTCTGGGGTTGAATGAGGGCAAGAACCATTCCCTGTTTTGAGTATTTCCGTGTGTGTACATGCATCTGTGGCTGTTTCCCGTCTTTGATCCTCTATTTTGGGTTTCCATTGTGGTTCCCTTGTTGCCTCTTGCAGACGGGCAGATGAGAAAGTACAGGTGTGGGGGTGTGCGTGTGCATCTGTGGATGTGGTTTCCAGCCAGAGACGGAGATTGTCAAGGTAAAACTGGATTCATCCAGCCTGCCCATGCCATCTGCAGGTGGTGCTTGTTCAGACGGAGAAGAAGCCAATCCATTCCCAACAACCGCACTGCACTGCCTTAGGAGAACCTCAGAGGTTGGAGCTGTGTGTGTGTGTGTGTGTGTTTGTGCACATAAGCCTAGCTCCAGCGCTGGCTAGCTGCCAGAGCACTTATCTAACTCTGATCCACAGCGCTACTCGCTGTGACTCCTAATTATAGACAGAGGCACTCAAACAGACGCATATACACACAGCCTCTACATGCTCTCCTGTGTATCATTCACACTAATGAGGCACTCTCCCCAAAGAAGTAGCCACACTTCTCTCTTCTTCTTGATAGAGGCCACAAGGATCACCTCCTTCTGCCAGCCTTCGTCTTATAGTCTTCTTCACTGGGGGAAACGTTAGAGTCATTCATATGAACAGACAGAAACATAGAGAGGGAGGATTAGTTTGATAGAAGAAGAAACTGGGAGAAAAAAGAAAGCTGACACTGAGAATAGTGTGAGAGCTGGAGAAATGCAGCAAAAAATAGAGCAAAAAAGACAAGAAAAAAAAAAGACAGGGGATGAAAGAAAGCTGCCAAGGGGAGCGGAGAAGATGAGAGAGAGGGACTGCCAAGTGAAGAAGCCAACAGATAGAGATCATGATGAGGGAATGGACGGCAGGGGACTTGGAAGGGCTTGTGAGAAGAGCCGAGAAGGAGGAGAAGAGATGGGAGAATATTTGTTCTGTTTACTTATTGAGATCCAGGATGTATGATCACAATCCCCCCGCAGTCCCACAGGCTTTCTCTGCCTCCCTCTATCTTTCTCTCTCCTTGTTTCCTCCTCCATCACTCTTTGTGTTGCCTCTCCTCTCTTTTTCACGCCACCCCTTCTCCTCATCCTCCTGTGGTATCGCATGTTGAGGATGGCACTCAGTCAGAGGCTTAAAGCCTTCAGGATTGGGATCAGATTGCATTAGTATCTTATACATCATGTTGTAACAGTATATGTTGCATTTGTTACTTGCAAAAATGTCCTTTGCGCAGATTAAAAGAATTACCTATGGCTTTCAACTGAGCAGCAAACTGCAACCTGGTGTTGAAAAATGAAGCCAATGCGGTAGTGCAAAGAACTGCAGTTCTTCAAGTGTCCACTTGTGGCTGGCAGCTAAAGCCAAGGAATCCCCATTATGTCCCATTTTAAAAATGCTCATTTTTATAGCTGGAATAAACATTCCTCGCTCTGTGAAGCACATGTGGTTCTTTATTGGAACCCACTTTGTGGGGGTGAATGTTTTTATAACTTATTTGTTTTGATTTTTTTGAGCCTAAAGGTTGTTAATTCATTTGCATAATTATGGGCATGGTCAAGTTGACTGACAGGTAGGTGTATTGTAGCTATTTGTCAGGATGGTAAAGGCCCGCCTCTACTCCACCTTGTTGGATGGCATCAGATTGTCGGGAAAGTTAGGTGGAGTCAGCATTTCTAAAATGGCGACCACCATCGTTGGGCCTCAGAACACCGCTTCAGAAACCGATGGGTGATGTACTCAGACTTTGTCCAGTAGTTTGTGGTTTCAGCCGGATTCTAGCTCTTTTAGGTGAATGAATTGTCTCCTCTTATATTTACAGAAAGCATTACAGCTTTCAGGAAACCCCCTTTTTATTTTTTTAAAACTCCTTTTTTCATGACGTCAATCTTGTGAAATTCAAGGATACAGGTGTCTTTGTTTAATTCACTAAAATTTGCATTACAATAAAAAAGCCACCTTCTTTCCAGAAATGAGTCAGAGCCTTTTTTAAATTTAGGCCATCTAGAAGGAAGGCCCATTTATTGAGAACACATTGCTTGTGGATAAACACGTACCATCATAAAGAGTGTCCTGGCTTACTTTTCCGATAGCTGCTTACTCTCATTTTGCTGTTTAAATTATTGGTCCATTTCTGTAGTGAAAGGTCTGTCTGCCATGACAAACAGTAGCCTGCCAAGTTAGCTGACAAACAAACTGACCTGTGTCTCAACGCTAATTTAAACATTCCCATGTAAACCATAGATGGTTGTTCCTTGAATGTCTTCCTGTGTCCTCTAATAACTTTATCAAGGTAACACCACCCCTGCTACCATTCCCCACGTAGGTAGTGCTGACAGAAGAGAACAAAGCAAACAGAACAGAACTGGACAGGACAGAAGGGACTGTGGTGGCCACCGCTGCGAGCCTCTCATCCCAGCTAACCCCACCTAGCCCCAGGGGCAGCACAGGGGAGAGAGGGGGGGCTGTCAGCAGAAGGGATTTGAGTGTGGGTTTGTGTGTCAAAGAAAGAAGAGCAGAGAAAGAGGATGTGTGTATGCGTCTGTGTGGGAGTCTCTGATCTGTGCCCCCATGTATGGCTCTTTCTCCCCCTGGGCTGGGCAGAACGGCAAAGGGAGGCGGGAACCTAACCGGGCACAGATGGCAGCAACAGACAGGGACGGTGGCTACATAAACACGTTAATAAATAATTATCTGAACAATGACACTGGGTACACCGGAGGAGGCGGGAGGAGGAAGGGGGGAGACAGAAGGACAGGAGGGGAAGAAGAGACAGGAAGAAAGGACATAAGAAAGACAGAAAGATGAGGAGAGGATCTAAGAAGGCCAGGAGGAAGACTGACAGGAGGGGTGAGGGAACGGGACAGGATAGCAGGACGGAGAGATGGTGAGAAAAGAAAAGAGGGAAAGAAAAGTAGGAGAAGCAGTCAAGTCAAGGACGGATGAAACAAAGGACGAATACAAAATAACGAAGGCGACCATGGAACAGGATAAAGCGTATGAGCTCACATAAACATTAACAGCTGTTGATATTGCAGTCACCATTAGGGGTGTGAGTCACATAGCAACTCATAGTAAGACACCATACGATACCATACAATGATTCATCAAGATATCTGATTAAATGATGCTTATAAAATACCCCTAAAAAGGTAAAGTGCATGAGTCGCTGAAATTTGGTGTCACTTTACCTCTTATCATGCGTCATCCTTTAACTTCTTTTCACCGCTATCTGACATTGTTCCACTGTCTTCTTCTTCTTCTTCTGTTATCCCGCTGTCATCTTCCTCTTTGGCAAATCAACATCTGTTCACTGCACCCTCATTCATGTCATAAGCACCACTACGAGGAGTCATGTAGTAGCGATGCAGTGAGTCATATTGCGAGGGAAATCTGAGAGCCATTTGTTTTCCATTCAAATATTGATTTTCAGCACCAACAATTTGATGATTGTATCACGAGTCAAGGCAACAATATCATCATCATCATCAACCTTTATTTAAGCCTCGAAAATCATTGAGGGTTCCCTCATTTACAATGATGTCGAGATACAAAAGAAGGGTATGTCATAAGTAAATATTGCTGTAACAATATTATGTCCCACCCCTACTCACCCTATTAGATCGGTCAATCTGATCAAAGATTAAGCAGCTGTTGTGGCGAGTTCAGTCTCAGAAGATCATCAATCCAGTGTAAGGGGAGGGACAAAGTTCAGAAGCTTCTGTACAACCTCAAAGACATGATTATTAGAGAGTTAGGCAGGGTTATGGTGGGAAACTGCGCTGAGGAATCAAAAGGAATGAGAAAAAAGAACGTAGTGAGAGTAGAAGACAGGGACTCCTAAGTGACAAGGTTGAAGGACACCACTTCCTGTAAACATGAGAGAAGAGAGAAGTCAGATGCTGAACCTGGAAAAGAGGAAGTGAAAGCAATACTCGGTTCAATGACAAACATGTCAAGGCTTTAGCATCAAGTGAGAGTTTGTGTTTTCCTGCCAAGCAAGCCTCCAAGTGTACTCAGAGACTGAGCCACAGCATGCGTGCATTCCCGCAGAAGTGTGTGTGTCATGTTGCTGACCTATAACTGCTCTTATCAGTAATGAATGAAGAGAGGTCCTCTCTGCCTCTTGGCTCACTCTCTGCTCCTTCTCAGCCTCTCTATCATCTCCTCTGTCCCTCTTTTTTTCCCCATCTGCCACCTGTTTCTTTTCTTTTTTTTCTCTCTCCCTCCTGCTCCCTTCTACCAGCTCCCTAGATATTATCAGTGGTAACATATTAATTTATCTTAGTTGCAGGTTAACACAATTAGGGGCCCCGGAGTTTGTCTGCAGAAGACTTAAGACGTGTTGAAAAGGTCAAGAACGGATTAACATTTTAACTCAGGCATCAAGAGGCATCGGCCTTTCTCCTTGTTTCAACCCCTCGTTCCATTGAACTTACTTACACTCTTTTTTTTTTTTTTGGTTTCTTTTTGTCAAGGCAGGTCATGTTTATGTCATACATAATGTTTCCTTTAGCCATTACACAGTCACACTGTGCTCATCACTGCATCGTAAGGTAATTCTGTGCCATATTTTCTCTTTACTGTGCTGCCCTCTGTTCAACCTCCCTTGCATTCACCTTCACTGATTAATTCAGCGTTTCCCCTCCTCATTGTATAATTTACAGCTTGAAATATTTCAAACAAGTAAGAGCAACAACGAAACTGGCCACACTTGTAGAGAGTAGTCTTTGTACTCCCCGTCCTCTGCTTCACTTTCTTTGAGTGCCCTACATTACAACTTCTTAGATAGAAGCAGAACATCGGTGTGTTGAATTTGCAAACGGTGTTACTGTCAGAAAGGAGACACAGTTTAACTTCTTTCACAGAAAGAGCGAACCGTTTTTTTTTTGTTCAAACCTGCAGAGAGAATGACAAATAAGAGAGAGGGTGTCCCAGGTGAGAATTACACCCTCTGTAATACGATGTAATCTCCTTCACAGAAAAGCTTTGATTTGGTACTTAAAACAGGCCTTTAGAGGTGAACATCACACTAAAAAGATTTTACCCTTTTCCTTCTTAGAGGATCTGCAGTCTATTTGTCGTTTGGGCTGCTGCCTCCCTCCATGAAGTATGAAAGAAAATACTCTGGCTTACCTACAGTATATATGCCTGAATTTGGTACAGTGTTCATTTGTTTGTACACCTTCAGCAGACATAGTTTCATGCTTGTCATCTTATGTTTTAAGGTTTTTCTTAGCGGCTACAGTTATTTTTACAACTGCAACATGTAATGTAACCACGTTACTGTTGAACAGACTAAAGCACTGAGTACGTCTCACCACCTATATATAGGATATGAGGCCATTTTCAGACATCCTAAATTGAACTGGCGTCTTTACTCCTCATCCTGTCGTCCTGCTCTTTGATCCTCCTCTCATCTGCCACCATCCTCCTCAGTCCCTTTTCCAGACCTCCTACTGCCTTGGCTCCCTCTGCAAGTGCTGCTTCCCTTCATACCCCCCCCCCCCCCCCCCCCCACACACACACACACACACACACTTACTCTCTCTTCTTCTCTCTCTCGGTCTCCACTGCTCTTCCTTGCTTTTCTTTTCAGATCCCCATTAAATCAACTACAATCAACAGTTTCATTGTTCTAGTACTAGGGTTGTCACAATACCAGAGTTTAAAACTTCAATATGATACTAATAAAAAAAACCTGATGATATCAATCCCTGTTTCGACACCGCAGCAATATAATGATAGAAGTCCTCGGCACCCAAAATAGGGGAATTCCTTTTTTCAAATTACTGAAAAACTGCAAGCAAACTCCTGCAAACAGAAATACATTAAAACGTTGCCAATGTTTTTTGTTCAATGCAAACAGTGACTTCAAATGTCCCCTGAAAAAGTAAAGACCCATTTCAAAAGATACTTTCCCATTTCTTGCTCATCCAGTTGAACCAACCTGTGAATCTGAATGGACCACAGCTTGACTCTCTCTTTCCCCTGCAGCAGCTTTGGGTTCAAATATGACTGAAGAACTGTAGTTTGATCAAACGTAAATTACAGACATTGTGTTGTTTTAAAGTTTAAGATTTGTGGTATCAATCAAGAAATCAATCAAACCGTTATTTATTCTCGAAAGGACACTGAGGTTTCCCTCGTTTCCAATGCCGTCGAGAAGACAAGCACAGTAAAACAAGCAAACACAACAACAAAAAACACTTCAAATCAATTACAAAAACCACTGATATCCATGAAAAACACTTACAATTCAAAACGAAGTATCCAAAATAATCAACGTATCGCAATTCTTGACAACCTTACTGTGTACTTTCATAAATAGCCACTGCTGCATTTTTCATTGGATTTTTTTTGTGTGTGAATAAGTTTACGTTCAGCTGAGTGGATGTGTGTTTGCGTAGCGTTGGTTTGATGAAAAGAAACACCTTGCTGAGGTACATTTGACCGCTGATGAAAGATCTTTCTGCTCCCATCAAAGCCCTCATCTTAACAAATCATCCTGCTCTATGAGATGTGTAAAACAGAGGCCATTACTTAAAGCACATGAAGCACACATGCAGACAAAACAGTGCACAGATCTCTAATGGCTCTCTTACTGTCACATTAAGTATCTTCATTGTAAAGGCCAGTTACGGCTACTAAGTAAGGTGAAGCCCTACCTCCCCCGACAAGAATTTGAGAGGGCGATCCATGTATTTATCACCTGCCGTCTGGATTACTGCAATTCCCTTTATGTTGGACTTGACCAGCAGTCTTTGAACCGCCTACAGGCTGTCCAAAATGCAGCAGCTCGTTTGTTGACAGGGAAAAAACGGCGTGACCACATATCCCCTGTTCTTGCCTCTCTTCATTGGCTCCCTGTCCAGTTCAGGGTTAAATTCAAAATTTTATTGTTTGTTTTTAAAAGCCTAAATGGTCTAGCCCCTCCTTATCTGTCTGACCTCATTCAGCATCACACTCCAGCTAGAGCTTTGAGGTCAAGCAACCAGTGCCTGCTTTTCTGCCCTAGGTCCAAATTAAGGAGCAAGGGCGACAGAGCCTTTTCAGTTGTGGCTCCTAACTTTTGGAATGCTTTACCCCTCCACATCAGAGCAGCTGAAACTCTGGAGCATTTTAAATCACTTTTAAAGACCCACCTCTTCTCACTGGCCTTCGACTCACCCTGACACCCTGACATCTTATTTTCATCTTTTAGTATAGCTTTTATTTGTTTTACCTTATCTTAGTAATTGTTCTTACACCCTGATATGTTATTTTTATCTTTTAGTATAACTTGTATTTGTTTTACCTTAGTAATTGTTCTTATTGCCCTTTCTTATTGTTAATGTTGATGATTTATGCTGTTTTTATCTATATTGCTAGCACTTGACTCTATGTATGTTGTGCAGCACTTTGGGCAACTAAGGTTGTTTTTAAATGTGCTATATAAATAAATTTTGAGTTGAGTTGAGTTGAAGGCTTCGAGAACACTTGAACATGCTTTGCAGAGCATGTTCTCTGAGACTGACTGTGTACTTATTATAATCGTGATTCCATTTGCTGGATTGTGTTGTCCACTTCCCTGCCTGTGTTTGTGACCCGTGTTGTTTCCAATCCATCTCCATCCCCCCCCCCTCCTTTGTACGCCTCCCCATCTATGTTCATCCATGTTCTTGTTGTATTCATTGCTGTGTGTGCTCCATGCTCATGTTCCACTTCACTCATCTCACTCTGCCATCTCTCCTGTGTCTTCTCTTATGTTGTGCCATCCATACATGTCTACCCTCCGTCTGTGCGGGAGCAGTAAGCAGCATGGTTTGACGGAGGAATGAAACAGGTATGGGTGTTATGGTTGGGTCAAAATACAAACCTGGGTCTGAAAATTGCTTTCCCTCAATGTCATTTTTATTGCCTATGGGATATATATTCATTTTTTTTACATCATCATTATGCAGAGCACCACCATAGAGAGACGATATGAAATCTATATGAAAATCTTGCCCTTATTTTTAAGCTTTTTTGTAATTGATTGATCTAATCTGGCAGGCTAGAATATGTAATGGTCTATTCGTCCTCCAGGCAGGGATAAGCTCACAACTGGCCCGGGTTTGTATGTGCCATCTGCCATCTATCCATCATTTTTCTAACCATTCATTGCTTAGCCTGTTTCTCTATCCAATCAAGACAGCTGAACATTTGATTTACCTTCGTTATGGTAAATGTGACCTCATGGGTGTATTCCAAAGCAATCTAATTCTATGTAGGTCTCAGTGCTCTCAAGTGGCTCTCTCAAGTGGCTCTCCCTGCCAAGTCTCTCCTCTCTCTCCTCTCCTCTGCCGCCCCACGCTCCCCTCTCAAAGACGAAAATCAAATTCCATCTGTATAGTCTAAAAGCATGTGTGAGAACACAGAAAGAGAGGAGGGAGAGAACTAAGACAGTGATGGATTACAGCGAGACAGCCACTTTCGAGTATTGGGACACTTTTTCATACTGTTCATTGGCTTGAGCGGTGATTTAATTGGGGGATTTCTATCTGTAACATAATAAAATAAGTACATGTTTCTGATTAAAGATTCTGATTTCTAGGGGGACTATCGCATGTTAATACTTGTCACATGAAAAAGGTTTTTTCCTAGGCTTACAGATGTATTAACATCACAGTTCTCAGCAGCTGCTTCTCCTAATGCAATATGAAAACTGAGAAATATCCAATCCTGACAAGTTTGATGTCCTCAGAATAACCACAATAATCAGGATTAATCATGTCTTGTCTACCCTTTTATTATTTGTTGTCTGTCGGACATGATTATCTCTTGAAATATCAAATCAATCTGTTTGACTCAGCAGTGATTCACATTCCTGTCTGCAGGTAATTCATACTGACTGAAGCCACAGGTTGGCTATTTTGAGAGAGGTGATTTACAAATCTGGGATTGCAGTGCCCTGCTGGCAGAGTTAGGTGTCATCTGTCACTTGCCAAATCAATGTTTTTCTTAAACTGGACCTTACACATTTTGCAGCATTTATAAATATAAATGTGTCTAATGTACCGGAACTGAAGGCAAATGGTTAAGTTTATAAAGAACAGTCTATGCAGAGTTTTTGTCCCATGTAATCATTGTTCTCCCTTCAAGCCTTCAATTTGACGCTGTTTGTTCTTGGAATGCTGTAATTGCGATGTAAATCACAATGTTCACAGAGGAACTATGTGAAAGATCATTGTGTAACTTAATAGTAGCCTTCGTTAAGTATTTTTGTGTCTGTGCAGCTGATTTGATGACATTTTGTTATGTTTTCATCAGCTTAACCAGAAAATGTTTTCTAATGAGCTCAGGCAAACAGTGTCCTCTGTACATTAGTCTATAGTGGGGGATATTGTCAGAGTAAAGAAGGGGGGGATACATTTGCTTTTTAACCTTCTGTTTGCATACACAAGCGGCTGCATCCTTGGCTATAAACTACATGTGTTACTAGAAGCTGCCTCAAGAGGGCACACCAGAGAGACTGTTGTGCAGATTCTAAGAACACGGCAGAAAAAGCGACAGCAGCCCTAACGAAGGTGGTATGTTAGGCACCTAAATCAAGCCTGATATGCAGGTTTCCAGCTATTTTGACATTTTTGCTATGTGGAAATGAAACATTTTATAGATGTGGATATTTGTATACTTTGTATATCAGCTTGTTTTAAATCTACAGTAGCCCTCTGCCTCTACAGCGCCACTACAGTTCATTTGCATTCTGCATTCTCAGCTGTGAAACTTTAACTTCTAAGGACATGCACAGCCTTCAGCAATCATGGGCATGCAAAAGTGTAGTTAAAGGTATATCTCCAGTTTAAGTCAGTTTTTAAGTTGTCTAGTCAAGGCACAGAACAATAGTGGCAAAAGATCAATGCACAGAGGATTTTTCGCTTAATAGGTTTGGAGAGACGTGAGTCTGCCTCTGATGGAAATATATTCAAGCAATGCGAGGAAGGACGTGTCATTCAGTTTGTCTCAAGAGCGCTTGGCAGGATGGTAGTTAACCTTTTATCTGACCTTTGCTAATGATGTGGCTTGTTTTTGCACCGCTGGTGATCAAATAAAAGGTGTGCTGCAGACTGAATATGACAAACAAAAACCAGACAACAGCAGAGTCAGAAAGTCACCCACTGAGGACATGCTTTCGATTCTCTTTAAGAGTTAGATCAGCCAGTCGGAGGGAGATAAAATGTGGAGAATGTGGTGGCCCTTTAAGCTCTCAGATTCCAGTGACTTCCCTCCACCACCCACATCTTCTTCATAGCTCACAGATTGATTGATTTCCTCTGGCTGTATGAAGATACATTAGATAGTGTTGAGTGTTTTAGAAATTAAAAATTGATTGATTGATCCATTGCCAGAAAAATGATGGAGCTTCAAGTACATAATATAGTTGGACGATTTTGAGAGGTGTGCAAGCATGTGTTATCATGTGTTATCAAGCATTAGCCAGGACAGATGTGCACTGGTGTCCACGTTTGAGGAGTGTGTGTTGGTGTGTGAGAGTGGGTGAACAGCTGGTGTGTCTCAGCATGTGAGCATCTCAAGGGGAGGGAAAGAATTCAGATTATCCTTAGAGCACAACAGGAAGCTACTTAAACTCTCCTTGGAACTAACCAAGCACTTCTTTTTTTGCTATACCGTATAGTTTCCCGAGCATTAGGGATTCACACTGTGCTTCAGCCTCACTGATAAAACGCTTTATTCGGTTGTTTGTCCCAGTACTTGACTGTCTAGTTCAGCTGGGCTGTTAGGATCACATCCGGCATTTTTTAATATCTTATGATTCCTCTGTTTCTGCTTTGGTTAGCTCTCAGTGGCATGGACACTCTTTGGTAATGTTCAATACCGGCCAGACACTCCATTTTTAATTAGAATAGTGCTCTAAAATTCAGCTAATGAAGTGATTTGTTTCCTGCTAGCCAGCCAACGTGTCAACATGATGGTGCATTTGCCCAGGGAGGAAAAAGGGAGCGTGTTAGCGATGTGGCTTGTAGCATACACGCACACTTACATGGCAAATATAATCTCCCTTACCCCCCTCCCCCTCCCTCTCTTCTGTGCACGCTTACCCGTTCCTTCATTACTGTGGTAGAGCAGGTCTTTATTAATGAAAGGACATCTGTTTCATGAAAGCAGAAAGATGCCTGCGAGTGAGAGAAGGATGGAGGGGGTCTAAAGAGGAGCATTCGCACATAGCCAGGGAGAGCTGGTGGGTGGCTGCAGGGGCTTTGAGGCAGAGTAAGAGAACATAAAAAGGCAAAATGAAGGAGAACAGAGAAGCCAGGCAGAAATGAAAAAACAATGAGGAGTTTTTTTTTAAGACAAGAATCTTCTCATAAAGATTGATGCAGTGTAGAAATGGGGCCCTGCTCTCACACCCATACAGTTACGTGAACAAATCACATAGACACATCACATATATCATCATAAAAAAACTGCCACAGACATAAATTCCCTCACAGACATAATTTGCCTCGAGCTAGTGTGAAGAGGTAAAGCATTTCATTAATCTTAGTTATGGCATGGAGCATAAAGGATTAGTGAAAACCTGCCAGCTAATGTAGCCAATTTACTCCTTTTACTCCCAATACTGCGATTAAAAAAAAAGTATTTTGATAATTATAAACACATCTGCAGAAACGAAGCCATTCAGCAGCAGATGTGGGAGGATTCATTGACATGAGGAGTAAAAGGAAACTTGTGTGTGACTTATGACTTATGCAGCTTCTCGCAGCCTGAAAATGAAAGGGAAAGATTTCATAAAGTCTAAAAAAACTACAAGAATGACTTTCTGACAATCTTGCTATACTGGCATTAAACATTCATCTAATCTAATAATGTCTATTGAATATTTAATCAAAGTATATTTCTCACTCTGCTTTATTATATAAATGCTGCACATATCTGTCACGGAGCAGACGAGGTGTACTCAAATAACTTATTTCCCCAACACCTCGCCGTGTGCGGGTGCTTCTCTCACTTTGAAATACTCAAATGAAAAAAGGCAGAGCAGGATTATTGGTAAAGAAAATACCAAAATGAAATGATCCTTAGACACACTGTTGTGTTGCTCTAACCCTGAGATGCTGAGATGTGTTATTCTAAAGATTTTAAAATGTTTCAATACTTTAGGATACCACATGTTTTAAAATAACAAAATCTCAGTTGTTATAATGATTGATCATATCGCAAAGTACCAAAGCTTGAAAATAAATACAGATCTGCAGTCACATTTTAACCAAAAGCTCCTGTGAGCGAAAGAGAGAGGGACTCTGCAAATTGCTCAAATGCATTGGAAACATTTCTGTGCAGGTGTTTATCTGCAATTAGTGAGTTCCTAGGACATCTTTATTTGTTGCCATGGTATCGAAACATGTATCGGTCTCATTTGATTTCTCTAAGTAAGATATCTAAGTTTTTACCAGGCTCGTAGTCTTAATAGTGAGTACAGTCAGCATTTGTTACGCAGCAAGGAGAGCAACTTAATGACTAAAATTGTATGTGGAGATGGTCAATTTGTTTGGATAATTCAGGGCAGCAGGTACAGATTAGATTAGGTTAGAAAACTTTATTGATCCCCAGCGGGGAAACTCATTTGCCACCTGGTCAGTTCATACACACAACAAACAATATCGACAGTACAATCACAGCACACAACAACTAAATAAATAACAAACACCACTGAAACCATTTAGAATAATCATGTACAGCCACGAGTCAGAAACACAACTAAAAATGTTCATTAAAATATCGGACTGCTGCAGGAACAAAGGACCTCCCGAGTCGTTCAGTGGAACATTGAGGCAACACTAATCGCTCACTGACGGAGCTCCAGAGTCCATTAAAAACACCGTGTAAAGGATTGCCTTCAAAGATTAAAACAGTTTTCAGTTTGGTCCTCATTCTCTTATCAAAGGTGATCTCAAGTGAGTCTTGGGTAATGCCGATCACAGAGCCAGCTTTTTTGATCATCTTGTTGATTCTGTTTTTATCATCCACACAGATGCTGCCACCCCAGCACAGCAGAAAGATGTAAACAACAATAATAATAATTAAAATGCTCGTGTTAAATTTTTTTTTTTTTTAATAGAAAGGATATAAAGAGGACGCCAGGAATAAATACTGAAATGGAGTGCAGTGTTGAGGTCAGCCACTGAGGTTTCACACACGTGCACTCACTGGATGGCCAAGGTCACATAGAGTCACAGTAGGATCACAAGGTCCCTGCAGATGAGCAGGTTATTACTGACAACTATAATTAGGCTAATTAGAGCAACAAAACCATCATCACAGTGGGTAATGACCTGGGCAGGCCAGCCAGGGTGATGGATGGATGGATGGACGGATGGATGGATAGGTGGATGAGAGAGAAAGAGAGAGAGAGGGAGTGTGAAAGCTGAGCAGGTAGAAAAAGGGCATTAATGAGGGTAATGCTAAGGGGAATGATGGATGGATTAGTGTGAGAGAGAAAGGCTGGCATTCATGAGCAGGGTCATGGGAAGCAAAGGGATAGAGGTGTTAGCTGTCAAACACCTTTGGTCTGACAGGAGCCTGTTGTGCTGTTAAATATCCAGCAGGTGCTTTTTTGGCTTTGTTTCAATTTCAAGCTTTTACACGTACACATGAAGGCTCTCGGTAGGAAATTTTGTTCGGCTCGTTGTGTTCATGTGTCATATTCGCTTTAGTCACACCAGTACTCTGCTGCTGAATGAAGACAGACAGGGATCAATGTTTACACGAACCAGTTCCACTCGTGCTTTTTATTGTCATTCACTTTGATGTTTTAGGTAGGATTCTCACACATCAGTCATCTTATGAGGCTGACAGGCGATGTGTCGAACTGAAAACGTCAAATTATGTCTGTTGGCATCAACTAAACTACTCTCATGGAGTTAGAAACAGGAGCCTGTGCGCTACGCCAATCATCATTAGTTTGAAAGACAATTAGTCACCATTTATTTTGATTTATTTCCATGACCAGAGAAAGCTTGTATTTATAGTCAAAATACTTGTCATATCAATCAAATTGAAGTTTTTTACTGCAGTCCTGCTGAAAATAATCTGATTGACATTTAACTTATCTCTCATGCATAGAGCTTTGTAAAATTCCATTTATGTACAAATCGATGATTCAAACCACTCCTTTTCTTGTCTTTTTTTTTGTTTTGGCTAATTAGTCACTCCCTTGTGTGCTAAGGCTAGCTCTTTCACTCAGTAGAATGCAAAATGGAGCAGCAAGAAATAAATCCAGTGTCACAGATGACTGGAGTAGATCCTGAAGTATGTACTAATTCAAAAATAGACTTCTAATCAATGGATACAGAATCGTTTCGAATCGAAAAATTCAAAGGCCTATTTCATTTTGTTTGCAACACATGTTTTTTTACAAATATGGTAAAAGCATAGATTTACTTTTGTCATTGTATGCATACAACGAAATTCCGTCAGTGACAATCGGCCCAGCAGCAATGGACAAAATAGAAATACAAACAAGCAGATAAAAAACACTAGAAACTAGTGTTAATATTACAGCAGATGTAAACTGTAGTAGTGCTGTCTTAACTGTATTAAATAGTGTTTGTGTGTGAGTATGCACCTTGGGGTTGATGGAGGTTACAGCCCGCAGGAAGAAGCTGTTCCTCAGTGTGTTAGTCCAGGTTTGGGGATTGAGATATCGTTTACCAGATGGCAGGGGGACAAATAGACAGACAGAGTCCTGGGTGTGTTGTGAGTGTCTGGTAGCACAGTACCCACAGACCTCTGTGCAGATTTCAGAAACCGGGCCAAGGATGCCTTCAACTTGCTTTAAAAATATCATGAAAGAATTTTGCCATTCAAGAATACAGTTTGTTGGACTACACTCTTTGCTATTTTTTTATGGACAAGGACATTGCAACCACATGTTTTATTTTCACCCACTAAAACTCCACCAACCTGTCGACTCAACCAATGACTCAATTGTCCACACAACCACCCACACACTCCAAAACTCCCACCACACAAACACTCATTTATTTGTGGAATAGATTGAATATAAAGATAAAACCGCTTAGAAAAAAGGACATGAAATAGCCGGGACTTGTGAGGGAAAGACCGCGATGCACACTCAAGGGGGGCAGATGAAATGGGGCAAAGGAAATAATTACGAAACAGAGTGTAAGAGTGGAGTGAAGTAAGACGCGATTTTTTACGCAGGATTAAGTACATCATTCAAAGAGTGGCAGATGCAGCAGAGTGCACAGCAGACCTTTATCTCAGTGCAGACAGTTTGAAAAACATGTGTTGATATGAAAAGATTCAAAGGCATTTCATGGACAGGGCATTATCAGTAGATCTGATGATATTATGACTCTTTCTTGATAAGATTTTGGAAGTACGTTTACCATATTTTTGTCTTCAGTTAACATGGATAAAGGTGGTTCATATATCTAAACAAGAATATACCAGAGATTCAAACTCTCACAATCTAATACTCCATGCTGACGTCTTCCTTCTTTCATGTTTTCTATCCTTGTTCCTCTTTCTTGTTAGCTGAGAAAGAATGAAAAAGCGTAGCTGTACACTGACTTTGATAAAGGTCGCTCCAGTTAAAGAACTGATTTGAAGTTGCTTTGCACCACTCTCCGAAAAACAACAACATGAGGGTCTGATAGTATTTCGTCCTAATTCTGTTTGAACTCTCTCAGTCAGTTTGAAGGGGAGACTTCAGGTGGGTGGATGGCTGAATTACTTATTATTGGTGCAACTCTGCGTAAGATAAGTAAGCCATACATGCAGCACTAATTCAGGTAAGATAAAGCCAATGTGTCATCAAGTGTTTTGTGCTCAGTTCATGACAATGTTGGTGTCAGTGAATTTGGCAAAATCAAAGTTTGAGGACTCAATAAATGAGCATTATTTGATTGATCTGTTTGCATTCATGCACTGTTGTTCAATTACAGATCTTACCAAAGCACGTGGAAGCCACTGTTAGATTGCTAACAGTCTTGTTGGTCTTAATTTTCTCCCAGTTTGCACTTGATTTCTTCCTGTCTAAACCCGACAGACTTGAATAATGTAGGAGTCCTTGTTCTTTTGTAGTACTGTGTCCTAACGTCACGTGAGTGTTGGATTTCGCGTCGCATCATGCACCATTGCACGCTCGCTGTCCTCAACGCATCCTTTAAATATTCAACTCTTTGCTCTGTGAATTTCGGTTCCCCCTTGCAAACAGTATAACATCTAGTGCTTTCGTACTGACGAGCTTTTCACTCAAATCACAACACTCATCAGCTCGTCAATAAACTGCTTGCAGTGAGCCGAAACAAGTTATTCTCCGGTGTTGACACAAGTCAAAAGCACAACATTTCAATCATGGATACGTATATTATTAAGGCACCACTATCTCGACTTGTAAAACAAGCTAACAAGCTCTGTTGAGGGAGAAAAGTGAGTGCCAGTGCCTTGTATAGCCCCCTCCTCCCTCGTTCCTTGTCCATGTCTACATGAGCGACAGAGAGGAAAATATAAACAAGCGTTGAGGTAAAAACAGCTCGTTGCATTGATTACACTGCGGTTGTTAGGTTACTTAAATAAGAAACCATTGAATCAAGCTGATTTTGTCAATGACGCATTGACGTCACATGCTGTAAGGGCAGGCTGCTTTGTTGTGCTAAAGCAACTAAAGAGATAGAAGGTTTGAACTTTTGAGATGATACTGTAGCTGCCTCTCAGGAAGGTGCCTATGTAGGAGCAGGTTTTTTAGTGGTTTGATGTTTTATTGTGATAAGTTGCCTTCTGTAATGTGGAGAGGATTTTCAGCCACTCACTGTACCTGACACTCATTTTTTGGCGGGAAAATAAAGGTAGAAGTGAAACTTCTTTTATGGAGGGGTCGAGGTGAATATCACATTAGTACATAGATTTGTCAGTTCAGTTTATCCATTCATAGTAGTTCTTGGTATCACCATTGAGGAGTATAAATGACTTCAGACTTATTGCAGTGAGATGTCCTTGGTTTGAAGAACGGGACTCTAAGCGATGTATCAGTCGGTGCAGTTCTTATTGGGTTGCATCGACTGCTGTGTGTTTTTCTGACGAGTTCATCAAGCTCTGTCCTAAATGGGCTTTAACAGCCTGAATGAGTTTTTCATTGTTAGATTATGGAAGATATTGTATTCAAAGGTCAGACTTTTGATGGAAGTAGTAATCTTGAAGTTTAAATGAGTGCCCTTTCCGACAACAGAAAATGCTTTATTATCTACCTTTGCGATCAAAGGCAGACATTTGGCTTTGACTTGCATCTATAAATATGTCATTTAAAAACACAAGGTTTAAACAAGGTGGCACATTTAAGCCATATAACACACTTATACAACAGCAAATACATCATTATTAGAGACAATAAAGCTAGCTTAATGGAGGGCACACACTGCAATAATCACATATTGTGTTTTAAGATCATTGATACGATGAGGTAATATCACACGAGAGGACGTGATGTTGTTCTGAAAATCAGCACTGCTGAGATTCAGTCGAAGGTGATGTCCAGAATAACATCTCAACCTCGACGGTCATATTGCTTTTACACAACAGTGTAACAAAAAATTAAAATCAACGACAGGTTTTCTTTAGATGCTGAAGTCAGACTGCATGATTTTTTTGTCTGTTACGATTGGTCCGTATGTCAGATTTGGTGATAACAGAGCCAGAAATTTGTGAGCTGAGGTGGAGGGATACATCGTGAGAAGTCCCAGTTATGTTGTTCTCCTTTATCGTCACTCATGGAATGCCTCTTGTCCAATCAGATTGCTTGGTTGGAATAAGTAATTGTTGGAGAGCTGTTGCATGCTGCCTTCAAAGTGTTTTTACTGATTGAGATACTTAAAGCCCCTGTGAGGAACTTTTTGTGTTTGTTGATTTCGGTGCCCCCGGTGGACAGAGCAGTACATCTTATACGTCTTTGCTAAATGTTCCTGTACATGTGTAACAAAAACAAACAAATCTCCCCGTGCTTTTGTGACTGTCAGACATACCACACTCTTTGAAAATGTTTCTGTGGATAGTGTGAAAAAAGGCTGTTTCTGCAGCATGCTGTTAATCACCTGAAATAACTCAAAATAACTAAATAGAAATAATCGTTCTTGTCACTGATGGTCTTGTTTGCTGTTTAAGGTCATATCGAGGCATCAGTATTAATTAAAGACTGTTTCATAACCAGCTAAAAACTCCTCACAGCAGCTGTAAAGACAAAAAAAACATGAAATATGCTATATCATCATTTACTGATTTTAATTAATAACGCTACAGTATATGAATTTTCTCTTTGATCTGGTCCTTTTGTTTGACATAATGAATGATTTTACAGTAAGTAAGCATTTAAGATGTAATGGATTCTTTTCTAAGGGTTAGTAAAGGAAGGCATACCCTGTCATATAGTGTCAATTTACACTAGACTGGAGCTACTGTCACCATCTTATTAAGAAAAGGTTTTAAAGTTGGAATCAGGCAGTCCAGCATGATCAATAGAAGGAGAAGAAAATTAACTAAATATATTTTTGGATGAAGTTTCCTTTGGGTTTCTGAAATGTATCTTAAAAGAGAAGAAGAGCAAGAGGGAGACGGTCTAATACATCATGTTGCTTCCAGACTTTTTTTTCAGCCGTTTCTGACGCTTAGTTTCAAGTGACTTCCTTTAAATAGCTCAGAAGTCAGGAAAAGTTTTATGGGAGCCAAAGTCACACCCACACATTTACACATACAAACTCATTTATGGCCTAAATTGCAGTTAGACGTAGTCTCTGAGTCTTCTGCCTTTTTTCCCCTTTCTTTATAAATTAATTGGGGAATTAAATGTGTACTCAAAGGGACCTAAAATGGGGAAAAGTTGCAGAAAAAATGAGAAAATGTTTAAGGTAGAAGGAACACTGGTTATTTTTTATTTCCCGAGCACAGTGAAACTCATACTCACATTTTTTAAAAAGCTGAATCATTTGTGAGGCTCCAATGAGATTACACCTCCAGAAAACTAAAAGCATGAGGTAGCATTAGTTGGAAATAAATCGAGAGCGGTGTAGGTTATTTAGGGCACATTTTATCAGGAAGGAAGAGAATTTAGGACACATATTTAGCAGGAGCTGGAGAATTGGGACAGACACTGAGAGTCTCTGAGTTGCCATGGGCACCGACAGAAAGGAAACTGGAGTCCTTTTAGTGTATGCATACTCTGCTGAAAAATGTCTCCAGGGCATTTAACCCAAAGGCCATCAGAAAAATGTCCTCCACCAGGTGGTGGAAGGTGCTATTTCATGTGCAATGTTTAAAACAAGATGTAGACGCCAGGGGATGTACTGTAATATGACTCACCAAAGTTAATATGTTAGCTCTGGTTCTGTGTTTGTGCACCTGAAGATCTCCTTAGCCTGAAAATGTCAAAGTCATACACTGAGGGCAGTTTAATACTGAGAGCACACCAAACCAAATGAAACCAGACCATCATCTAGAAGTAGACTACTACCACTTAGTTACTTTTGAGTGTCTCTTATTGCTAACACAAGGTCGGAGTGATCATTCGCATTGTAAGGGTCAGTGAGAAAACACAGAAGACATATTAAAGGAAGCAGCAGGAGATGTAGGTACAGGAAAGGTTCCAAAAAAACAAACAAAAAAAGACTTCAGGCTTTGTCCCCTAGAAGCAGCCAAAATCGATGAGACCGCATCGTCACAGTCTCTGATACTGTTACTGATATAGGTTTGAAGGAGTCAAACAACCTCTCCCTCCCAGGATTACTTTTAAAAAATCTCAGTTTTCTCTGATAAAAATGCTGCTTCCAACTTTGACAAGCTAAAATCGCCACATCTCATTGATCGGTTTCAAGCAACTTCAGTTTTGTACAGCTTGTGTGCTGTGGCGCTCTCCAAGGTGCTGATCCTAACGCTGGGCGCAGCTATAGTTTTCTTTTACGAGTTCTCTCTACCTGCAGAAGCTCCGGCCAAACCATTGTTCACCCTGGGGCTGCAGAGTGCCTCTATACAACCTTTTCAAACCTTTCTTCCCCAACACTTCTAGACTGAAGCTTTGTCTGGTTTTGGCTCTATACAAACATTTAAGAACATTTTGCACACATAAGCTTCTCAGCTGTCATTGAATTAGACAGGGCTTTCTCATTTATATACATGAAGTAAACTATTCATTTCACATCTGATCCAGACTTGTATCTGCAGTTATTGTATATTAACTGCATGTTGTATATTACATGTTTGTTTACACGAGCACTGACATACATGCTTGTGTATCATATAGACATGTAACTGTGTCAATGTGTGGATGTTTTCCAAACAACTAAAGCAGCTGGTCTTGTTGACAATCACTTGTCAAAAGTCAGAAAGAGAAAAAGGAAAGGGAATTTGAAATGGATGGATTATGTGTGCGTGCGTGCGTGTGTGCGTGTTTAAGTGAGATTGATGAAATGATAACTGACGGGAGTAACTGACAGAAAGTAAAGTGATGCAGTAAAATGGACCCTGTTGTCACTGTAACAGAGAGGCATATTTTCAGGTCCTGCACATCATCTGTGTGTCATCAGTATTATCAGTTATTATATCAAATGTGTAGATGGAAGGATCACAGTTTTCATTCTAGCTCTTCCTTTACCTTAAACAAAGATCTAATACAGCAGCTTTTAAGAACAATGGAAAAGGTGTGTCAAAGCAGATCGAGCAAATACTTGTGCAGTGAGTTATCCTGCGTTTGCTCTTAATTTAGATTCATTTGTATAGATTTGTTTTCACCACGTGAAACAGTCTCTTTTTTTAAATCAGTGCGAGAGGAAATAAAGCCTAATTACATCTTCTGTGATTCAATTCTGTAAACATTAACGCATGAAAAAGTCCAAAGGGGATGAACACTTTTTAAGGCAGTGTGTGTGCGTGTGCGTGTGTGTGCGCGTGAGTGCGGGCGTGTATAAGTAAGGGTGCTCGTGAGATTTAGCAGGCTGAGATGAAAGGCCATTTGCCTTTGAAGAGAAACCCATATCGGAGTTCCACTGCTCTACATACGGCATAAAAACACTCTTTTTTTGTCTTTTTAAAAATGTATTATAAAACTTGATTTTGTTTTAATTTATTTAAATTTTTCCTGCTTTTTTTTCTTCTTTTTGTAAAGACATGCGGGCAGGTTTTATTGCCTTGCCACACCTTCTTCTTCTCACAGTTTGACATCTCAGTCGTGAGTTTTGACTGTGAGTTTTTCTCATCATGTTTCTGCTCCTCAAAAAACGGAGGCAACTCCTTTAAGAAAAAGAATAGATTTTATATCCCCCCAAAAGAGTTGTAAAAATCTGAAAACTCTCCATATTATTACCCTCTTCATTCCACTCTACAACACAGGCATCCCCAGGAGTTACATTCAATAATCTTGAAGAAATTAAAAGTGGAGGAAACCTAAATGATATTTTCCCACTCTGCTTTATGGCAAGCAGCTCAATAAATCTTACAAACATTACAATGAGGCTTTAGAGCAACATCAAATAACATACTGATGGAAAACACCAAATGAGAAAACAGAGGAAAACCTCTTACGCAAGTTACACAAATCATACAGTACGAGTGCAGAGCTGCACATGTGCACACCCATACAATGAAATACACATGGGGACCCACACTAGCACACAATAAACCATGTTCCAAGCTATTAAAAAAGCAATTAGCTTGAGCTTGATCTGTGAGAATCGGAGAAAAAGGCCATGGGAGTTTATATTGGCACAGAAAGAGAAGTATGCAGAAGTACATAACGAAAAGAAGAGAGAATAGAGATTTGAATTCATAAGACTGTACTGCTCCGTCTGTTAACACAAAGTGAGGTAGGGAAAGATGATCAAAACAGGTGTGCTTGAATCAGTGTGGAGAAACTGGTGGAAATGCCAGCAGAAGAAACACGTGACACGCCACACATGTATTTAATCCACATAAAAAAAAACACAGCACTCAGACACACAGAAAGACAAATTGCCTGTTGTTGTTTAAACCAGCTGAAGCCAGTTTCACTCAAGCTTGTCTTTTGAAAAAGAAGAAAGAAAGTGTTCTTAAAAAGTGCTTTTTGGTCTCGTAATTATAGAGAACAATCAGCATATAGTGGAGATTGTGATTGTTTCCCCCTTTTGTTACACTTTGGTCCCTGAAACAGAATCTGTGGACGTTTAAATAGAGGAGGTTGGGACTCTGGACACTCTTACTTTACACTAAATACAACTCATTGAAATGATTTTTTTCACTTCCTTACATCAGGAAAACTTGACATGATTTCATATCAGTTTGAAATTGCGTATCTTCCGTCATCTACCTGCAATATGGCAGAAGCTGCCATTAGGATAGGGAGGGGAAAAAATAATCCAACATTTGTAGTTGTTTTTCCCTTGTAACCGTCAATTTTATCCAAAAGTATTTTTCTTAAATTAAAACGTTTTCTTAGATTAAAGCAACAATAGACTGAATATGGACATCTCCTTCTGTAAAGCAAAATTGAAGCCAAAATACCCCTGCAGCAGGCGCTAGCATATTGCACTGGTGGCATCATATGGAGCCAAGACATGCACAGGGATTGGGTGGATCTTTGAATTGAAGCCCCACCACCTTCCACTGACAGAAGCAAACTTTAAACTCACAGGTAACGAAGTCCAGCGTAGCAGATTCTTGCGTCGATGTCGGAAGCAGACACTTTCGGTTATGGAAAGTCGACTGACTCTTGTGTTGATGTTTGTTACGTTTCCTTACGCCTTTCCTCCTCTACTCTGCTAATGCTGTAAACAAAAATGGTGCATGGGCCTCATTTGTCAACACAGCTGTCAATCATGATGTTGCATCCACTCTTTTTTGCATCAAATCACTAATTAAAACAGAACTCAGAAAAGTGAACTCTTGGACATGAATCTTCATGATAAGAACTAACTATAGCGACAGAAACCATTTTTGCCTCATGTTCCATCTGGTCATATGGAGGAGGCAGGGTGTATGACCTTATACTGCTGCCCTTCTTTATACAGTTTAAACAGTATACTCCTCTTACAGTGAATGTCACAGGGCCTAGTTTTTGTTCAGTTATTGTTCACTTTCATTTGCAATCCCAGTGCTCCACGCTTAGAAAAACTCTTTTCTACAAATCACACTCAGACTGTAGCCCCTTTCTTTATAAACAAGGGAACAGAGCTTAACAAAATAAATATTTTCAAAGATTTAGTGTTTTTATTTTGTTGATTTTATACAATGTAAACATCAGAAACCAGGCCAGTAGCGTTGGTTAGTTTGGCATGTTGTTTCAAACATGGGAACTATATGCACGGGACGCTATACTGGGGTTCATTCTCACTCCCCATCCAGCACATGAAAGCCAATTACACGACTGTCATTAACTCATACTCGTCCTCTTTGAACATGGTTAATCATGCATGGAGTGCCGAGAGGATAGCGATTAGGAGGCATGAACACACACATGCGGAAACATGTCAGGGCGCTGGGGATTGTTTATATAAAGGATACAGAGCGTGGACACATAAACGCTGACGTGAGATTTACACTCGGAAGCCGCCAGCTGTGCTTGTAATTTTGCAGAGATTCAACAAGACCCTGTAGTCCGTATTTGTGCTGTGTGTGTGTGTGTGTGTGTGTGTGTGTGTGTGTGTGTGTGTGTGTGTGTGTGTGTGTGTGTGTGTGTGTGTGTGTGTGTGTGTGTGTGTGTGTGTGTGTGTGTGTGTGTGTGTGTGTGTGTGTGTGTGTGTGTGTGTGTGTGTGTGTGTGTGTGTGTGTGTGTGTGTGTGTGTGTGTGTGTGTGTGTGTGTGTGTGTGTGTGTGTGTGTGTGTGTGTGTGTGTGTGTGTGTGTGTGTGTGTGTGTGTGTGTGCGTGCGTGCGTGCGTGCGTGCGTGCGTGCGTGCGTGCGTGCGTGCGTGCGTGTGTGAGAGAGTGTTCTCTTCCCTGTACATTAGATGATCCTGCTGTGTTTGTTGCGTTTTGTTTATGTGTGTGTGTGTTAGTTCACTAGCCACCCTGGGCTTAAATTTACCCTTGTAGGTCATAGAACAATTTGATGTCAAATGATACATAGTCTAGTGTGTGTGTGTGTGTGTGTGTGTGTATTTTGCTCACTTGCATAGGTTGGTCTGAAGCAAGATGACCAGAAGGGGCAGGGGTTCATTAAACACATGCAGGGCATTGAGATCACACAGACACACAACTTCAATATATACAGTAGAGAGCATTTTAAATCAAGCACACGGCCTATGTGACGCTCACTCAAACACACATCAGAACACACACACAGAAACACAGACACACACACACACACACACACACACACACACACACTCAGCACAGGGTGGTCTAACTGGGCCTCAGGTGATTCCGGACAGATTCAGGACACTTTAGGTTCATTAGTCAAACCTAAGTAGGACACATACCTTTACAACTTTACTCTTTTCTCTTCTTCCTTTCTTTTCTTCTTCTTCTCTTCTCTTCTCTTCTCTTCTCTGTCTTTCTTCTCTTGACCCGCTCCTTTTCCCCTCTTACTTCTCTCTTTATCCGTATGATCTTCTTTTAATCTTCTGGAAACATAGGGCCATCTGTAGCAGTTCTAGCCCTCTCTTTGTTCTCTCCATCTCTATCCCCCTCTGATAACTCTCTCTCTCTCTTTCTTCCTCTCTCTCTCTTATTCACTCCCTCACAAACACACACACACACACACTTAGTCTCTCTGTGTGTGAGATACACTAGCCTGGACACAGATACAAGCAGAGAGTTTGATCTGAGACAATTTGCTGCAACATTAATGAAAGCATAAACTGGCATGAATATTGATGAGCTATTCTTGTGAAATACTCACACTCCGGATGCCTTACAGGCGAAAAAGTCCGACACATACACATGCAAACACACACACACACACACACACACACACACTGACAAACCTTACAATGGAATATTCAGTGACAACACAAAGTCTGACATTGTGAGGGTCTCTCATGTTTTGCCCCCTCCGAGCAAAGCAACTCTTCCCACTTAAACATACAGTCACACAGGCTCCCACAGTGTTGTAGATGTATTTGTCTCTTTGTATGTTCAACAGACAAAAGTTTGTGTGGGAGATTCGATGCTGATATGTTTCATGTTGCCTTTCTGCTCGTGTGTGTGTGTGTGTGTGTGTGCGTGCGTGCGTGATTGAAGTTGAGCAGAAGAAAGTCTGAAAGTCAGAAAAACCCAACATCACTTTGTTCCATGGCAGTCTCTCTTCATATAAATTTCATCCTTATTTAATCATTTATAGGAAAACTTTGACGTTTTTGGAAAAGCAGCAGGAGAGTATCATTTCCACTTTCATGTGTTAATGCTTAATTTAAAGCCACCAGCAGCAGCTGCTGCTTAGCTTAGCTTTGCTTAGCACAAAGGCTGGGGATGATTTAGGTATGCTCTAAAGTTAACAAAATCTTCATTCCGGTGCCTCTAAGTAATGAGGAATGTTTAGCAGATGGGTCATTATAGCAGAATAGAAACCCTTACACAGTCTTGTATCTCCCCGTTGAGGTCTATTTTCACATGATAAACCTTCTCGCTGTAGATAACGCTGCATATTTCACAGCTGCTTAATTTAAAACACAATAATTTGGCAAATCAATTTGATCTAGCCCCTGTGAGGAGCTGGTTATGGAATAGACTGAAATTAATACTGAAGCCTCTTAATGATCTAAATAAACAAACAAGACCATATGAGACAAGGTTGACTGTCAGACAAGATGATTTACAGCACCCTAAAGAGACAACCTGTTTTGACACTGAGTGATACATTTGACCATCAAACGACAGCAGGATGAGATTCTTTGTCTGGAAACAGTACCTACACTAGTACAGGACAAGATCAGCAAAGACTAAAAACATCGTGTTTTGTCCACAGTGGGCGAAGAAAAACATGGTCTATTTGTGATACCCGGTAAAAGAACTACACTACCCACGACCATAGAGTGTCACAGCGACGTCCCTGATTGGTGGAGCTCGCTGTTACCATGGCAATGTTTCCTGCCCCTCTGCACCATATGCGAACTGATAGTCTTGCTAGCAGGCGAGCTACTCAGTGAGCTAACACAAAAATGTACTTAACAACCTTCTTCTGCTGCGGTGAATGTAATTTATGTTTTCAACAACACAAACTACAAGATAGAAAAACACTTGTATTAACAGAATACACACTATAACTACGACAAAAGTCACATCTAAGAAGAAGCGATATCATTCGCAATGGATTGTGGGATGGGTAGTTCCTTGACTCCGGAAGAAAAGGATCGTTTACACAGTCTTGTACCTTCTGCCTTTTTCTCCATTTTAATGCAGTTTTGCGCAGAATCAAATATACCATAGTCACGAGTAGTTGGTTGTCTTGGTCCCAGGTGCCAATCTCTTGATATGAGGAGTTTGTGAAATGACAATGGAGGATTTGAATGGGGAAATATACTTCCAGAACAATAGCCGCCGAAAAAGTGGGTGGCCACTGTTAAGCTCTATTGTAGCATCAATAGCACCAATAGCATCCTCTGAATTTTTCAACCTATTTATGTTACAAAATGTCCACTCTTCATCTGCTCTGGCATTGACACTGCTGCTCTGCACCAGTACTGTACTCTTCTCCCAAGCATCCCCCTATGAGCTCACACTAGAGGGGTTGAGATAATATTATATTACCACTCCTCAGATTTCTGCAAGTAGAACGAATCCGCGAGGAGTGATGAGGTCAAAGCACATACGTCAAATACAATCAATGTTCTCATGCTGCAATACTGTAAAACATTGCAATAAGCAGGAGTTGTCTTTCTGAACTGTTTATAGCAACTATTCCTTAAATAGCCACAGTTTCAGTTTGTTTCTCAATGTGTGAAGACAACCTGTTACAATGTTTGCATGTACTGTATATGGAAACGATTTTAATCATTTAGTGCATTTATTACCACTCATAAGTATAATGAGGCAGAAGGGCCCTCACATTATCTGTCGGAGAAGTGTGCATGAGAGTCTGAGCGTTTCTATGTTTGTGTTTCTCTTTGAGAAGGGTGTGATTGGGAAATTATCTTTGTGTGCTCGGGGCTATTTATGCCTCCACATTGCACATTTTTAAAGATTTCCTTTTTTTTTTTAACAAACAGGGCATCTCTTTCAAAACCTAATTTGTTTTCATAAAGGATAATAAAAAACTCAGACTGTGCAAAGTAAAAGTGTTTACACAAAGTGTGTATTTAATAACCTCACAAAGCGAGAGGCGGTCGACCTCAGTTGAAATGTTTGCTGTGAGTTTTTCGGTTGTTCCCACCCTGTCCTCCAAACTTCAGGGGCATTCATTGAACTTCGAAATAAACACTGCTGCTCAAACTTTCACAAACCTTTGTTCCGTGAATGATTGCGTATGTATGTATGTAAGTCTGGGTTTGTGAGTCTTTGTCTTTGTGTGTGCTTCCTCTTCCTAAAGTTCTCTTTCCTCAGCACTTTTCAGGGACACAATGAGGATAATTAATCATCAAATGAATCTTTTCCTTCCATCTTTGTCTTTACATGCGTTTCTCGTTCTTTCTCTAAAATCCATAGAGCTGTGTGCATATAAATCTATTCCCATTTCATGTCCTTTATAGCCATTTCTTTGTGTTGTACTTATGCTGCTTTCCTTATTGTGTGCTGTGCTTGCTGCTGTTTCGACTTGTATTGTTAAGAGGCAGAACAACAAACACAAAGTCTCTCTGCCAGACTTCCAGACTTTCAAGGCCTGTGGCACCTTTGTGTATGTACATCTGCAATTACTTTCAACACACACAGTTCTGTGCAAATGCCATTGGCCACCCCTAGCTTGTTGTTTTAGTGAAGTTTAAATGACCATCCATATTTGTTACTCAGTGTCTTAACTTCGATACAGCCAGAAAATACAGGAAACAAAGAAAAACAAAAATTCAACAACTGAATTTTCAGAATAAAATGGCTTCGACTGGAAAAACACCCGTGTTTAGTGTGACTTCTCCTGAACTCTACGGGAGACTGTCGAGACAGTTGAAGTTTCCTTCAGTTACCTTCTGATCTATTATTCCAGGCTTCTTTCAGCACTTCCCAGAGATCTTCTTTAGATTTGGGCTGTTTATTTCTTTCTCTGTCCAAGGTGATCCCACACTGACTCTATAATATCCAGGTCTGGACTCTGTGGAGGCAGTCCATGACTGTCAGTGTTTAATGAGCTGTTTTTCTCTCTTAATATGATTTCACTGCATTAGCAATATGCTTGGGATTGTTGTCATGCTGAGAAATTAAAAGGCTCCTAATTAGTCATTTACAGAAGGAATGATCAATTACAGTAACGTCGCTAATACAACACAATCTATTGATGGACTGAGACTTTTGCACAGGACTATACAAAAGAGGGCTGGGGAATATATCGAGTTCTAAAGATATATCGCTATATTTTAAAACGATAAAAAGAGAAAGACAATGTCGGCTTTATCAGTATAGTTTATGTTGCGTAAAAATAAAGTTATACATTTGTTTTGTACAGTCCACCAGATGTCTCCTCCCTCTCTGAGCAAAACTCAAAAACCACCTGCGTGCCAAAACACACAGCTGTTTGTATTTTTTTATGCAGAGGAGGAAAAACATTTCTATTTTTTTAATTTAAGGAGCAATTTATTGAATATATTTGTTTTCTTACTTCACAAACCAGTATTTTATTTTGAAGTCCTTTTTCATGTACATGTTGACATTGTGCAGCTGGCTGGTAATAAAGGTGCCTGTGGTAAATTTGGCCTGTGGCACATGTTGACTTAGAACTAACTTTTTGTTATTTCTTATCAAAAAAATAAGGAGATTTAAATCGTGTATCGCCTTTCAGATTAAAAAGAAAAAGTTGTGAGTTTTGGTCTATAACGCTCTGCTCTCATACAAACCCAAGAAGTGCAAATAGACACAAAAATCTTCATATGCAGCAAATTCCCCATGCATAGAGGAGTGTCAGTTGACTGATACGCCCCAAAGGGAGGTTAAGGAAGAGGTCTTTTTCGTCTCCCACCTCCTCTCTTTATTCATGTCTACAGGTTCACCTCTGAAAGAATCAATATTCAGGTACTGAATAGTATGGGTGAGACATCTGATATAACAACAGGAGTTATCGTTTATTTGACACGCTTTTTTTTTACTCTTTTTTATTTTTGCTGAACCACATATGATGCCATGGCTTTTTTTCACGCAGCACACTAACTATCTTATTTTTTAACTGCTTCTGAATAAACAGAAAACCATTTTTACTCTCAGGTATAGAAAATGTATTCAGCTCTTGTTTTGCTCCTTTTTGTATTTGCAGCTGCCGTACAGCGGCTGTCTGCAGATAATCTTCTCAGTGAGGTTGGTTGGTCTGCGGCCACCCTAAATGCTCCTGCATGGGCAGAGATTTAAATACCTTCTTTTAATGTTTCCCCCGATAACAAGGCTAAAAATGGGACACGGTGCAGAAACAATGACAAAACCAATGTAGAATGTAGGCTAATGATCTCTGTGGCTTCTATATGAGAAAAGATTCAATTATTCAGAACAAAAATAGTTCATTAAAACGTAATTAGAACAAAATAACTTTTGCAAACTCATTTTCTGTGTCCAACCTCATTTGGAAAATGTGTCTCATTTGGAAAAATTCTGTCTTTATGGATTCTCTCCAGGAGCTGGGAAACAGCAGCTCTTCTCGGCTTAGCTTGGTAGCATCTGGGTTTAAAGACACAGTACCATGAATCTATGCCTTAAATAATTCATTCTTATAGTGTGGATGGGTTCTTTTCTTCTTTAGCGAATCAATTTTTGGTAGTGTGCCAGTGTTGTGCTGTTCTTGATTGTCTGATACAGTATGCTGCTTTGTAGCATCGGTGTAAAATGAACGAAGAGCTAAGCACAAGTCTATGTGTGTTTGTGTCTGTGTGTGGGTGTTATGTTCATAGTAATAAAGTCCCCGTGGTTTTTGCAGCTCTCAGAAGGTCTTAATTGTTTTTTCTTTTCTCAATTTAGTGAAAAGAAACGGAAGAACTGTGACTTATTTTGTGAATTGAGAACTCCTTCCCAGTCATGCAACGACAAACAGTCTGTAATGACATCGTCACAGCTGCATCTCCGGTTGATTTTATTTCGATCGATAATGTGATGGACTGCCCAAAAACAATGATGCACTGTCTTTTTTTTTTTTCTTCTTTTGATAACCACCCACACAGAGAAACACAATGGAAAATATTAGCCCAGCAAATTTCCGTAGAGTAAACAGTTGGACAACTTTCACAAATGGTCTGACAGTCAGTGCTCCCATCAGTGAACTAGTTAAATAATATAATGTGCATTTGATATGCTCGAGTGGTTTCTCTTTGTTAAACTGTCGTTAATCAATACAAGTTTCCTGTAGCTATGCCTGTGTAATTGCGAGCACAGTAAATCTGTTGGTATCTGTGTTGGTGAAGACTCAGCACTGTGGGGGGAATCAATTCCAGCCTTTGATGTCAAAAACACAAAATAAGGAAATAAAAGTTAGCTTCTCATAAAAATGTGATGGTGTAAGAATTCCCAAATGCAGGCAAAGATTTGTAAAAATCTCGTATTTAACAAACATTGGTAGAGATGTAATGCTCATAACTCCAACTGTATCTGTTGAAGAAAAACACAATATGCTATCTTTTGCACATTGATTCCCCATTACATTCTTCAGGGATGGTTTCCAGTAGCCAGTTCAATTTGGATCGGGTCCAAACCCGGTAAATACATTTATCAAGCTCTGCAGTCATTGAATACCATATTGATTTTTGCAACCTGTGACCTGTTGCGGCGCTACAGCAGCTTTGCCTTAAGTTAACATTAAGTTCACCATAAAAGCACCGCTGCACTTGACTCCTTCGTGCAAACTTGAGGGGGAGGGGGGTCTGAAGTGTGTCGCTGGAGGAGAGCTAAGCTTCAGTATGGCTGAGCTGTGGCCAAACAGAAGTTTGTTTTGGTTTCATGCTGGTGCTCAAGGCGACATCTACTGGATCAAAAAGTCGCACATTCTTCCTTTAAGAAAGGTTTCGCTGCATACGTTACTGCTGCCACATTCAAATTCGAGGTAAATGGGGTTTTATTATCTGTGCTAGAAAGCGTCATATCTCACAGGCTTGTCCCTGTTACTGTTGGCGTTGCTTCCTGTGTTCATTCTCTGTACAAATACAGTCACTTGTCCAGAGCTATCCGACCGAATGGGGCTTGTTTGTTTTGTGAATTAAGGTGCAGACCCATGCTGTTGCACTCACTGGACATGCTCACTTAGCTGTGACACACAGGTACTTGGTAAATTCATGACCCGGGGTGCTGATGCAGCAGAGGCTCAGCGTGAAATGGGTTGAATTAGGTAGAAATAATTGTAGATGTGTTTGGACTTTGCAACAGTCTTAGCCAATCAAATCAGCTAATCTTGTTTTCTTTAAAAGCAGTGCGTTCCCCATCATGGCACACTTCCTGAGGCTTAGTGGAAAGGTGAAACCAGGCCAACTTCACCCGAGAAGAAACCACTTCTTTTTTTTTCTGGAGGTGAACCAAAAGAAATTGGAGAACCCTTTTAGCCGCTCAGAATCACTGCATTTTATGTCAACACACACTAAGCTGCAGCATTTAATGTTAAAGCATTAAACCTGCTGTCAAGGATCATATGAATGCTGACAACAATTTACTTTGAAGAAAAAGGTTCATAGCATCTCCTTTAACTTCTCTGAAACTTCATTTATATACTGTATGTTTCGCTTGTCAACAACGCTCCAGCACCGCTCAGTTTTAGCTTTTGTGCTGCTTGCAAATTGAAACCAAACATTTTCTAAGTTTTTTATGTCAAAACATCATTAACACAACTGTATAGCTAAATGTTTTTTAAAACGCATTTGAAAAGGGAAACGCTAATCCCCTTTTTGTCACTGTAGCATCACTTTACTTTAGGCCAACAGGTGGATCCACCAGAGCAGCTGGGGTTGAATATGTTGCAGGGAGAACTCTCCTCATCTCTCTCCACCTCTCTGTCTTCTTGAGTGCAGTGTGGGTGCAGCTGGGCAGTCACTTGTTTTCTGTGAGATGACACAGGTGGCAGCTGTAACATTATCATCAGGCCTCCCGGACATCTCATGGAAAATCCACTTATTTCTTTTTATTTCCTTTCTCCTCTCCTCTACTTTTGCTCTTCAGCCCTCATTTTTCAATCTCTCTTTTTTTCTCCCTCAACCTCCCACTTTCCACATTTCCTGTACTGTTTCAGCTCTCCTGGGCTGTCACACAGAACAAGATGAGAACCCCGAAAAGCAACTTATCAGCTGCAGCAACTGACAGGGGGGTAGGGGTGTGTGTGTAAGTGTTTGGGACTGTGTGTGTTAGTAATATGGATTTGTGCAGACCTTCTCTGTGCTGTGTGTACTGTACTTTCCACTGCTTGAGCACATAATTGCACAAGTGAGTGTGAGCATTTGTAATCACACAGTGCATGTGTGTGCGTGCTGCTGCGTCTGAAAAAGGCTTTGATAAACGCAGAGGAAAAAAAAAGAGGTTTGGCTCATATCATGCTTCTTTAGTGCTCATAATCGTCTTACAAGCCCTAGTGCTCTCTCTCTCTCTCTCTCTCTCTCTCTCTCTCTCTCTCTCTCTCTAGCACAAACCCCTTGTATATGCCTCTGTACACATCTGTGTGAAGATGTTTGCACTCACACAGCTCTCCCACATGATGTATCACTCCGACAGTCCTAAAACACTGTCATTACTTCAGTCTCCAATGTTTACTTCACTGTCAATCTTTCCTATCAAACTCAAGCTGTCAGTCCCAGACACTTTACTGCTCTCTTTCAGACTCGTATATCTTTTAAGGCCACACTTTGTGAACATACTCAACTTGTTCTTTTGACCACACAAAAACAAGCCGGTATACCATAACACAAAGCGAAACTCACACAGAGAGGGCACTTTGACTTAGAACCGTCAAGTTTCTTTACAGTTGGATTGGGCTCAAGATCAAATATTACTGTATAGTTATTATAGTACTCATTGTGAATTATTTTCATTTTAAATTAAAACTGTCAGTTACCTAATTACAGTGTAGTTCAATCAATCAATCTTTATTGGTAGACAACAAATGTTATCAAGCAGCATTCGGAGTCCAGCAGCTCTAAGATTCACTACAACTATAATTATGCTGATCCCCATTTTAAAAGTCACACACGTTGTTAAAATACTCAGCTCATGAGGTAAACCTATGTTAAAGTAATCCCAGGGAAAGTCTGCAGAGTGAGCTAAATGGCTTGTCCTGCTTCAAGCCGCTTCGTAGGCGTTAAAGCCGTTTACATAGGCTGGTCTCCCAGCGCTAGAGAGCAACCTTTGCCTGGCCTGGCAGCCCTGCAGCGTTCTGCCCCCCAGAAGGCTTCCAGAGACATGGCCATTTAGAAGATAGTTGGCATATGGGGGAGGGGGGCCTTACAGAGATAGCTGAAAAGGGCTACAATCAAGGCTTTTACTGAAGCCATTATGAAATAAATAAGGAGTTTGAGCGGCAAAATCATGCAAAGCTAATATATTTCACAGACTGACAACATGAAAGGTGAAAATGAGTATGATATGGGATCTTTATTGATAATGAGGGTTATTTTCAGAGTTTGGAATTTAAACATTTGAAGAGAAAAGGAAGACAGAAATGATGTGTTTTATGTTCTACTAAAACTGTGTCAACCCTTCAAAAAAGTAGATATTGCAAGCTTTTTCTTTCTATCATCAATCTTTAAAAGCAGTATTTGTGGATTTAAGGTGGATGATGCAGAGCACAAGTTGAAGGTGAACGATTCAGGTGGTAGGATTGGACAGGAGGACCACTGAGCGCTATAGCAGAGAGCTTTTTATTTTTGTGTCATTCAAGACAGAAGTTTGCAGTTTATCAAAGTTGTATGCGACAAGAGGAATTCTAAAGTTTTGGTGCTTTTGGACTCTTGTCGAGTGTAACAGGGAAAGGATGGGCATGGGAAATTACAAAAGTAAAAATTCAGGAACAAAAGTTGTGTTAGAGTTGAACTTTTCTTTGTGAGTTTTGCCAAGACTCCACAGAGGATGCACTTCCAGTACTCTAACGAGGAGACGTTTTGAGAGTAAAACACCTGCAGACCTCCAGATGTTTCTTATGTGGAACTGGAAGAATAATGCATTGTTGGACTGTGACAGCAGGTTTCAATAAAATAACTTGTTTGGATTTTTTCTGTCATGGCTTGTCAGGGAGCCAAAACATGACATGTTTTAACCACACAGGGGAAACACATGTAAAGACATGGAGTAGTCAAAGTTTAAAAGTTTTTAGTGCTCACAGAGAAGTGCATGAATAAATAATAAAAGGTTCGGTTGTGCTGTAGTGAGTGATTAATGGGCATGCATGCAGGTAATCTAAGAGTAACAGTGGAGGCCTTGGGCATGGAGCGGGATAGTACAGCTTTCCCTCCCCCAAGCTTGGAAGATGAGACTCAGTGAAAAAAGGAGAAGCAAATGGTGGAAGCCTGATTAAGGTGGAATTATCTCAGGTCTACTGCCAGGTCTCAGCAAGACAAGGAACGACCAGCCAAGAGGATGGAAACTGACAAAGAATCCAACTCTAGGTGTGGCCAGGGCTCCTAATTTGAGGATTACCTTGTTAACAATTGTGTCAACACACTTTGAGAGCCGAATAGAAGATATTTTGTCAGTTTGGGGTATTTAATGAACATATTAGTCCACAGGAGTAACTGTCTGCACATGGAGAGCAGTAGTGACAGGGTACAGGGACATATTAGGCAGAGAGTAATGCTGAGCATAGATCACAGCTTCTACAATAATTAGACAGCACCAGCAAGGGACCGTGTCAACACCTGGGAGAGCAGCCCTGTGCAGCAATCAATCCACATACAGTTAAAGTGCACAGGGAGGTGTAGTTACTCAGAGTTTTAGTTTGTGGAAGAAAGGGTAAAACATCCGTCTATTCATTAACTAATCCGATAAACCTGTTAAGGGTTGCAGGGGAGCTGGATTGTTTCCCAGCACACATTGGGTTTGAGGCAGGTTACTCCTGGACTCCATGCATGTCTATCGCAGTGCTAACACAAGTTGACAGACAAACACATTCACACCTGAAGGCAACATAGAGTCCCCAATTTGACCTGGATGTCTTTGGATAGCAAAGTCGATGAGACTAAATTTGTATGTCAGCACTGTTCTAGAGAAGTCACTATCCTGACATAGAAAAAAAGCAGTATTAGATAGCGTTAGATTGCAATTGGCAGATTTTATGTCCAAGGTGACATGCAAACATGGATGTTGGAAGCTTAACGGGTAATTGTGTTGCGGGTAATTACGTTTTTATGGCTCAAATTAGACATTAAATTAGGCAGGCGATCTCACTGAGCCAAAATTAGCAGCAGGCAGCACATGACAAGCTTGTATTTCTCTGCGTTCTTTGAAAATGCTAATTGTGCTGCATGTTCTTGTATCCCTACAGATGTGTTGGTCAGGTTAAACAGAATAAAGTATACTTATTGGATTGATATTTTAATTGGATTTCCATTGAAAAGTAAACCTGTTCTTTCTTGTCGACTCCAACTGGACCCTTGAAATTGATTGCTCCAGAATAGTTTCTGTCCATCTAAACCACATAGTTTAGCTTTAAATTAACTCCAGCATCTTCTCTTTCTTTCTGTACGTGATACATCGCTTGAGCTTCCTATCTCTCAGCTTTACTTTTTTTTATCCTAGACTCTAGCTTTCTATTTATCTCTTTCTTTGATCTTCTTTAACTTTGGGTTGTGTTGTCACCTTTTACTCTTACTTTGTCCCCTTTTGTTCCCCTCATCCATCTGACATCTTGCCCTCTTGCTGTTCTCTCCACCTGTCCTCTCTTTCTTTGTTGTTTTATCTCATAATTACCTGTGTGTCATCCTTTCCTTGTATTTTTATGACCTGTGACTTTCTCCTTGTTATGTTTTTTGTCTCTTTCTTTCCAAGGCTTTCTATCACATTTACCTCATCTTGCTTCTTTGTCTTATTCCGTCCTCGTCTCCCCTCCTTTCTCTCCTTTTTTTGCAATATGTGCCTACTGTCTCTCATTTCCTTTACTTGTCTTTCCTTTTCCATGTCACTTATTTTGCTTTTGGTTTTGGGCAATGTTCACCAAGCATATTGGCACAGGCTGGTGGTCGATGAGTTTCTCCATGGTTACACACATGCACATACAGACACACCAGCATTTACACACACATGCTTAGTGTGTGCACGCAAAGACCTGTTGGGGATGATGGTTGATGAGCAATGCCAGACTCTCAGCATCCATGCCCATCAGAGCTGCTCAAGAAACCTCATTAGGCCTCCTGGTCGCAGCATGGCACTGGCCTCGATACTTCGCAGCTCGCTTTTTTCTCTCTGGAAAGAATTTAAAGCCCCAGGGCTGTACACTTCTCAACAACCTCAATCACAAGCACTGACTTTAAATCCCTGATCAAACCCAAATTCAGCAGCTCCAGTCTTAGGCTGCGATCACAGTGGACACCTTAGCCCATGATGCTCCCACTTCTTTCAGCTGCCTTGATGCTGCTAAGCAACATGTTATAGGCTGTCAATCAGTTGGGAGCATGCAAGACACAAAAAGTACCAGCAGCAGATTGAGAACATCAAGTACAGGGAAAACAAAGACGTCTAATAGCTCACTTATGGACTTCTAAGCTCTCTTTTGTAGTTTTAAATAACTCCAGTAAATAGGAGCTCATTTATTTTTTACTTTATCTTACATGGAATATGCCCATTAACATACAAAATCTCTTTTACAAAGGAGCTCTGGCAAAGACAAGTTTCACAAAAAGCAAATACACCAAACTGCAACAATCACATATTACGTCAATCAATACATTTACAGCATTCAGCAACAAGACGTATGTATTCATTGTTGCAGTGATCCTTAATAACAGTTTTTAAATCTTCCATGCTAATGATATGCTCTATTTTAAGGTGACCTCGTATCCAAGACCAAGATGAGGGAGAAAAAATGTTGAATACACTTTAACTTTCGACAGAGTGAGTTATTGATATACTGTAAATAATGAATTATATAGGACCCATTATGGAACCTTGTGGGACACCACAAGGGGCGATGCTTCCCACCTTTGTTTCATTGGTCAAAACCAAGCGGCAACCTCCGTTCCAAAAAAATGAAGCCAATGCGGAAGTACAAAAAACTGCAGTTCATCGACTGTCCGCTTGAGGCTGGCTCCAGAAGCACCGGAAGTTCCATAAGCCCCCAGCCAAAAAAGGCCGTTTTCACTACAAAAATTAACCCGTTTACAGCCTGGTACAAAAAACGAAATACATCTGATAAGTTAGTGGCATCATGTGCTCCCACTGTGGGGGGGGGTGAATTTTTTTCTAACTCCTCTGATTTTTTGTTATTAAGGAAAACGGTCATGCCCATATAAGGGTTGTGGAGATTTGATTGACAGCTGCAGCGCTGAGCTGTCTCAGGTCAGAAGCAGTTCATCATAGCAGGAGGCTAGCAGCACTAGCTTGGTCCGTCGGACTTTTTTTCTTCGTGTGGAGTGTTTGTCTAGCAACAAATATGGCTTGCTGTGCGATTAATTGGATTAACAGACCATCCAAGACTGTGATGCTTCAGTATTTTACGGTAAGTGATAAAGTAGTTTTATATTAACTGCATACTCGTGTCGGTATCATAGACTGTAAATATTACGGTGTCTATTTTTGCGGTCCTAGCTTGTTTAACGTTAGCTTGGTGATATACATAGACTGTAAATATTAATGATATAGTGATATTGTTAAATGTACTGCATACTCATCGGGAGGTGTCGGTATCTATGTAGACTGGCCTCAGTGTAGCCCATTATTTACGGTCAATGGTTTAACTTTAGCCGATCAAGAGACACAGATGCTAATGAAACATAGATAGCTATCCAGGACTAATAAACTGGAGGGTTAAACTAAGTCTGAAATGTTAGAATTTGAATTGTTTAGATGTTGAAAAGTAAGAGTTTGTGTGATGTTATAAACTAAAGGCCCAACACGATGGTTAACCAGAGACTGTGATGCTCACAGAGAGTTGGGACCGGTTATTATATTAGCTTGAATTTCCCTCGGGATCAATAAAGTATCTATCTATCTTTAAATCATTGAAGTATTTATTTCATGTTAAGATGAAGTACTATACGAAATAAATGCCTTAATGTTTCCTTACACTAAATCTGTGGCTGTATGTGGAATATCATTCTGCAAGTGAGTGAGAGCTGACAGTAGATTGATTACAATAAGGTTTCTCTTAGAATAGAAAGAATCATTTCCATATTGTTTTCCTTCATACCTTTGTTGTCTGGGTAGTACACGGTTGAATTTATAAATGCACTCTTACACACAGATGAAAACAGAAAATGCACACAAATGGATTTAATGGATAACTGCTATTTTCTGTCTTTTTTTGTCATCCTGGAGACCCTGCACTAAAAGTCTCTCCTGGATCCATGTCACATGCTCAAGCTTCTTCAGTCTGTTCATCAGTGGAGGTTCTGCTGAGAGAAGATGGCCAGCAGATCAGATGGCCGTACATCAAGGAGCTCCACAAGCTTCAGGAGAAGGAGGGTTTGCATCTTGACAACAATTGTGGTGTAAGAAGCTGTTCAATAAAAATAAATCTCCATCAAACAACTTGCAATCATACCCTTTTCTTCACATGTTTAAACCCTTTGTCTAGTTTAGATGGGAGAAAGCTGATATGATGTGATATTGATCTGGGAAGACATTTTGAACTGTGTTTTTATTCACAAGTTATTGATTGTATTTACTCTGTATGTATCTTGATTTAAGAATGGGGCTGTGTCTAAGGGCATATTCTTGCAATGACTCTGTTCCATCCCATTTTCAGAAATGAACTGCATTAGTATTTGGTCAAAAGTTGTGTAAAAGTAAAAACTTAGCTATTGAGTTGAGCATTAATGCACATTTTAGTCATTTCAAATCTAAAATGTATACTCAGAAGTAGAAACAAAGGAGCATTTAAATATTTATTTAATCTGAAAAAACACATTCAAAAAAGCCTGTTTTTACACCAGAAGTTAACATGTTTACGGCTCGGTACAAAAAAACATTTGATGAAGGATAATTGTTATTCACAATAAGGGGCTCGGTGTAACGGTTTGTCAGGAGGCTTAAAACCCGCCTCAGCTCCAGCTTTCAGCCTGTCGTTAGGTTGGCTGAAAGTTATGGTGAGAGCACTTCCAACATGGAGACCGCCATCGATGCAGGAACAGGTGGGTTACATCTCTCAGGCCATCCGGGGGAGACCTGCCTCGCAGTGAGTTGTTGAAGAAGGGAAGCAGGCCTTTCAACCGAAGTCCACCCCAGCAGAACCAACAAATGCAGATGTTGAGGTCTAGGTTTCTTCTTCTGTCTCTGCAGCTCTCTGGGCACATGGACGGACATAGCTGTCACCAATAATCCACACTGTCTATAGAAGAAAAACAAAAATGTTCAATGAATGCCTCAGATAAGGCAACATGTACAGTTCACTACACGTGACAGCTCAGGGTGTGTTTTGTTATTAGCCACATCTGCAGGGATAATATTGAACAAGGTAGGCACAACTCATAATAATAGATGCCAGACTTGAGATACATTTCTAATACCTACAGTTTTTGGGGTGTGCAGCTGACCCTTCGTCATCACTGGCCACAGACTCCATGACTTCAGGGCTCTATAGAAAATAAATATCTTATGATAAATATAAAGCATTTGTTTTTCAAGTGTCATGTTCACCCACATCGCTGTCAGTAAATATAAGTCACAGACATTCCTCTTTTTGTCAGAACAGTAACAACCATGAACTGTATGCATTTAATATTGATTTCTTCTGGATGTCTCTCATTTATTTACAGTCTATGGTCTAACAGTAGTTTAACAACAACAACAAAGCTCTTTTATCGTTTTAAAACGGACTTCTTATCCTTTAATATGTAATTACACCCAAGCAATGATTTGTAACACAATAGGAGAATTTATTTGTAAAGATCAGCCTCAAAGTGGTTCTTAAATTGTATGTTAAAACGATGCTAATGTATTGCTCTGCTAACCCGGTCTACTAACTGCTGTGACAAATAACTAATGACCATAATTATATATTTAAAAAAAGTGTAGTTTTAATACTTAAATGATATATTTGGGATGACGATAATTCGTTGTAACTGTGTTGTAGAAAAGTTTAATGTTAACTTACTGTTTATAGAGTTATCTCTGGACGAGTGGGAGCAGGAGAGCCGTATTATTTACAGTCTATGGCCGTAGGGGGTGATGTAAAGCAGACGTTAGCATTGTTGTGAAGTGGACTGCTAGCTAGCGTCGAGCTGGTCGAGCATCGGCGGACTTTAGTCCCGCCTTAACGCTGTCGTTAGGTTGATCCCGCTTTGATCCAAGTTAGGTTGAGACAACAAATCCAATATGGAAGCGCCCGTCGATTGGACTCTTTTTAAGCCTCCGTCACAGACGGGATACGTCACTCAGGGTTCGTCCAGTATTATTTACAGTCTATGGTCAAAACAGTTGCACATAACGCTCAAAAAAATGGCTCAAGTCCACTGGCTGTTCTGTCCAATTTCTTATTGCCCACCTACGTAAAAATATCAATCTCACTAGCAAACTTATGCTGGCATTAATGTTGGCATTTTTCTTTAAAGAAAAAATGGTGAGAGACTGCTTAAAAAGTCCTTAAAAGTCATCAGAGGACTTTGTGGACTAATTTGCATTTTGATTATACAGAAGTTGCCACACCGGTCCTGCTCTCCCCAGGTGCTTAGCAGAGAATAGAGCCACGCTGTGTTTATGTGGTGATCTGAATCTGAATGTTTTCATCAGACATCTAACACAAAATAATTGTTGTTTGTGTGCACAAACACATCAATGTCTTATGAGAACAAAGCTTTCTGGAGATGTGGGATATCACAGAGGCATCAAGCAGGCAGCAAAGGTTAATGCATCCCTCAAGTATTCACAGGAGTATTTGGACATGTGTGAATGCATGCGATAGTTTATGTGCTGAATGTGTTGTTATAAGATTTGCAATTTTTACTAGAGGCCATTGCATTAAATAAGTCTGTTTTTTTCCCCTAAATTTATTCTTAGTGAAAAAGGCAAGAGATGACTCAGTCTCAGACATTGTAATCATATCCAGGCCTTCAGCCTTGTTGATATTCAGCGGACACCCTGTCTGAGAAATTGTTGGCCTAAATATTTATCAAGTTACAGACTCACATATCCCTGTTTGACACTCGCGGGTTGCAGCAGGTTACCGTGCCTGACTGCTGTTACTCAATATAACATCATCCTAATGTAGATTATTTTGCACAAGTACAGTGACACCGTTGAAGATTGGTAGCACCGTGAGCCGATTAACTGCGCAGTGCATCACATTAGTGTCCTGCCTCTCAGTGTGGGCCTACAGCAGGAAGGTCCACAGTGGGACATACAGCCAGCTGCTTGGCAGTTTGCTGCAGTGTTGGCTGGATTGACAGCTGGAGCAACGTAAGCTTATTTTTGGTCCTCTCCAACCTTCTTCATCATAGAAACCCCAACCCCACCCAAACTGTCAACATAAAAAAAAAAGAAATAACAGAAAACAAAACAGCCCTCCCCCCTTCTTTTCTCTACTTCTCTGTGGTCTCCAGACCGCAGTAGCGCACCATCAATCCTCTAGCTGTCATGCTCTTCTCAGCCCTTCCTGCCTGTCGCTGGCATACTTATGCACCATGTTACATAACCAAGAAAAGAGTGAAGAAGGGACAAAAGGAAGGACAGAGTGGTGGAGTAGGTGAGAGATGAAAGAAGGAGGTATAGGTTGGGAGTGAGGAGAGGCTTTTTTGAGAGAGAGAGAGAGAGAGAGAGAGAGAGAGAGAGAGAGAGAGAGAGAAAAATAGATAGATAGATACTTTATCAATCCTTTGCAGGAAATTACACTCATAGCAGCTGCAATAACAGTCAAGAGGCAACGTAAAAAAACTGGACAAAGAACATTAAGGCACCTAAAATCAGTTTTTAAAAAGCAGATTTTAAAATGTACGGAAACAAAGCAGAGGTTTTAGTAGTTTACGCTTTCTGCTGGATCCACACCTTAAGTATATTTTGCAAAGGCTGACAGGTATCAACCTGCCTGCTGCTGACATTGGTAACCTTCAAAATTCAAATACCCACACAGTTAGAAGCATTTGTCCTATTCCATTAGCATTCACTAAAAAGGAATATACTGAACATTGATAAACGGTCAGACATGGCTTCATTTATTCAATGTACATAAAAATGTACAATGCTGTTTAAACAACCAGTTCTTGGAACCCCGCACTGCAAAGACTCTGATCCTAGGAACCGGCCAAATGACCTTGTCAAGTGTCTGAAAATGAGATGTACTTACTAATTTAGATATAGAGATCTCATCTTAAGACACTCAAAAAGTAACATTTGCTTGCTGAAGAGGCAGATATTTTTTTTAACTAATTGCCGTTCATGTCTTGTTTTTTTCTTTTTATTTCTTGAAAAAGATGTTTATCTGAACTTGTCAGGTGAGTGTGGCTTACGAGATATGAAATTAGACCTATACACATGCTTGATTTGAGTTTTTTTGCAGTGCTTTCTTGCAATTCTGCATTATTAATCCAAAGTCAACCCGTTTTTGTAGTCTTCTGTAGTTACAAGAATGAACACGGCAATATGCAATGCACTTTTTTAAGGCTGTCAGCATTAACACATTAATCGCGTTTCAATTAAGGTCACAATTAATGCATTCCTTGTATTTTGTACCTTATGGGGCACCATAATTAAGCCATCATAGCGTGTTTCTGCTCCTGGAGTGATACAAAAAAAATGACACCGCTGCACCCTTGAATAGCTCATTTCTCTTTAAAGAAATTCCCAGACAGCTGAGTTGCCAAGTCAAAAGATAATATGCACCTTGATATCTAACGTTTCAATTTGTTAATGTGTCCTCTAGCTATTTTCTTTAACTCCTTTAACGTTTTAATCTGTAGTAAATGTCGTTTTTCTTAAACGTCTTTCTTACCTTTTTTAACATTGACCTATAGTGGATGTTCTTGAATGTCTTTCAAAATAAAAGCAGTTTTTTTTTTTATCCAAATACGAAGTAAAGTATCCTTTTAGTAATATTTACTGTTTTTATAAAGACAGTTTTTGTAATGCTTTAATTCTGTATTATTTACTGTTTGAAATGAAAAATGATTTAGTTCAAACATGCAATTAAAATATGATGACTCAACGTTTGACAGCTCTAGTTCTGTCAGCTATGTTTTTGGTCCTTAGCTGTAACTTCTGTAAAGTCTTGTACAGTATTTCCAAGTTGTATTTCTGACCCCTTCTGCTATTTACTTGCTCCTCTTTGTCCTCACTTGTTATTTGGGGGAATTAGCATCCCAATCTGTAGCAGATTAACTATAGTCCTGCACTGCATTTCCTGAATTATACTATGCTTCCTGAATTATAAGATGCAGGTTCACTTCTGCATAAAACATCAGACAGACAGCTGAGCCTCAGTGTGAGACCGCAAATAGAAAATGATGTTGGCCGTATTGGGGAATAGTCAGGAGATGCAAAGAATAAGCGAGGAGATGGAGATGGAGAACTTCAACAAAGTCAAGTTGAAGAGATGGATGGGAAAGCAAGGGAGCTGCTACGGGCTGCTTAAGGGATTCACATCCTATGGGGGTTGTGAGTATTGATGTAAACCATCAAGTTCAAAGTAAAGGTGTGCTATGGCCTTGAGAAACCCGGCTCGGGCTGTAGTTTTACCCCTTGTTTGATTGTTTGTTGTAGATTTATCTGGCAGAGTCCTTTAGTTGATGTGGGAGACTTTGCAGTACAAACTTTGTCTGGGAATATTCAATGATGCTTTCAGGGGAAGAGCTAAGGAAACAAAAGTTAGGCTTTAGTGAGATTTTTAAATGTTGACGTTGTGTTGTCTTATGGTTTCTTCAATTGATCTTTATGTACTGTGCTTCAACACTCAAAAAGAGGGCTTGTTGGTCTTGTTAGTCCAAACATAAAAACACCATCATTGTAGTTAAAGAGGCAAGATGAAATTCAAACTGGGCCTACTTTACCTTTCTGTCACACTGGGCCTAAATATGCAAACAGATATAAATGAGACTGTCTGCTGAGATAAAGGAAGACAGGATGAGGTGGGATGGTTTGGGCTCACACATCACTGCAGGAAAATATATTTGATTATAGTCTAAATAGGATTTAGAGTACCATCTGTGTGGGTGTACTGCACTGTTATTATATCTGTACTGAACACCCCGGCGCTTCACACCTTCAGAGAACCACAGCAATACTTTGTTTGCAGAGCATGTAGGTGTAAAGAAATATCAAGAATTCCCATTTTAAAAACTTTTAGCTCTCTAATCTTAATGTGAAAAGTTGGAAAGTTTTGGGGTCCGATGCTTTACAGCCCAATGTCCATCATTAAAATTGGGTGTGTGGGTGCAGGGATGCTGTGATTGATGGCAGATACAGTGCAAACACTTTGATTACATTGGGCTTTTTCTATACCAAGCTACTATGTGTTTTATATTCCATATAGTTTGGATTTGTTAGACAGAAGAAAAGTCAGGGAAATAAATCTCCAGACTCGTCTCTTCTTCTTTCAGTATTGAAATTCAAAGACAGGCGATATAGCAAACATTGTATAGGGTGTTTAAGTGCTTTAAGGAGCTCTTTTATGCAAACTTGGCCATTACCACATTGCTGTCCTCTTCACTGCCCAATAAAAACTAAGGCTGCAAGAGGGCTGCCCTTAAATCACTCTGATTTAACTCTGTCTACTTGTGTGTGTGTGTGTGTATTTATAGGACCGTGCATGTGTGTGTGTCTCCAGAGTGTTTGCTCACACACACAGGCCGTTCCAGCCCGCTTGCCGCAGAGCGTGTACTTGAGAAAGGACACCTGAGTTTTTAAATCAGTCCTGTTCTCTTCTCTCTGCTCCTTGCTGCCTGTTCTGCTGTTCTCATTCTTCTTCATCTCTGCTTTTAATCACCACTTCTCACCATTCTCTCGCACCTTTTTCTCCTCTCTTCTCGCCTTTTTGTCTCAATTTCTTTACCCCCTATCTTTCATCAGGCTTGACCTTTTTTCTTTTTTTTTTCTCTCGTCTGTCTGCCCTTCTCATGCACTCACACATATGTCGCCCTAGTTTCTAGTTGCATTTGATTCGCTGTTCTTGATACATTTTTTTACATTGTTTTTTTTTTTTTTTCAAACTTGGATCAGGCATGTTTCTTTGATACGGAGCATATGTCTCTATAACAAACTCTTTGTATCGTGCCTGGTAATTATTACTTTCGGAGTCCTCTGCCAATATGGGTCTTACTGTTCTCTCCTTACCTTCTGTTGTTTTCTCAAATGTCTAAGGGTGTAAAAACACCACAGACTTTTTTTTTGTAAGATTAGCGATTTAGCCCTAATTAAGCCGTCCCACATAAGACTCCACGACCATATTGGATACTCTTCACTGTGGCAATTCCCTAATGTATTTTTCACTGTGCCCCTATGTAGAAAATTTGGCTGGATGGGAAATTCTCACTCCTCTTAATTAGATCAAGGAAGCTGTGAGAAGTCTTGTAGTGTTTATCCAGCCATTAGAACCCATTAGAAAGCAGAGACGCACTCCCCGGGCTCTTTAAGTAAGCTGTATAGACAATGACACACTGTTTGATGTTTGGCTGAGTGCTCTTGTGTTGTACAGTTGGGCATAAGAAGACACAGAGACAAGCTGTTAAAGTGCAGATTGTTTGGATGTTATTCAGATTTTTTTAAAGCCATATTAAATAAGCATGTCAGTCATTGTGTCTCTTATACTTTAGGCACTACGGGTAGAAAAGACATTGTATTGTGGATGGATAACAATTTCAGTTACATACAAACATGCAGATCACAAAGGTTCAAAGCAGAGCTGACTTTTCCACCTGTTCTGTTCAGTTCTGGTTTGTTCCTGACCTTATTTACTCATCATATTTACCTCACCCTGTCCTCCCCACTGCCTCAGACTAAATTAGAGCCCGGCACAGTCACAGCTAAATCCTCATAGAATCCCTTTACACTTTGAAATGCAAAAAAAAAAGCCCAAAATAACACCTCGCTGTAAGATATTAGAAGTCTGGTGGCGTTCAGGGGCTGGAAACTTCCACGAGCCAATGCACAGATGGAATTTCCCTACCACATTACATAATTAGTACTACTCTCTTTTTTTATGAAAAGGGGCACATTATGAAATATAATGTTAATGAATTAAATATAATGTGCAGCTCCTCATTAAAGGGTTGAATCATGCACAAAAAGGCTTTGAATTTTACTGACCCAAAATGAACTACACTTAAAGCTGATTTGTGTTTTAAAATCCAGCTGTATAGACTGTATCAACCACAAAACAAGACAAAAACCCAGAGGAACACTCACTGGCCGGTAGCACCAACTCAATGCTTTATAAAAACAGAGGAGGTGGTGATATTACATGGCCGCCTGACACAGAGATGAAGATGCTGCTTTTCTGGAGTGTTTCAGTACATACACTCCTGTGGCCTGTTGCAGCAGATCTGTATGAGTTCTGTCTTAAATCTGGGTGTAAAGTCCACACTAAACCCGACATTGAAACTAGCTAGTTTGTAACTCACATTTAAGTTCTGTCATTGTTTGGTTGCACCACCAGGTAGTAAGGTTCATCTTAACTATAAGAGGGAAACGTCCAAACTTACTTTAATATTGTTGCAGATATGATGTTTTAACTTCATGTGACAAATCAGTATATAGCATTTTTCTTAAAGGTCAAATATGTAAGATTTACTGAATTCAATCATAGAATGACCTTACTATGTCATCAGACATGAAGGAAACATGCTATGTTGAAGTGCTGGCTTCTCTGACAACAATGTCCTCTATCTAAATTTGTATTGTTTCTTTTTGTTTTGACCAAAGAAGTAGACAACACCAACAGGTGTTTCTTCGATGGAAGGGGACAAGCGGACTGGTTAAAATATAACTGATTCTACCCGACCTGAAAAGCCTTGGCATTTTTCTAATAAGCTCCACGACCAGAAACGTGGTAAAACTAGCGGGGAAAAAAGAAGAGAGGTTAGAACGCAGAAAGGTTTCAAGATCGATGCAGAGCTGGTTAAACACTGAAGCTTCAGGGTCCACGACATGGTAACCTTTGTGCACATTGACTCTAGGGAGGAGGCGGCGGGGGGGAGACAGCTCTCTTCAATGTTTTGAATTTGGACTGCAGTACCCATTTTAAATGCTAGGTGTCAGAGTTACATATTGCCCCTTTAATGCGAACACTCTGTCTTAAGTTACAAATTCTGTTCAAACTAGGCTAAATGTAAACCTACGCATAGCTGCTGCAACCCAGTGCTGGACATAAAATGTCTTTGTATGCATCATGACCAGTGTAGTGCGAACACACTCTGAAAACAGGTCAAAGAGAGACGGCTGTGTGCATGGAGAGCAATCGCCCGTGTGTTAGTAATTAGGACAATATTAGAAAGGTATTTAAGGTTAACATAGAAAAACTCCAGAAGTTCAGGCTGCTGAGAGTTTTACTGAAGAACAAAACAACAAACTCCTCATTTCAGTGTTTTGTTTTATCTTTAAGTGTTTGTGACACTTTGGCAGCATCTCTTTGTCTAATCAGCACCGCTTTTGATTCAACTTTCTGTGTGATCTCCCCATTTTCTCTCTCTCCGTCTCCTTATATAATTTGATTTCAGGTTGACAGTATTAGCTCCTGAATAGAAAGCATTTCAGTGAATTAGCGTTGCCACTGTAACACTGTACTTATTCAGTTAGCTGTGTGGTGGCTAATTACATTTCTACCTCTCACGCCAAATGCCTGTCGACAGCCTGGGCACAGTAATTGCATTACTTTTAATGTTAATTTGCATAAATGCTTTAAAAGGCATACACATGCATGTGCATACAAACGTGAGAATTGACACATACTCCATGTCACACACTCGTACAGTATGTGTGCGCACATATAGTCACATAGATACATGCACACAACCCACTGGAGAACACACAGCCATGTCTGCAAATGTCAACTGAACTAACTCTCCCATGAGGTTCAGTATCGGATGAGATTCTGTTATTCTAGTGAACATTGGTCCTGTGTGTTTTTGGATTTGTGTGTGTGTGTGTGTGTGTGTGTGTGTGTGTGTTAGAAGGAGAGGGAGAGAGAGAGCAGTGATGAGATATGTTGCATAAGGGGGTGCAGTGGAGTGTGAAAGATAACAGGTGGCTCCCGTTTCTGCCATCTAGCTTTGTGTGCCATCTTCCCTATTGTGTGCTGTGGGTGTGTGCGTGTGCGTGTGTGTTCGGTGTGTGTGTGTGTGTGTGTGTGTGTGTGTGTGTGTGTGTGTGTGTGTGTGTGTGTGTGTGTGTGTGTGTGTGTGTGTGTGTGTGTGGGTGTGTGTGTGTGTGTGTGTGTGTGTGTGTGTGTGTGTGTGTGTGTGTGTGTGCGTGTGTGTCTGTGTGTGTGTCTGTGTCTGTGTGTGTGTGTGTCTGTGTGTGTGTGCATGTATGGTGGTATATGCTTAGGGACTGGGGATTTGTGCATAACCTGAGTGAATGTTTCCATATAAAGTATGGTATGCACATGTTACCTTGTCCTGCTTCTGTCTTAATGTGTGTGTTTGTGTGTGTGTGTGTGTGTGTGTGTGTGTGTGTGTGTGTGTGTGTGTGTGTGTGACTGTTCTTTAGTGAGCAGAGTTCCGGTTGGTTTACAAACAATTAGAACAAGCTGCTGGAGCTCAGAGAGATCGTTCTCCAAATGTCACCCAATTAACAATCTATACTGAACACACAACAGCGCTTTCGCTCTCATGCTCTGTCTGTGTCTTGCTCTTTTTTCACGTGTGACAAGTTCAGTGATTAATTCTTAACAACGACAGGTGTGTTCAAGGTTCTGATGTATGTCTTTTTTCCCTTTTCCTCTCTGTTTGTCTCTTAGACCAGTCATCCAGGCCGGTTGTCAGGACTCGGCAGCAGCAGCAGCTGTCTGGCTCAAAGGGACCGAAGAGCAGCGCGGGGAGCGGGGGCAGCACTCGGAGGGGACCCCTCTAACCAGACCCTCCCCCATTACCACCCAAGTCTGCACGGCCGGCCTCCTGCTTCTGAACGACTCACTGCCAGGGAAGAGCGTCTGCGCTACCTGGGGGTTTTGGCACAGTCCACAGCTCCAGGTCTGGCTCCAGGCTCCTCCAACCTGTCCTCTGCCTCCTTCTCTGTGTCAGCCTCACCTGCTCCTCCCGTCCAGCTTCAACCCTCACACCATCCGGGCCTCAATCCAAATCAATGCCCAGGTGCCGGTTCAGCAGCTGTTAATCACTCCTCAATTCCATCTCTGTCCTCCAGGCAGCCAGAGGGGGTGTCCTCTTCTTCTGAGTCCTTAACTACAGGAGGAGGAGGTGGAGTGAGCCTGTCAGGTGGGCTGAGGAGAGGAGGAGGAGAGCACCAACCTCCCAGCCATATTCCTCGTGCAGTGGGGGCCAGCTCCTCTTCCAGCCTGCTCAGTCTTGCAAGCAGAGGGAGCCCCTCTGCGAGCATCTCGTCCCAAGCCCAAGCCTCCCCTCCACCGCCTACCCCCTCCTCTGCCTCCTCCGCCTCCTCTACATCCTCCTCATCCTCCACGTTTACAGGTCGTTTAGGACAACCACCCCGAGGCCCCCTGTCTCTTCATAGCTACAGTCGTAAAAATGTCTTCCTCCAACATTCCCTACACACTGCTGAGCTGCAGGCTCTGACACAGAGAGACAGTTGAGTGGGCATAAACATTAACACTATCCCAGCCATGAGCAGCCATATTGACTTAAGTGACAAAATGTTTGACTTTAAAAAAACCTGCTGCTTCTTCATTTCACTTTTCTCACGTTTCACTGTTAGAATTCCTTCACAATCATCACCCGCACGTGCTTAAAATCACTTTTTTTTTCTCTTCACAATCCAGACCGCCCCTTTCCTTGAGATTTTGTTCACAGACTTGCTCGCTTAAACACTCATATGCGGGGTCACACACGCATGCACAAACACAGAGACACATCAGGCTGTGAGTATGAAAAAGGCACTCACCCGTCTGTCAGAACTCCCACGTTGTGTCATGCTGACAGTTTAGATGTGCTTACGCCCACAGACGCACAAAGTGCACACAGACTCACAACCCTCACACACACATGCTCACATACACAGATCTAGTCGTCACACACGCTCTGATACACACACTCACACAGAGACATCATCTGTGATATCTCTGCCTCACAATCTGCACAAATAGCAGAGCGTTAAATCTGAGTTAAGAGAAGGAGTTATGTATTTGTTTTTGCATTCTAAGAGATGTTTATTTTTTACCCATTTATTTTATCATTACCAGTTTAAACCATGTGCTGCTTTAGGAATAATGGCTTAGAACATAATTTATGCTCATAAGGATATACTCTCACATTGCCAAATCAGACATGAGATCATTCCTCTTGACAGTAATGTAAATCCAGATCAAAAACACAGTTAAAGTCCCCATGAAACTGAACTTGGAGAGTATCTAACTGCACTGTAGTGATGCTGCATTGATGTGCTGCTCGGGTGGTCCAAGTTTCCGAGTTGAGAAGTCGTTCTTCCAACTTCAGTGTTCACATGGTTTCAGTTTGTAAAGTCGGAATGATGTAACAACAGCAAAAAACAGCGTTGATGCTACGAAGAAGATCTGTGTAAAGTAACTGTTAGAAGTTATATTTGAGCAAAAAGTTGATGTGCGATACGTGAATTATTTAAAAAGTATGTTGACATTAACAAAACATATTTTGCCCCCCATGTGATTACAATTCTGACGTCAAGTCGGGAAGTCGGGCACCTAATTCTTTTCCGAGTTTACGAGTTGTTGTTCCGACTTGAGCAGGTGTTCATGTGCATTTTACAACTCGGAAACTCGTTTTTCCGATGTGTCCGACACCACATGAATGCAACTGAAACGGGATAGAACCAACCACACGATAGAAGAGGGTATATAACGTTGGAATGAATTTGATTGGATCATTCGCTTTGACAAAGCTTTATAATTGGTCAAGAATTTAGTAACTCCTCCTGACATTTGAAATGTTTTACAGGATGTAAAAAAAAAAAGTTCTTTTGATTTGAAAATACTCAGATAATGAATCATTTGAATATATATTTGGCAGATAAATGAACATTTGACACAGGGAACGCTGGATTAAAACCGGGAAAGTGTGTTTTTCATTTCATGGGGACTTTAGGGTAAACTTTTACTGCATGCGTTTAAAATATCAAGGAAAATACAGGTGACCATTTTGTACTGCAAAGAAATAAAGGGTGGAGGTGACTTTTAAAGTCTTTTAATAATGTTTGATTGTCAACTTTCACCTTAGTGTTTCAAGTAGGGAATCAAACATGCCATAAACACATATCAAACCTTCTGCTTACATAATAATGGATCAATTGTACTGTGTGTTTTATACTGGAACATTGTTTTCTTAGAAATACATTGGTGCAATATTCTCCACTATATGTAGAAGAGTCAGTATGTATCTGCGATGTTAGAATAGAACAGTACAGGGGTGGAAATGATGTGCTTTATTCCTAAATGTCCTACCTGTCATCGAACTATATCACACTCGCAGTATAAAGACAAAATGACACTTAAATAACGACTTTAGCAGTATTGAGCACTTTCCTGACAAAATCAGAACACATCCGTCTTTCTTTTCTGATTGAGGGCTGGATATTGAACAGGGATGCTTACTGGTGCTTTGCTTTAAGGACAGCATACATATCAATTTTTATGTTTTCAAAAGGAAATAAATGCTTCAAAAACTGGCTTTACAGTTGGCTGACACATTTTCTATAACAATTTTACGAAGGCAATCAAGCGAGTGAAATCAGAGTCTGCTTCTGGAAGCAGAGCAAGAGAACAAATGTTGCACAGAAAATTGTTTACTTGATCCCATAATGACTAGAAAGAGACAAAACATGATTTTACAAACCAGCCTTTTTGGAAGTAACTGCACTGATTTTTTTTATTTACAGATACTCATTCCTTATTTGTAAGCCTTCTTTTGATTTTCTGTCCTTAGCTGGTTGGTTATCTTTTCAAAAACACACCTAAAAATGGTATTTTGTACAATAAGGCAGCATTTCCTGTAGTTTTGGACATTGGGATGCACATTTTCTGAATGAGATTTACACATAAAGTAACTGCCACTCTCGGCTGAGTCGTACAGCATCACTCACACTTTGGTGAGGAAATGTGTCACATTATAATAAGTGAGAAAACCCACTTTTTTTTTCTCATCTACGAACAACCAGACTGCATAACAACCTGTCTTTCCGGGCACCATTGAATATATTTGCTCTGTTGAATTGACTACACTGGCTTTCACCCCCCAACAGGTTTAGCGGTAAACAAATCTTATAATGTCAGTCAGGAGGTGGGAGCCCACCCTGCTGCTGAGCACAGGCCAGAAGTTTACCGCTCCAGGCGTCTACTCAAAATGTTAGATTCTGGAGAAGTTGTTGACCTTGTCTGTCTCTAAACGGCACCTGGCTGCAGGGAAGTTGTATAAAATGGTGTGTGTGTGTTGTAATGTACACTTCATGAGGCAGGGACCTGGTAAAGGTGAGGAAAAGCCTGAAGAAACACAGCTCTGCTCCCACTGGTGCCTCTTTCACACTTTTATCCCCCCTTTTTTTTCTCCCTTTATCCCCTCTTTCTGTCCTCATTTCTTCCTCTACCTTATCTTCACCTTTCTCCCTCTCAGCATCTCCTCATGCATTTCCCTCCCTCTGTTTCCCAGCATCCCTCTCCTCTTCATGCACTCGAGAGCTCCTTTTTGTTCCTCTCCTGGTTTTCAATCTGTTATCTTCCACCCCTCTCTCTCCCTGGATCTCTCTCTCCCCCTCTGCTTGTTTTTTCATACAGTATATGTATCACACACTCTGTTGCTAAGGCTCTCAGTCCTGGGATCAGTAGTGCTGATGATTTTCATTCCAGCTGCCTAATCGGGAAATAATTTTACACCTGGTGAAGGCAATTAAGTACCTGGTAGGGAAGATGGGCCAGCAGTAATGTGGCTCCTGAGGCCCTGGGCTGAGAGTGGCAGCTGTATTGTGAACTAAACATTCCCTGCTTGGTTTGTTTACAGGTGCGAGGTAACAAGGATGACCTCTTAAGAACTGCTGGTTACAACCTTTGACAATAAATGGAACATAATGCTGTTGACACCATGTGAAATGTCACAAAGGGAGTATTTGACCCTGTTTGCACTGCCCACTTAGATTTTATTTGTCTCTAACAGCTGCGCTCAATTCAACTGTGTTCAAATTAGAAAAAAACTGGAGGTGAACTGCTGGTTATGTCAGATATATCTTTTAAGGGAAAACACTGCTGAGATCACATGTGAAACTTCAGGGCATTTTTTCTACACAGTTTTTGAATATTATCGCTGGAAAGTAAGGGTCTGAAATCATGAAGCCTCACACCTCTCAAACCTCAACTCCTCACTTCACTAGGAAGCATACGGTTCATTTGAAGATACTTCATATTGCATTTGTTTAGAATTGATCAATCGTCTCTGCCTTATTTTTATTTATTGCCATAGAAACCGTTTCTCAGAAGCATCATGGCACTAACAAATAGAGGTAGTCATCATGATAATAACCATGATGTTAGTGTGTTAATTGTAATGTATCGCAGATATACTCTCCTATCTTTTTAATGTGCTTACTTTAATCATTTGTTTCTTTATGAACTGTTGTAATGATGAAATGGAACTGTACAAATGTAAATAACTAATCATTACTGGTGATGTTTGTCTATGAACACGACTACTTTGTTCTCGTGTAAATGACCCTCAAGACAAGGGTTTGTGTACGTTGTTTGTTGGCACACGACAGATTCAAACACCACAGCAGAGGTGAAGATTTTGGCAAATGCAGTGAGAGATCTGAGCTGTTACCAAAGCGTTTCAGGCAATAGTTCCCGTAAAATGAACTTTCTGATTCTCACATGTGAAGGCCATTTGAATCGCTCATTCTTCTCTCTCCCCCCCCCCCACCTCTTTGAAATCCAGATTTTGCACTTTTGACTATTTATGCTTGAAATGACTTTGAAAGACGTTACTTTGCAATCTTTTGCCTAACTGTGTCTGAAAAGTGGACGATGGATGATGATGATCTGTTAAAGCTGCTTTTTGTTCACATCAGTACAAAGTTTGTGTCTAAGTATGTCAAACTTTTGGGTCGACTCATACTGTGAGCTTCTGTCAAGCGAGTCCATAAATTCATTTTGCACCAGAATGTGAGGGGAAACAAAAACAAAAAACGGACTCAATACAGTTGTTTTTCTGCTGTCTTGGTCCTTTTCATCACTTTTGAAAACATGTCTATTTGACGAGAATTGTTTGATGGGCTTATCTTGTCTCAAAAACCTTGCAGTGTGTGTTTACCCAAAGTGTTTTTCTTCAGTTTGTGTCCAAGATTTTTTTTATCACCCTCACTGTTCTTTGTTCTTATGAGAAGTGTTTTATCAAAAGATCTTTTTGTCCAACATCTCCTTATTGTTGATATTTAATACAAATAAAATGGAGGAAAACTTTGAGTGTTCATGATTTGATTTTCCTTCACTAAAAGCCTTTTCATTATAAAATAAGGTGTGTCTGTAAAAAATAACTGGGACGCATTGAAGCAGCGAGAATGAAAGATGGATTCTGCTAACAGAATAAAAAGGGCTGTGTAATAAAGCAGTGAATCTATGGGGCCTCGGCTCCGTCTCTCAGGCTGGGTTGATCTCACTGTACAAATCTCTGAAGAAAAGCATGAATAAAATCAAAGACTGAAAGTGGAACGTACAACAAAGTCATGAATAAAATAATCTTAGGGGCCATCACGCTCAAAGATTCAGAAAAACTTTTCCCCGTCGTAACATTCAAGTGGACTTAAAAACAGCAGCGGGTGCAGACAGAGGTAATTTTACCTCATTTGACATTAGCCTCTAACCTATTTGAGTGAGTTTTCATTTGGCAGTGACCATAAAGTAAGAAAGTGTTTAGAAAATCAATTATGTTAGAATGAGCCTGTTTGCATGCATGTGTGAGTGGGATGCAGACGTTGAATGTTTACCCCTTAGGGAGGACCTGTGCACGCTCATTTCTGGACTCACTTAATTAGTGTTGGAGATGTTATGACTGGCTGGCTAACGCAAACATCACACACATGCACACACACACACGCACACACACACAGTGGATTAAAAGACTGGCCCTTTGATATTAGCCTTCTGTAATTGATCTGAGTGAAGGTCAGCACATATGTAAACAGACAACTGATTAACAGAGATGTAAAGTCTAAAGAGATCATAAACAAGAACACATTTTTGCTGCAGATTCTCAGTAAATGGTAAATGGACTTGAGCTTGTACTGTTTCTGACTACTCAAAGCACCTTTACACTGCAGGTCACACATACCCATTTACACACTGATGGCAGAGGTTGCTATCTAAAGTGTCTATCAGTATTAACTGCTCCAATTCATACACTCCCACTGAAGCAGCAGGAGCAACTTGGGGTTAAGTGTCTTGCCCAAGGACACATCGGACATATGGCTGCAGGAGCTGGGGGATTGAACCTCCGACCTTCTGGTTTACAGACAACCGACAATACCACTGAACCACAGCTGCCGGAGTCGGGTAGTTTGGGAATGCAGCCCAAAGCGGGTGGTAAACTCCATCTAAGGCTAAATACCGACCTGAGACCGATAGTCGACAAGAACCCTAAGGGAAAGTTGAAAGAACTTTGAAGAGAGAGTTCAAGAGGGCGTGAAACCGTTGAGAGTTGATCAAAGGGCCAGTCTTTTAATGAGAAAATGTGCATTTTTTTTCTTATTTCTTTAAGCAATATGAGAACCTCATATTTGGCATTTGTGCACTTTTAACAATTTTTGTGACATCATAGTAGGCTTTGAAATTTTCATTCATGTTGAAAATATACTGAAGAGCTAAAATGATCAATTTATATGTTTACTCATTTAAGATAAATTATACAATATTGATTTAAGTCAGTTTTGACCTGTCAAGATTTTCAGCTTTTTGCAATGATGTTATTTGAAGTTATTTGATCTTTGGATTGTCAGGCAAAACATGTAATGTAGAAAAAACAAACTTTTATTTATTTGTTATTTTTTGTAGCTTTAAAAAAAAATGTTTATCTTAGAATTTAGTTAACTGATTAGAAGCTAATTTCTAAAAAATGTTTAAAGAACACGAAAAAAATACACACAAAAGTTGAGCACACTTGGAGGGGGTTGGGTGGGTGACCATTTGGATGCAATCTGCCACCTCTAGGTGCCACTAGACCTTACTTAAAGTTAGAAAAGTGATTCAAGAGTAGGTGGTTGGCTATGAAGGTTTTGACTGCTGTTTTCGTGTTAGGTTAGCCACGATATTTTTGTCAAACTAAAGGTAATGTTAGCTATCTAGTTAGTAGGCCTACTTAGCTATCAGAGACGGAGTGTACTGTAGGCTACAATTTGGTTAGCAACCGTTGCTATGAAACGGGACCTAGTAGAAAAGAGAAGTTAACGCCTGTTACCTGGCAAAAGAAGGAGGCTAAGTTAGACTTAAATTGGACAGGAGATAGTGGGACACCTGGCCAAATTGGACCAGTTTCCTGGTAAATACTTAAAGAGGACGAAGTTGGACTAAGTTTGGACAAGAGATAGTTTGACACTCGGCCCAGAGAGATAGATAATAACATAGCTCTGACTCGGCCGAATTAAGAGTGGAGTCTCCTGGGATGAAGGACCTCAACCGGCGTGGAAATAGACATGTTGCTGCCATGGAGGATGAAGGTAGGTAAATAAAAACACATCTCTTCTGTCACTTTTGAGTTTAATATCTCTGTGTTGCTCTCTTATTCAACCCTAAGTGTATGTCCTGTGTGAACAGAACGTAATTTGTGGGTGTGTTAGCTTGCAACAGCGTTAGGAAAAGTATAGCTGTTTGTTATAGTAGCCTAAAGTCAGTATCTGCTCTCAGAGACAATGCCATGGACAAGGTCTATCACTTAATGTCTTCTCCTTGCTTTACAAACTATTCCCACGACTAATAATTTGAGTTATTACGTTAATACTGGTGCTGTCTCGTTTATGCTAGTGAAGCAGCAGGCACAAAACACCCACAGTAACAGGTGACAGCGCTATCAATTATGTAGGCTAATTAATGACACCTGTGGTGTTTATCCAATGATCATTCAACATGCCGGCTGTGTTAAAGTTAGACTGGCTGGCTGTGGTTTGTGCTGTTTGTAGCCTGTGCTGTTTGTAGCCTGTGCTGGTGAGGGGTGACTGCATGTTGAAAATGTAGCCTATATCTTTCTTAACTTGTCCTATGGTTAATAAGTCACAAAATAATTATTAAAGTCGAGTACTTTACAAAACAAGACAGAGAAAAACACTGCTTTGATGTAAACTTGTAATTGTATTGTGTGAATGAATGTGAACAGGTGCATGGTAGCCATGTTTCTGTGTCAATAGCAAATCAAATCAAACTTGATTGTAGTTTTGCAATGCAACGATTGTATAAGGCAGAATGAGAAAGTGTTTTCGCAGGGAATCTCTAATCAGCCACGCACAGTGCCCAACAAGGTGATGTGACATATATAAAAACAATATAAACAACATCAACAATATCAAAACACGAGATGTGAATGTAGGGGATTTAGTGGGTCCTTTGCAATGTTCAGAGCCTGTTTTCAGGCAGCAGCTCTGGAACAGTTCTTCAACAGAGGACCCCAAGATCTTCTCTGCCCTCCTTATTACCCTCTGCAAGGATTTCTTGTCTGTGATATTGTAGTTTGAGTACACAGTAGTGGGGATGCAATATGTAAACTTACTCAACCTGATATGTCCTGAGCATGTTGAAGTGGAGTGAAGCTTGTTTCAGGTAGTGCAGTCTCTGGTGGGCTGGTTTATCAATCCTGTCGATGGTCCTGGACCAGGAAATAAATGTACGAGATGAATCATCTCATCTTCGAGGGGTCAAGGTTATCTCACATCTGCACTCTGAGGGACTTGATGTTCTCCACTCTCTCTGCCATGGAGCAGCTTATTATGTGTATTTTTTGGTCATTTTTTTGTGACTGATTTTAGTTGTCCAAAAACAATACTGCGGATAAAATAATAAGAATGTGTTTCAGTGTTTGTGTGCTTGACAACAACACTTGACAGTATGGTACTAAATGGCCTCATTTAGCCATGCAGCACAACTGCTAATCAGTAGTCTAAAGCATTGCCAATAATGATATCCTTAGCACTCCATTAGCCTCATTTTACATGTATTTGCACCTTATGGCTATTTCAAACCCATAATTGCTCATGATGTGTCAAGACTACCTGATTTCACCTGATCTGCTCTATTGCCTGTGCTGGGTTCACTTGTAAAACAGGACTGCAAGCGACTTATATTAACACTAGAGTCTACAATGTACGAAGTCTGAGTAACTCTTTTCATCAATTGTAAGTCACAAGGGTTAAGGGAGGTCAGAGGTAGCACGAGCTTCATGCGAGTTGAACTAGTCAGGTCTTGTACTTTTCTTGTAACAACTTACAAATCAATACGAGTTTCTGAAGCGCTGCCAGACCACTCAGTCAGATTGTCACTTCTAGCTGTTGGCTTGGTGTGCTGTGACAGGCACGCTTCCCTTATGTCTGCAAGCCTGGAGTGAAGGGGTGAAGGAGGTGGGTGGTGTTTGTGTGCAATGTGTGTGGTCGTGCATGTGTGTGTGTCAAAAAACTGCTCTCAATTACTTGCCACTTGCATCTGCTGCTTTACAATTCTGGCTGAACTTAGGTTTGGATTGAAACCATTTTGTCACTGTGACACCCGATCATTGATGCCTCCAGTCTCATAGTCTGCATTAGAGAGAGAGAAAGTGTGTGTGTGTGTGTGTGTGTGTGTGTGTGTGTGCGTGTGCGTGTGCGTGTGCCACAGTCATATCTCTATGTTACTCTGCCATTTGTCAAAATGAGCATGAATGTGTTGGATCCATTTAGCTATGTCCCCCATCTGTCTCTCTCTTGCTTGCCTATCTTCACTCTATCACATCGTCATTGTATCTCTCTCTCTCTCTTTATCTCTCTGAACAAATCACTCTTGTTGTCCCCTCTAACTGTCCAAAACAAACCTTATTATTGTATTGCATGGCCAAAAGGCTATTACACTGCTCATTTTGCAGCAAAGGCAGACACAGGCTCTCAGCACAGCATGTAGCCAGTCACTTTGGTACACACTCGCTACTCTCTGTCTTGCCTGAAGTTACAGCAACTACCCACACACACACAAATACAAAGTCCCTGCCAGCCCAGTTAAAGTCAAACTCATTTCTTGTATGTCTAGTGTGCTTCTCTATAATAAGAGAGCTAAAATCAGACACAGCTCGAGCTGATGAAGGTGCTGAACAGCCACTTAGACTAGAAAAAGGGCCAACTGAAAATCATAATGTGCAAGGATTTTTCCCCCTTTCCTTAAGAAAAGCTGAGAAGCATTTCAGTGTGAATATGTTACATGCCAGTCAGTAAGAGAATATGGAAAAGACTTATTGGCATGTGGTGACGCAGATAAGCAGCAATTGCGTGGATATTAAGACTACAGGTGAGCTGCGGAGGAGGTGGCAAACTGTGAAGGAGGTGCATTGCTAAATACTTCTTTTAGATCAAAGTGAGAATTTCTAACAGAAAAATAACAACATATTTTCCATCAATGTGACTAGCTTAGCATACCATCTCTGTACTTCCTAGCCTTGTTCAATATCAAAAGCTGAACGCTAGTTACTGTAACCCAACATTACTTAAAAGATGTAACCTTTATTTCTTAAAATCCTGTTCTTTCAATGGGTTTTGTTTTCCCTTTAATGTCTTAGCAATATAAAGGAGATTTCATCTTAAAGGTTGGTTTTAAGTTGACAATACAGTTTGCAATTACTGTGAAAATGTCAACGTTAGCTCACATTAACTTTAGCTTATTGTTAGATTTGAATGATAAGTCTTTTTCTATCAACGGCTGACAGAAAGAGAAGACCATCTGTAAGCTCTTGGCTGAATTGTATTCTGTACTGGGGGATGTGATTAAGTAGTGAGGGTGATAATTTTGTTCTCAACATGCCCATTGTCGACTGTGAATGATTGCAGTCCACATGAGTAATCTTGGCTGTTTCACATGTGCAACCCAAAGAAGCTTGTCAGTTTTGCAGGATCTAAAGGGTGCTACACTCAGCCAAGATCTCACTGATGTATGAGGCATAGTATTCATAGAATTAAGGCTATCTTAATACTAAGGTCAGTACCGAAAGTGATTACCTTATTATTCCCGACATAATGTTATTTCCAAGAAATCTACATTTCAATCCATAAAGGAAAATGCATTCCTAAAAAAATAATGGGTTTGTGCTTTTGTAGCTTTCCTCAATACAAAGCTGAGATGTGCAGCTGTTTAGACACTGATGGCTACTGATTTGTGATGGAAACCGGGAAGGCTATGCAGCATGTATAATTTTTCAGCAAAATACAGATTTTCTCAAATACTTGTGGACTGGTCTATCATCGAAGCAGTTTGGAAATTATTCTATTGTAAAAAAAAAAAGATCAAATTATGGATACATATGCAACTCCACTTAGTAGCACACATTTTAAATAGAATACGTATTTGCATTTGAAAATGTTTAGTACCTTCTGTAATTGAGCTTATTGATAAATCTGATAGAAAGTGCAGCACTTAGAAGCTGTCGATGAACCCTTTGTGAAGAATTGTCCCTTCTCTTGAATCTTTGAATCTGTTAAATCGATCCTGTGATTGTTGCATATTTAATGTCAACAGTGCAGGTTAGCTTGGTTACACTGAATAAACAAGATAATCAACACTTTCTAAAAAGAAAAAAAACCTTGTAGACGTCACATCAATGAGATTAACAATCAGTTAAATACATGAATAACTGTTTAATGTAAAGAGGAAGATGTGATCTATGAGTACAACCTCAACATTTATGATGTCAAGTTAAATTTGCTGTCTAAAATATTTCTTTAGGTGGATAATTTATCTTTCTACTAATCATTTATTTCTGGTATAAAGATGTTGTTTTCATAAAACTGTCACAAGGTGGGGGGTCTCTATGGCTTCCATGTCATTGTGATCAGGGTTGAAACTTGACAGGGCCATTTACACCATAGCATACATTGTTGTCCTCTTCTTATTACTAAAATTCCTTACCGACGATCTGTTTATAATCATTTTTGTTGCCAATTGAACACTCTCCAGCTCTTTTCTAACTTAAGATATTTTGCTTTCATATGATCACATACCCTTGAAACAGCCTAGACCTAATGACAGTCTGATACAAATATTTGTTCGTGGTAGGCAAGATTAAAAACTTCGAGTCCCTGCTTTTAAATCATTGGAACACTTTAGAAAAGGAAAATAATGACTTTTTCCAGCACGTTTCTCCCCTTTGCCCAAAATGACAGACCACCTTTATCCTGTGTTGGCCTGGTGATGGATGCATATGGCACCACCAGCCGCTTGTTTTCACCTGCCAGTGGGGAGCCTCAGTGAAGGGGGGATGCATGCTGAGATTCATGCTAACTCCCTAGCATCCCCCATTTGCACAGGAGGCCCAACAATCTAGGAGGAGTCGGTAGTTCATTGACGAGGGCATGATCCCTTATTGGCTTTTGACTCTCAAACACTGCCAGCTTTTGTTTGTTGGAACAAGATGGACTTTACAGCTGCATGTGGGTCTCGGCACAGTGGGCGAATGTTTTGCTCCTAAGCCACCAGAGCTTCCCCACAGAGAAAGACTTTTTATTGATTTTGGCAGGATTTTTATAACCTCATACTCTTTGGCTCGTTGGTTTGTAGGCATACTGGCATCCACAGAATCATCCTCCTGGAGGCGTTTTACATTGTTGAAGTGCACTCACCAGCATTTTAGCATCCTCACCAATCCTCCACCTCCCCTCAGCACTCAGTTCAGGCTCCGGGCTGGTTTGCATCATCCCTTTCATTGTGATTCACAGTTGTTGTGGCCCTGTCAGCCTGTGGTGTGTTCCTCCACTCTCCCTCTCTGGCCCTGCGTGTGAAATCAGAGATTTTCCTGATACGGGTGGACTTCTTTTCACAGAGGCGTCACTTTACTCTCCACCGCTCTGCTGTCTTCCCAAATTCACAGGAACACGTAACTGATTTCAGTTGACATATTTAGAATGGGTTTTTTGTGTTTCAACCAGGCAGTTGCAAAAACAGTTGGCATAGTTTTTGTATGAATGTACTCCACGGTGCTCATGTTGCCCACTCAGTGTCTCTCTGCTCTTTGCTACCAGCCCGTACAACACAGGACAAATTTAGACTGGGCTTTTACAGGAAGCAGATGGTAGGGTATTATGTTGACGATACTGTTAGCCACTGATGACTCTTCCAGGCGGCCCACTCGGCATCTATGCTCTTTTCCTCCTCCACTGAGACTCAAAATATTAAACATTATGGGCCATTTTTGGCCTGTAAGAGGGATTTGGCACACTGAAGAGCTTAATTTCTCTACCATTCTCTTTTCATTCCTTCCTCTCGCCCTCTCCTCCACCAGCCCCCTAGCTCTCTCTTGCTCCTCCAGTTGGCAAAAATAATGTAAACCAATCAATGTTTAATCCAACAAGCCTAACTTCTGTCAGTGTTCTTGTTTGATTTCTATCTCCAGGAATTTTCTGTTAACAACCAAAGGCAGTTTTTACCAAAGAAAAGAGGTAATAGCATCCAGAGCCCTAGATTAATTTGTCCTAATTCTTACCACCCCAACTCCAAGGGGAATATTTTCAGGACTTAGGTGATCATCCTCCCACAGAGAAAAGGACAGCGTAAAACCACTGTTAGGGGCACTGACCTATTGCGAATTTGCAACCAGAAACAGACAATGACGTTTATTGAAATTAAATGACTCCTGAGTTGGTGTGTTTATATCCTTTTATAGTACTATCAAATAAGTAATTAAAAAGATACTTCTCAGAAAAAAGATGACTTGAACACAGAATGGCCTGAGAATAACTATCATGACAAAACCGGGTTTGGGAAAAATGTATCTGACTGCTTTGATTTTATAGTTTGACCCATGTCCTATCTGGTAACACAAATGGGGCTAAGCTTATGTCCTGTACTGCAGTCAGGCATTGGGGGGAGCTCTTGAATTTATGGCTTCACTCCCATGCGGCTGTTGCTCCAGCCATCTTAATACATAGTTTTTGCATCCACTGTTCAGTACGTTGTCATAAAAGACATAAATATTTAGATACTTGCTACCTGAAAAAAATTGGCTCCTGATCAGGTAGAAAAAGTATGATTCAGGATACACTGAAAATCTTCAAATCTAAAGGATGAATATGAGATACTGTAAGGATTAAGGACAATGAATGCCTGGAAATAAATTTAATAAATCAGCAGCTTTATGACAAGAATATGTGGATCTAGCATAATACGGCTGTAGGCCAATACCCACTAAAGGAATGATATAACAGTTTAAATTTTACATATGGGAGCATTTTTACCCAAATGCAATACAAGGGGATTGTACTGTACAGCATTGGGATGCACTTGTAGGCTAAACTTTGCTGTTAATTTTGATAGTTCATTTTAAGTTTAAGATTGTCATACCATACATGAGAGTGATAACACATTTTCATTCACTCACTGTCGATATATGATTCAAGTATCGTACTTTTATAATAACCGACATGAATGTCCCTCAATAGGTTAGGACAGTGGTTCCCAAAGTGGGGGTCGCGAGACACTGTTAGGGGGGTCGCGAGACTCCTCCAAAAACATTTAAAAATGGAAAATGGTTTCAAATTGCATATCTCACCCATCAATTTGAAAATATATAAAAAAAATGTGATGGGCTATTGTGTGGTGTTCTAATGCCAGTGTTTGGAGAGGCCTAATAGTGTGCGTGGCTTTATGCAATGTCAAATTTTTTAAGCACCTCTAGGGACAATGGGGGTCCCCAGTCTCTAGCACCGCTATATTGGGGGTCACGGGCTGAAAAGTTTGGGAACCCCTGGGTTAGGACATTAGGGCAACAGTTATGGACTTGTCTTGTTGTTATAGCTTCACTAATCTAAGAATGAAGCGTAGACATAACATCCACATTCTGCCCTGAACAGGGCCTGTGTCTGGATTTTCCTTATCGCTCTGTCTGCCTGGTGATGATTTTTTATTGAAAGTTCTTCTGACATCTCTGATCCAATTTCTGTAATCTTGGGTTATATTAACACAGACTGTATTTAAACATGGACAAAGTTAATCAGTTAAAACCAGTACATCAGAGTGTACACCTTTGATGACATTTAACCCTTTAAGAAGCCGGAAGCCCTTTAATTGAAGGTACAGCCAGTCGATAGCTACAGCCCCGTCTTGTGGCAGGGGGCTTCGTTGCAATTTGAGCAGCATAGAGGGCAAACATAAAAATACAAGTATGTTTAACGGACAATCAATTTTGGTGCCAATAAGTGAGGGTGATGGCATTAAACTGTTTAATTGACTGAACACCCACATCCCCATGCAAGGCTCAAATATGCTTAGTGTTAAGTTGGTTTGTACTCTTCATTACATTTTATAAACTAACAAAACAAATATTGTAAAGTGTCATGATGGAATTGTTGAGATAAATGTCTGTGTTATCTGTTGCTGCATTGAGAAAAGGTGGTAGTGTAGGTGAAACTGACAGATGGGGATTTGAGGAAGAAAAATGAGATCATAAGAGCAAACAAACACTACGTACCCCTGTAGCTAACAAGGCAAAATGTGCTGCGTTAAGATTATAATGATAATGACTTTGCATTAGGAACAGATGGGTTTATGTGTTTGGCTTTCAGACAGTGTTACTTTTTGATAGATCCACTAATAGAAAATGTTATGTAGATTTTTGTAAAACTCTTTTGGGTGTGCATGTTTTTCAGTTCACTGTGTGTGTGGTGCATAAAGGCTGTGTACATTAGTCTGTGTTGTGTTTGTCTGTGTGTGTTTGTTTGTCTTGTGGGGTGCTCTGCAGCTGCAGTAGCTCCGTCAGGGGACCGCAACAGTGACAGCAGGCTCATTTGCTGCATGATTATCGACGGGGTTGTTGCTACTGAGAGGAAAGGCCGCCTACGTACCCACTTGCACACTTTCAAACACACGCTGCACACACTGCTTCTTGTTTAAGCCAATTATGCAGGCCAGTAACCTGCCATATGGCTTCGGCTAGTTCAGAAGCTGTAGTTGTGTAGAATGTGTGTTTTTGTGTGTATGTGCATGCAAATGGTGTCATTATAACATAAAGTCAGATCAAGCCTGAGGCCACAAAGCAGATGACAAAGGAGGAGAAATCTTAACCAGTACTGTTGAAGCAACTGTCTGGGAAACATTTTAAGATGTAATGTACTTTATCTATTAATTATGCCACCATCCAATGAATTTTCCCTTTATTGTTATTGTTTAAAAACCAGTAGGGAGTTATGTATGGAGTTGGAGCAGGAATTTCCGCTGACCGAAAAGCTGAAAAAGAGACATCTACGTATTAGAGAAGCCTTAGCAGAATGGCCAGCTTTCAGTCTAGGGGAATATTATCAGTGCTACCACCTTAGTAATAAATTATGGATTAATGGATTGGAAAGTTCACATAGCGGTGCTGCAAAGTCATACGGAGACACTGAAGCTCTGCTGAGTTAGAAGATGATTCAGAAGTTGAATAAATATGTTGATTTTAAGATAAAGAAAAGGAGATGCAAGTTTTAAATGAGCAACAAGATAAAATAATATATATATTAAAAAAATGCATGTAATGGGGTCAGTATAATGTCTTGTTAAAGTATTGATTGATTAAATTAAAAGTGTAGGTTTACTATTTTTGGATTTAGATCATCTAATTCTCGCCCAGTGAGAGCTGGGATTGGCTCCACCCCCCCAACTGGGAACTGGAAAAGCGATATAGATTATGGCTGGATGGATGGATATTCTAAGGCATCACCTTTGTTCTCAAATAAGATACATTATTCTTTTATGTCATTAAACTGACCTGATTTAGATAAATATTTTCAACAGCAATCTTTATTTTTAACCATAAAGGCATGATCTATTATTTGGGGCTTTTAAATAGGACCATATCCTCTTGTAGCTAAAGGGGTAAGTCCATGAAATTCTGCTTTAAGATGATGGACTACTCACTTTTTTTCTTTTGAAAGTGTTGAAAAGGGGAAGTTTGCCTCAGGCCTGAGAGGACCACTGAGAGATGAGAAAACCCCCCCACAACTGCTCAGACTTATTGCACACTAGCACACAAAACATACAGTGCCTCGCATACTCAGACTCACACTCACATCGATATACACCAAACTTAAGAAGAGTGCGACCGCAGGCTCTTGTGCTTTTGCTTTGATGTGTGTGAAACAGAGTGGGGCTTGTGTGCATGCGTGCGTGTGTGAATGTGGTTGCGTGGTTCTGTATACTTTTGATATAGTTGTTCTAAGGTTTGCTGTGAAAGTCCAAGTTCATCTTTACTTTTTACATTTGATGACAGCTACAGTTTTAGCCGCGGTTAAGCATAACATTAAAAAGACATAATTCAATCTTCACTTTATATATTTAACAAATATTCAAAACTGGAACGCGTACATTTTTCAATATTCTAAAAAGCTAATTTAAAGTTCTATTGCAAATTGTTTTATTGCAATTTTCTCCGCATTAAACAGTCCTTAAAAGAGAACAATGGGCCATGAGGCTTTGGTACCAAAGTGTGAAGAAGTTTTTCTCTCCCCGTCTGCCCGTTTTCTTACTTTCTCACTCCTACTCAACTTGTCCTAATCAAGTAAGGCTTAATCGTGCTTACTTCTGCACAAAATGAGAAGATCAAATAGTTTGCACCAAGAGGAAGCAAAGTCATACAATCTCCAAATAAACGTTTTGATTCATACAGTGTCATAGTTCTAATTTTAAGAATCAATGACATTGTAATAAAGTACAACAAAAGTGTCAAAGTATCATGTTTATTAGCCTACAAGACAGAATGACTTGACAAGACAGAAGACATAGTAATAATCACAAAAAAAAATATTTGAGGCATTTTACTTACTTGAATCTGACAAATCCAGCCCATTAAAACAAAGAGATGTTGCTTGATTGAAGATTTGGAGGTTGTGTGAGTTTGTGGCCAAAGGGCGGGACCTATAAACACATTTACTACCCAATAACATTGTGAGGCTGAACAACAGGACCCATTGACTATGTAAATGTGGACTTAAAATGTTGTAAAATTACAACGTGGGGCATTACAGGGTTAAGGGATGTTAAGATCTTTGCTTTTCATGTTACCAATCTTAATGCAATATTGCTTTTTGGTCTCGCTGTCTCCTTCTTTGTGTGATGTTACAGAATACCTCTTGTTATCTGAGACTGCTTTCGTCTTGAATCCACCGATGTGTCTTTTGTTCAGGCTTATCACACTACATTATTTTGTTCTTTTACCTGTGTCTACAGGGAGAGTCCATACAAACAATCCACTGATTTGACATTGTTCAGGAAAGAACATTGATGTTTTTGGTAAACATGAAGCTCAGTTCATGTAATTTGGCACGGGCTAGTTAAACAGGAACAAAAGTCATTGACTGTCTTGTAAAAAGAGAAATCTTCTCATGTTGAAAACTCAGGCTCATACAAGTTTCTTTCTTTCTTGATAATCTCAAAGAAGGGTGGGATGGGATGAAAAAAGCAGTAAATCAGAGACATTTTAATTTTATTTTCTGATTGTCTCAGGGCAGTTGTATCGTCAAGGACGAATTGATACGCCCACATCTTTAGACAACACTGCCATTGCTAGACATTAAGCAAATCCAGCCGAAGTCCAAAAGTCATCCTGCCCACTGTGGCCTCCCAGAGATGCAAAAGTTAGAGACAGTATCATACCTGTCACTGTGTTTTTTTTTGTCCTGACCTGCATGCTGTTATTTTCTGATGGCTCCACACCACTGCCCCCAAATTTGGACATCCAGAAACATCTCAGACACTGCAACATAAAAATACAAGCAGCATCTCACTTCAAGATGGTCAAGGTGGAAAACAGAACCACTATGGCAACCTAAACCATCCTCTGTCAACCAACCACCATCTCTCGACTGCACAACAGGGGAAATCAAGGAAGTGAATCAGTGCAGATGTAGCACTTGTTCAGCTGCTAAATTGTGAGTTAACATCTAACAGCCTGAAATGGGTCCAGACATCTGTGGTTTTGTATGATGATTATGGGTTTACATGAGAATAAGAGTAAGAGCGACAATATATTTTAAATTTGCCCCCCAATTTTTTTTTGAGAAATGCCGATTCACCATAGCAATTAACATATAAGTACCTACATTTTAAACCAAAGGTAATACAGCAAAACTATTCCACAATACAAAGAATGAGTTGGAACAATAGCCATGAGAAGAAATACATAGATGATTGTTATGGAAAGTGTCTGATCCTATCCTCCAGTATACTGTAGGAGCTGCTTAAAATTGGAGCAACATCAAACCATGCTAACTACAGCCACAAAAACAGCAATGCCTGCACCACCTCCTATGCTGTTGCTTGCATTGTTAGTGCTCTAGGCAGGATCATGCTAGCAGCCCCCCCCCCACATACACACACATTGGCTCACACACTCGCACATACCTTCACTGTTCCTCTACAGCACAAAACACCATACAGGCACAAAGCACACACACTGTGTCCCGGTTAAATTTATGAATGTGAGATGTGAAATGTGAAATGTTTGCAAGTCAAGGTGAAGATGATAAAATAAAATTACAGCTTATTCTATGCATGGCTGGAGTTGTTGGCGATAGATTTAAGGTGAGTAATAGCCAGCCTTGTGAAGATGGACTGTTTGCTGAATACAGTACAACAATCTCATGTGTGGCCTCCCACTCATCTCTATTTTAGAAGCCAAAATGTTACATAACGGAGTAAAAATATTCAGGAGGACACACACGCACGCACACACGCACACACACACACACACACACACACACACACACACACACACACACACACACACACACACACACACACACACACACACACACACACACACACACTGCTGTCTCTATCAGACTTCCCTTCTTAATCTTTCCTCTTAATTGTGAAGCAGTGCCTTTGTACTCCTAATGATGGCTTGAGAACAAAAGGCATAAGTGATGTTCTAACGACATTTTTATGTAAACTGATAAGGTCTCCGTTAATTTGTAATCCCCTGTGTGTAGTCTGTTGGTCTTTGTTTATACCTGATTGTCAAGCCCCGATTCTCACTACTGACAGTGCAGAGGTGTTTTGGCTTTTTCAGGTCTGCTTCACCCATCATATGATGGAGCTGCATTTGCCAGGCAGAGAGAGAGAGGGAGAGAGAGAGAATTGGCTTCTTCAGTGTTTTTAGTTGTAAATAGTTAGTTAGCTGGAGGAACTGTTGGTTTGTGTTGATAAGCAAGCCCCTGTGAATCAAGCAGAAGCCTACCTCTTATCTGTTTACTGACGTTATCACAAACACATCTCAACCAGCTTTCTTTTAACAGTCAAATGTTTAAATTATTGAGATTTCTTTTGTTAGAGGAGTGTCTATGTAAAAAAGAAGGTTTGTCTGCAGTCAGTCAAAGAGTGTGGTTGAATTTTAGACATTAAAGAGCTTTTTTTCCAGGCCTCTGGAAGGTGATGTGGTCAGAACTTGTAGTTGCTAAAACAACATAAAAGGCGTATTGTTCAGTGACAGCATGCTTAAGAGCTGTGTCATGGGAATCATTGCTGCTGTTCTCATTGCTTCATCTACACCAAAAACTGTCTGCAGCTTTGCAATTTTCTGTTATGGGCATGCACTACTTATCTAACAACCTAAAATTGTCCCTACCTTGAGGGAAGGCACAATTGCTACCAAATGATCAGTGAATGTCTCTGTGTCCCTGCTGCAAAGACTCCATCGCCTCTACACCAATATATAGTAAACATAGAACACAAGGTTTGATATTTAATACATCTTATTGTTCATTTTAAAAGTGCAAAAATCATGACGTTCTATAATGTTCTTTTTTTAAATCACTGTGCTACAAAACAGACATTTTTCTATCTTGGCTGATCACTTCACATCTGGAAATTAGCTGGACTGTTATACGACACTGAATGTGAAATTTGTCTTTATTTTCTTGCTCCTTTAATGATAAGAAAGACGGCTTTCAGTAATGATAGGCGAAACGTTCCAATGCGCACAGGAATATCACTGCAGCAACTATTGAGGGAGATTCAAGCTGAAAACAGTTCCTTTTAAAAGGACAGACAAATCTCCAGAGGAAACTGATTCAACTTTTAACTTCTGAAATGGGAAATACTTTTTTATACAGCTGTGATGAAGCTCAGGATTTATCAGGAAGATGGCTGTTCATTTAATTTAATTTTACTGTATACACTGGACTGTGTCCGTAACAGCTTACCATTTAAGAACACAGAACATTAATTAACATTATATCATTACTAATCTGCATGTCTGGAGATTTAAATAATCAATGTAATCAATGTAACGCTGGCGTGTCACATGTGACATAATAACAGTTTAAGTCATCTGGGGGCTGTGAGACGCAGACAGGACCTCATCCAGCACTCCTAACACGTAAGTGTTAAATTCTTATGTTGGCAAGTAGGCTATTCAAATGACAAATAGACATTACACAACATTTGGTCAAACACTTTATTCATTTGATGTAGGAGTAGGACGTTTCAGGTTCTCATTAATGTCTTTTAAAGTCTCATTAATGGAAATGAAAGAGCAGTTTGTCTCCGCCATTGACCGACATATCCCTGTCTCTCCAGGACCTCTTCAGTAAGGACCCAGGGTCGTGGTGGTTTGCTAGCATGGGAGACTGAGGACGCGCGCCCACTGTTGCCTGGCTCTGTGGGGCTGGGTCCAGGCCAGTTTGTGCAGCCAACGCTGGAGGCTACTGGTGCCTGGTGGTGAATCATGTGGAACATAAATAAAATGATGTGAATAAACTCTGCAACCTTTGGAATTATTTTTGTTTCATATTGACAGAGCTAAAAAATACTAGTAGTCTAGGCTATTTAGCATTATCCATCTCAGAGACAGTCGCAGAGAGCCCCCTCCACTACCTATGCCTGATATTGAGGCTGTACCGATCAGCTCAGCCACTCGCTCCTCAGTGTGGGTAAATTACAGGCTGGGATCCGGCGGGCCTCCTCCAGTCTTGGTGCTGCTTCTTTTAAGAGACGCGAAACTCTTTTACGTTGCGATCTGACCACTTAACATGAACATGAAGAATTATGATTATATTTTATCCTAGACTATACAAGTTACATGTCACGCATGTGTAAAATAAATATTAAATGCTGGAGTTTGATTGTCCACACTGACGCTGTTGACTGCAGCAGGGTCGTGGTATTTAAACGACGATTGTTTTCAGCCACAGCCACACTTATCAACGCCTCATTCGTACGCTATGATCAGCCAGATATGCACATTTCATAGATCCAATATTGGACCCTGTCGAAAGATGATTTCTGCATCCAGACCGGCGCTGGTTTCTACACCAGGCTGATAAGTGAGGGCCAAAGTGAGGACAGAGAGAGGTGTACCAGCACATCATTGGCCAAGGCCTGATGTGTCTGCATGTGTGTATGAACCTTAGTAGAGTGAGCTGCCAGAGTACTCGCATACCAATTTTCTGGTGCTGTCAATGATTAGAAAGATTTGTCTATGTCCACATGTCTACCCATCAAATCCACAGCTTCAACAGTAAAGATAAAAATATTGTTGTGATGAAACTTTGAGTGTCACTTTACTTTTATGATCACCCACCTGCACACAACACCCCCCTCCCCCATCTCTTTCTGTTTTGCTTGACCTTTTTCTCTCTTTAGTCCATCAGAGCCTGTCCTATTGTGAGTCTAACGCATGTGTCTGGAGAATATTTATTTTGACCTGTTTTATGGCTCCCCCGATGCACTGCAGCTGTGAGCAGTCATGTGTCTCATTGATAATGAAAGAAAGGTGAAACAAATGGAGAGAGGGATGGAGAGGGAGGCAGCCAGTGTGTATGAGTCATGCATCTATGTGATAATGATGACCCATCGGTTCAGAAGTGTGTGTCACCATCTCAGAGGCAAGGGGAAGCATTTGACACGCTCAGGACTTCTTTGGTTCCTGCCTGCTTCAATTAAGGGCCTGCTGTTTGTTGCTTTACAGCCTGTGGCTCCACTAATCTTATGCGTGTCTGTGTGAGTTTGTGAATATTTGTTTGCGTGCATCTATTATTGTGACTTTCTGTCATTGTCTGCATGTCTCAGTGTGTTTTGAAGGTCCTGCTGCTGATATTTTTAGACGTGTTTGTTAACCTGTTCTCTCATATTTGTTAGTCACTCACCTTAAAAACAACTTTATGTTCTTGCTACTCCCTCTGGTCTGACCATTATGTTCAGGAATAAGGATTGCATCTTACAGCCACAGTCGCTTTCATGCTCATCAAACACAATCATAACTTGATTGATGATATATGCAGAGCAACGTTAACCTTTTTTGTCTGAGAAAAGTCAATGTTGGAGTCTGAATTGAAATGAGGTTTACCGTCTGTATATTCAGCAAGCAGCACCTTGTGCATCTTGTGTTTTTCTTTAGCTTTATACATTCAGCTGGGCATGCTCTAATGTTTGCATGCATTTTGTCATACTTTTGGACTGTCAGAGCAAAATACCGACTACACAATATCGCCATTATGTCTACACTATGTTTTTTTTATCTTTAATACAATCTTTATGATTCAGGGTTATGATGTTCTAAAAGGAGCTGAGGATTTATCTAAATAATGTTGTTTTTAAATACTGAATTCAAAACAGGACTTCAGTCATTTAACATTGATCTAACTAGCTGAGTTAAAAGGACCACTAAAGCCATATCTGCTCGGTCATAACATCTATAATGGTAATTATTTTCCACAAATTAATACCAGCAGTCATTTCCAAAATATTGTCACTTCATTTGTACGTGAACGGTATAAATCTAATTGGCACAACAACGATTTTGGCTTTTTCTTTTAATTTGATTCTAAAATATCTCAAGTAGATATAGAGCCATCAAGTCAAGAGTCATCAAGACAAACTGATCCAATGATTATTTTTTTCTTTTTGACAAAACCCGGAAATGTATTAAATGGATTAGAAATGAGTCTCTTATGAACTTGTTTATTTTACTCTTTTAAACGTACAGTATGTAAAATCCACCGCTAGGGGGCTCTCAATCAAAACAATAACAAAAGATGACATCGAGTCTCGTGGGGTATTATGGGAAAAAACGAACAAACTCCTTGTTTAATCAATACGAACGGGCGAAACCGACCTGAGAAAGACAATATGTGTACTGACGATGTATCCAAGTATAATTTACATGACGTTTTTATCACAGCAGCACATACAGCGACAGAACGGCAGCTTTCAGTAGCAGCTAGCGCTAGCTTATGCCGCGGTCATTGACGTAACATCCGGTGTTTCCTTGACAACGATCAACATTTCCTGTCTATCATGGCGGCTCATCATGGCGGCCGCCTGCAAGACATGTACCGTTACAACTATAAAATTACGGATTTCTCTGGCTTTGATAACTTTTGGAAATATTTGAGGTAATGTAAGTACTCAACTAAAAAATATATATAACATGGGTTTAGTCCATTTTTAATTGAAGTTAGATATTTTAATGTAAACATTAGCATGCAATTCTGTACCTTTAAATCAGTGTTTTCCATCTTACAAATGTTACTAAATTTCCTTACCCTGATGTAGGGGAAAAAAGGAAATGGACAAAAACAGAGGGGGATACAATTACCAGATTGTAAAACTCATTCACAAAAGTAACAAAATGATGGTTTGTGAAACCTTTTAGCACATTTTTCTAACAGCACTTTAGTGAACATAAGAATCATTCTCTGTGATTTTAACCCTTTGGACGCCTCTGATAGCTCACTTCCACAAATTACAGCTTCTCCGTATTATTATATTATCGTATTTGAGAAAATTGTTGAGCAAACCTCATATTTTTTTTCTTCCCACCTGTTAAACTTTATCACAGTGTTCGTCATAGGATGAGGCACTGAAAATTGTCAACAATTTGACTCATATGATGTTCATTATCATTGTTCTGTTCAAACCCAACAAGACTCTTTTTGTCTGTGATGGTTCTGCATCCGTTTCTAGCAAGCACATCAGTTAAAACAACATGCCTATTTTGATTAGAAAAAGGGGATGAATATAGGGATTATGTCACTTATGTGCAGAATATGACCCTCTTATTCCCTCACTAGGGTATTATAATATATAAATATCACAATACTTAATCCAAGGGGAGAGTGTTGAGGTGTTTTTTCCTTTTTTTTTTAATTTTAGGAAAAGCATCAGAGTGCTAATCCAGACTGATGCCTGTGGCAGTTTGAGAGATTTGTAATCTAACATTAGTCTAAAGGCTAAAAGGGGGGCAAAGTTAAAAGCTTTTTCTCACAGTCTGATGGCATGAGCTCATTTATCAACAAACCACATATGCTCTTTCTGAGATGGGCTATATTTGGACAAGTTTAAAACATGCTATGCATGAGTGTTGTGTCAGTGTATATTTTTCAAGATTGGATTTTGTAGAGTAAATTCAAATCTGCACACTCCACAAGACCATGTCAGACATATGAGTGATGTTCCTAGGCTCCTTTTTTCAAAGTTGATTAAATGCTGAATCTCAGGGGAAGGGAAACATCAGAAAACAGGCCACATTTAGTGCAATCTATTTGAAATTGTTTGCAGGTACACTATGTAACTTAATTTATAAATGTGTAATGTAAGCAGTGCTAGTACTGCCAGCCTTCGGTCCGCACGTTAACATCCATGTTCCTGCGCTAAATGTGGTTACAAATTGTTTCAGTTGTATTTTCTAGATGAAAATACTGCCAGATGTGCTTCTCCAACGAAATGTTGTTCACTGTGCTTGTTTACATCCAGCCTACAGTTAGTCTATTACACCCCCTGCTGATGGCCAGTGGCTGCTTAACAGCTTGGATATAAAATTTAATCGCCATTGAAGGCCAACATATAAAGTTTTAGTAAGGTGTTTCTATTTCTTCTTCTTAATTCCATTCAAATCGGATCTTACTTGGTGACACTATAAAGGAATATTTACAGGCTTGAAAGTTTGCCTTTTTCGCACAAAGATGTGAATAATACTGTAGAGTAGGGTGTAATACATCTAAAACAAACTGCAGCGCTGCCTGGCTTAACAAAAGCTGTTGCAGCATCTATCATCTGAGTGCACTTAACATTCATTGTTACAACTTACCGGACCTCTAGTTTTTAAGTGGACTGGTCTGGTGGCAGTGGTTACAGGCTTTTTAAATCACTCTAAAGAAATACTCAAACTTCTTGCTAATGGTCTTGTTTGCTTTGAAGGTCATATAGAGGAATCTGTATTCATTTCAGTCTGTTTCATAACCAGATATAAACTATTTTCAGGAGCATTAAGATCATTTTCAAACCCGGGAAGTGTTATACCAGCTATCTTCCTTGTCTTGTCATCTTATAACAGTCTCTAAAGCCCTTATCTAAGGTTGGGAGTCAAGTCAGTGTGTGTGTGTGTGTGTGTGTGTGTGTGTATCAGTGAATACTCAATGACATCCGTGTGTGTTTCCTTTTGACAGAGGCCCTTATAGTCCATACAGTTGACTTCTTTTCGTCCCTCTCCTCTCACCTACTTCTCCTGCCACTCTGCCTTCACTTTTTCTATAGCTTTCAGGGTCAGCTGGCTAGACAGACAATTAGGCCACCCTTACCACCTGAGGACGACTGGCCCTGTGTTCATATGCTTGTGTGGGTGTACTGTATGTGTCCCTCAGTGGGACCACTCAAGACTGTACAAGGACATCAATAGATATTTTCTTAACGCCTCCATTGGCATGTAAACATGCAGCTTTTTATGACAACCAGAGGAGAGAAGAGGGATGGGGATGGTCTGATGGCCAAGAATTAATGTAGCGAATGCCCTTTTGGTACAGTTGTAATTTGGTTTATGTACACACATTAAAGCAGCATCACAACCTCACATCCAGTATTCCTCTCTTTTCCTCCCAATTGCTTTCCTCAGCCATCAACTTAGGAAAGCAAAGCTCATATCACCTGTAGGTAAGGAGAAATAACAAAAGCAGGGGCAGCAATGAGAATAGTTAATTTAAAAATGGATCACCTTGCTCCTTCTCCCTGAAACAAGTCACTCAGTTCAACAAACGAATGAACGAGAAAGAATATGAGGGTTTATATGAGAGGGAGGATTGATGGGGGGTATTGATAGAATTTACACTCCCGTTTGAATTGACAATTATCCGCTAGATGAAATTGAAATTGGGTTGTGGAAGTGCTGGGGACCTTTTTGCAGTGAAACCCAAATGCAAATATTGGGATAATTTACATGAGCGCTTGATACCCTCTCTGCCTCATATATTCAAGGATTTAATAGCCTACTTTCTCCTCGCAACTCCTCTCGAAAACAGAGGAAGAAAGGCATCAAGGGGAGTAGGGGGAGGGGGAGGAGGGGGGGACAGATGCAGAATAGAGCTCGGAGCAAATTCAGCCCTTAATTTGCGAACCATAAGCAAATTATGGGTACACGATTTCTCCCCTCCTGCCAGTAGCTGGTGATGCAGTTTGTTTTGGCTTGGTTGCACTTCCTGTGATCCAAAAGGTGGGCCACATACCAAAGCCACCTCTAATACCCCGGGCAAAATTGACACATGGGGTGAGGAAGCAAACAAAGAGAGAATGACAAGAAATCCATTTGTAACAAAAGCCTTTGCATACAATGTTGTTGAAAACAACGCTGTTGATTTGTCAAGGAAAAATAAATCAGGTTTGTAGTTGCAGGGAACCTTTAGAGTGCAAAATACTGGGAGGGAAAATTGCAGAAGTTCCTTACGTCAAAACAAAACCCATGAAGATATATAAAAAGGAAAAAGAGGGGAAAGCTCGGAGAAAGTGTGGACATCTTATTATTAAGTGGTATGCTCTTTCTCTGTCCTTCATACCGTAATGTCGTGTGCTGTAGAGTATCAAAGCTTTAAAGAGAATCACACACACATACACAAAAGTAGACCGCACACTCACCCCACTACCACCTGAGTGATTGTGAGGTAGGGAAGCCTCATTAATCACGGTGAGCCAATGAGGAGACAGAAAGCATAGAAAACAAGTTAAATAGGAAGTAGGTTCCTTCCCCCGGCTTTGTCAGACAATTGCTTTTGTGACTATGATTGAGTGTGGGTGCCTGCATGCATGTTGGTGGAAAGTGAACTCCTGTGAGAGACAACCTCTGATGTATCAGCACTTATAAAGAAAGTAGCTGTCCTTACCGTGTGTGCCCTTGAGATAAGAGCATAAATATTAGCCCATGGAAATTCTAACCAGAGACATCAGCAGCTAGTATGTGAATTTGAGCTGCCTGAGGCTCAAGGGCAGTTCTATTTCTTTCAAAAAGTCTTTTTCTTAAATAGATATTTAATTTTCAAAGTGAAAAGAAAAAAAGGAGAGATTGAGAAAAGAGATAACTCGTGATCAAAGGTGATGGCTACGACTTGCATCTAAGACATTATGGCTATTAAATTCATGCGTTAAGCCTTAGGATGTAAAGCATCAAGAAAAGACGTTTAAATTATTATTTTTTATTATCCAGAAAAGGAGTTAGTTAATGGCAACTTTGGCAGCCACAGTGCAGGAGGACTTCAGTGTTGCAATAATCAGCTTTTATAATATAAAAGCCGACAGAGAAGATGGCAGAATTTACAATATGTTTGGTAAAAAATAAGTAGTAAATTATGTCCAATTCTATGTGCCAGGGTCTGTAAAAAAAAGAAAAGATTGCCAAATGTAACTTTTAGGGTGGTTTCACATTAGGGACCTGGGCCCGGATCTGAGTATGCTTGACCCCTAAGACCGGTTCATTTGATCAGTGTGAGCAGAAATGTACTGTACTCTGGTACTGTGCCCGAGTCCGCTTGAAGTCTCGGGCATGATTCATGTGAGCTCAATCGGTCCGCGGGATATGTGAACGCATCCGTGCTCAAACACTGCTGTATGGCGTAATTCTAATCGTCCCCTGTCCCTTCAAAACCATCATATTTGCGCAGCAAGGACACATTTCATCCTCTGAGCTGCACGGTAGATGTGTGTGTAGGATGAGGGTTGTTGTTGGTGTCTCTGAAATAACAAAAACATCCACAGTTGCTTCTTCTTCTTTCGGCTTTTTGTTGGATTTGCAAACCAACTGTGCGCATACTGCAACCTGCTGTATCGGAATGTATACATACGCAGGTGTACCCAGCCATGGAGCATGTTTCTAATGTGAACCCAGACCAGCGGGGGGAGAGGGGAGGGGGAGGCAATTGTGCTTTAACACGGTTCGAAACAACCGTGCCTAATGTGGAAACGCCGTTAAATACATTTTTGAGAACTTTTGAATGTCCATTTTACACAAAAGTTCAGCCCTATGTCATCATGCATCCGTTGTGTTTTTTTGTGCTGGTACAAGTAAATGTACATGAAATGCAGATCTCTGTTGATTTTACTTTATAACCCAGCAGTACTTTAGGGAAATAGAACCTAGCACTACATTTTTCATTTAGCAAGGGGCTCACTTTAAGATATAATATGCAACAGTTAAATATTCTTAAAGCAGATATAAAATATATGTGAGTAAAGCCTGTCTAAGAAAGAGTGTAGTCAAACTCCCCCTGGGCCTGTTGTTTTCAGCTCTGTGTTCACAGGGGACCAGACAGCGTTTCTTCCAGCTTGTTTGTGTTTGGCTGAGAGGCTCAGACATGTTTTATTCACGTGAACCCCTCCCTGTCCAACTGCTAGCCCTGCCACCACGTGGGGGAAGAGAGACAGCCTCGACCCACTCAGGGACGCTGTCAGTAGAGGCATGATGGCAGAGTGTCATTGCAAGAGTACAATTTAAGGAGTACCAACACTTTCCAAACTGAGGAAATCTTTTTTTTGGTGTAAAACACTTAAAGAAATAAGAACTGAATCTTATTGCAGCTCATCTGAATGGAGAAGGAACGCTAAGGGGTGTTGGAGGAGGTTTTCTTTGGGTTTGAGAGACTGGTGCTAAAGTCCAACATACTGTACACTGGATGACTTGTTTGAAAGTTGTATATCATTCCTTTAGTCTGAAAAGAACAAAATGAATATTGAATACATTTGATTATTTATGTCTATTTTGTTCAGAAGAAGCCATCATAGCGATGTCAGTTTCAGTTAAGTGGGAAGTTATTTTGTTATTCAATTTAATCACGGCCCTACAGACAGCCAGTTAAATAACGTAACCATGCCAGATTTTGAGCAGAAAATACAACGTAATTTGTTCTGCTTTAGTCTGTGATTATCATAAAATGACTAATTTCAATTTAAGGATATATAGAATAAAGATAAATAATAATTAAAAAGTACGCAGCTTTCTTTGACGATGGAATAACAGTCCTTGTGATAATGGTAACTATAGCTTGGACATAAACATAGATGTCAAAACAAAAATCCCAGTGGTACAAAGCTCTGTCTTCCCACAAACAAAGAGTCCATGCCCACTTAACTATGATCTTTTTCAAAATACTGTGTCTGCCGTACATCTTTTAAAATCACTTCCCATCCAAAGATTAAACCGAGCGTTTTCCAAAGTAACACCAGTGTCAACTTCCCAATATTAATGGGACAGCTGATCCTTCTTACTTGAAATCTTTCTGTGAACAGGAGGAGGTTAGAGGGATGAACAGATGGTGGAGTAGCATACAACACAGTGGAGGCAAAGGGCTTTTTCTGCAGATTTGTTTCCCTCTCAGTAAAATTGACATTTTAGTGGTAAAAGTAAGAGGATGCTACCACTCTTTAAATCCTTTAAGGCATGCATTGGTTAGTTATACTTCTGCTCATAGACTGTGTTAAACGATGTAGTGATGTCACTCATTGCTCTCTGAAGCGTCATGAAGTAAACTAACTTCTGGCTAATGGAGACGCAGGCAAAGAGCTGGAGTTGAGGCATGATGAGTAAATATCTTGGTCGCTGAAACACGCCCCTTAAGATCTACTAGCTTGCATTATAGCTTATTCCAAATGATGAAAACAACATGAACAAAGCCAACAGATTAGGATTAATGATAGGACTTCAGCTAAAGTCATCTCCTGGCAAACAGCTACATCAAGCCCGCCTTTATGCCTAATTATGCTCTTAGCCTTAATATAATCAAAATGCATGGATTATTAAAAAAAAAAAATCCAGTTTTTTGGATCAAGGGGCTTGGGACTAAAACCATTGTTTGTAACCGGCAGAAAACATGTTTAATTGTGCTGTAAAAATAGGCATTTTAAAATGGGCTCTAATGGGGATTCCATGTTTTTTTGTGGCCAACCTCAAGTGGATACTTGAGGAACTTTTGCACCTCTGCATTGGTTTCATTTTTCAACACTGATGTTTCTGCTTCCTTCTTGCCACTGCACACATAACACACACACATGTGCGGTACACACAAAACTCTTCAAGAGATATCTGTAGTCATTTATACTGTGCCTGCCCTTGTAAGTCAAAGTCAGAGTGAACCAGTGTAGAAGTCGACTCAAAGCACATGTATGCACGCACAGACAATTTAACACAAGGTCAGCAGTTTTTTCCCAAATGCCTTTAATGCTGGCAAAGTAACAAAATGTGAATGATTAATGACACAACACTGTGTAATGTGGTGCCCTCATCTTTGTTTCGTATGGGGGCACTATCACAGGAGCATTAAATCAGTTTAGTGTTGCCTTTACATGGGGCAACAAACTTACATCAGGGTAAATGAAAGTGTTGCAACATCATGCAAGAGAGTAATCCATATTTTTAAACTTTAGATGTCAGAGTGAAATATGTAGTTAAATACCTGTCGAATAAAATTAGCAAAATGTTTATGCCAACAGATGGCAAGAGGATTCTGTGGCCAGCCTGTCTCAGGTCAGGTCTGGTTAATTTATTTGTACCCATAGGTAGATTTGGTTGCAGGTAGAGACACTTAATACAACACAGACAATACATAAACACACAAAGTTCAAATACACGGTACACGGGTAAAGGTGCTGAGGTGAATAAAGTCTGGCTACAGAAATCCTGTTATTGGAAATGATAACAATGTGTACTGCAGACTTTGTTTTTAAAATGATTGTTCTTTTGCTGTGATAGTGTGTTTCAGAGATAAGCGATAAGTCACTTTATTGTCAATTCTGACACATCTACAGGAAGATTGAAATTCCCTTTCCAAGACCTTGGTGTAAAAGAAAAAAAAACAGACAACACCCACAGTAGACAAACACAGTGATAAAAGAAGTCCAAGATAGCAGTATCTTTGTTTGTGTGCTTATGTATGTGTGTGAGAACAGAGAACCTGCAGTTTTAATAAACCAAGAATCCTCTTGTCTTAAAAAATGTCACGACATTAGCACTTTTTTAGATCGACTTCTTTACACGTTTAGTTTGGTTTCATAAAAAAAGGCATTCTAGCTATTGACCCAAACTGGAAGGAAGCCATCATTCTCTCTAGGATTGACTATATCGTATGACAAACTTTCACATCTACTTGTTGACCTAAATGTCTGGCAGACTAGCTGTCATGGGGTTAGTGTTTGTTGGCTGTCGTATTACACATCATAGTGACCATCTGTTAAGAAAAGTTTGAGCTTGGTTATGGCATGGATCCATTTAAACCACTTATTATTGAAAGCTTCTCTCCAAAAGCTGTTGCCTGAGTTATCCAGCCTGTGCAAATTGAGCTTTAGAACTTCCACATCTTTGGACTAAACATCTAATGAATCTGTAAGTCTTACTTCTGTCCATATCTGTCTCCATGTTAAATGTGTCCTACTTTCTTTCTCCTAAGTGTGAAATATCTGAACAGTCCAGGGAGTTAACCTATATTGAATGATACAGCACACTTTGAGAACATTTTACCTGCTTTTTTACTTCAGCTTTAAATCCTTGCTTTAAGTATGTGTACTGTCACGGTCAATAACTACTAATCTCATCAAAAAACAAAAACACTTGTTTCTAACTGTACATCTAATATGATAGGAGTGAAGAGCATGGTTATTTCTCTAATGAACCATGATTTCATATACTGCCACATTCCCTTCCTTCCTCTACTTATGTGGCCGAGATGTCCCAGGCTATTCATAACACTCCTGCTGTCAAATGAAAGTCAGGTACTGCCACATATTGCAGGGATTCTCTTTAGCAACCTGCAAACTCACTGTGGACAAAACAAAGGAAAAGTAGATGAGGACCTTTTACACATTTGTAGGAAAGGTGTAAAAGGTCCTCGTCTATTTTCAGCGGAAATATGATGACCGTAGGGGTCATCATATTTTTGCTGTGAACTTTGAAAATGATCTCTTGAGTCGACTTTAATGTTATAGAAATAGTATTTTTAAAGGCTTTTTAAAAGTAAATATCATTCGTTTTTTTAAATAAAAAACAGTTTTAATTGGACTTGCATGTACAGTAGATTGAGTCCAAACATTTGTATTAGTGAGTTATTGTGAGTTCTTCAGATTTACCATAGCAGAGTTATTATACTTGGGAGCTGTCGTTATCCACTACACACATTGAAGCATTCTCTCTGTTTTAGTGCTGTTATTTTCAACTAAAGCCTGTGGTTTTTCTAATCATTCCATGTTGGTAAGTTTCTTCAACTGAAAGTTGAACATTGCTGGCCTTAAGAAAAAAAAAACCCTCTCGTTAGATGTCTTGAATCCTCACATACGCAGAGAGAAGAGAAGAGAAGATGAAGGGCACAATAATGTCACTGAGGCTTTGTATTGGCTTTGATGAGCTTAACTATTCCCCCTCTCCTCAGGGTGCACCATTTGGCACCCTCTTTTGTCAGCTGTATTCATCTGAAGTGCTGACAGGCAGGCCAAAGGTTTAGATCATATCAAGATTCTGTTTAGGCCTCTGTTTACTACTCTGTGAAGAAGAACACAGAGGATCTGCTGGCTTTGACTTTGAACTTTGATTCTTCTATGATTCTAGTCTAGGATTTTTCCCAGTTAAAACTAGTATGGTAGAAAACCCCAGAATATACAGGTTATGTAGAATCAAAATCCTAAGGATGTCCTTCAAGATTAAACCAAATAATTACTCCTCATTTCATCTCCTCACATCAACTCTGAACCAGCATTAATGACCAGAACCACTGTACAAGTTAGACACTTAGCAGGAACAGAGTCCTCTGCTGGAGGAAGAAGGTATTACAGGTAAACACAGACCATGTCTTCCTCTTGAGATGATACAAAAAGCATCCTCATCACTGACACAAAAACATGCTGTGTACTCCCTGAGGCAGCTGTTAATTCTAATGTGCTGTAAAAAGATGGAAACTGTTGTATGCCTAAATAAAATGGATTGTGAAACTGAATACAGTGTTTAGAAAACAATGTCATTTCTATGTTCTGAAAGGGAAAGATATTGGTCCCACTATTTATTGACATACATAGTGAGATCATCCTGAGTAGATAGGGAAAAAGATCAGTCTGTTGACTTTAAATTTAGACTGCTAAATATGAATTTGGGTAAGGACTAAGATGTAGAGCTGTGTCTTTGTCAGAGTGGTGAACGAAACCTCATCTCACCCCAGAACACCTCAGAGACAAGGAGGCTGTGTGAGAGAGAGAGAGAGAGAGAGAGAGAGAGAGAGAGAGAGAGAGAGAGAGAGAGAGAGAGAGAGAGAGAGAGAGAGAGAGAGCAAGACAACAACTTATTCCCACAGGTTTATTCTGTCAGAACAGGTTCTTGGATAGCCTCCAAAGGTTACAAGACATCCTTGAAAGATTCAGTAAAGGCAGCGTATGAATACATTTTTCTCACTCCATTTTGGAAGTCATTAGCAGTGCTTTAACAAGCCAGCCAAGAAACTCATTGTCTTGTTAAGGTTTGCTGACAATGCCTGTGTATGAAATGAACAGCGGATGTACTGTAATATGTTGTCACCTTTTTCAATACTTTATCACACTGTATATTCATTTAATGTTTTACTTACAAAAAAACAATACATTGTGTGATAAGGCTACTAATGTAATATGGCTTTTATCTCTTTAAACATTAAATGGACTTGAGCTTGTATTGCACTTTTCTAGTCTCAAAGCGCTTTTTACACTGCAGGTCACACCTACACATTCACACACATTCACATGCTGCTGATGGAGCAGTGGGAGCAGTTTGCGTGTCTTTTGGAGATATTGACACTTAGTGGTGTGAGATATTGACAGAAAATAAAATCTAGATATTTTTGAGGATTTTGCAGACTACAATAATTGATGACATTTTGCATCCCTCAAAAGTGTGTGAAAAAATCCTCAAAGATGTGTTCGAACAGCCTTGTATTGTACTAGCTCTCTGTTGTTAATAGCATATTAGATTTTGTTAATGATATCAATAAAACATTTTTTAAGCAACAGGTCTTTATTTGTTAACTTAAAACTGAGTCATTCAATTAAATATTATGGAAAATCACTGAAATCACCAGAGCAAGTATCAAACAGTGCAGGTATCAGGAAACCATTTCAAAGTGGGCTACAGGATTTACTTAGTAAAATATTGCACAAAGACGCTCTAGACTGCTTTAATTTGCACCGTAGCTTTTGCAATGTATTCAGTGACAGCATTTATATTTCTTGCGATATTGCCCTTCTTGTCATAAGGCACTGCTCCTGAATGACTGCCCAAGTTTGCTGCGTGTGTTTTTGCTTTGCTGTTGCCTGAACTGGTCGGTCGTGGTCGACAGCTGACTCCCGAAGCTTTTCATATTCTTCATAATCTGTGTGGTGATAATTTCACAGGTGGTGAAACAATTTAGTTGTCAAGCTGTCTGATCACTGTCTTTAAAGGCAACTGCTTTACGACATAGTCTGCAGATTAGCGTCTTTTAAACATTCCTCTTTTCCAAGCCAAACCACCTTCATGCGATTGAGGAGGATCCACAGCTAGCAATTAAATCTTAACAATATAGATTATGAGGATGGTGGTGTTTGTGTATTGTCACTCATTTGTAACTTCAGCCATGCAGGCAGCTACACTTGTCTAACTTGTTGTGATGCTTGAACACTGCATGTCTCAGCTGACATGCACAGAAGTCTGTCCTGCTTGGGGCTTGATCATATGCAGTGAATGTGTGCAGACTCTCAAGGCGTGTTTTGATGTTTTTTTAAAAAAGGACTGGAGTGACATACTGGAAATTGTCATTTCGCACATCATTTAAACAACAATTAAGAAAGGTTGAGAGACGACACCTCTTTACCTAACACTGATACAAATGTGCATATAAATGCCAAGTATCTTGTGTTTATTTATTTTATTTTATTTCAATTTTCATCTACCTAACAAACCTTCTGTTTATGTTTGGACGGGAAAAAATGAAATAGTTACAAAAGTGGTGCAACAATTAATATATGAAGATATCCCAGAGTTGCTTGAAATCTATGCAGTTTAAAGATGCAGTGTAGTGGGCACTCTGAAGTGCCTCTTCATTGTCTTTCTAATTTAAAACAGACAATAGTTCTAGTAGTTTCTCCCCCATCATAATGTTTTGGGGGACCACTGGATTTCACTGATTAATTAATTAAAATGTGTTTGTAAGCAATTTATAATTAATTCTTGGTTAGTTGCCTGTCAACATGTCCACCTTCAATGTGCTCAGACTGGATGTAACTTCTTGTTTGCATTTTTAGAAAGCCCTATTTAAAGCCTGACGTGTCATCCAAACCCATTAGATTAGTAGAAGAAGTGGTGGCAACTAATGTAAGAGACAGCCAAACCCTGTGAGCTGTTAAGAAAGTCAAATAAGAGCACTTTTTATACAGTTAGAGTGCATCAACTTAATGTAACTGGATTAAGCTGGCCTCTGCAAATAGTCTGTCTTTGATGGAAAAACATTCATGAGGGTCACTGTGAGGGTGAACATGAAGTTTTACAATGCTTGCCGTCAGGACAAAACAAGTGAATGATTTAATTTTCAGGGCATGGTCATATAGACTTTAAACACACTTTGATCAAGCTTTCACCAGGAAGTCAAACAAATAGAGAAAATAATGGCATTGTTAAAGAGAGTGCCTTGGAGAATATTTTCTTGTCTTTTCCATGACTGCATGTATCGCATTCCAAAGAGCACCTGAAACATACCCTTGTTTGAGTCCAGGAAGTGCTGCTTTACAAAACACAATGCTGCACATGGAAAAGGGGATCTTCAAACTGGATCAGTGGGGGAATAAGAGGCACTTCATGCAGTGGCTCGATTGTGAAGAAATAATCATAAGAAACATAAAGAGGAGCAATAACAACCACATGGCTATAATGTTATAAGAAGTGAATTCATATCAGATAAGTATAGGGCAGCCTCTGACTCAAGATTTTTGTAGGTAAGCTGTTACTTGAAAATGAGTTGATCCGTTTTTTTGCAAATTTTTTTGATATCCCTGTATTCAAATCACAAGAAATGTATTCAGTGGCTAAGAAAAAAATGTATTAAGTAATATTATTGAATCTGTGATATGTTGAAATAAAAGGTTAAAACAAGCTTCCAATTATAAAGTTTACAGATGAGGAATATGGCTAACGCCTGGCTCAGACTGCAGGATGAACGGGCTGATTTGAGGTCCGATTCCTCTTTCCCGACAATCACGGGGTCCCAGATTATTGTGTAATGAGTGGTATAAAGATCCAATCTGCTTGGAGATGATCGGAAACATGTTTGATATTTGGGAATCCAAACCTTGAGGATTACGTCATGAAATGGTCGAGCGGAGGTCGTGTGTGACTACAATAACGTCGAGAGACAAGGGAGGACAGTGATAAGTGGACTATAGTGGCGACTGAAGACATGACAACACACACAGGTGTGGTGGACAACTGTAATGCATATGACAGTTACAATCTTACCTCCAGCTTTTGCTGAAGAATACACAACCCATGATGTTTGCGTCTCCCCAGACATTTCTTCAACCAAAACTTGTTTGTTTGTTGTTTTTGTTAAATGTTTTTTTACTCTCTACACAAAGCATTAAAGTTACAAATGCATTGTTTACGTGAGCTCACGTGAGGTTGTGCGTTTCTCCGCCGGGCGTGTTAATCTTAACAAAACCCTTGAGTATGTGATGTGCCATGATTTTCATCTTGCAGTGTGAGCTTGAAGCTATTTGTTAAGATTCTCCTCGTTTGTGATTCTACCCGATTTTAAAATCGGGAAAGATTTTGCAGTGTGAGCCAGGCTTAAGTTGTAGTTGGATGACTTCTGGTTTCTTGAGGCTGATTCAAATGGCTTTAACTTGGCTCATTGCTGCTATACGTAGTATTTGTTAGTGCAGGGCAAAGTCGCTTATTCACACAGTGCAGCGAACACAATGCACAGCCCTCTTCATAACAGAAACACTTGAACTTGAGCGGACTCTTTCTGCTGACTACTGTAACTCAACAACTCATGGAAAGCATTTTCCCACTGTGACCAAGATGCAGCTTTGTACTCTCCTGAAACTCAACACACAAGAGTGACTCAATTCCCACAAGGAATCAATACTTCATATTCTTTACCCACAAGCCCTTAGAGGTAAAAAAAATAATGTTCAAGTTCGGTTAGATTGAAATACCAACAGTTCAGATTGTGAGGCGCAGTGTTGGTCAGTCTGTGGGCTTGACTCCCATTGTGAAGAGATAAAAAGACTGAAGTGGGAATTTGGGGCGTCTGGTGATTGTCACCCCTACTGCGGTATATCAACAAACTACAGTTATGTGAAAACCAACTTAATGAAGTATTTCTGCTTTGACAGCCCACATAAAAAGAATAGTTTCTGTGTCAGTATCAACATTTAAGAAGTTAAATATTTCTATTGTATATCAGTCGACCTTATGTCTTTGTGTTATTGCAGGTGTTAATGCTTGCCATTGAGACCTTTTTTCTCTCTAATTCTTTACTTTAAAACTGAGCAGCTCACCAAAGTCGACATCTCCTTCAGTGCTACCCTCAGGAGAATCGGCTGCCAGCAGGACTTCTTCCAGCTCACTGACTGATAGAAGATTTCTGCATTGATGGATTATTTTTCTGTTCAATGTAGTCAGCCAACCCAGCAGAATTTTGCACGATTTACCCTCTCCAAACTACTGAAGTTCTGTTCAGCCTGGGGTGGAGATCAGTGGGGGACAGTGTCAAGATTTCAGAGCTACATAGAGTTAATAGTTGATATGTGTTGAAGCACTACAATACCCATCTGTTGTATAAAAACAACAAATTTGTCATTAGACTTTAAAAAAATGAAACCTATCTTTCAAACTATTAATAGCCTGTCTGATAAAAATCTTGGTGTGACCTTTTTTTAAATAAGGAAACTAGTTCTATGACATTCAAGCCATAAAGACAATATTCTCTGGCATGCATTTGATCGGCAAGATTTCAAAGATTTCATTTTGCAAATGGCTTTCCAACAAAATTAGATATACAAATAACAAGGTTTAGTTCACTGATGTAAGGTTACAAGTCCCTGCGTACACTTTTTAAATCTGTCTTCTTAGTAGTTTAGACCTAAACCAAGCTTAAGAAAAAATAGCTCAGCTTCATGATTCTTCCCAGAAGAAAATTGGCCTTGGAGCAAAAGGACTAAACCCAAGCTGCAGAGTACCCATTTGTTCCCTTCACGTCAGCTTCCAGTATGTACTCCATTGTTCTACTGATTTCATTTCACCTTTATGGATTGAGTTGATTGTACAAATTATTTCTATGATGCATCCCCACCATTTGTTTGTAACAATGCATTCAAAGTTCCACTAAGTATAAATAAAGTAGACACGCCCTCAGGTAGCACAGACATTGTGTAGGATGATCGAATAAATCTCTTAAGCTGTCAGTACTTAGTGCCCAGCTGACACATCAACTTGTTCTTAGAAATGTATGAAAACCATGTCGGCCTGAAGAGCTATTGTTTTAAAGCAGTTTATATTTGTATTGCTTGTTAATGTGTCGGTTTTTGCTTGTTTTTAAAGTCATATCAAGATCTGGTCCTAATGTACCTTTTTGAGTCTAATTCTGTCCATTCTGTCTCTTGGGCCATTCCTCCCTTTTACCAAGTTTGTGAAATTTGAACAGAGTTTTCTTCTAATCCTGTCAAGAACATGGACCAACTGACAGACAATGGCAGACAAACAAAAAGGAAAAACAAGAGATCCTTTGAAACAGCAGTACAAGAACTAGAAAATGGCATAACCCAACTGCAGTTTGTTTGACAAAGCTCAAGGAATAAAGTTATGTGTCTTTAACAACGACGATCGAACCACGTACAAATTGCATTTAAGACAAGTTTCCTGATCAACAAGCGATGACTCATGTCATTCAAAGACAGCCTTGTTTAGTCCTGACCCTTCACAGCAAAGACAACAAATGATGTTTGTTCCAGTCTGTCGTTATGTAAGACAGTGTTTACGTTCTCTGTTCATTTTTCCCCAAAACATCCGTTTCTTATCCATTCTCCAACACAATAGCTGCTTTTCTCTTTTGGAGCTGTCCACCTAGTCTCATAACCATCATGAATCAGCTGTTGACCCTCTGGACATAGAAGGGGGGGCAGAGATGGAGAAAGAGGAGTGAGGGATGGAGGATTAGAGGTATGGAACAGGAGAGAAAGGCATAGAGACATGAAGAGATGGAGGATGGATGAAGGGGGTGCAGGACTGTGTGGCTGAACAACATGAAAGTGAAAGTGGGCCGCAGCTGGGCTGAAGCTGGGGCAGCCTGCTATTAACAGAGCTCACTGTGTAGAGCAGAGCAGAGGACTGTAAAGTGTGCTTCAATCTGTAGGCAGGTCTTTTCCAACCTGTGTTCATCTTTAACTTCATATCTCATATGTTTGAATGGGCATTATTTCCACAGTAAACCTTTTTGTCTGTACCATTTGACAACAGAGAATCCTTTGGTTTTGCATTTTCACATCAAAATGTTATCTAGAACTCTTCCTCGATTACTTTGCCAAATGTTCTTTCACAATTTTTACTTTCCAACATCCTATGGTTTTGCAACACTCTACCTATTATCCACCTGACCTGTTGCTTTGCATATTAAAAAAAAACTTTAAATTTGTAGAGATTTTCAATGTGGTATTTTACACCCGGCATTGTAAAGGAAGGCAATCACATTAGCATCATATTCTGTGCACATGCAGCTGCAGAGGTTGACTTTCGTATTGGATTGTGTGGAGGCTGTCTTTTGAAAAACATAGTAAAGAAACTTGATGTTATGGAGGGCATCCCAAGAACAACTACGGTGTCAAAGTGTACTCCAATCAGGGACACTGGGTTAATGATCAACATGTTAACCGCAAAGGTCTGGTTATGCTCTGAATTTCAAAGGAATGTTTGCATGGCAGTTCAAACTGTGCTTTTTTTCCTTTATACAATTCTGTTATTTGACATATTATAAGTAAACAGATCTTTTGGCATGCTCGACATGTGGGTATAAGTTGCATTGTAAGGCGGTGGTTCATTTTCACGAATTGTAAGAAGATTCTGGGTTCGAACATTTTGAGCAGCTGGGGTTTTCTGTGTAGAGTTTCTTAATTTGGTACCTTAGAGTCTTTCTGCAGGTATACTGGCTTCATAGCTTGGGTGAAAAGATACAGGTTACATTTACTTTTGTCTTTTAAGCTCCTGTGAGGAGTTTTTAGGTTGTTATGAAACAGAAAGAAATTAATACTGATTCTTTTTTTTACCTAGATCTAAACCGACCACCAGCATAAAGATTTGTATTCATTATAGTTATTTTAATGCCTGAAACAGCTGCTGTGGGGTAGGTGTCAGACAAAGTGAGTAACCACAATGTTTAAAGAGAGCAGGATGTTGTTAGAAACACTACAAGCTGATAAAGGACAAAATCTACAAAAAGGCAAGACGTACCGCTTTGTCCATAGGGGGCGCCAAAATTGACACAAACTGAAAGTTCCTCACAGAAGCTTTAATTCCCTGCTGTTGTTAACATGAGCCGGGATGGTTTTCCGTCTGTCAGACCTGTCATTTTATGTCTAGGTTATACCGCCTTGGATTTCATCTCATGATCCTCTAAGGATTTTAAAAAAATCACTAATGCTTGGATTACACTGTTCTTATTTTTTCTCTGCAAATTGCCAATTGAACTTGAAGGAAGTTTTGAAATGTTCCGATTCAGACAGGTATACTCGCTGACTTGTATCCTTTCCTTCATAAAGGGATTTTTGATGACACATTGTCAGTGCTGGCTTTAGGCAAGGTGGTGCCTTAGGCAAGGTAAGGAAGTATGTCAGGATTGGGCCTTTCATGTTTATCTTAAGCTGGGTGTTACATGAAATCCCCTAAATTTAAAGGATTCAACTTTGTAGAGAATGAAAATCTCTTCATGGGTTCATACAACTAATATTGTTCTAAAAATACATTGTGCTGTCTTAATTCCTCATTATTAGGAGCAGCCAGACATCCTTACACTGGCCGTTTTAGACTCTGCATTAATGAAAAATTAAAACATGCTTAACTAAAAGCTCTAAATTGCTTTGACAGCGAGATAAACATACTTGTTATATTCAAAGTTGCTTCAGGGGTCTGGAAGTCATTTCTGTTTTTCTTTTTGTCTCTGCTTAACTGAAGCCAGCTTCCACATTTCAGCATCACTTACAACAGCACAGTGTCCTGCTGTGACCGTATTATACAGACCCCAACAAATGTTTTCCAGCACCATAGTCAGCCTGCAGAGGACATTTCACTATTGTTTTGGGAGAAGGTGCGCTAGTTTATGAAACTGGATAAGCTGATTTCATCAACATCACTGAGGACAGTGTCCAGCTGTGATTACATTAAACAGAGAGAGGAATGGCATTTTGGCAGCAAAGAGTAAAGCACGGACAGAAAGGTGAAATAGCAGGCTATCCAGACCAGATCAATGCATTGCATACTAATCAGCATGCTGTCCAAGTTCACTGCATTTTACACAGAAAATATGATTACAACTTTCTTCACTTGCTAGTATTAACACATGTAGTGTTGATAAGAATTTGTAAACAATAATGGCGTTTACAGACTGAAGGAAGATTGAAGGCAGAATACTTACGCCCCTGTTGCAGAATGATGGGGCGAGGTTGTTCTAACCCTGATCTGCCATTGGTGGCAGTGACAGAGGCGTAAAGGAGGGAACTAGCTGGCAATATCTAACGTTGGAGCCGATGAGGCACAACAGCTTTGAGTGTGTGTGGAGCTCCCGCTGTGCGCTCACATGGCATGCCTCTCGCGTTCCTCTCTGTATTCTGCAACACCATAATGCAATATGAATTCACACACTGGGACACCAATATTGCACTTTTGCGGGTGCACTCTGTAAGCACAAAGGTGTAATGATGGCGGAGCTTTGTTATGGCGCTGTTGCGGAACCGCAGTTGGTAAGCGGCTAGTGTGAAAAGTTAGCCATAATGTTGAGAAAAACAGTGTTATTGGCTATTTCTGCTCCCAATGAATCACTGCTGTGATGCATTGAAGAAAAGGCAAAGTCAACACTTCATAAGCGCTCACACAAAGCAGGTTAGGCATGTGTTTCAGCACCTGTCAGAGAAAGACCCCTTTCTCTTATTCAGGCTTTAATACAGAAAAAGAATGACTTTTTACTATAATTGGGTTGAAAGATGAAAAAAGAGTGAGAAAGCTCCCTGCTGGAAAACGGTTGCAGTATCACAGCTCATCAAATGATTCTTTTATTTACACACACAGTGGACAGCTCTCAGCTAAAAAGACACGTCAGCATCACAGAGAGTGTGAACAACTTTTCATCTGCGCAGTTTTGGAAGGAGGGTGTTAGAGTTAAACTGAGAAAGTGTGGAGAGAATAAGAGCAATTCTCAACGGCATATCAGACGGACCTCTTGTAAAATCTTCCAGAGTGGGGTTATGGTTGGACTTCATTAAATTAATTCATAGGAAATTTTTGAAATACCACAAATGACAAAGTTCAGCATAACAGGAGCTGGTCTAAGAATGAAATGACGAGTGAGGGTGCTTCAATTGATATCACGCATCTGTATCTCAACAGCAATGAATTATTGCATCAGTGAATGCATTATTACTACCTTTGTTTTGATCAAGTGAATACTTTCTTGAAGAAATATAAGAGTATACAGCATTGCACTTCAGTTCATCCCATATAGTTACCAGAACAGAGCAGGGCAATCTGTTCTCCTGCAGTCACAGTGGGCGGCTCTAATTCTTTAAACTGGCACAAGAGTGAAGCTTTCGGTCATGTAGGACAGCAAAGTACATTGATGCCTTCTGTCCATTTTTACACAGTAGTTCATTATCCTAAAATTAAATATCAGTCTTTATCACGCAGTCCCTGCTGATCTCTTGGCTTCCTCAGTGTTCTTAATTTGAAAATACCCAGGCAGACTCATTGCCAGGATACTAGGGTGTTTTCCATATTCAATACAGCGAGCAGTGGAAAATGCTTAAAGCAAACCTTGTGGTCACTGCAGGAGGTTAGCATAACAAATCTTCAATAATATGTTTTGATAGGAGAGCGGGCTGAAGTGAGGCTGTTTCAGAATTGTTTTGCATGTATAATACGTTTCTGTATTTTCTTTGCATGCTCTGCTTTACAGTTCGTTACATACTAGTTCTTCCAACTGAGCATGCACTGAGATGTCAGATAAAGAAGCAATTTTATCTCTATATGCTCTGTCTGTGCAGGGAGCTGCTTTATTTTAATAATGGACTTTAGATTGGATAGTGTTACACAACAGAACGGAGGACTGCAATAGAGCGATGATAGAGAGTGACAGGGGAAGGCTTTTTAATGCTTCTGAGTGTAGGAGTACTGATAGACAAATGGCTTATCAGACAGCATGTCTATTTACTCCTAAGACACACATCAGATTGGTTGTGACACTTTTGTTTGAAGACGCATTAGTTTATGAATACAGCACAACAATCAGCATCAGCAACAGGAAGAAATGCACCGCTCAAGCAGGTTTTGGAGGAGAATGGAAGCTGCATACTTGTACTTTGTTTGTGTTAATCACCTCTTGTGGCTCAACTGCACTACCTTACCATGCAGCTGGACTCGCTGGTTTACTTAATCTGTCAACCTATTAGCTCGCGTCATGCTCCCTGTGCAGCAGATACGTTTTCTTTTTAATAACATAGCGGCTCCTTTATTTCTAGAGCAGCCCCAGTTTTCTGTCAAAGTCTGTAGAGTGGGAAGTAAATAAATACTAAATACTGTATAACATGAGGGATAAGCTGTTCTAGTTTTAGCCGTGGAGAGAATTTAACTTAAAAAGCTCAAAAATACACTTTGATCTCCCCTTATCTCTTTAAACATCACAATTTGAATCCTGAGCCTCTGTTTTTAAAGAGGACATATTATACCCCTTTTTTCACCTTTTCAAACAGTCTCCTTTGGTTCATATGAAACATCTGTGCTGTGCTTTGGTCAAAATATAACATGAATCAAGCACAAGAGCAGGCTTGTGACCCTGTACAAACCAGCTCTCTCAGAACGCTCCGTTTTGGTGTGTGTATCTCTTTAAATGCAATGAGCCCCCCCTGAGTTTTCCCAGTAGACATCACTCCTCTGTCGCGAGAATAAAAATGGCAGACCTGCGCAAAAGTGTTGCTCTAGGCTGGGGGTGGAGTCAATAGGTGCAGATACCAGGGGAGGGGAGTTTTTTTTTTTTTACCAGAATCCAACTTGTGATGTCACAAACTGAGAAAATTTGAAACGGAGCAATTTTCTCTGTGTTGTAAGACTTATGCAGACCACAAACAAAGGACTGGATGGGTTTATTTCACATTTTGTGGGTCGATGTTCAAAAACACTGTAAAAGTGTATTTTTCATAATATGTCCCCTTTAAAACCATATCCTTCACCCCCAAGCCGAGCTTTTATAAGGTATTATTAAAAAAGGAGAAACAAGCAGAAGAAGCATACTGAGAGAAGATGCTAAAATGTTTCTATAGATCTTCAAAATTTGTGAATCTCTTTTTTTTAAGTAAAGATACTTTAAATACTTGTTTCAGCACTGTAAATAAGAAAATCACTCTACACATGTTTGTTTTTTACTCTGAGTCTTGGCAGACAACAAACAACTAGATCTAAGATCTGGTTTTATGAAGGCTACAGGGTAGCATTTGTAGTTTAGAGGTCCAACTCCCACTGGGATCATTCATGCTAAAAGAGATTCTCACTCAAGGAACTTTAAGCCGCTTAGCATAATAGCATCCACCAAATATCACATGTTAATGGCCTATATTACCATATTTTAGCTCCACTGAGCAATCACAGCCCCCTGTGCTGTATTTCTGAAAGTGGTTTAAATTTCCAACCTTGGTAGACTGCTAGTAAGAATTTTATATTCAAAAGATTCCTCTTACCAAGTTTTCCATTTCACGGATTGTGTTGGCTGATCAGTCCAGTGACTCTACTAAAGCGAGTCACATATTCTTCTTTTTTGGCATTTTGTGCATGAATAGATTCCTAACAGTATCTGACGTCCAAATGGTTAGATGAATGCTTGAAGACACCCTACATGTGGTTTCAGTAACCCCATTGGTGTAGAGAGGTAATGGGGTTGTTTTGTCTGATTTATTACCACTGGCCATCACTTGTAAAATTGTATGCATTTATGATTTTGTATGTCCCTTTAAATGGATGAAATGAAGCACTCCTGAATTTAACAGCACCTGCACTGGACTGTTCTAATGCTGGTGGCTGTCTGAGTCTGATAAAAAATGTTTCACTTTTCAACTCTGCAGAGGGAGGAATTCTCAGTTTTAACACTATTGGATGTGTCCCATGCTGTTAACTGCTGGATTGTAATTATAGGCTCATGGCAGAGATGGTGGTAAACTGAGGGACGGAGTATATATACTGTGATTGTCTGTCCTATATCCTAAAGCTGAGAGCCAACCTAATTTAACCACTTTCATGTGCTGAATTTAGCAAGCCTTGCTCACTAAAGTGTTACTTCTGTTATATAAAATAGGATTTCAGTACCTGTCAGTGTAATATCTCTCTCAATTTGTACAACTTGTTGCAGATTTTAGTAAGTAAGTCTTGTGTGTTTTTTGCTATCTGTGGAGAAAACACTTGCATAGAAGTAAGTTTACACCTTTTCTTAATGTGTCCCTTCTCACGTTTGCCTCAGCATGCAGTGTGACTCCACGCATGCAGACATAGAGGACGCTCTGTATTAAGAAGAGGGCATAAATAAAAAGGTTGAAAGTGGGACACACTTATTATTCTTGACTGCTATCGAAAAACATGTGTCACCATGGATACCAACAGACACCTTGGTTGCTGTCCTGTTACATAATGCCTTAAGATATTTTCAGTGTTAAAAAAGTAAGCCTTTGAAATTAAAGATAAAATATGTAGATTCCGCCGCCAGGGGGCTCTCAATCAATACTACAATAACAAAAGATGAGTTGAGGCTAGCAGGGAATCATGGGAGTTCTCTCTGACCCTGACTTGAAACTTTGGTTTTATAGTGGATTGGGTTGGGACTATTGGAGTGCTTGTTTAGTCGATTAAACGGTGAAATGTGAGAACGCAGCATAATATACTCAGGAGAGTTCACCTCAACAGAGTGGGAGGGGGTAAGACATGTATTCCCTGCGATCAGTGCACTAAAATAGATTGTACGACATCGGTACATTCCTTATGTACGTAAATAAACTGCTGCATTTTTTTTTTCTGTTCCCCTAGTATGTTCTTCTCCGCTCTTTTGTTGATATTGTGATTCTGGCGAACTACAGTTAGCATTGATAGAAAGGCAAATATTCTCATAATATAGCAGCATATAGCGGACTCTGTTTCTTTGTCCACCACTTTCAAGTCGTTCTCTCTATGTCATGTGTTACCTTAAGAGACCCCCTCCCCTCCGACAGGGATAGTCTCCCGTTTGTGAGATGCATGTGTGAACAACTGGACTGGCATGGTTACAGTTTTGATACTGACTGGCTTGATTTTGGTTTCAGCACCACACTGCTGGACAGCTGCACTGCTAAGAGGGAGTCTGAGCATTTCAGCACCATTACATGAGGACAGCTCCCTGAAATGCATTAGTTACACAACTCTCTGACCAAGCTACAACAGCTAACAGGATTATTTTCACCCCCAAAACAGGGTAGTGAATGTTTCCTACAAACCCTTGGCCTCTGCAACATCTAACCTTAACCCTTTGATGACTGCTTTTGTTTCACTAGTTGGGAAAAGAAACAATCCATTGTGGTATAATACGGGGGAAATCTTGGCCAGTTTAAAGGAGGTCTTTAACCAGACAGACTGTCACATACTTGTAGTGTCAATATGTCAGAGTAAATGTCCACCAAATACAGTAGCACCTGGGGAAAATGTTTCTCCCCACATTTGCACTTGGTAGCCCAGCCCATTAGTACTACACGAAGGCAGGGAAAAGAGCAAGAATGAAAGAGGGGGAGAAAAAAAGGAGTAAAAAAAGGTGTGTTCTTGTATAATTACCCCAGAGAACATCATCTCAGCCCCCTGAGTTAGTTCAATACCCAGCCCCCAGGCTAGGATCTACCTCTCTCTCTCTCTCCGTCTTTTTCATGTTTTTTTTTTTCAATCTTTCAATCTCTGCCTGCCAGCACCCATCCCATCCCACCACCAGCCCAGTACTCCCCACCGTACTCTTTTTCTTTATCTCTGGGGTTAAGGGGAATAAAGGGTATAAAGGGATTTCATTTTATGGCTTACTTCAGAGGACTTGATTTAAGTCCCGACATTTGATAGAGAGGTGAATAAATGACTAATTAAAGGCAGGCAGGATGGCCAAGAATCAAGACTCTAGCCAGCTGTTCCACTATGCAAATTATAGGCACACAATGCACACATATACAAAAAGAAAGTATGCAGGTAAAAGCCTTCATCATTTTTCTTATCTTCACAGAGCACCAACTTTTCTAACCCGCGGAGAAATAACTCCAAATTCCCCATATTAAAAATGATGTATAAAGCCCAAAAAACTCTTTTTTACCCCTTTGACCTCGCCCTTTGTACCCCTTTGGTGCCTGTCTCCTCTTTTCTGCCCTCCTTTATAACCTCTCCACCCTTAGATATGCTGCGAGCATATCAATTATTCACTTAACAAGTTTAGATATAGTTTGTTTTATATGCCGTGTGAATGTGTAATGCCACAGTAAAGAATGAAAGTGACTGGGAATAAGGCTCTCTTTAAGTGCCATGTTTCTTGGTTGTGCATGTTAATAGATTGGGCCCTGTGATGCCCAAAAACACATCCCTCTCTGCCACATTAGCAGGCAAAAGCCAATGGTAGGTGGACAGGTGAAGCACCCCTAAGTTATTGCTAGATAAACACAAAATATAAATAAATAAGGAGGGGAATCCAATTAAAAGCAGAACAGTGGTAATTCATTGCATACTTGCATAGGGTGGTGATAGATAGCGCTGTGTTGTTGGCTTTGGTGATAATGTTCTTTCTTGTGTGTGCTCCAAATCTAAACTATGGAAGATTTTTCATCAGGATACAATTAATACCACTTCTGTGAACTGCTTGCATGTGCCAGACAACCACTTGTTGTTTTTATGCATCACTACAGAAATGGAGGAAGGATAGTATTAAGATTTGTTGACCAAAACAAACCATTTGCTCTATTGTTTGAATAAGAAGGGGTTGACGCACATCCTCCTCCTCTGACGGTTAAAAGAAACTCTCAAAAAAATGCAGCTGTTTTTGTTTATGGATTCACAAATAGCAGATTGTCCTGATCTTTGTTCTATTTGTTGTCTGTGTGAGAATAAATCATCTCTGTGGGTAGTTAGTGGCCATTTGAAAGTGTCTGATGGTACTCAGGCTTAATAATTGCTGTCTGCTCTTTGTTTCGGAAGCAAGCTCAAACTTCCACTCTAAAACAGAAACACGCACACTCATGATAGCAGGTTTCGATTCAGACACAGTAATGCTGGCTCTCATTGTCCTGTCCCTTAATGGCTTTGGTGGCGACACGGACACAGAGGCATAGTTGTCTCGCACAATGTGGAAAATATCTAACGTGAATCGACTCACACACAAACATGTCCACATGAATATACAAAAACACACCTCCATCTACATTTCCCCCTAAGATAGACAATGTCCTTGAGAGCTTGTGACAGCAGTAGGCACGCATACTAACAAGTCTCCCAGCTCACACCTGAATTACTCTTTGTTTCTGTCTGAGGTGGATATGCATGTCCTTACCCGTGTGTTTGTGTACCCGTTTAGGTTTGTTAGCCCTTCAGAAGGCTTTCACGTACGTCTATCACTTATAGCAGCCAGATAAAATCTCACTAACACGGACCTCAACACATCCAAGGTGACTCTTTCACCAGCTTATACAAAACAGGGCAGCGGCTGCTTAAGAACAAAGAAGCTTACAGGCTTTTTCAAATGCTTCTCATCATTTAATAGATATAGTTTTATGTCATTCATGTTTTTTCAAAGAACAACAATATCATAAATGATAGTGAAAGTAATCTTTAACATACAGAAATCAACCTGCACTCTTTCTAAAAAATGTAAGGATTGCATGGCTGATCAATTAAATGTGTATAAGCAGGTTGATGCATAAAGCAGGGTACACACTATAAGATAATGTATAACTTGGTAATAAATATGATTCTGATTAATCATGCCGAATAAAGATGCTGAAAATAATTCATGGTTTTGGAATGGAAGTTGTGGTTCTGAATTTGGTGGTGTAAGCAAACCTCCCTCCCGTTCATTTCACGTGTTCTCTGTTTCCTCATTGCACATAATACTCATCTTCACCTCTGCCCCTCTCCTCTTCCATTTTCTTTCTAGAGTCACAGCTGCTTATCTTTTACTTTATTAAACATCTCTCCTAATTAACAGTTTTAATGAACAAGGATGTCACAGTAATGACACACACACCCCAGAAGTTAATGTTGCGTGACAGACGCAACTCGACCTATGAAGGACTCCATCCAATGTGTGTGGGCATATGTTCTGTATACAAACAGACGGTGTTTGTACAACTGTGGGTTTCCTGATTTGATTTCATGTTCATGGAGGTACTTTTTGTTTTTGTTTTTACAAAGAAAACGCTGCCTTTTTAATTTGTTCACGGTTATCTAAACTGAGAGTTGAGGAAAAGGCTGACTGCTGGTGGTGACAATTGGTCCCTAGAGAGGTGAGTATACTAGACTGTGAAAGAGCTCTTCAGAAGTAAAACACTGCTGTAAGGCATTAACAGAGTGTAAAACTTGTATTACCCAAATGGTCTCGGGCACCAGACACTGAGTTTCCAAGGATTAGGTGTCAGGTGTTTTATCGAAATCGGATCATTCTCTCAAGAGATCTTTTTTTGTGAATGTAAAATGAAGTTCCAAAAGGAGGTAAACAGAGAGGTAAACCATACAGAGTAGTAACACAAGAAGTGCACAAATGTGAAACCAACAAAGTAGCTTGATTTAAAGGTTCAGAAATGAATTTAACCATGTCCTCAAATGACACTTTGTAGATTGGAGGTTGTTAATTTACAGCCATAACACCCACATATGTAAAGTATGTGGGTTACGTACCAATGCCAAATACTACTTGTGTGTTTTGCAGGGTCAGAGCACGCCACTCTACAGTATCTCCACCTGCTTCATCTCCCAGTACATCGCTGATAGAGGGATTAGCCAGCACACAGGATGGATTTTTGCTGTTTGAGTGTCCACCGCCCGTCTGAGGTGAGATATTTCTCTTCCTAATAGGTGATTTCCAGAAATACATGAACTGCGCCGCGCAGGGATGCAATCACCTGAGTGCTGGTCAAGGTTAGACTTTCTCTGTGTCTTTTCTCAGCGGCGGTCCAAATATTTTTCAACATGTTAGACATTTAATCATTAGTTCCAAGGTCTTTTCTAACTCTGGGCTTCAAAAACAAGAGCAGTATCCAAGTTTTTACTTAATATTTTATGAGACTAAAACTGGATAAATGTAAGATAAGGTCGAGCCCTCCCTGACTCGGATTTTCAACAGAGGGCTTTTCGACTTTAAGTAATTTTTTTACACACCTCAGTTCCACATGACACTCTTTTATCGGCTATAGCTTTAGTCTTACGTTTTACCTTTAGGATGCACGTCTATCTGAGTTTTTTCTGGGGTGCAAGGTCTCAACCTTACATTTAACATTTCCTTCTGACTACTCTTTTAGCTCCTCAACTGTTTATTCCATCTGATGAGGGATTTTACATTATTTTGCACCTGAAACTGATTTATTCTGTTTTTTTAGTTTTAATAGTCTGATCTGTTGGTTTTAGTAAGGTGTAGACCTCTGTGGAAGTTGAGGTACTGTTCAAACACCTTATGGAAAAATCCTAGCATTGAAAAAATGACACTGAAAGAAGCTGATCCTCAAATGAACTTGCATCTCTTGCTGCTGACCCTCCAAACTTACTCACTATTATCAATGAATATCTGAATCAGGATCTGTAGCAGATATGATGAGTCTTAGTAACTGCTGATGAACTTATATGATTTCAGTAAGCATCATACAATCTAATGTGACAGGCTCAAAGCTGACCAGCAGGCTGTAGAGGGTATTTAGAAGCTCTTCTCTGACTAAGTACTGGAAATGATGCAGTGCAAGTGATATGTGGTGAAATTTAAGTTACAATGAAACGATTTATAAACTATTCATCAATCTCTTTTATTTGCTACAGTGTCGGCAATCACTTTAGTGATGCTTAAAAATAGCGGTGGGACAAAAAAATTGATTCACTAAAGTATAAATAATTCTTTTTGATAATTTTAAGATTCCCCCCCCCCCCCCGAAAATCATGAAGCTGAAAGAGAAAAATAGCAGACATGCATGCTGTATTTCTCAAAGGCCCGACTCTTTCAGGTCATTTATAAGGCTATGACTATGTCATTCCCAATCTGTCTCTCAGAACCTGCGAATCAATAAAGAAAGGTTGATAAATGGGGAAATTAGCCATCTGGTGTTTCTTCCTAACTGAAAGAAGGTAGCAGTGGCAAGTTTCATACAACCATCTCACCTCCATGAGCAGGTGGCACAGCTAGTCAGTTAGCATGCAAGCTTATGTAAAGAACATTCAGTTTTTTAAGGAAAGTATTCAAAACATCAATCCATCCACAACAGGTGGATTGTGGTGTTTGGATCCAGTGAACTGCGGGTATTTCTTTTCTTGCTTTTCTGCTGAGATGCTTATCAGCTAGCCGCGGTTAGCTTGCACACCATGATAGTCTTTTTGCAGAGCTGTTACCAATGAAGGGAGAATGAAATCAGCAGCGTGTAGCTACTTGGGAGGCAACCGCTGCACCCAGCGTCTTTTTCAGAGCGTTCAGAGTGTTTTGCTCTTGGCACTACTACTGAAACCTCTCAGCCTTGACTGTTCAGCAAGGTGCTGAATGTCGCTGCTCCAGGCAACCAATCATACACTAGACGGGGTATAGTTGCCCAGGTGACAAAGAAAACAGAATCAGGAACAAAGCATATTGTCCAAGCCCTATCAACCAGGACAGAGAAGAAAAGCTAGCTCGTCACTCAATATCTGATGCTACGGATAAACATTTGGAGGGAGGCTGATGGTGTTTAAGAATATTGTTGGTGTAAGGAATACTTTTTCTCTCAGGATAGACTACTTGTAAGGAAGGATACCAATGCAATGGGTTGACGGTTAGGAGAGATGAACACAGAAGAGCAAAGAGTGACAGTCCAATGTTTTATTAGTTGTTCTTTAAACTGTCTGGGAAGGAATGAAAAAAGATGAACAAAGGATTCATTGAAACATCATTTCTAAACTGCAGTTTGTCTAACAAAGGTTTATAATAAGCATTAAAACATGTATGTAAATCTAGGAAACAAAGACACAACTTAACCACAACATTTATTTAGTGCAATCAAAGACACCACCTCATCCCTTGTATACATGTTGGAGTAGAACAAACACTGAAAACCCTCTTCAATCTCAATAAGTGAAAAATAAATGACATACTTTCTCATCCTGTTCTGGAGTCTGTCATTTCTTCAATCTCGATCATACTCGGGAGCCATTTTGTAACCATTTTATTTCGAAGCTCAAACATTGCACTTTGTAGCATTGAGGTATTTCATCATCTCTTTATCTTGAGAAACATTTTTTTTTCTGTTTACGTTCTGCTTTCTGTTTCTTATCTCTGCTTCCAGCCACAGCTCACTCACCGATCAAGAGCTGTTCCCCTTCAACGTGAGTGGTTATATAAACATTTAATAATAAATCAATAGCATCAAATAGGAGAAGTGAGAGCAGCTTTCACAGCATCAGTATCACTGTCAGTTTAATCTCCCTGTTCCTTGAATGCATACACAACAGTCAGTCCAATAGTAGTTTGAGGCTCCCAACCCTCCTAATCCCTAATCCAAGGTCTGGGGCAGATTAAGAGGAACCCTCGGGACTCCAGTCCTTCAGGGAGGCACGGATAAGTGATAGCGAGGGAGTGGATAGAATAGATGGACAAAAGGATGGATGATAATTGCAAGAAAACAATGAAAAGGATGGAGAGAGGAGCGCGTATATAATACATGGGTAAACAGGAAAAAATGAAAGCATACCCTTCCAATACAAAGCATTAGAATTAGAATCAGCTCTATTTATCACATATAAGTCCACAAGAAATCTGACTCCAGTTTACAGGGCTCTCTAAGTACGGTTACAAATACACAAACAGGCAACAGTGCAGTGAAAAACTAAGTAGTGAAAAGGATATTCAGGAGATCAGAATCAGAAATACTTTATTAATCCCCGGGGGGAAATTCGGGATATCACATTACCTGGTTACACCACGATATGATACGTAGCGAGATACACATTGATTTTGGATGATGACCATGCCCTAAGTTACTGACAAAGAACAGCTGTTCTCTGTAATAGGGAATAACCGCAAAAGCACATTTTTTGAGAATCCTAGATTTAGACATGAAACACTTAAAATTCAGGCCCTTGGAGATAGAAGTAAATTTAAAATATTCTGTTTAGTCCCAGTGGTATTAATAAATACATATAGAATATTCTTTCTTTTTTGAACATAAAATAGCCGTCTGTCGTATTTCTTGCGTGTGTTTTTTGATACAAAAATAAAATTGTAGTTTCACTTGACTATAAGTTCGCTTTTATTTTGCAAGACTGTCTTTTTGCTTTACATCTGCGTTCAACTTTGGCACCGCAGTTTCTGTAACGAAACCATGAGTTGGGATTCAATAGCGTGGCCTGATGTCTTCTTTATCAAATTTGCTGTACGGGCACACGTCTTTACAAATAAAGCATAAAATGTAATTTGTCATCGTCTGAGCCTGTTCAGAAGTTGAAGGAACTTTTGACCTGGAGAGGTCATTCAGTGCTGGTTGAGGCAGCGCACACTGGCCCGGTGTAGCGAGCCCAGCTGCTGTTGTTAGCTTCCTGTCATGTGCAGACGGAGGTTGGTCGTGTTGCTGCAGCATTTTGCCCGTGTTTTTGCATAGTTTGCATTGCGCACAACTCAGGTGCAACTCCCGACTTCCTGGTGGTGCAAAAAACCGAAATGCTCCAATATCTTTGCTTTCAGTTTTGCCAGCTGTGGATAGAGTTGCTCATCCAGGCTTATTTGTTTTGATTTGAAAAGTACGCTGCATCGTGTAGTTTGGCGTCTACTGCTGCCCTTTGACTTTATTCTGAACTGCACCATACTGTAGGTGAGGTGTCTTCCAAGACTGCCATGACAGCATTTGCTGCCGTATCGCTTCTGTAACATCTGCATCCATGCACGTATTTGCAAGGAGTACGTGAGGATATATTGCTTTATCCATTTTTTGATTCCAGTCTTAATAAATGGTGAGAATAAAATATTATAAGTAAAGTAAAATGACTGGCACGGTGGTGGTTATTGTCACAGGGTTATTGCACACAAATTGTTCCTTACACTCTGGGCAAAGTTAACTGTTTATCGGAGTAACTTCTAGCGGGAAGAAACTGCCTTTATGTCTGGTTGTTTTGGCGTACAGTGCTCTGTATAACCTCCCTGAGGGATGAAGTTTAAACAGTTTGTGTCTGTGATGTGAGGGGTGAGAAGTTACAGTATGTGCTTGTTTCCTGACCCTGGAATGGTACAGGCCCTGAATGGAGGGCAGCTGTTTCCAGTGATTTATTTTCTGCGTTCGAGATTGTCGGTTGTTTTCTGTTTCTGTCCTGTTCGGTTGCAGCATAAACCAAAGAGTGATGGAAGTTCAGAGAACAGACTGGATAATGGCTGTGATGATACTTGATGCAAATCGAAACATATAACTCATGAAAGATGAAAATGTTTGATTCTCTTTCATTGACCCAGATAACCTTGAACATCATGCAGACTATCAAGCACCTGGAAACAGTGACAAGAAAATATTTATTTTCAACAGGCAGACACCTTGAGCTGGACTTGACTCAATGGTGAACAGCCACCTGCCGTGACTGGATGTCAAAGTTGTATAGAGGGAGACACAGAAAGATATAGAGACAGATCAACAGGGAGGCATACATAAAACCTTAAAACAAATAACAGATGGGGTACTGGTCTAGTTCAGTTTGTGTAGGCTGATGCCCTATATAAGGTTGTTGCACTGGTCAGAGTTTACACTCCCCATCCTGACAATATTTGGTGCATGCCATCCCACTCCCACCGCATCCCTGTGTCTCTAGCTGCCCTATCCAATAAAGACACATGCACAAAAACGAACCTTGGAAAATCTGAAATAAAATATTTAGAAACATGACAACAGGTCATCTGTAGTCTTTGATGGCTACCGAGGTATCCATGGCAGAGCCACGGTTTGCAAATCACCCTTCTCTTCATCTATGTGTCCCTTAATTTGAGACCCCCCTGCACTGTCAACCCACGCTCACTGGCACAACTTGTCTCTCTCTCCCTTCTATAATTCCAGACAAGCGACGCGCTGCTCTGCTGACTGCTTATTCTCATAGTAGCTGCCTCTTCTCTCTCTCTCTCCTTTTCTCTCTCTCCTGGGTCTCCTCCTTCCTTCCCTCCCTCTCTCTTTCGCTCTCCCACACGGACGCGGCATATCTCCTCTTCACCAGCCACCGTGCGTGCCGGGGCTGACGCGTGTACCCGCATACGGAGTGCGGACCGCGGAGCGTCGTTGCGCGCATTCTCGCTTAATTTTCTTCCTGATAGCCGAGTCTACAATTTTCCAATTTTGACGCAGACAAGAAGAGAGTCTTTGGAGGTCTCTGTCTTTTTATGTGAAAGAGCATTCTCCGTCCCTACAGGAAACTAAGAGACTATTTCGGAATATGGTACCTCTGCGTGCATGGTAATGCCATGTGACAAGGCTTTTCATTAGTCTTTTCCCCTCCAACAGAAGTCGCTGTGTCTTCTTGCGTTGGTGATATTTAAAAAGGGGGTAAGTGAACGTAAAATAATACAAAAAAATCTCCTGCAGTGGAAATGGAAGTTTTGGCCGTTGGTTTGCTCCGCTGAAGCTGCTGCTGCTGCTGGTGGAGGTTCGGTGATTGGTGCAGGAGGGGGAAACTGCGTCGCCAGCTCTAAAAGGCTGGGAATCACGGGTCATTATAACAGGACCTGCTTTTTAAAAAAGATAACTAGGTTTCCCATCACGTCATCGAATGGTAAAATATTCATTCCTTTAAATGAGCGACCAAATCCTCCAGCCCCTCAGTTCACCTTAACGCAGCAGCGTTTGGATGTGGTCTGTTTCCTCTGCGGCTCAGTGTCTCTCCGCTCGTCCTGAACATGATTTAATGTTGGGAGCAATTTCAACAGGGTACCAGGCTGTGACTACCGGGGAATCTCTACTTTATTTTCTCCACGGACAAGCATCCCACTCACGGCAGAGATTACAGGGAATTTCCTTAACCGCCCTACAGATGGACTAAAAAAGAAGCCCAGGGTTTCAGGATTTTAACTCTGATCGCTCTCGCCCAGAGAGCTATTGGCTTTCTCTGATTTTTTTGTGGGTGGAAATATCTCTGGACAACATGAAAGTTATCTCGGTTATGTTGCTTGTCGCCGTGTTTTGGAGCCAGGAGTGGAAGTCGGCGCTCTCGGATTCAATCATCCACATCGGTGAGTTCCTGCGCTTTTTTCTCTTCTGATTTTCGGCCACAATGAGGCTCTGTGTGCGTCTCTCAGGAAACAGATTGGAGGTTTCAGCCTTGATATGCGATGCACTGATTAAATCACAGCTCTACTGGCGATTTGTGTGACACCCTGTGGTAATACTAGGACTTTAATATGAATCAACACTATTTATATGCAGATACTTTACTTGAAATGGGTTTCAAGCTGAATCTTTTGACACTGTCACTTCTTATATTACTGCCAAAATAACGGTCCAACAGGGATCTGTTATGCGCCATAATGGCCATCATTTCAACTGAGTTGAGATATAACTGAGAATGTATTTCGTATTCCACATCTAATACCACAAGATTGCTTTTTAGGCATCAATGGTAGGTAGTTAATATTATTAATAGCCACCTTAAACGATCGATAAATGCGGGTATAGTGCCAAGTAAAGGCAATGGACTTGCGGAGTGCAGCGTTTCCCCAGAATCTGATATGATCATGTTACAGAATGTGTGAAAAACAGGTGGTTTGGGATGGCGTGATGCTGCCCTGCACGGCAGAGAGATTACCCTGGATGCCTGCAAATTTTCTACATATAGATTTTTCTGAAGCACAATTGCGTTACCACCTTCAGCCGTGAGATACTGCAGTGCGAGGAGAAAAAAAGAAAATGTTTTATGTCCTAACGTCTTTCTCGCCTTCCACCACCACCGGCAAAGTGTGGCACTGTTGTGTTGAGTGTGATTTCGACATCAGGGAGCGTATTCTTAGGCGATGGAGCAGCGCCTCTGGCTCCACCGGAGAGAGAGAGGGGTTACGAGAGAGAGGGAGACGGTCAGAGTGAAAGAGAGGGAGAAGGAGAGAGAGAGAGAGATAAAGAAATAGAGAGAGAGACGCAGGACGCTGGAGAGCGTGTCTTGCAGAATGAGATGAGGACGCGAGGTGGTGGTGGGCACACATAATCGTTGCACAACTCGGTGGCCTCGAATGGGTGATAGACTGATAGACCAGAGGGAGGGAGAGAGAGAATGTGTGTAGGTGCTGGAGTGAGAGGGACGAGCAATTGGACACACACACTCAGACACGCACACCCAGGAGCTGAAAGATAAGCACCTGTTCATTTTGAACTGTTATTTGACCGCATCGTGCACATGGCTAAGATCACATCCATATTGGAGCAGGCACACATGCACACTCAAGCACACATGGAACACATTATAAGTCACAGATCTAACCCACTGCATTGCACTGCCAGGGGAGAAGGACTGGCCTGTTTGATCCATTTGAGCCCGGCCAGCTGATTTACAGAGCAGACCTCAGGCCAATTTAGCAGCTACCTGGACGCTGTTTGAAATGAGCTGGATCCATGCGAGGTCTTCTCTGGGCTCTAATGTGTATCATCAAAATGCAGAGGATAGGCCAATTAAACCAGGATTAAACTCTCAATCATTACAGATCTTACTTAATATGAAATCATAGCTAACTTGCTTTTCTATGTATTTTTGTTTAAAGTGAACACCTATTCAAACTAAGTTACCCACTGTCCCTCAGTCTCACGTGCGTGGAAGCCCCATGCTACATACAGGCTTGTAAGCTGTGGTTGTAGCCCTACAGGGGTAGCAGTGTAATCCACTGGTTTGACAGATCCCACTGTGACTGGATGGGTTTGATCCCTGCAGCAGCCACATGTTCTGCACAAGTGTCTCACAGCTAGACATTGAAACTTTTTACCTGCTCACTGACTGTAAGGTTCTGCGGATAAGACTGTAAGCAGTGGGACTATGACATTGTCAGGCTTACCAAGACTAAGACCCCGATCTTCTCCTACTGTATGTAGGCCATCTGCACTGGGTTTCTTGTCAGCCACTGAAACTGGGTCAAGGTTCTCCATATGTACACTGACTTATATGCATTCTTTATATCTAAGCTAACAATGACTATATTGTTCCTTTCAGACACAGCATCTTACATAACATGAAAGCTTATATGATTTATTTAGCTGTATTAGAAAATTAAAGCTATAGGTGTTAAATGCTGGATAACTATATATCTAAATAGTGTTTTAGAAGGGAAAGAGAACTTTCCTTATCCTCTTGGCTAGACATGGAGGAAGTTGTATGCCCAAGATAGAACAAAGTGTACAGTGTAACAGCCCCCTATTAATTAGTGCCCCAAAATACTATACAGAGTTTATACTCAATAATAAACATAAATAGATGTAGCCTTTTGATTGCATTCAATGTTTGTGTTCACCTCTCTGTCTATATTAATACACCAAGAGAATAGTGAACATAAAGGTGGAGAGATATATCGTTGTGCATTGTATTAGACCCAGTCAGTAGGAAAAATGAGGCCGTACAGATCTGGGATGTACAGAAGGAGAGGATCTCAAATAACCTCCAGTTTGCAACATAATCCATACAAAATCCCAGATATGTGTGAGGATCACAATTTAGTGACATGGATAATGAGGGAAACACGGCTATTCCTCCTTGACCCTGATGTGCAATCCAGTCCAGTGAGTGGTTTCCAATTAGCAAAAGAAACAGTGAAGACTGTGCGTAGTTTATTGCTCGGCTGAATTTATTCCTGGTTAGTTACAACTCAATTTATGCACAAACAAGCGTATGTGCAAGAAATTGTGTGTGTGTGTGCGTGAAAGATTGTGAGTGGGTGGGTGGTAGGTGTGACTGCAGTCATTGTATCTTTTTCCCCTATCCCTCTCTCCCCTCCACCTTATTTCGAATCAATAGTTCATTTCCCTGCGAGCCACAAGTACTTTGAATCACAACAAAAGGTTATCAGTCCAAAAACATTACTTTCTTTTCTCATTCGGCTTCTATCCCACACTTCATCCCTCACTCATACCTCTTCATACTCGCTTATTTAAAAGACCTTGGGAGCAGAATCTTAATAAAGGCATGGAGACAGCGGAAATAGAAAAGAGAATTATGATTTACTGTCGTGTTTCCTTTCACAGAAGGAACTACGAGCCGCACATTTAATTTAGTAGTTCCTGTGTTAGAACTCAGCATTCTGCGAACAGATAATTTATATCCCCGAAGACCTTCAGTATTTCCCTCAATCCCCTCTTCAACTGATACAATGCTGAACTGTCTGTGTGTACATGTGGGTGTATTTGCATCATATTGACTTAGGACTGCATGAGAAAGAAAAAAAGTACTATACCCAGCAGGCACATCACATTGACATGTCAGAAGTAATCCCTCTTTAATCTCTTTGTTGCTGCTAAAGATGGATTGAGGGAAAGAGAGGGAGAGAAAGACAGACAGGCAACGAGAGATGTGTATCAAAGGGAGAAAAAAGAAAGAAACCTGGAGGGAGGGGGGCAGGGACGGTCGACTTTGTGTCATCCTCATCATCATCATCATCCACCATTTTTAGCCTCAGTTCTGCAAACCTATGCCATCTTATCACAGCTGCCCTTATTTCTGTGATATTAACAGCAGTGACCAGCAGACGTTTTCATCTTGCACTGTCCAAGCATTAAATGTGATTGAGCTGCTTGGGAGCTGACACTGCAGCCTCACTCGTCCCTGTGTTCCTCTCTCTCTCTCTCTCTTGCTCCCTCTCTCTGGCTAATGATCAGCATGCAGGAGGAAGGGGGGAGTCCGCTTGCCTTTTGGCCCTCACTGCATCGTGTGCTGCATGGCAATGGTCCTCAGCTTTATGAGGGCAGTTAAGATGAATTTGTGCACGTGCGGGTCAGCAAGAGAGAGATACACACAGAGAGAGTTGCTGGAAGTGTGTGTTGTGTGGGTTCTTGATTAGTTACACTCAAAAAGTCTCAGTGATTTATGCAGCCAGATTAAGCCCTCACTTTGAGAGACACACTGGTTTTAGCCATGCAGCGTGTCAGAGTGCATTCCTCCTGCATTACATGAGGCAAAGAAACCAGCAAGCGTGTCTGCTTAATGCTCGTTCGAGTCGTGTATTGCACATTGGCACACTTCTTCCCCTCTCATGCACAATTCTCATACCAATCCTAGAAACAGTATATTAGATTGGTCCTGGCTCTACTTAAGAGTCTTGATGCGTGGTCTGAGCCTTCAGATTAATATAATTTTTAGCTGTTCACACTCAAATGCCAAGGGCACGTAATATTGAAATGATTCTAAGACATGTACCACAAAGTCTTTATCCATTACAGACACGTATTAGAGATGCCTCCACGTAGTGTCACAAAGTAGAGACTGAATGAACCAACACTTGGATTGAGAGCAGGATGAAAAACAGTTCACCTGATATGTTATCTTTCAAGTAATCACTCACACAAACACTTTTAAGGTGATAAAATAGTGCATTAACTAATGGAATACAGTCTAAGCTGGTTTTAAGATTGGAACAGTATTTTTTGCCAGTTTTTGCATGATCTGTGTCTTGTCATGCCGTTGCCTGTCATCCTGTTGCAGTGTGGCCTGCAGTAATATGACATGAGTGTATCTGCTACATCAAAAAATATGTCCAAGACACAGCGTTATGACATGGGTTATAGTAAAAAATTAATAATTTAAGCACCTGTGCAAAGCATTACAGTTTTTCCTTAATAATGATGATTTAATGAAAGTTATAAATAGTGGAAACAGAAAATGTGATGAGGAACTTTGCATTAGGAGAAACTCATACTGGCCTTTAAATATACAATTGAAGGGCATAACCAAAATCTCAAGGTTTGATGCACTGCAGCGGAGTAAGAGGACAATGTGGGTCGTCTTACTGTACATGATGTTCTCATGCAGTTTTCTTCATTATATTACACAGAAGCCAGCACGTATGGCCCCAAAATTGGGCTAATAAGTGTGACATCATACTCATTAAGGAAGTCCACTGGGATCCATTTATTAAAGCTGTTGCTGTTTAGTGCTCTTGTTAAGTATTCACATTTTGATCCACGTTTCTATGGAAACCCATGTGACTGCTGCTGTTAGTCAGATGACACAGATTTCAGGCATTTCTTGCTCAGATTAAGTTCAGTTTTGCAAAAAAAAAAAAAAAAAATCACTCTATGGATGCAAAATAAAATCTTCTAACATTTGCATGAACCAGATCCCTTTATCCTTGTCCCTTTGGTGGAGTTTTTGATGACCTGCTTTACAAAAGGTAATTTTCAGGACTCCGGTGCCATTTAGGTGAAAGCTACAGTTAGGTGAATAAATAAGTCGTGTCATCCTGTCGGTCACTCAGTCCGGTTTTGGTGATAAGGAAGGGGGTTGGGGGAATGACAATGAGATTATTGGATCTATGCAGAGTGTGCACGTGTGTGTGCATGTGGGGCTCTGTCCCATAACAGTGATGAGAGAAAGAGAAGGATTTCCGTCATTTCAATGGAAACAGTTGAAAGCCTGAATGGGAGGCTTTCATTATTTGTGGGGTGAGGAAAAATGGGGGAAAAAGACAGGGTGGGAGATTTGTCCTGACATGGCCTTGGTTCTTCTTTCACTTTGCTGCTATTCTGGTCTTTTCCATGGAGAGGGATTTCTAAACATCTCAATGTGTGTGAAAGGCTGGGTTTTGTCTACGAGTTTCACGACTGTCAACACCACTTCCTCTTTTGAACCATCAACTCCTGTTTGTGTGTGTGTGCACATGTGTGCGTGAGTATGCAGTTATGCACACATACAGGAAGGTGGTAGCCGAGCAGTAAGTGTTAAATGCCTCACATCTTTTGAGTTATACGTCAATGAATGATGACAGGGTGCGCTTGTCCATGCTGTCTTATGCTAGGAAGATATAGCACCTCACCTGTGTGCATGCATACTGGTGTTTTGTGTGTGTGTGTGTGTGTGTGTGTGTGTGTGTGTGTGTGTGTGTGTGTGTGTGTGTGTGTGTGTGTGTGTGTGTGTGTGTGTGTGTGTGTGTGTGTGTGTGTGTGTGTGTGTGTGTGTGTGTGTGTGTGTGTGTGTGTGTGTGTGTGTGTGTGTGTGTGTGTGTGTGTGTGTGTGTGTGTGTGTGTGTGTGTGTGTGTGTGTGTGTGTGTGTGTGTGTGTGTGTGTGTGTGTGTGTGTGTGTGTGTGTGTGTGTGTGTGTGTGTGTGTGTGTGTGTGTGTGTGTGTGCGTGCGCGTGTGCGTGTGTGAATAAGACTCACAGAAGTGCAAGCGATGCGTCTGGCCAATTTAATATGTGCGACTGCTGTGCATCCTTTGGTGAAAGCAGACAGACAGACAGACAGCAGCTCTGACGTATGTACTGGTTTACTGAGGCAGAACCTTTAACCAGGCCTCAGAGACAGAGGGTAAGAGAGTGTGTGTGTGTGTGTGTGTGTGTGTGTGTGTGTTTTTGAAGTTGAAACGTACTGACAGGTAGTATGATTGCTTGTCTGGGGCTGGCTGCAGATGTAGGCGCTGAGAGAAAGCCCAGCTGAAGGTGCTTCATCTCGCAGCAACAGCAGTCAGTGATGCAGGTAGAACAGACCAGATGGCCTGGGAAGACTTGCACAACAAGGGCCCTTGTTCCCGGATGATTGTATTGTGTGTTTGTTTTTATCCAGTCGGCACACATTCAGTCAGACATGCTTATTGTCATCTGAGGACAAAAACCGTTGTTCACAAGAACAAGTGTCAGCCTGATTTTTGGTGGAGATTGACTTAAACCGCTCAGTGAGCACACGCAGTGCATGTAGATTACACACAAAATAGCACAGAAATGAGCATTTATCCAAAACACCAGAGCACATTTTGGCACTTTGTGCTCTTAGTATTGCGTATTAAATACATATTCATAGACAATTAAATCAATATAATTTGCCCATTTTTAGTCAATGTTTTGTTTAGGAACTTAACAATGAATGGAATGAATACATTTCTACCTTTCATGTTTCAGAATTTGTAAAACTGGTGGAATGCAGTTTTTAAGCAAAAGGTGACCATATTTTAACGAGGGGTCAGAACTGGAAAGAAGGGTTAACTAATGCTGTTATCAAAGTCATGAAGTACACAAGAGACTGATCATTAGATGGCTTATCCAAAAGTCAGCAAAAATATAGCCCTTTTCAGACTTCTTTTAAAAGTGTCATAGCTGAGCTCAGCCGTCATCACGTCTTTGTACATTCATATTGATTCTGCGACGGTGTAATATTGGAGTGTCCCAGTCTGTGAAGTCACTTGTTCACTTGTGTTTCGGCGTTAGTGGAAGCATGGTACAGCAGAAGCTCCAAATAAAGTCTACACATATACAGTCAGACAGGCCCTAACACACTGCACTGCGCTCCCCTGCTGGCTCCTCTGAAACTGTCTCGCCTCTGTTACTACCTACCTGCACTTTGTGCCACCATTACGCCTCCGCGATATTCAGATTGAAGGCACAGGGCGTAAATATCGCGGTTTGTAATGGCAGTCTGAAAAGGGCTAATGTTTTTCACCGAATGAAATCCAGTTCATGGTGGTGAGCTTAACCATGTTTTCGTGGATTTTAAACTTTAGAGAGCTTTTGGACTTTTGCAAACATGTTTCTCACACTCACGCACACAAAGGATGTGAGAGCTATCAGTGAATGGTCAAAAAAGGGTACATTTACTCAAATGAACCAACCTTTTCAGCACTAAGGCCTGCACTCTTTTCTGCAGAGAGAAGCCACCAACAATCCTAATTCCTATATGCACTAACAACAAGCACGAGCACAGGTATCTTGGTCTGCCTGCTAGTACTATAAACCACACAGGGTTAAATATGTCTTGTAATATATCTAACATTTGAATTAAAAACATCAAGTGGGACTCAGATGTTACTCAAATGAGCCACACTCCCAAAGACCCTATGCTATACATAGATTGCTGAATTATATACACATTCAGTCCTGGTACAGTTGTCATAGAAATAAACTATAGAGCACATCATGATTTTTGCATCCATCTGGTAACGTGTAGTTCTGCTGTAAAGTTTCACTGTGGTGGCTCTATGGGGATTTAGTCACTTTAGGAGCCAGTCAAGGAACTGCAGTTTTTGGCACTGCCATGTCTGCTTCGTTTTTCCAGCCCTGTAAGTCGCTGCTTGCTTCTGATCAACGTTAAAAACATGTCACATGGCGGCGTAATGCAAGAGACACAATGAATGGTAATCTATACTCACAATATTATCCATGCACAGCTCTCTAGGCAATCATACTGCCACGTAGGAATTAATCAAACCAATTGGTAATTATTATTCAGTGAAGAGCAAAATACAAATATGCTGAACAAACTGACACTCAGTAGAGTATAATCATTTGTATGCAGAGAGTCTTTTCTGCTGGAGTTCTTTGTGAGCCTGTGTAATAATGCTAATGATGAAAGAAACTTCAAAGTCATGCAGAATTGTATCCTCAAGGATGACTGTCAGTTTTTGTTTCTTGTGTTAACATTTATATGCTGTACATAATGTACATATATGTGGGTGCAAGTCTCCTTGTATGGTATTTAAACATTCTGTACTTCTTCTTCAGTTGAGTGAACATTTACAGCTGCCCTTTCCTCCCCCCTTCTCCTTTCTTCTTTTAATGTTTGTTTTTTTTGCTCCCTCTCTGCTGGCACAAATGCAGTTTTAGTCTTCCAGCAATCTGCACCGTGTCTCACTGGGGCAGTGGGTGCCCTGGATATGCATCAAATGTGTTTTGTGTATGAAAGGCCGTAGTTGTGGTTGCATCTCAGACATGTGTGCGTGAGAGAGAGAGAGCTCATGTTCATGCTCTAAGCAGTGTGGTAACTTCCTGCAATTGCATTGAATCCTAAAACACTCCTTTCCAAACATATTTCTGGATTGCCTTTTGTGTGTAAAGGCACATGCCAGGAGCGTGTGGGTGTGCATGTTTTTTTCATGCATGCATGCATGCATGCATGTGTGGATGTCAGTGCTGGCATAATTTGCTGGCAGTACCTCTCTGTCCTCTGTTTTTATTTCCTCTCCAACCAATCATTGGGGACTGCTTTTCAAAGCACTATGAAACATGGAAACCTCGGCACAGGCACATTTGTGCTCAATGTGCACAAAAGCACATAAACTAGAGTGTGTGTGCACCTCCATACTCAAAAGACATGCCCACAAACTATCAAAAGAAAATCCGCACACCAACACAGACATGCACATTTCAATCAAAGGAACATTCCCTTCATAGTTTTTTCATGCTTTATTAATTCGTAAATGATTAATTGAACTGTAAAGTATATAGATGGTTGGCCCTGAACTTGTACTACAGCCTTTCATATATGATGGTTTCTCGTGAAGCAGTTTTAATCTGGCTCACTCAATTGCTTTAACCCCCCCCCCCCCCCTAATGTATTATTAAAGGCGTTTGAAAAACTACAATGTCCAGCTCAGGTGTGAAGTGAAGCCCTGTGTTCAGGTTAGCAACACAGTGTTTCCCCTAGGTTTACAGCGCCCCCCTAATATAATGGTAGGGGAAACACTGCAACATAAGCACCTAAGAAGATTAAACCATACGGTGATGTTATGTCTGAAGCAGCTGACAAGTTGTGAGCGTTACAAACAACATGCTATGTTTGTTTTGTTTTTGGACTACATTTTCTCCTGTGTTGCCTTATGTTGTAAGACCCCTGTGTCTCATAATAAAGCTTTACTGTCTTCATTATCCACACCACAAATCATACATGTTGTTTACTGAGCGGGGTTTTAGTAACAGCAGGTTTCCAGACCATCTAGTTACATCACACCTTATCTGCTAATATTTACAACTCTCCCACAACCCTCTCCATACGTTCACCTACAAACGGTGAATGGAACAGCCGATTCATTTCATTTATTTTCTTATTAAACCAGTTATGTTTTTTTTATATAGATAAGCATTCAACAAACTAACAAGAAATTACCATATTAAAAGAGTTTCTAATATGATTCAGGAGATATGTTTTCTTTTGCAGGGGCTCTCAAAATAATTATTTGAGTTGACCCTTAAGCTCTTTTGTTGATACTGTGAAAATGTTGTACCACCTGTAGCATTGATTTTAAGGCAAAAGCTGTCATTATCTCGTCGGACACTTTTGTCTCATCTGCCATCGTTGTTTTTACGTCATGTCCAGCCTCCTGACTGTGCATTCCCACTGAATGCAAAGCAGCGTGGCTGAAAAACTCTCCTCCATTCATTGTGCATTACAACCGTGTGATTCACTGCCTAAAAGCATGCATGGATATGGATATCTAGCGATGAGAACAGAGGTGGCTGCATCACTTTTTAATAGCTTAACTCCTTCAGTATGTCTGAATCATCATTACAAAGAAATCAGTGATATACTCTTCTTTTGAAAAGAAACCTTGTGGAGTCCTGGTTTAGTTGGGGGGAAAAAAAACTAAAATCAAGACAACAACAAAATCTGCAGTTCAACTCTGGAATAATTGGTCGCTTTCAGTAGTCTGCCACTGTGAGGTGAACAAGCTACTCAGGAAGATTTCAGGTGCATCCTCCATGACATTTTCGGCAATGCATATGTGTAAACGTCTACTGATTGCTACATTGATTGAAGTCCAAGTATAGGACAAACTCCTGACGTAATGGCTTGGGTGTAATTCACAATAGCATTTGAATTTCCATTCAGGTCTGTTCTTCCATTCTTGTTTGGTTGTTTGATAATTTATTCTACATCTGTCTCGTTCATTCTCCCTCATTCTTCTTCCCTCAGCCTTTCTGCTCCGTTTCTTCTGCTTTTATTGACTGTACCTGTCCTGTACTGTACCTGCCTCCTTCCCTGTTCTCCCTACCTCCATCGCTCCACTCTCTCCCTTTTGTCTCTCCCTCCCCCCTGATGTTTAATATGCTGTCAGTGATTAGAGGAACAGGCATCGGAACTGAGAGGTGTTAAACACTCTGATTATCACTGCTGTGGAATCGTAATGTGCTGTTTGTTTGTCTGACACAGTTGGCAACACGTCACAGAGCTGCGTGCGTGTGCCCATCTGGATTGGAGCATTCAATCTAGTGTTCATCTAGAGTCTGAAAAAAAGTGAATCAACAAATTGAGTGGGTGAGATCAGAAAGAGCAGCCATTTACATACGGTTTGCAAATCAGTGTTATGAAAATTCTCTCCTCGGTGTGCGGATACAGAAGAACTGACCACGTTCGCTCTTGCCCACATTAATAATTAAAGGCTACCACTGCTTGTCATGCCCACCATATTAGATTATTGTGGTTAGCCATTAATGTTAACCTGAGTAAATTGCTATTCTTTTAAAATCAGAACTGAGACAGAAGGTGAGAGCATAATAGATGGTGTATTATGCACGCCGTCTTTTGTGTCCTTCTAATGTAATGGGTTAACCACACATCAGATTAATCTAAACCAATTGTACGTTAGCCAAAGCTGGAGTGTGCATGCCTCACAGACTGCAGCCTCCATCTGCAGCTCGAACACTCATTTAATGACCCACTGCGGCCAAAGTGTAACTGAACATGTGAAACAAAGCCACACTTGTTTCTGTTGCCCTTCACCCATCTGAAGAGAAAATTAACACAGAGCAAAACTATGCATATTTGTGTAAGTGCATAAAGGCAACATGCACTTTGTCTGGCAAACTAAATGCAAAAGAATTTAAACAGATATAGAATATTGTACATTAGAGATACACATGTATTAGAGCTGACAATCTGAATATATCAGAGAAACAAGCGTCTCTCTCAGCACGTGTACATCTTATCTATTGATTGGAGGTCTGGTTATAATGGCCATCACTCTGATGCAGTCAGATGTAGCTAATGCTAGCTATCAGCTACCCTCAGGTTAATTGGTGCCAATTTAGCGGTGAAATGGAAAAGCTTTTTTGTATTTATTCAGGATTCAGGGGGAACATGTCAACAAACACAGATATTAAAAACATGAAGAACAGCAGATATTAAAGCTGTGAGCTAGAGCCAACATGTGCTCTTTAATACTTTATTATTGATCACTCCTCATATCATTATTGCAGTACTGAACTTATTGCTCATTGAATATTTTTCTCATATCATACAGGTCTAACATACAGACAGAGCTAGAAAACTGTATATCATAATTAATTGCAATGCATTGAGTTAAGTACCGTAAAACCAATACGAATGTGCACTGAAACCTAAATATCTGTGTTCACATATATGCACACAGTGTTCCATGTTATTGTGCACATGTAGATAGGACGATATTAACAATTCTGTGTCCTTACCTGCATCGCACGAGAGGCACTATTTGTAGTCCACAACTCCACTTATGAGTGAAAACAGTCCAAAAACATTATAGACTAATCCAGTGACCTGATTTATTTCACATTATTAAAACACCTCAGCATGTCGTACACTCATGGTGAGTGGACCATATATTGCCCCACATGTTACAGTCAAACTACCTCTACGTTTATCCATGCTGATCAGCGTACTTTAGATTGCAACAGCACAGATCCCGAGGCTACAAATGTGTTCTGTGACATGATTAATGCAGAGACTGCCTGCAGTGCAAACAACATTAGGTCATTATAAATAGTTAGACAGTAACAGCAGGGGGGAACAGTTGGCTGTATTTGCCGTTCACTCAGCGCTGCAAGGTGAGATTGTGATATAGGGCGAACTGTTTACTGTTATGCTTGTTTGTTTAGCTTTCCTGCATGGTGTATGCATGGACAATAGATGTTTGTTGTCGTACAGCTATTGTGTGCAGCTCTTAATAAATGTAAAAGTGTGTCTCTCAGCTGCCGCCGATCTCACATAACTCACAGCTTTATAATAGCTTACAAATGTGTCCCCTCAAGCAGGTGGAGTAAAAGCTTCATTATTATTTACAGCAGTGAATGCCACTGGGACTAGAAGCAAGGTAGCATATTGATTATGGCTGCTTTTTTTTGGTGCTGATTACACAGTCACTGTAATAGTTACAGCGTTGAGATTAAAGGGGCTCAATGTAAAGCTCCGTGTGGAGGTCCTGAGTCATGTTGAACTGTTTCCTGTGTGGTTGTCCTTCCCTTTTAAATATGAACTCTTTTTTTTAAGTTCAAAGTTTTATTAATTTTCCACATTTTTAAGCTGTGTGACATTCCTGGCACAGATAGTTCAGTACACTTACAAAATGTATGACAGCCATTCCTGGACATAAAATATAGCCTTGGACATGAAAAATGTTTATACTCTCATTAACATTATCATTTTATTGACACGTCAGTTTGGCTCATTGCCAGAATTGACCCCATATCTCCTCTGCCCTCCCCCCAGCATTCCTTCATCCTATCATTTCTTCCCTGTGGGACACCGTGAGTTCTTCCAGTTTTGCAAAATGATTCCCTAGCTGTATTCAATCTAACTGTTAAAATACTGAATTTGCAATTAGATGTATTGGGTACCATTATCGTGTCACCAAGGAGACCAAACCATGGATGTATGGGCAGTGTGACACCAGGCCAACGTCACCATATCTAATCTTTACTTTTTTATGATTGATGTATTTTCATGAATCCGTGCAGTAAACCAATTATCTTTGAGTCGTGAACAACACAAGACCACAAGGATATTATCTTGGACTTTGGGAAAATCCAATCAACACTTCACATATTTCATATGCCAGTCCTGAATGTAACTTGTGTGTCTAAGAACCTTTAAATGAATATATAACCCATCAGATAATAATATCTAGTACTGACAGTATGCTGGTAGAAACAACAACAAATAACATATTTTAGCACTCTTAAATGCTGTACAGTATGCTACACTTTTTGTTTTTTTTACAAATGGTTCTGCATCCAAAAACAGTTTCAGTATCACGGAGATATTACCCTCTTGATAGCAAACCAGCAACCCCTGCAGACATGTCTTACTTCAGAGTGCTCTTGAGGACAACCAGTTCTTCTTGCAGAGTGGAGTCTGTGATTGAGACAGCATCATTAGACCCTCTCTCGCTGTGGCCAGCCCTCTGGGCTCTCATTGTCTCACCCCCCTTTGCTTTTCACTTGTTTTTCCTTCAGTCTCTCTCTCTCTCCCTGCACGCCCCTCCTGCCCACACATGCACCGTCTTCACTCCAGGCTCTTTAACCGTCTGCTGACCTACAATCAAATGAAAACTCACATCTGTTTACTCTCCATCAAGCTCATACCATGACATTATTTTGTTCTCTTTCTTTTGGAGTATTTTTATTTGTTTTTCATGCATATGGATAATCTGAAGCGTATTTCTCTTGCTGCTGGCTTCATAGATGCATTGTAGTGTGAAAGCCTCTTCAACATTTGATCTGTTTTATTTTATATATTCATATAGTACAAAAAATAGTCCATTCTGCTGGAGTTATTAACTTCTATCACTTTTCCTATTGTGTACTGTAATTTGGCCAACCATCAAAAACAACAATACTCTACAACAGACAATGCTCACTGGACACGTGCTAAACTCAGAGGCATATGTTGCAAAGAAAGATTTTGATCTCTTCTCACTACAATAGAGTATGGCTTGGAAAATAAATCTGTACACCATGACTGGCTAAGCTCTTTGGATTCATCTCTCCCCTGCTTCCATCTGCAAATTAAACTGCTTTTACTTGCTGCCTCAGTCCACTTTCCCCTCTCTGTCTTCATTTGGCATTGCTTTCTTTGACTTAGGGTGTCAATATGGAGTCAATGAAATATACCCCTTCCTATCTCCATAGATCTTTTTCAGCAATCATTTTGACCTGTCCTATTTGAAATACCATTTGGAAGCAAAAACATTAACAATGACTAAGCAACCGAGGAAGGCAGAGCAGCATGCGACTTGGCATTACCCCTGTGGTATGCTGGAGCCATTAGCACCGTGCTTTCATGCTGGCACATTACAGTCATCACAGTATGTGTTGTGGGGGGGGGGGGGGCGGCTTTTCTCTCTCCCCACGTGGTGGCAGTGTTAACGGTTAGAGAGAGAAGGGTTCATGGGTGAAAAAACCCATGAATGAAACATGTTTGAGCCTCTGAGCAAAAGATAAAAAAGCTGATTGAAGCGCTGTCACGTCAGTGCGAACACAGAGCTAAGAACAACAAACCAAGAGAGACTTTGACTTCACTCTTTTTGTTTAAAGTCAATACTAAATGATAGATTAGGATATATTTGATATATGCTGGCCTAACATTTAAAATGCTGCATATTAGAACTTGAACAAGGGATTGGTGTGTTCTTCCTCCCCACCCCAATCTATATTTCAATAAAATATATTTATTTAATGTTTCTACAATACCTCTTTTCTGAGGATGGTTAAAGATAGTAGAGTTAGAGGTAGGTTGCCTGTATCACTAGAGCCCATTTAGCAGAAAATGGATTTGTTTTCAGCTGTATAGTCTTGCTGTGATTTATTCCATAATAAAAATCTTCTTTAATCTCTCTCTCCATTGCGTGAAGCTGGGAGGTTGTGGCTTCAGCCAGGATGCCATCATTGTTTTCTTTGCTATTAGCAGCAGAATTCTCAGTAAGGAATTCAAATCTGTGTCACCCATCTTATCAGGAGCTATACCCAGAATGAAAATAGAAGGATCCAAGATTCAGTAGAATCTGTCCCATTTCTTATCGGATATTTTTCCCCGAAGTCATCGAGTTTTGGACAGTCTCAAAATATATGTGTAAAATCTCCAACAAGTCCTCAGCCTCTCCAGCACAACTCAGTTGTATTATTACATTTGCAGCGATGGATGAAGTACAAAAAAAATCCCATTTTGACCTTACAGTCAAATATCCCTCTCTCAATGATTCCCCCCCATTGTTCATCTGTCATCATATGTTTGGTTGTAGTTAAAGAGCCTTACTTTACCTTTGTTATTTATAGCCATTATTCACATGGCTGAAAATATCTCTTTGTGGTATGAAATAAAAAAGAATTAGAACTGGGTACTGGTAATCCTTATGCAAATGTCTTATTCAATTACACTGTGGTCCTGAGCATAAGTCTTGTAGCTAAATCTTAAAAAGTTAAGCTGCAAATCCTCTTTAGTCTGGAGGTCCCAGCTCTAATCGCCAGGATATTGTTGTTTTTGGTCCTGTTAATTCCTTTGATTTCTGGTGACCTGTGTGTGTATATATGTGTGTGTGTGTGTGTGTGTGTGTGTGTGTGTGTGTGTGTGTGTGTGTGTGTGTGTGTGTGTGTGTGTGTGTGTGTGTGTGTGTGTGTGTGTGTGTGTGTGTGTGTGTGTGTGTGTGTGTGTGTGTGTGTGTGTGTGTGTGTGTGTGTGTGTGTGTGTGTGTGTGTGTGTGTGTGTGTGTGTGTGTGTGTGTGTGTGTGTGTGTGTGTGTGTGTGTGTGTGTGTGTGTGTGTGTGTGTGTGTGTGTGTGTGTGTGTGTGTGTGTGTGTGTGTGTGTGTGTGTGTGTGTGTGTGTGTGTGTGTGTGTGTGTGTGTGTGTGTGTGTGTGTGTGTGTGTGTGTGTGTGTGTGCGTGCGTGCGTGCGTGCGTGCGTGCGTGCGTGCGTGCGTGCGTGCGTGCGTGCGTGCGTGCGTGCGTGCGTGCGTGCGTGCGTGCGTGCGTGCGTGCGTGCGTGCGTGCGTGCGTGCGTGCGTGCGTGCGTGCGCGTAGGAGAAAGTATGAGTAGGCGTTTTCAATGTATGCATATAAAGGTTTGCAAGCAAAGGTCACTATGATATGTGTACCATTCCCAAATACATATATAAAAATATATATAATGCACACACTAACACACAGACAAACTCATACACACGCATTTAAGGGAGTTAGCAGAGCTTAGAACAGGACATGCATAGTAGGACAATGCTGTAATTCAGGAAAGGTTTAGTGGTCAGAGGCAGAGCAAGAGTGGATTAGTACGACTACAAGGCAGCAGGAGTCTAAAGTCAACATACAGGAAGAGGAAGTGACTTTATGCAGCAGCACAACAGAGCCGTGCAATGTCAACAAATTGTATCCTGGTTTAATTGAACAGTTATAGGATATAGACAGGGAGATAGCTAAAGGCTTAAAACAGGATTATTGTAACATTGAATCTTTCAGTTTAGGATTTTGTGTGCATCTCATGATTGTGCACATTATTTAATTTAAAACAAATGTATTTCTAATAGGTTCGGATGAGTCAAGCAGGAATTATTGTACCAGAGCTTGATAGCAGTGCTACAAATGTTCAGCATTTGAACGTCTGTGCGGATAAACATACAAATCAGATGTACAGTGCACACCAGAAGTGGTAGACCTTGGCAGTCAGCTGTTTATGCACACATACGCAGACACGCAGAGACACTCGGCTCCCATCGAGAGCCGTCCTGTCTGGCTGTGGGACTCAGCAGCCCGGCACAATATGAGAACAGACAGTCTTATTTTTCCATCTCCATGTAGTTGCCGAGGGTTATGCACACTGGACAGCCATCTAACCCCAGCACATTACTGTGCCGTCAAACCAAATCAGGCGTGTTGGCATGCTCTCATACTGTATGTGTGAGCAATATAAGGGTCAGCTCAGTGCACGCCACTCTGTACAGTATGTTTGAATACATGTGTGCCTGTGCGTAGTTAAAAATTCTGTTGTATTATGCAATGTCACTGGGTATGTCCTTGTATGCGTGGAGCCTATGTCTGTGAGTATGCAGAATAGAGGGGGAGGAAACTGTAATGTGTAATGGGCCTTGGTTTCCTTAGGGGGGAAAATTACCGCACCGCTGGAATGTAGCCTTACTAGAGAGAAATGCAAGAGGTAACAAAAAATGTGAAAAGTGAGCCAACACCATGCATTCCAGTGGGAAGTGGATACACAGAAGCGAATGATGTAGTCTGCTCATGTGAAATCATGTTTAAAGGCTCTGATATGACATCAGGTTTATTTGATTTGAGCTCATTCACCTTTCTACAAAGCTTTCAAACATATTGATGCTTGGTGTGAACTTGACACAAAGTAATTTTGATGAGAATTATCAGTCAACTGGTAATTACTACTCTAATCTCAGGTTTGTTTGTTTTTTAGCAGAAAATCCCTCATCTTTGCTAACTACTTGAGGGTTATGATGCTACTCAAATAACTCTTGTAATTATTTTTTTGAGTGAAAATTTCAGGACACCCTGGCCCTGAAATCTTTCTGAACTGCTTATTCACATATGTCTAACAGCGTGACGTTTTCCTGAAAGTGGGAAACCTAAGCATTCAAGACATGATGTAGAGATGCTGCAGAAATCCAAGATGGCAGAAGAAGCTGTTTTTTATGCTTCTATACCAATGCTACATGGACTTGGATGTATTCACAGTATTAACAAGTGTAAAGGACATACTGGTGAGAAGAAAAGAGTATGAAGCAGCTTCATAGTGCGCACAAAGGTCACACCAGTCGTGCATCTCTTGATTAAATGTCATCCTGCTTGCTCGCAGTGTAGCTCCTGTTCTGGTGAATAACTGTTGGATATGAAAATTGATAATTATTATACATGTAAAACATAGAACGGTTTAAAGTCTGTGTTAAGCAAAATCATAAATTGTTCTTGTAACACATTATATATGGTTAAAAAAGTTCCTGTAAACGTGAAAAGACTGAGAACTATGTTTGAGTTACAGATTTAGACCGTTGGAAAGTTTGTCATCACTTTTGGGTTCCATCTTTTTTGGACACGGCCAAAAGTGGGGGTTGATGACACACTGGTGTTAAATGTCTGTTTTAATGGACTGGAAGAACAGAACAGTGCTGTTTCCGTGACGCTTTCAAAGATGTGTTTACATGTCATGCTTCTTTGGCCTGTGCAATGCTGCAAAGCTGTGTAAAATCACACACTTGAGCAGCAATCTGACCGGATATGACCAGGCTAAAGGCATAAAGTCTGCAAAACAGCAGCACTTCCTCACATAGCTGATGTCTATTAAAAGGGCTACACAAACAGGCATTATAAAATCTACAGCATTGTGTTATAATACAAATGAACATGGCTATTACTTTGCTGATTTAAAGTCAGACTGATGAGTGCAAAAAATAGAGCTGTATCTAAATTTATACTTCCTGGAATGAAATATCCGTTTAGGGAAAAAAATCTTTTTTTGAGTGGTTGTAGTATTCATGTACTTCCCTATGTTTTAGGCACTACTGTATGTGGCAGATTTGAAATTCAGATTAAGATTTCAGTACAGAAAAAGAGTCCGACTTGTGAATTAGTAGTGCTAGAATACACACAGTTACTGTCATCTCTCAACAGCAGACTTTGAAGAGATTTTGTTGACTTACTGGTTGGTACACAGTGGAAGAAAGACATAGAAAGATGTCCTTAACAGCCAGAACTGTTTACATGTTATGTACTGTATTCCAACATCACCTCCAATCTCTGGCCGTAAGACATATGGTTGTAAGTTTCTGGTTTTTGTGCATGCTTTTTTAAGGTGGTTATGCAATGGATAGTGAATGTAGTCAGAGACGAATGCCTCTGGCAGAGTAAGACAGGAGTGGTGGAGTGCATGGGCTTTCAGCACCACTATCTCAGATTGGTCGAGCCGGGCTCAGCCTTTGCCAGCTGCCTTGGGTGGAAATACTCCACAACAGATGCAGATAAGCAGTCGATCTCTTACATGAGGCCAACTTTTGTGAGGTCTTGCTCTCCAGCCTGTTACAGTGAGCAGAATTTCTTGACATTTTCTGAGGATCATTTCATGGTTCAGTTACAATTTTTAGCGATGTAAGATTGGTTTAAATTAAGAGTTATGATATCCAGAGGATCCAGGATGTGCCATGACCTTTTGTGAAAGAAAAATGTAGAATCCATTCCTCATGATAAAAGCAACCCCACTCTTTATTCTCTCTGATCGTTCTCCAACAATACAATGAACTGACTGTTATGTATCCTATATCAGCATCTTAAATATACACTAGTTTAGTCATTATAACACTTCTCAAGAAGGCAACCAGGACTTTAACAGAAACATCTTTTGCTCCTGATCCGCCTTTGGAGGTAGTAAGAGAGGCTTGATGGGGGGAATGTGCTGGAAATGTGTAATGTCAGAGTCGGCAAAGGTGGAACAGTGCTGTATGTGTGCATGTCTGTGTGTGTATGTGAAGCCCCCTCTTTGTGTTTACACGCCATGCCTCTAACGCTCCTCTTGCACTACGGCAATGCCATTACACAAAGTGATTCCCCACAGTTGGACACCAATATTATGGTGTTGCGGGTACAATGTGTAAGTACAAAGACGTAATGCCGGCGGAACATTGTCATGGCAATATGTAGTAAATACAACAAGTACAAGTATGCAACAGGGGAAAGCTTTTCTTCCTCAAGAATAAGCAGTAGCAAAAAAGTTAAGTGTGACAAGTTGTCCTAAAGACAGAAACAAAAACATCTATTTTTTGTTTTTAGCACTCAAATTGAAATCTATAAAAATGACTTTGCATTTATCTAATGCTACAGGTTTAGATAAATTGGGTTACTGTTGGTATTTCCATTGAAGTTATGACCCAAACTGTCGTCAGAATCTGTTAACTGGATGAAACCAGCAGCAGCCTCACCACTGCCAGTAAATGATTTCATGAGGCTGGTGAGTTTGTCCCTCCATTTCTTGGCCGGACATTATTTGGACATGATATGAGGTGTTGTCAGCTACCTGCTTTGCCAACATACAGGCTAGGTGCTGCTGGCACTTATTGTTGGTTTCAAGAGTGATGGCCATGAAAGGAGCCAGCTTGACTTATCTGTTGTTAACAAATGGTACAAGCAGCAGAGGACTGACTCATTCTTTTCAGTATGAAGCAAAAGCTGTTTCCATGGAACTCTTTTCGAACTCAAAATTTTGAATTTTGGCTTGTAATTTCAAGACAACTGTTCAGACCAGATAAAATTGGAATAAAGCATTTCCGCTTGCATGACATTCAAATAAGCAGTGAGTGAGTGTTATTCTTTTTTCTGTAGTCCTTGACTAAAACAGCTTTTATACACATGATGTAAGCACAGCTCCAACAACAACACATCCAGCGGGACTCACGCTTCTCACTCAATGTAGACAGTCATGACTCAGAGAGACATTAATATAGAATATACTTGATTTCTGTTGTATTTATGTGTAAAGTGTTGCACATTCTTCCTTTAAAGAATTGTCTTCCATCCCAGATTATGTTAGTGGCGGACAGTAACTCCACAATGAGCTTGCTTTAAGGGCTTTAGTGTTGAAATTCTGTAGATATTTACCTTTTTTTTAAATATTTTGTATGCATGTTAGTAAATGCATTGCTGTGTATTAATTTTTGTGTTGTTTTGTGAGGTCTTTTTAAAACTTGTGTAAGTTTACCCTCCAGCAGTAAACTTTAAAAAACATCATAGACTTTTTGCATTCTTTGTATTCTATATATATTTCTATAATCCTCATGAGGAAACTTTGACAAGGTGAAAAATACCAAAATACCATCACAATACAATTAGTAGACATAAACAAACCAAAGTACATTTGAAGTACGAAACAAATATTTCAGCCGTCAGTCCATGAAGATATTAAGCTCTTTTCTCTTCTTCACTTCTCTTCGCCTTGGCTCTGCTCTTCCTCAATATCTCCCACTTACATGAAACATTAAACACAAAGTCAAGCAGGGGGCTTTGTGTTTTACTCTCCTTTTTTGTCTGAATAAAGAGGGTTTGTGAAGTAGAAGCAGCATTTGAAAGCACTGAAACTACAATACTACAGTTGTCTCTTTTTTCAATAATGAAAGAGATGAAAAAAGGGAAGGCCAAAGTAGGTAGCCGGTAAAAGCAACCAGGGGTTAGAAGAAGAGTTCAAGAAATGTGGGAAAAAAAGAAGTTTTCCAGGTATCTTCTTCAGTACATCTGTATGTGTGATAGCATCGTTGGTAGGGTCAAGCTGAGGTCACAGAAGAACATGACTGGGAATGTAATCATCTGTCTGCCAGTTTCTGCTTCTCTCCCTATCTCCTCCTAGCATCTCTCTGATTCCTCTCCTTTCTTATCCCACCAGGCATTGTGATGAAACATGTCTTTGTTGTAAGTTCTCATAGAAAGAGAACATTTGAATGACACTCCATAATGTGCTGCTCATTGTTTCATGGTTCAGCCAGAAGAAAAACAAAGAACTTCCGCTCTTTGCATAAGCTTCATCAAAAGAACTGAGTGCTTCAAAGTTTGGCTGAAGGATATAGCACTTTGAGTATGTCCTTTAAGTCGGTCGGTAGTATGTGGCTTTGTGCACATGTGTTGTTACCAGATCCTTGTTAAATTTGACCTTCGTAAAAAGAAATTGGTTAAGGATGAATATAACAGGTGTGACTGATCGACATGTTGGTTTTCCTTATCAATTACAAACCATTTGTTTTATGCATCAGATACAATGCCCAGATCAAATCCAGCACAGAACACTTTCCCACAAAGACATTTCATTGGCAAATCCATCTTTCATAAAACAGGTTGGTTAGTTCTTGGGTGCAGATCCCTGTGTGCGTGCATCGCTTCATAGAGTCATGGAAATAGCACAGCATACGAGTGCAAACCATGCCATTTGCTTGTGACATGGTTTGAGCAGGCAGGGAAAGGGAAGAACAAAGCCAGCTAATCCCTGACATCAAAACTGCACTCCGCAACACATGAACATTGCTGGCACATGCACTACTGTTCTGCCTCTGTAATTCACTGCAGACAAAGCCGTATTTACTGAGAACAACCGAAGCAGAGTAGCCAGCAAAATAGGCCCACACAGCAACGGCGGACGGTTTTTCAACATAAGTTTGTCAAATTTTCAGTACTTTGATTCATTCCGATTGCACGCGTTCTTAAACAATACAATCTAAAAAATTTTTTACGATCAATAGTACTGAATAGAACTTCAGATCTTAAGTCATGTTTCACTCAAAGAGAGAGAGAGAGCACTGTCTAACTTTCCCAAGTAAAACCTATAAGTGCAATTTAGACATTGTGCAGGAGTTTGCCTGCAGTTTTAAGTAAATCAAATCAAGTAATTACCCAATAATGGCTGCCTTTGACTTGTAGTTTTGTAGTCGTGTTATCGAAACAGGTATTCATTTCGTTTAATTTTTACTTGTAACATATCAAAGTTTAAATTTGGGTATCGTGACAACACTAAGTCAGCATTACATTGAAATACATTTTTCTTTGGGGCACTGATGGCTTAGTGGTCAGTTGTAGTTGTAGTCACAGGCACCATGAACAGAGACTGTAGTCCTCGAATCAGGCAGCACGGGTTCGTATTCAACATGTGGCTCCTTGTCCGCATGTCATTCCCCACTCTCTCTTTTCCCGATTTCCGGCTCTATCTTCTGTACTGTCTCTCCAATAAAGGCAAAATAAATCTTTGCAAATAAACCCAATTTTCCTCAAAATTATATGGCAATGTGAAGTTGTACGATACATATCAACACATTGCTTTGTAAGCTTAAAGCACATTGGGACCACATGCAACATTTTCAAATGTCTCTCCTGTACAGCAATGTCAAAACAGATGCAAGTATAATGTGACCCATGGTACTGAAGTGGAACAGTGTGTTGACTTCCTTGACAATGAATGGCCCTAATTTGCTTCATGAAGCGACATGCTCTTTCTTTTCCTTATGAAGACATCAGAAATAATTTACAGGCTCCTTCAGTTCTTTTTTCAGTCCTCTCTGAGACAAGTCAGACGCTCATAACACATTTATGAGCGCTGTTCTTTCAATGAAGAGAAACAACGAGAAAGAGTTTTCATGATCTTTGAAACTTCTTTTCTTTTATTATTTTTAATTGAAAAGTTTCTAACTTTTTTTTATGCCTACATGGCTACTTGCAGAGAATCATTTCATGGTTACATTGATAAATAAAGAATTGAAATCATGCCATGATTTGAAGGCAAGAAATTTGGAAAGGTAAAATAAAAAGGGAATATAAAGAAGGATGACAGAGAAAGAAAGAAGACTGGGGCTTTGCGAATGTTAAACATAGTATGCAGATAAGATGAGCTGTCTTATTCAATAGCATATGACTCCTTCATGCAGCATAATTTCTCAAAAGCAGAGTTACAGACTGAAAACACGCTCCGCTTGCATAACTCGCAGAGTGAAAACAGCTACAGGGCAGAAAGAGAAAGACAGCGCTGGATCAGTTGCATGTCTCAAACAGTTTTCTGTGAAATGCACCAATAAGTAATGTCTTTGATGTCAAGCGGTTGATTTTCACCCTGGGGAGCATGCTACCATCTCCCATATATTTCCCACATAGTGCAGATTTGTCTGAGGGCGTTGGTCTATTTTGTGGACATTTACATTGTAATGCTGGGAGTTATCAGAGATAGGGCTGGCATTTAACTCAATACATTGTTTCACAAACTGTCATTCATCGTTATGCCTATGTGTGGCATGCGTAAGAGATATATAGCAGGAGATGTCTATTCTCTTCTTTTTTCTCTTCACCTTCACCCTGTACCCGAACACACAAGCAAGGAGCAAACCACAGCAGCAAACTGTATTTTCAACCCACACATCTCATCCTTCTTACTCTCAGATGACACTGTGAGCGACTGGAACACAAAGTGAAGTGCAGTTATAATTTGAAAATGGGTAAAACTGTAATTATGTCAATTTAGTGCATGTCTTCATCTCAGAGTAGTTCTTGTGTTCCCAGTAAATCTTAGCCAATGCTATGGATCATTCCTAATCTGTTTTCTCCAAAGGAACTAAGCAAGAGGAGTAGTGTTTGAAGCGGCCTGATTACCGGTGAGATGGAAGGAAAGAAGAGATGGTGTTAAGAAATATATTGAAAGAGAAAATGATTTGTTTGTAGAAAAGTCCAAAGCAATAATTAAGAAAATGGAGAGGGGAAGATCAGTAAACATCAAAAGCTGATTACTGAGGTACAGATTGGATGTAAGCTGTGTCTTTATCTTTTCATATTGGATTCAACAAACTAATGTAATTCCATGTCAAGGCATGAGAAAATATGAGAGTGACTTTTGAAAGGATAGGAAGAATCATACTTGGGGCAAACAGGCATAAGAGTTGACATAAGAGAGGAAGACGTAAATGGCCTCAGCGGCCTCTCGGATTTACACAGGCTGACAGCTAAATTGGATCCCAAATTGCAACAGTATTGGCTTCACTGCCTGTTTGACGATGGCCGATTAAAACTTTATATGTGTGTGCTAACCCTGCATCACACCCACTTTTCAAAACTTTTGAATTCACAGATTCTGTAAATGATTGAAAAAATATGTGGAATACTGATATAATGGCATATAACTAGGGATGTTTCTAGCAACTCATTTTGTCATTGATTAAACAGACATTTAAATTCAGACCGAGTGCGACCGCAACATCCGCAGGTAAACTATGTCAATTTAGTTCGCCTGCCTTAGGCCCTCATACAGGGTTACGTCCACGTGTGTACTGAATGTGGTTACACATTGCTCTGGTGGATATGCCAGTTTAACTTGACAAAACCTAAATACAACTTTATCTCAGTTTTTAGATCTAAATACTGCCAAACAAAACTGCACCCACAAGATGCTATCCGTTCACTTCACTTGTTTACATTTAGGCAGGAAGGCCCAATAACCGAGAAACAGCCAGTTGGAGGCTACAGCCCCAGCTAGTGGCCGGCAGCTGCATTACAGCTTAGACACAACATTAAAACAGCATTTAGGGCCAAAACGAAAACTAATATTACTTTGTTTAACCAACTAATTGTTGCACCAACTAGTGAGAGTGACAACGTTAAATTGTTTTTTTAGCTTAATGTGCACATCCTTACATTTAACAATTATTATCCCAGCTATGGTAGCATACTTGTTTTAAATTTAAGATTGTGGTCAGACTGCTATCCAAGGGAAGAAATAACACCATTGCTGTGTCTTTCATTTAAGCTTTTTTTTGCCTTTGGAGAACCTTTCCTCCTTTCTCTCTCCACTCTCTGTATACAACTGATGGCTGTAAACAAGTTGAGACCTTTCAAGTCGTCCCAAATGGAATATTTTAGTGTTAAAACCTGCAAATTAAATTGTCACTGTTGGTTACTTGTGGCCTTCTCAGAGCTGTATTGTCATCAGTGGTAGAAGAGTTTAGTTCCTGCTGTTTGACTGGATCTTAAGTTCCGTAGAGGACTGGTTTTTTAATACTTTCAATGATCGCAATACCCCAATACAATTGAATGATTACAGTGGGGAACAAACAGAGCAGAGTAGCAGAAGAAGAAGAGTAAACACAAGTAAGATTAAGAAGGGCATGTGAGGTTAAGGGATGGCGGTAAGACACAGAGAGCCTTTTAGAGAGAGAAATGAGAAAATGGGAAAAGGAAGTTGAAAAAGATCTGAGGAGAACTCTGGGCGATTAGAATGAATAAGTCATTAACAGATTAATATTAAAATGGAGGGATTAATAATAAAGTTATAAGATCTATGACTGTATTGTGTCAGGCTGCTCTATTATTTCACATAACATAAAAAAATGTGGCAGAGGGTTTCTGCAAGTCATCTAAGTGCATAAGTGAGTAGTATTTTGGAAAACAAAGTGTTGAAGACAGATTCATCCGTCCTCCAAGCGGGCGGCCTGGGTTCGAATCTGACCTGTGGCTCCTTTCCTGCAGGACATTCCCAACTCTCTTTCCCTGATTTCCGACTCTATCCACTATGCTATCTCTACAATAAAGGCAGGGGGGCCGTTGGGGGGGCGGGCTGCCCCCCTAATATAATGGTAGGGGAAACACTGGGCTATGAATGAGAGGCAGTAAGAGACAGTCAAAAACAGAAAGATTTTTCTTTATTATAACAAGATATATTGGCTAATCTTTTCCTGTGACCCAAAAGTAACCCGTCCTGCAATACAAACTGAGTTGAATCTCTAATCTAACAGCCTTTAAGCAAAATACCAGACCACTCATCAATAGAGGTCAGAGAGGTTGAGAGTCACCATGGAGGCAGACGTGAGAATCAACACCAAAGAATACCACTCCTTTTATTCCCATCAATATTTGACACCAGTGAGGGAACCCATCTCTGTAGCTTAACAGAGATGATATTATACCCAGAGAGAGAGAGCACTGTTGTAAATGCAAAAAAGTGTGCCTGCTTCTTTTGGTACTTAAAAAACAAGAAATGATCACATATTGAATGCCAAGAACTCGTATTTGTGTTGCTGTGTTATTGAAACAGGAATCAATACAATTAGCTTGTTACTTTCATCATATCCAAGTTTAAAAACATGAAATCGTGACAACCCTAGCCCATTCGACGCTTGAACCTGACGATGCATTGATTGTAGAAGATCTCTACAAAATACTTCAGCTAAAATTGACAATGGATGTTATTACACACTAAACTCCAGATCCTTGACCCTAGAGGGGGGGAAATGTTGTATTCAGCCTGACCAAACAAAATGAAGCTGTCCAAATGAGGTTGGAGCAAAGGGCAAACATCATTAAAGAGTATGTTTATAAGTGATTCTACATCTCTAAAAAGGCCAGTGTACACACATTCAAGACTGCTAATGGTATCTTCACTTTCCTTATGGTTTTGTGATCTCCACTTACATTAATATTTATAAGAGGACAAGCCCCACTTTCACATTTCTGATATTTTGATATCAACCAAGAGCATGTATGAATTCTATATAATTATATATCTATCTTTTCTTTTTGCCTCCTTTTAAAGAATTAGCAGCATGTACTGTAAGGGGAATATGCTCAGTTCAGAAAAAGGATTGATAAATGTTGTAACCAAGAGACAAAGCAGATATCGCCTCTTTGGCTTCAATCATGAGTCCAGCTTGTTTTTGGTGTATATTTTATTTTCCTCATTGGAAAAAACGTTTTCAATGTGCTGAGGTTCTTACAAATACCTGCCCAGCTGCCCAGTTGTTGATGTCTTATGTTATCGTAAGCGTATGTTTTATATGCTTGAAGTACAATCCACTTTGGGCAAGAAAGGATCCATTCGAGGGATGTTCTTAGCTGACTAATTTCCTTGTCGGTTTAATAGAAATTTTAACTCATTTTAACTGACTAGTTTATTGATAAGAAAACACTCCGACAGTCCAAATTTTGCACAATTTATTCAAAACTGTCGGTGGGTAAACAGTGTTATTTGGTTTGATGAGTGTGAGCTTATGTTAGAAATGCTAGCAGCGCCAGCCTTTAGTCCTCCGTGCAGCTAAACATCCACATGCCCGTGCTAAATGCGATTGTTCTGGTTGATAGGCCAGTTTACCTGCCTTTATACAACTTCATCTCCATTATCTAGATCAAATTCTGCCAAACTGCGCTGCGCCTACGAGAACATATCTGTTCACTGTGCTTGTTTACATCGGGGTTGTAGAGTGGGGAGAGCAGGCCCCTTACGTTGAGCTACACATGGCTGCGTTGCAGTTTGAGTATAAACTTTGACCAGCAAAAAGGCTAAAAAATGAATAATTCTTATAACTTACTAGTAATTCTAATGACATTCAACTGTTAAGTCAACTAAACACATTAATTAATTCATTTATGTCTAAACTGATCTCAGGAAAGTTTCATTTGATGAATTGTTTAAGACCTTCAGCAAACTGATGAATTGACCCTTGGATGGAAATGATGTTTAATTAGAATCTGTCAGTTTATTTTCACAATACTATATCGATTTCCCACCACCCACATTGATACATTCATTTAATCCCAACAACCTTTGTGCCTGTAGTTGCTGTTCAGCTCTAGTAGGCTAAAGCTGCAGTGAGCAAGAGAGAGAGAGAGAGAGCAGTGCTGGTCGAGTGTCACACAGATGAAGTGAAGCGAGCGAGCTAATGTCAATAAATCGTTAAAAAAATAAAAGAAATAAGATGTATATTCAACATTTTTTAAAGTTTCACCAAGTTTTATTAATTCACACATGCACAAACAAAACAAGAATGGAAACTTTTATTCTAGTACCATCCAACAAACTAGAAAATACAGAAATAGCTTTGCACAAAATGTAAAGACACATACAACATGTCATGTCATTGACCTAAATGACTCTACCCTGTGCTGTTTAATAAATGATTACCTTCAGAAAAGAGTAAAGTACTGATGGAAAGTCATTAAAAATGTATAACACTATATAAAAACCACAATACATGTCATACATAGTGAGCAACTTCAGTGTCATCGCCTCCTCTCATCTAGTTTCACTACCTCCTTTGGGTTTTCCAGCTAGCAGGAAACCTAGTCATCATTGGCATCCACAACAAACACACTTCTTAGATAGTTAGTTTTTAGTTAGTTTTAAGTTAGCAGTGGTCTTCGTCTGGTAAACAGGGATTAAGAGAAACCCATGAACTGCAAAAATGGTTTCACCAAATGAAAAGAAAAGCAGACTTTACTTATGATTATAAAGCTCATATCAAAATATGCACGCTCCATACAAAAATAGCAGTAGACATGGAGTGGAATAAATGTGATTACTGACCCGTAGCATGTAAACACTGGGCACGTGAAAACATTCTCCATTTCTTTGCATTACCTTTATTTCTCTCAATAGCAATATATCTTTTGTGCATGTAAATGTAGTCTTTATCTCGGCCAATTTTAAACTGAATTATCATCTTTAATTCATCCCTTTCTCTCACTTGCAGCTTTGTATGCTAATGTACCAATTCCTTAATGCAACCCTGTCCTCAGTCTTTGTACGTCCTCAGGATGCAGTTCTGTCTGCTCTATTTATTCATGTGTGATATCAACTGAATGTGTTGTACTTAAGTTTTTAATATAAGGAAGATCTTTTTAAATCTGCTGTACTTTCTTTTTTAAATCAAGTTAGTGTCTGTATTTGTCTTTTGCAGGTATATAGTCCTTATAAACCTGTGTGCCAAAGCCTGCGCCTTCTACAATACCAATGTTGTTCTGGCTCCATATTCAACTTGTCAATTGTTTTTTTTTCCCAAAGCGAAACTCAGCACCTCTGTTATGTCCCAGCATCTGTTTTCCCCCCATTCCTCTGTTAGTCTCTGTTGTTTACAAAGACTTTCTACTGCATTATAATACAGCCAAGGTCGCCAGCTTGGGGGCAAACAGCAATGGAAAGCAACATCAAGCCACCTTGTTTTTCTCCTAGATATGAAGAAAAGGGAAATGATTTGACAGGAAGAAGTACAAAGCATTAGAGAACAAAGTTAATCACTGTGGGAGAATGCCAGAGGTTGATAAATGAAGAGACGGAAATGTAAGCACAACATCAGCTATTTGTTTTCTTTGTTTAGAGTTTTTCCATCCTGCGTCCTTCTTGTTCTCTCAGCTTCATTTTCCTGCTTTTTTTTTGACACATCTCTCTCTTAATCCTGCTTCTTTTGTCGCCAATGAGTTTTCCACTTGCTTTTTCTTTCCGTCTGCATTTCTTTTTTAATTTCTCACCCGTTCAGCTTTTTTCATACAATTCTATTTGTTGGGTGTCAGAGTTCTGGGTGAGATGGGTGTTAGCAAAGAGATTGCGTCATAACAAACAACTCCAAACAGAAGAGATTGATTTAGCGTTTATCACAACCGTGCAGTGCTTGTTGAGAAAATTGGCATAAGACTTTGGAGCTGAATATGCTGCTCATTTAGAGAGGCAGGTCTTAAGTTGATATCATTTGTAATGGAATGCATTGATAAAAGTTGTTCCAAAACCAATTTCCATCTCATGTAAAGCTGTAGAGAATCTCAAGTGGTTGTTTCTTTTCCATTGCAAGGATGATTTGTATTTACACAAACTCTCATCTTATATTTTGGTTATAGATTGCTAAGACGTCATTTAAATTCTGGTTCTGTTTAAGTGGTTAGGGGGGAGAATTATGTTGTACGAGAGAACACTAGACTTTGCTGTGAGAGAACAAATGAGGTGGTGTGTGTGAACGCCTCAACTGGGTGTGTGTGTGTGTGTGTGTGTGTGTGTGTGTATGGAGGATGAAGAGTTTTATACGGTCTTTAGTGTCCAAAGAGAATCGTAGTGACAGCAGATAATTCTTTTAGAAGAGTCCATTTAAAATAAAGCACAGAAGAATCAGACCTCGTCTTAGCTTGAGGGGGGCGACTAAATATAGTCAACCAATAGAGACCGTATTGCACCAAAACACCCAGAAAACACTCTCTGGTCTACATGGACCTTCCTCATATCCCATCAATGTTCACACTATGTCACTTATGCACATTTATCAATTCATCAGGCTTGAAGTTGCACTCCTGGTGGACTCTGTTGGCTGTAAAACTTTATTCAAACATCTACATTTTTTCGATGAATCACCTGAATCAAGCTACGATATGCAGGACTGAAAATTTGAGCCAATTAAAAAATGCATGCAGTTCCTCCAGTGGCTACTTGAGGCTGGTACAAAAAGTGACTCAATCTCCTTATAAGGCCTTCTATAAAAAGCAGAAAAGATCTTGGTACAACCTGTGCAATATCTCCTATCCAATTTATTCCAATACAAATATATAAACAATTTCAAAGTTGAACTTCTTTTATCGAGCAGCATTCATACATAAAGCAATTCACAGTGCTTGTGTTGAAAAAAAACATTTATAACATTACAAAGGTGTTACAGTCCTACTACTTTTACTTCTCAGTAGATTGTGTAATGTGTTGACTAATGTGTCCCCAGCATGTTGGACTGCATGGCCATGCTTTATACAAAACTCACAAGTGTACCAGTTTACACTAATGAAGAGAAAAGTGCTCTCCTACAGTGCAGAACAGCTTGTAGCAGCAGTTGTGGTGGTACACAGTAAGTTTTGAGCTTGTGCTTCATCATTCATTGGCCAGTATTGTAGCGATCCTAGAATAGGTAGAGACGTATTCAGGTCACAGTTGTTAACAGTGAATAAGGTATGCAGTGCTGCCTCAGGTTCTTATCAGTCAGAGTCTGGTGTTGGTTTAAAGAGAAATGTGAGTTTGTACATATTCACGTGTATGGAAAGAGGGCCGTCTCACCCATCAGGGAGGATTCCATCAATCAGTGACAGGACTGTTATTATGAAGTTCTATCTCTAGAAAGCTATTATGAAGTTTTTGTCTCTAGCCATCCTTCCAAAATCCTGACCTTGATCAGCACGTTGACTGACAAGTTTGAGTCCATCAAACAGTGTCATTCATCGTAGCTTACCAGGGAATATGAAGCGCAGGCTTCAAGGGAGACCGTGGTCCTTGAAAGGCCTGTTCTCTTACTATATCCAGCTCCTATATTGTTCCCATGTCATTATTTGGGCCGAGTGTTTGTCTTTGTTTTTTTTACCCCTCTCTTTTATTGCTGTCTACCATTGACAGCTTCAATCACTTGTGACAGTTGAAGCCTGTTGCTTTGATTTTCAAGTCGGCAATCTATCTCTCACAGCGTCAGTCTTCAAAGTCCCATTAGAGTATGTGTGCCACAAGTTTTGATCCCAACTTTGATGAATTGAGACAGTTACGCACCCACATACTCCCAAACACAGAGATTACGTAATGAGATTCACTTGTAAAAAATCTGCACCTAATAGTTATATAATCACACACACAAACTCAAACTTCTGCACAAAGAAACCCACTGTCGCTTCATTAGTTTACAGGGAATTTCTGACATGTTTTGACACAAGTTGTCAAATCATAGTGGGCAGTCATCAGCACCTCGAATAGAAGGACTGTGTCTCCTGTAAGCGTGTGTATCAGTGTTTGTGTGTTTACAGTAACATGTAATGTTTACCCTGCTGATGAAAAAAACCTCTCTTAGACAATACTGTGTGCAGTCCCTAAATATCCCCACAGGACTATTTACCAAAACTGTCAGAGGTGTTGAGCAGAATTGTGCACTTTTTGTGTTTTTGTGTGTTTGACAGAGCAGGATGTTCTGCCATCATCACACGACTTTTGCTTTCAATACTCTGGATACAGTTACATATAAATATCAAACCTTTCTTAAATGGGTGCAAGTTAGAAGCAACTTCTGCTCTCTTGGCAAATTGGTCATGTATTTAAACATGTCGTCATGTCTTCCAGATTAAACATAGTTATGCGTCTTTTTGCATGCATGCATGTGTCTTGGTGCCTGCCTGTCTCTCTGCTTGTCAGAGCCAGAGGGATGTCTGAAGTTGGCAGCTTCTCCGTCTTATTACGGGCCTCTTTGATTTCACTACATAAGCCAAATGGGACAAGAGATGCAAGAAAACGTGCAAAGGCGATGAAAGAGAAAGTGCATGTAATGTGGCCGTCGGCTAAATGACAAAAACGGTTTGTCCAACCACTTCAGTGTGTTTCTGTCTCGCTCCTTGAGTGTATCTTTGTAGTTTGTGTGTGCTTCTGTGACTCGAGAGGTTGTGGGTAGGACCACCCTCCTGTTATGGTCACATCTTCAACACGGATTCAGATAACCTCATCCTTTGCCTCAGACACTTCAGACACCCACTCCAAAGATTTCATTCGCAGTGGATGGCAGTTTCAACTCTCCAGAAACAATGACGGACCTTTTGTTATGAAAATCACTATGCTAATCAGCTTTTGGTGAATAGGAAGTGGCTCCCTTTTTTTTTTTTTACAAGGTAACACAGATGAGGCTCTGAATTCAGGGCATGCACATTTCTGGCCTCAACCTTTCGAGCTGATGACAACAACTCAATCATAATTATTTGTTTAACTTTGTTGTATTCTGTATGAGAACTTTTTAATTTGTGCAGTCATAAAACATATGCCTAAAGGTCAGTTTACAGTGTGCTTGCATGTGTACACACATAACAAAAATACACACACACAGACTTACATTTTCTTCAAGTCTGAAGGATAAGTCCAGTTTATTAAAACATGGGTCATTTATGTTTTATTGTGGATCAATCCGCTGATTTTGATTTGCATTGTTAGCAACACGTTTAGACAAGGCAACTTCAGGTAGGGAACACAGTGTCATACAGTGATTGAAATATTATCATTAGCAATAAGCATAAATACTGAAAACATGGGGGAAAAAAGGGGAGCAGATAGCCTAGCGGTTATGTCGAGCGCTCCATGTATGGAGGCTGTGGTCCTCGTCGCAGCAGCTGTGGGTTAGAGTCCGACCTAGGCCCTTTGCTGCATGTCATCGCCCACTCTCTACTCCCAACGCTTCCTGTCTCTCTTCAGCTGTTGTATCTAATAAAGGCAAAAAAAATTACCAAAAGAAAACATGTTAAATATATTCGTCAACTTCAAAACATAAAAAATTGAATTTCTGCTGAAAGTTGTAAAGTTAAATTAAACAAAGCAGAAGAGAGATAGCAGGTGAGATTGCAGATGAAAATGATTGTTTATAGAGTGACAGAACAAAAGTACAGTAAAACAGACTCAAGATGAGAATAGATAGAAAATGAATGTTATTTGGTCAATCACTGATGTAGAAAGACTAAAACAGAGCATGCATACAAAGTAAAGACATGGTAAAAGAAATGAAGAAAACACAGTGAGTGACATCCGAGGAGATGGATGCTAAGAGAGAGAAAGAGAGAGCTAACTTGCCAGTGCCGGTCCGTGCATTCTGATGCAGATAAAAGCAGGCAGGATAGACAGAGCACAGATGAGCTAAAGATAGGCATGCAAAAACCAAGGATCAGAGATTGAGGGGTGGATGATAGACTGAAAGAAACAGATGGATTCACATGATACAGGTCGGACAGAGGACATTTAGTTTAGAATAGAAAAGCCCAGACCAGGAGAAGCAGAGGATACAGAGATATACATCAGTAAACAACCGAAAATGGATATGAATCAACAAGGAAGCAGAGCAGAAAAGAGATAGAGAGGTAAGAGGATTCAGTGGTTGAGGATAGAGTAGAATAAGAAAAAGAGTGACATGGTGTAAATGAAATAAGGCAGCAGAGCCATAGTAATCCTGGAGGATAAAAACAAGTGAGGAGACGCTGTCGCATCAGTAAATATTGGCTACAATGGTTGACATACCTTCTTAAGTCAGATTTAGACCTGCAGTGCTGAGATTGTGTTTGCCTTCAAGTCTGAGTGTGCGTTTGTGTGCACAGTGTCCTGAACAGTGTCCTGATTCTGATTGGCCCTTCATGCAAACTGTTTAAATGTTCACTATTTCCACATAAACAAAACAAAGAAACTCTGAGAACAAAATTGTTCTGTTAAATTATCTAATGATGAGCTAGCTGCTAAATTATGCTAACTCCCCGAGGTGGGATTGCAATTTCAGCTCAAAATTGAGTTGGATACAAAGTCAGATCCATGTTTTTATTACATTTTGATGTTAAATTATGAAGACACGCTAAGTTTTCTAAGGGGATTGAAGAATAAAACGGAGGTAAAACATCTACTATTGCCATAACAATTTAAATGTTTCCGTTAACGATTGGTCTCACTCGTATAAGACTTAGACATGGCAGTTTAAAAAGAAAGTACTAGGCTGATGTTGTCCATAGATAGATTTACATACATATGGATCCATCTGCATACATATACACATCTAAATTCCCATCATAAATCTATCCAGGCTATCACTTCAAGTTGTTGATGGATGTCTCCTTTGAATTGGCTTTGCTATTTATATGTTTGTAGGCCTGGAGGATTTTTGACTGTTGACGCAGCTCACAGCTGCGACCCGGAGGTCTTTTTTTTGTATGAGTTTCAAGTTTTCAAAGGAAATCCCAGTGTGATTGGGGTCATGGATAAAGCTGCCTTTTGGCACAGATCTTAAGTCAGTGTGTCCTCTCTAAACGCTTTGAACCCACAGATAGAGGCATCAAACATTTCCCGAATTAGCTGTGAACGGCTGTGCCTTTACTGATCAAAGTTGGAAGACAACATGCACACATAAATATGTAAAATCTAGTATCAGAGGACAGGCTTTTTTGTGTAAACCTTTGCTTGTCTAACCACAGAAATTCAACTTTACTTTATCACTAATAAAATGTTTCACAAGAAGGAGAGGAGCTAAAGCTTTTCTACATTTTCCCCGACCTCTTGCACGGTTGCAGCTGCCTTTAATTAGGTTCTCTTTTAAACACAGACAGTTGAATAAGTGGGCTGTCTGTTCCTCAGGCAAAAATAGCAGACTATACATGTAGCATGTAATCAACAAGAACACAAAATTCTCATCAATGCACCAACGCTCCAATTTAGCATCCATTTTGCACCCTGAAGTCATATTGATTCACTTTCAATGTTCAATGATATTTCAATTGGAGTTATTCACGCATTGATTAAACATCAAATTAACATTGAAACGAAATAAAATCAACACCACTTTACATTCAGCAGGATTCTGTGGTATCCTGCCGTCAAAACAACATCGATAACAGCTCTTTTCAGTCTGACACAAAGGAAGAAGTCAGTCTGCAATGCTAACAGTTTCTGAGTCAAGAAAAGAAGATCCAACCCTCAACCAGAAAGTGAACGAACGCTGATGTTGGATCAACTTTAATGAGGTTTTAAAATGCTGGACTTTGTTAATGTGTATTTCTCCGCCGAGTTGGTGTTAGTCCAATGCACCAAACAAAATAAATGAAAACTCTAGGAGAAGGAACAAGATGTTCTCTGCTTGATATGAAATCCCAAGCTCATAGAACCATGCTGTTTAAGACAAATGTACAGACAGACACAAAAATATGTTGAAAAACAAGCAAGTAAAACCAAAAGAATCCTTAACATTGGCATAAAAAGTGCGGAAATGGCTCACTCTTTTAAGGGCACCAACAGTGCATCTGGAGCTCAGACTTTTATCGTGCCTTTGTAGAGTTGAGCAACACTTAATCCTCCTGTTCAGTGTTGTCAGAAGAGCTACTGCAGCAACAGCAGCAACAGCTTAATCATACACATCCACTGAGAGAAATGTGAGCAGAGCTGCCTGGCAACATATCCACTCCAAAGGTACAGCGGTATGAGAAATGGAGGGCAGGGGGGAGAACTCTTTATCTGGCCATTACTTCCTGTTCTGGTCAGAGCAGTGAAATGAAACCAGACAGATTGGCTGGAACTGTTTATGCTCTGCTAACAACAACGATATCATTCCTTCTGTCTGCTTTCAACTTTCAGAGAAAGTTGAAAAACTAAAAGGAGACTGGTATTTAAAAGGCAAGGGGAGTTTATTTGTAGAGCAGCGTTAAAAAAACCCATCATTAAGCAAAAGTAAGGAGACAACTGAAAAAACAGAGTAAATGATATCTTGAGATGCATGTTCCCTTTAGCATCCGTACATAAAGACGCTCAAGGATACCTTTCATGTTTGTGATTCTGAGGGCCGTGTCAAAGCGACCTTCTTTGGCACCTTGGATAGCTGGCTTTCAGCCCCAACCAGAGAGGAAACATCATCAATAAAGAAGAAGCTGTCATTACATTGAATCTTTATTCAAAAACAAAATCAATAATTAAATGAACAGAGTTGAATACTGAAAGGACTCTTCATACGGTATATTTATCACCTTAGAGAGTTGTGAAGAAAGTTGTTGTATCATTGTCCCTTCAGCAGGAAATAGTGTGTGTGTGTGTGTGCCTAGTTTAAATGTGCCTAGTTTGTGTGTGTGTGTGTGTGTGTGTGTGTGTGTGTGTGTGTGTGTGTGTGTGTGTGTGTGTGTGTGTGTGTGTGTGTGTGTGTGTGTGTGTGTGTGTGTGTGTGTGTGTGTGTGTGTGTGTGTGTGTGTGTGTGTGTGTGTGTGTGTGTGTGTGTGTGTGTGTGTGTGTGTGTGTGTGTGTGTGTGTGTGTGTGTGTGTGTGTGTGTCCTCCAGCTATCTCTAAAGAGTCAGTGTGACTACAAAGAACCAAAGCACAGTCAATCTGTATTGATTGTCAGTAAATTGCTTTGCACTTTTGCACATGTGATTGTGTATGCAGTAAAATGAAACACCAAGGAATAAAACACTCTCTCACACACAAGCACAAACAGTGAAACGCACAAACAGTCCCATATGCCCCACAAGTGACGCTTAAGGCAAAAAAAGAACGCTGACAAAGTCAATAAACATGGTTAAAGCCTTGTACGCTGAAAATGGTTTCCTGTTTTTAGCGGAAGCTACAACATTGCAAGCGTATCAAGTGAGTATTCAAGCAAACTAAATGCCTTCTCTTAGCTTAGCTTTACATTAGGAGATGTTTTAAAAGTATGCAGTATTTTCCCAGGAACACAGCTGCAATGACCAACAATTTTTCCTGACTCGCAAAATATAAGCACCTAGCCTCCAAGTATATGGTAAATGGTCTTGAGCTTGTATAGCGCCTTTCTAGTCTTCTGAATACTCAAAGTGCCTTTACACCACAGGTCACACCTACACATTGATATTTTTAGATAGTTCAGGCCCGCACAGCCGGTCAAATGTTGGGTCTAAGTTGTAATGCAGCTGCCCTCCACTAGCTGGGGCTGTATCTCTGGTTAATCTAATGCTCTACTGCCCAGATGTAAACAAGCACGGTGGACAGATTTCATCATGTAGCATGGAGCGATCTTGCTTTGATCACATCTAGCACATGGAGATGAAGTTGTATAGAGACGGTGTCAGGTTAATGCTTAGTCTGAGGTGCAGGTTTGATTCAAGTTGTAAAAACCCACAAACGTATCAAAGAGGAAACAAAGCACACATAGATTTGTTTTTAAGTTTCAAGAGACAAGGCTTCCTTGAAAAGACAGACTTAGTTCAGCATGCTTTTGCTCTGTCAAAGGAAGAAGAAAACTAAAAAAAAGAAGAGAACTGCCTAAATAAAACAACTCAAAAGTATTCAGAGTCATCAAGTCAAGTGCAGTTCATTTCTGTATAAACAAGTCATTTAAAAGAATTATGGAGCAATTCACCAAATCTCCTCTTCAAAGGGAAGTGATAAATGCCTGAACAGAGCTGAATCTCCCATCTCTGCATGCCAGTCCCAGATTACACAGTTTGGAAGCCTGAACACAAGTGACTGGAATTCAAAAACTAACGAGACAGCAGGCCTCTTTTCTCTGTCTTTACAAATTTATTTAAAGGATTCAATACCCAGTTTTCTCTCCGTCTCCACATTCCATTTGAAAACAGAGAATGCCTCGGCGAAATGTGCACTTTTGTTGTTGCAGCTTCGCCAAATCCAGATATGTCAAATCTTGTATTCCCTTTAATCTAATTCAATAAGACCTTGGGGTACTTTGAGGACCGCTTTCCATCCAGAGCCGAGTCGGGCTGTGAGAATGTGCGACCGTGTGTATCTTTTGTTAGCCATGCATTGTCAGACTAGTAGGCAGATTTTGCAATTCAACCTTCCACATTTAGAGAGTGATGACTTGAGTGACTCAAAGGACTCAAATTCACACATATCCCACTCACAAGGAGGTGAAGCATGTTTCTTTTCTTCCTCTTTCTCTGTTAATGCTCCTGCACATGCTACACACTCTTCCTTCACTCACTCGCTCCCTCACTGCTGCCTGACAGAGGACAACTATAACCTCCCTCCTTTTGTGATGCTTGTGCTCCACTTTTTTCCCCCTTTTTTAAACTCCTTAATGTATGCTGCTTTTAGTGACCTTCAGGGGACACTTAAGGAAAACCTTCCTGAACCATGAGATGCTTTATGAAAAAAAGAGAGAGGGGTAGACTCATTAGAGAGAGTCGAAGAGAAAAAGAACCATGGCGTGCATAGCATCTGAGGAAGAGAACCATACGATAATAGCTCACCATTACAGTTGAATCATTGAAAAACAGAAAAGTATCACCATGTTTTCCCAATACCATATACATTTTCCGCTCCCCATATCGATACATTAAATAGATTAAAAAAACCTCAGTGCCCATTGATGTCGCTTTCCGGCTGTTAGGCTAGCTCCTACCCCCTAAGGCTCCGTGTCCATGTAGCATTTTTTCTGAGTGCCAGCGTCTTTTTTCAATTGTTTTCAATGATTCGAGAGTGTTTGCTGCAGCAGGAGGCTGCACGGAGAAAAAGCACAGCACCCAGCGTCTTTTTCCTGCGCGCTCCGCCTTTTCTGTTCGGCCGCTCAGAGTGCTCAAGTTGAAAATCTTTAAACTTTTTAGAAAGATGCTGTTGACGTCACCAGCGCTCTTTTCCTAATGTATGATATTCCCAGTAGTTTTCGCTGCCTACAGATCTCGTCTTGTACCCTCAGCCTCTTTGCTCCGTGTCTGATCGGGAAAAAAAAACGACCTAAAAGAAAAAACATACAGTAAAAAGAAACGGAGCATTTTCGGTCATAAAGTGGTCATTGTCAACAGACTGTTGTCATAGAGACAGGAAGGACGTGCAGCGCTCTTCTTTTCATGCTTCAAGCAAGCGCTCCAGAGTGAGAGCCAGTGCTTTTCTGCCCGGAAAAAACACTCGGTGGAGACAGGTCCTAAAGCTGCTGGAAGCCACAGAGCAGCGCTGGTTGAGGGACAAAAAGTAAAATGTAAATAGCGCCGTAAAATAAAAATGATTATTTCACAGCGTTCATGCGCTAGAGAACTAATTAACCTGTCTGGTGTTTTGGAAACCCTTCGTTCAAATAAATTTGAATGGAAATTCTGGAAAAAAATGTTTTGACCCAAAAACACAGCTAACTGTATACGTGTCTACACTTTACATTTTCAGTGAAGTATTGTGAAGTATTGCGATAGGTATCATATCGTTACCCTTGAATCGTTATACATATGGTATCAAGAGGTCCTTACAGCCCTGTCTACACAGCACAGATCATACTGAAATTGAACAGTTTTTACAGTTCACATAATGTTCATGCAGAAGAGGATTAGTTTCTCAGATTTATTAAGTTAGCCCTGACAAAATTACACAATATCTCTAAACAGAAGTGCCGCTGCTCTGTATTTGCAGTGTAATTGTGACATTTTTCGACATTTGCTCTGTTCTAATGTCAACACTCGGCTCTGCAGGCTTTGATCACAGCACCACTTGATGAAAGCTCTGAGACTTAAATGTTATTTTCATTTAAACATGCTGAAGCTGTGCAAGCTTTGCCCTTGAATTCACGGAAACAAGAAGTGACTCACTAAAGGTGTCTGCTGGGAAATGTCCTGACGCTTAATTGATGTTTTCTTAGAACGGTCCTCTTTGTGAATGTGGCGTGGTATGAGTCATAATTCAGGGCCTGGATATCATGTTTCACAAATAAAATTGGGGGATAATAGTCCCCAAAATCGTTTTTGTCAAATAGAGACTTTTAGAATTTTTTTTGGGGTGGGGGGGGGGATCATTTTCATGATCTTGACTTTGGGATGTGTATAATCAAAATTTGACCTCATATAACAAACCATGAAGTCACATCTCTTGTTCAGCCTTTTGGAGCACTTGAGGAACTGCAGTTTGTTGCCATTAATATAAAATATAAAATGTATTTAACCAGGAATACCTCATTGAGATTAAGAATCTATACATCAGTGTCCTGGCCAAGCCGGACTTCTGCATTAGCTTCATTTTTTTTTTAACAATGGAGGTTACCACTTAGTCTTAAACATACAATCTTGTAATTTGTTTGGACCTGATTTAACAGACATTGACCAGAGCTCATACTTGAAAACAACCTTATACACAGCCCTCCAAGCATCGTGGGGGGGGACAATCTGAAATACTCAAACCCATGTCGCTGCCTGCTATTCTCTCCTTAAGATGTTTTTCATTTTTAATCTACAACTCCTGCTAAGAGTGCGCTCGGTTTTCCCCTGTCTGTGAGGGCATAAATCTCATTTTCATCAACTGTGGCCCATTGCGTAATAATAATTTTAATACAGCAATGCCCGTCAACTTAACGATAGCAGTCTTCTTTCTGGTTTGCAGGTCTGGCATTTTAATTTGCCTAGCGTAACTCTCTAATCACAGACCAACATATCATTGTAATTGCTGTGAACAAGTGGGGCTGAGGCACAGAGACCTATGAAAGCACGTGTTGACTGTATTTTACTCAACGTGACATAAACCTGATGATTTTAGTAACGAGCTGCAGTTAAACACAAATCTCCAGGCATGATAATGACTCCGTATTGAGAGGTTTTACAGTGTAAGTGTCGAGGTGTACCTCCAATTCATCAAGTTAATTTTTATGGCTCAAGAATACAAGTTTGTCCCAGAAAGCTTTACAATCTGTTAATCTTGTTCCTGCGATCTCTAATCTTTATTCATCAGAGCATCTTTACATTTGGCAGCTTAGCACAATATGGCTAATAGCAGTAGAAATATCGCCTTGTGTCTGTGGATGAGAGCAATCATCGCTGTCAAGCCGACAGGGTATTATGGTGGCATTTCATTCACAGCTTCTCACTGCTTCATAAGCCTTTAAAACAAATGGGATTTCTGTTCACACAACGGCTCTCTTCTCCCTCAGCCTTTTGCAGCTAAACCAAATTGCCTATCTCTGATCTCATGACTCCCCCCTCATCCCTCCTCCACCCCCTCCTTCCAGTCCATATCCTTATGAGCAGACTCCATATATATCTCAGACATAGTTAAACACCATAGGCGGTGCCCATAAAGTTTAATGTTAGCTCTAACAAGATGTCAAGGTCACGCCGCTGTAATGTTATAGGAAGCCAGGCTCTCTCACAATGAGAGCTAATGAAGTTCTATTGGTCATAGTTGAGGAGGCCCATTGTTCAGCTCAGAGGGGGAACATTAATGGAATGGATTATTCACGGCAGCCTGTTGAAAGGTTTATCACTCACTCAAACGGGGATATATATTGTCTGCACATGTCCTGTACTATCTCTGTATGGTCCAACGCAAACATGCAAACACACACACTGAGACAGAGAGTGCGCACAAAACGCTGTGGACGTTTTTGATTTTCTAAAGCGTGCTTGACATTGACAGAATTTCCTGGACCCACAATAAAAATCCACTTTTATGGCTGTGTCAGCGACGCTGCACTTTTAGATATTGCATAACATCTATGTCTTCTGCATTTTTATATTTTATACTTTTTGTATTTAAAATGGATTTCTATTTACATGGAAACATATTCTTTTGATTGTGAAAAATGATACTGAAATGTTGAAAATCCTGCTTAGCTTTAGTGCTTTTCAAACATTTTGCCACCTAGAAATGAAGTTAGCTTAAAGCTCCAGTGAGGAAGTCATGGTTTGTGTAGAGTTTGGCGCCACCTGTGGACAAAGCGGTACTGTTAATCTCTCTGCTGATTTTGTTTTCATAAGTTTATGTAAGAGACACATCGTGCTTCATTTTAATAATCAAATGTCTGACTCAGTAAGAATCTTTGATGTTGAAAATGTCCAACAAAAGGCTGTTACTGCAATGTGCTGTGCATCACTTTGTCTGACACCTACCCCACAGCAGCAGTGTCAGACATTAAAAATAACAATCGGAAAATATACATAAAAATGCAGTCTGTTTTATAACCAGTTAAAAACTCCACACAGGGGCTTTAAAATAATAAAAAAGCAGACAGAATTATCATAGTTTCGTATAAGAAAGCATTTTAATAGAATGCTTTATTCCACACGTATCTACATTATTCTAAGACGTTTGAACAAATGCTTTTTCACGAGTTCAGACCCAGTTCAATTGTGGCACCTAGGAAGGAAGTTGCCTGCGTGCATCTGTCTGGGTGATTATCAGGCCCTTCTCTTTCTTTTCTCGTGTTCTCACTGTTGCTCTCTGATTGTTTTGATCAATAATCGTAATGGATGAATCACTACTGAGTCTGAGAGGGACAAAAGAACTTTCTGAGGGAGATTGAAAAGGAGAGAAAGTCCGAGTGTGAGGCCAGCAAAGAGCGTCAGAGCCGGGAACGCGTGTTGTTTGACACGGGTTGGTTGTGGAGCAGGTCCCCCGGGTGTTTTTTGAGAGTGCTGCTGGTTGTGTGTGTGTGTGTGTGTGTGTGTTGACTCCTCACCTCAGAAGCTCCCCATCATCAAGTGCATCTTCTTCAATCCTTCTTTCTGGCTCCACTTTCATTCTTCCCGCTCGTGGTCCGTCCCTCCGCTTCTCCATTCTTCTTCATCAACCTCCGATCCTTCATTTACATACGTCATTCGCAGACATTTCTCCTTATAGAGAGGACATAAAGAAGATGGACAGCGCTGTTGTAAATCACAGCCAACCAATCTTCTCTGAAACAAAATGAGACGCAGAGGAGAACACAGTGCTGATTCATGTACATACGATAGGACTGGACGGCTGTGGACATCGACACTGAGGCAGAGTTGTTTGAAATCTTGTCTAGTTTTGACCTTGTAGCATGTTGACAGCAGGTTGCTTTAGCTGACAATGGGCACAGCTAGAGAGAACAATCGGAAAGGTTTGGAAATGTGAAAAAGTGTTAGATCACAGATTGTTGTTAAACTGCAAGTCTGAACAAATCTAGTTCACATTCATCATCATTATGTTACAGTTATTGGCTGTAATCCTAACTAAGAATATGTGCAATATGGAAAAGAGGATGAATAAGCCTCGCATGAATAAATGTAGATCCAGTGCCCAGCTTCTTTTTACAACAATAATGATAAACAGAATCTACTGGATGCTAGTAGATTTGAATAATTCATTCTTCTTTTGAGGAATTATTATACATGTAAATATACTGCCCCCCTCTATTAACAGAGACAACGGTGAACGTTTCTTACATTTCCATTCCAACATTTCCATAACACAAATAAATACAGATCCAAGCCAGAGACAGATGGTGCACAGTGAGTTTTATGGTGGGTTTCATTTGGAGATTGGTGGAAAATGTACATGATCTGTGGAGATAATTGTCAAGAAAGGGTTATTTATACCTTTCTCTGCTATCACGTATTTCTTTAGACGGATATAAAAAGGTTTGACTAAAAGTGTTGAATTTGCGTCAAAGTGAAGGTCACAGACTGCATGGTTTGAGATTATTCCATTGAGAAGGCTGCACAGTTTAAAGATTTTTCTGTAGATGTGAATAAGACTTCCATGTCTGGATTGGAAAGCAGTGACACATCATCTATAACTTTCTATTTCTATTTCCAGTGTAATTATGTGGTGAGAAAAACAAGTTTCTCTGTAGCTTATACTTCTTTTAATAGTGATAAATAGCGTGTTGGTTACACTCCTGACAGTATTGCCCTTTTCCGGTTTGTCTGTAGCCTTTTAAAAAGCTAAAGTCAGGCTGTTTATCTTCAACACAGCAGCAGTGTAATAAACAGGACAATAATGGCTTGGAAATATGTATTCTAACTCAATGTTTCCCAGTGTTTTCATAGGCCAACAATCTGAAACCAAGTCCTTGTTATTAACAAACTCTTATCGCTCTGTTGGCATTATTCTGTGAAATGTCTGTGACACACAACACTGATTTATATTCAGTGTTCATTTATTCCTTATTTTGCCCTCTACATAAAATTATCAGAGTAAATCTTTACCTCATTTTGGTTTAGATTCCAGAAAATCTCAAGCTATGTGGATAGTTACCTTCATTTCTTGTCAATGTTATACACTGCTATCAAACATAGGCAGTCCCATTTTTCCAGGGATTCAGAAAACTTCAATTAGCCACTTAAGTTCCTTTTTTTCCCATAATAAACACTCTCTCACCTGCACTACAAAATAAAGTATGATTCAAAGCAATTGATTTTCATGCCGTATTCACAATTTTCAGTCTTATTGGCTCAGTTTGTCAATTTCATGCAATTTAACCTTTTTCCCCAGGACAGCCACCTGAACCTGAGCATTATTGTCAGTGTGATACAGATCGTGTAATTACCAGTCAGAGCGCATAGGAGTTATTACGGACTGACGCCATCAATGCTCCTCCTGTGCGAATGGATTTTTTCCATGATTGCCCAGAGGACATCCAAAGATAACCTCAGTCTCAACCTCATTTCAACCCAAAGATGATGAGCTCTATTTTGGTTGGCCTGATTAGGAGTTTGCGTTTATCTGGGGCTCCTATGACCCAGTGATATCTAGGACTGTGTGTGCGAGTTGAGGCCTGCTTTGACTCCCCAGCGAGGGCTTTATATAAGGGGCATTACACCAAGGACAAAGTGGGAATGTGAATGGAAATGTGCAGGGACCTGTAACAGTTGTGTTTGTCAATATTTGTCTACAAACGTCATAGAAATGACACATTTTTAAAACATTTGAATCTAAAAAAGAAGGAAATATCTCAAGTAGCACACGTTGCTGCAGTTACATTTATCTTTTCAAGCTTTTCTAATGGACAGATTATCAGCTGTGAGTCATGATACCAAAGAATTTTCCATAATCTTGTGGTATGCATTAGGTCTTTAATCAGTTATAGACGACTTACATAATATTTTAAGTGTTAAATAATCATTTTTTTCCCCTTTTGTTACTGTTAAATCATATAGTGAAATGAAGATGTAATGCAGTGTTGTAACTCCAAAGAACCAATTGTCTCAAAGTGTATGACTCAGGTGTTTGATTCTGGCTCTGCAGAAGTAATGATGAGCACAACTTTTCTGGATTGGGAACCTTATTACAACTCATGTTTGAAATTGTACATCCAAATGTAGTATAGATGTCATATTGAAGTATGAAGCAAACATCTGTGAGATGCTTTGATGATGTTTCGTCATCATTTTCTGATTTTGGTTGATGTCCCAACTGTCAAATTCCATTCCTCAGACTTTTTGCTCTCTTATTTATTATGTGTGATGTGAACTTGTGGATGAAGCTTAATTTGTCTTACAGTCAAGACCCCTGTTCTGTCGCAGAGACGTTCAGTATATTTTAACTCGGTATAGAATCCATCCCACTTACTTTCCATCGTTGACGGCTGTTTTCAATCTGTCTTTCCTCATTGTGCTGTGTAGGAGTTGTTAATGGCAGAGAGATGGTAGAAATCAGCCTGTAGCAGATGTTCAATCATTGTCATTATGGATTTTATATATTATAAAACGCTGTGAACACTTAGGAAGCAGCACAAGGCAGCCGGGGTCCCAACGGAGCAACGCCACCAGGCACACATTCTATTCCATCATTTAGTCACCTACAGGTGATGTGACACCTCAATTTCACTTGAGGGGGATTTACCACTTATTACTATAATTATCACTGTAACTGTGTGTTTGGTATTTCACTTAATTCTATCTCATATGAAGTTGCATCGTATACCATCTTCATTTTATTATTGCTCAAAGGCTGCACGGTGGTGCAGTGGTTAGCGCTGTTGCCTCGCAGCGAGGAGGTTACTGGTTCGAATCCCTGTGTTTCCCCGTGCATGTGTGGGTTCTCTCCTGGTAATCCAGTTCTTCCCACAGTTCAAAGACATGCTTGTTAGGTCAATTGTTGACTCTAAATTGCCCGTAAGTGTGAATGTTAGTGTGGCTGGTTGTCTGGCTAGATGTCAGCCCTGTGATTGACTGGAACAGTCCAGGGTGTACCCTGCCTCTCGCCAATTGACAGCTGGGATCGCCTCCAGCCCTCCGTGACCCCAAATGTATCATTCTAGTGCTTTTTCTTATGTATCTTTATTTGTCTCTGTTTTTAAAATACTATGTTGGGGTAAAGCCACTGTGCTTCACCTTGACCAAAGCAAAAAGAAAAACCCTAAAAAAATGCTGAAGAACCAGGGGGACATGAGGGAAATTAAGTGACTCTTATTCGTTCATCAATTATTCCTTGAAGATAAAAGCAAAGCCATTCATACCCTTACATAGCCTTAGCACACGCTATGTCTTCACAATGTGCATGTTAACTCCACCAAAAGAGGGAGTTGAAGTTAGAAAAGTTATTTCAGGAGAGACAAAGGTTCAGCGTGGGTCAAGCAAAAGTAGCAGCTTAAAGGTTTGCTGAAAGACTGTAGGCGTCTGCAGTATTTCCATCTCTCACTGTGTTGGAAATGCAAAAATTTGAGCCTGTCTGGAGATGAGGAGGAGCAAATGTAGATGCTGAAGTCACAAATGAAATAATATTAGCTTCAAATGACTTTCTGGCATAGACAGATGTGAGGGCAAGACACAGAAAGAAATTAGGAAGAGATTTAGGATCTGATAGCGAGGCCAACAGAGCGAGAGAGAGATAGAAAACAGATTTGCACATTGAGCTCAGAGGGAGGTCTGGCGCCACACTGGAAGCTTTTCATGATGCAGCAGTATCACAAGTCAAACTTCTCACCTCTAGCTGCAGGGGGGGGAAAGAAGGAGGGCAAATTAGAAGTAAAGGGGTTGGGGGGGTCAGTGGAAACAGAGTAGAATGAAAAAGAGGGATCAGAAACATGAAGGGAGAGAGAGGAAAGTCAGAGAGAGCAGATTTTCAATGAGAGGCTGTACAGAGAGAGTAAGGGGCAAAGAATGCGAAGGTTTGAAGTCATGAGGTCTGCTGGAAGAAATAAGGTAGAGCAAAGAGCAGAGAGGAAGGGGATTGGAGCGCTACAAGGCTAGCTGTACTGCATAATGCATGCAGGGTGATTTGGTGCATGTAAACGGTCTGTGAATCTTTTATAAGATCAGGTTGACCCAGCGATACCGAGCGGGAGAAACAAAAATTGGTCAAGGTGGACGGAGCTGAAGGCGTGGCTGTCGGAGGTGAAAGCCTGGTATAAAAGGACATGTTTTATTAAAAGCGTTTGTTGGCTTGTTTGCGGCGGTTGAGGTAGACAGAGAGAAGAGAAAGCGGTCTGAGACGTTGTGGTTAAGCTCTCTGGGTGGATGGGAGCACTCACGATCTTCAGTAAAAACAGACTTTTTCACAGTACAGCAAGCAAGTGCATTGGCAGATTAGACAGAGCCATCTGCAGAACAAGTTTCCACTTCAAAGAAATAGCAGCTTTTTAAAGTTTTATAGCGAAGCCTCTGTAGATAGTCTGAAGGACAGGCAGATCAGGATTGTTCTGGGGTTTCTGTGAGTGCAAAGTGTGTTTATGTGCTTCTAAGTTTACCTAAAATTACCTTCATTACTTCACAAGAAGAAAGGGTTCATATTCATATTCCCACAAATGTTTAGGTATTCAGTTCTTCTACTTTCGCTTTAGTTGTCTCTCCCCTAACCCCTCAGTCATTATCCATGGCAAAGTTAAGACTAAGCCCCCCTCATCTGCTTCCAAGGTGTGAGAGGAAGCGTCAGCCCTCTTTAAGGATTCAAATTTTGCTCTTCCTCAGCATGGACAAAGATTTTGCCTGGAAAAGAAATGTAACACCCTGTTGCACTCCCAGCTGTGTTCAAAGACCATGCCGGGCCTTTGCCTCAAAGAACAGTCACGTTTCTGAAGAAGTTTTATAAAGCTCGATCACTCTCTAAGTTAGAGACATGATTTAAAAAGAAGCCAGCACAGGAGGATAACCACCACATTCTTCCATCAAAAAAGTAAATGCTTTTTTAATGTTGTTGCATAATGACCAGTGGGTTTAGGTGTATCCTTTTAAAAAAAACTGTAACAAGGATAAACACATTAACATTTTTGTCTAGAAAAGAATCCGACTTGATTTTCTTTCATCACAAACCTCATTACTCATCAGGGCCTTTGCTGCAGAGAACGAGAGCTCAGCAGTATTTCATGTCAGCAGCTGAAGTTTTGGGTTCAATGAATTCTTAAAGATATTCAGAATGAAAGAGAAAAACTCCTCTGTAATATGTCTGATTCTCTTCCTGGTTTTGTAGTGTATGAAGAAGCACAAAAATCACACTGTTCAACCAATAGCGGCTGTAGCTCAGTTGGTAGAGTCGTTCATCTCCTATCCAAAAGGTTAGGGGTTCGATCCCCAGCCCCTGCAGCTATATGTCCGATGTGTCCTTGGGACATGTTAACTAATGTACTGCTTTTCAAATACCAAATTTCAGTTTGGGAAAAAAGCAACTTCTGTATTGCCACAAAGAGTAAGAAAGAATAACAATGTATATATACTTAACTTTTTCAAAATGGCTTTTAATGTGTACAGTTTAAGCCCTATTTGCACCGGATTAGAGTTTGACCTCTGGCAATTTGGGATTTACTCCCCAATGGCAGTGTTTGGTGCGTAATAAGATAAACAAAGTCTCCCATTTACTTGAATGTACTGACATTTCTGATCAAAATCGTCATGGCACACTGCATGCCAGCCACCATAAGTAAAGCAGTGCGTTCTTCTTTTATTTTTCTATCAAACAAGCTAATGTAGTGCTCCTCGTCTGATACCTAAATTCACTCGTGCTCTAGTCTCTTAGCAGTAAGGCGTTTGATTTGAGCCTTTTCAAAGATAGAAAATGTTCCATCCTGCATGCTGCATGCATGCAAGTCATCCATTTAATCCCTCTTAGACGGGTTCTGTCTGGTTCCTCTGATGGATTGTAGTTAGCTCTTTCTGCGAATAGGTCTCCAAACTGCATAGCAAGATGAGCCAGCTGAATTTGCACCCAAAATGCTGGCAGCACCTTTGTTTATGTCCAATGTCCAATGCAGCCTCTAATATTCTTCACTGGAAAAAGGGGTAGAATAAGCCTTGGAGACCTTCTAAAAGACATGATTACCCCATATTACTAAGATGTGGATTTGGACTGGATAACTATTATCAGTGGACCTCTGTGTTCGCTGAAATATGGTAGGTTATTTGCTCTGGGTTTTTTTCTTTACAGATTACAGACTTGTTTGATCAACATGGGGTTACAAATGCAGACCTTCAACAGAGGTCCTCAGGTAATGCTTATCATGTGCATATGGGGTTTAGCTGCGTCTAGATTTACTCTTCAGACTTAAAAAAGTGTAAATACATTTTGAAATTAAGACAAAAACCCAGTACACACAAAAAGCATCAGTAGAGAAGAGTATCATTGTAAGTCTAAAGAACTAACCCAAGGCAATAAGCTTACTCATTTCAACTCAAATCTACAACAAGATTACAACTTTAAAACAGGCATTTATCATGTTCATGACATCAGTGATTGCCTCAGAGGATCTTCACACTGTCTCGGGCTTATCCTAAACTGTTGTGAAATCAATTTTGCATCAAGCGAGCTTGTAATTTGGCTGTTTCCATATCAAAGCCTTGAACCTCTTAGGGAAAACTCGAGGGTGGGGGAAATTGAATGAATCATTCTCTCCTCTGCTGCAATGGTGCCCCTGAGTAAGTAAGGCACTTAACCCTCAGCAGCTTTAGTGGAGCAGCTCAGCGGCCCACAGGAGACGACTGCGGGCTGATCCTGCATTTAAATGTGTGTAACCTGAGAGTGACCCTGAAGAGGGAGCTGTTGCAGGTGATCGTTTTGCTCAGCAAAACAGTCACAGAATAATAAATAAAGTCTAAGGTGCCGAAAAAAAACATTTCAATTTGCTGGTAAAGAGGGTCAGATGGTAACATCATTCATCTCCATGGTGCCATACAGTGTGTTAATTAGTTCTTTATTCAAAGTGCTTCACAGCTATGGTGAGTGAGATGGTCAATATCCATTAGACATGCAACCATGTGTATTTTTACACGAGTGGTGTGTACATAAACACACAGAAGAGGTCTTTCCTGAGTCAAATCTAACTTAAACATCATGTACCATACACACAGCCTTTAGTAGACAGTGTTTTTATTACACTAAAAAAATAAAAAAATAATTTAAATGTTAGCACTGTTCCTGTCTATTAGCCACACTGCTGCAAGTGAGACAGAGCACAAGGAGAGAATAAGAAACTACAGCTCAAGCAGGCGATCACTCTGCAGGATTTCAACAGAAATAGGTCAGGGAAGAATAAGAATGCACGATGATTCCCAATGAAGCCAAATTCAATTCAGCATTCAGCTCTGTACACATACTCCTCCTGTAATCAGCTCAGGTGAATCAGCTGTAGGGAGGTTTCCCTTTCTGTTTTTTTCAAAGTTCAACCTTAACGACTACAGAGAGACGACTTAAGATCAAACCTGTAAAAAACTCCACTACTTTAAACACTAACAAATGAAAAAAGAAACCAGTTCAAAGTTAAAGAAATATTTGACTCCCGGATCCTGTGTGTTTTTTCTTCTTCTCTTTTGCTGCATGTTGCATAATTTGCACAGGCTATCTATTTAATACCTTAGGTTTTCATCTGGTGTAAATGCATGTTACAAGACACCATCTTTGATCCCTATACTGCTGGTCTACAGGCGAGATAAAGCTGTGCAGGGGTTTTAATGTGACACCGTCAGCATTGTTACACACCCCTTCTTATCCTGCAAATCTGCATTTATAATTGAATTGTTTAATCATTTACCTTATGTTAGTCATGCTTGAGAACACGTGAACATTGAGGACAAAAAGAACAGAAACTGTAACATTGGGGAGAGGTTGCAGTCTCTATCATGGCTGACTCACAAGATGTATTTTTAGAAAGTAGTGTGTGTGAGAGAGAGAGAGGGAGAGGGGGGAGAGAGAGAGAGAGAGGGAGAGAGGGAGAGAGAGAGAGAGAGCTAACAAAATGCAAATTCAACACTTTTTTTTTTTTTCTCAGGGATCTTTCAGGGGACTACACCACTGACTACACAGCTGTGCCATCTCCACAAAAAAAAAACAAAAAAAACCTGTCTAATAAGACATAAAATCCGCCTTAAATACAAATGCAACTTGATTTCTATTTGTTGAGTTAACACACTTAGGATCTATAGGTTTAATCTATTTTCAAAAGGTAGCTCATCAACAAACAAATCATTTATTGATTCAATTTGCATACATTTACAGTGATTTAATATTTAGTAAAAAAGAAAAGAAAAAAAAGACAAACAAATATTTATTCATGATGCAGCTCATTATCACACCTTGAAGCTCCTTTGAGAAGTTTATAGCCTAATAAATCAGACTGGTATTAATTAATGGTGTGTCTACATGTCCTACAAAAGCAAACAATACTATCAGCAACAAGAATGACTGAGGAACGTGTCCTTCTTATTTAGTCGTTCTAAATAGATTCCATTGTTTTAGCACAAGCAGCAATCTCGTGTTGAAAACTGAAGCCAGTACAAAAACCTGCAGTTCCTTGAGTGTCCACTAGAGGCGAGCTGCAGAAGCCCTGGAAGTCTCATAGATACCAATTCAGAGATGCCTGTTTTTACAGCAAAAGAAAAATGTTTACAGTCTGGTTTTTAAAGAACGAATTTGGTTTGAATAGCTCTTTTCTTTATCCACACACTTTACGGGTGATATTTTTTTTTTAGGTTTGAACTTATTCATAATTCGAGGCGTGGCTGATCTGACTGACGGGTGGGCATGTCGTAGCTGTTTGTCAGGAGGCTTAAGGCCCGACTCATCTCTAGCTCTTTGCCTGTTACTAGATTGCCCCAAAGTAGGTTGGAGTTAGCATTTCCATTAAAAAAAGACACCACCTTCAAAAGTCCGCTTCCGAAACCATTGGGTGATGTCACCGAGACTACATCCATAATATGTCCTGAGTCTTACCAGTTATAGAGCCTTTATCATTGAATCGTGTAAAACCTCCTTTTTTTAGATAAATTCCACCCTGCTTACAGATTCTGGTTTGTGGTTACTGGTTAGCCAATCAACAATTACTGTCTTAAGAATGAAAAATGCATACACATTTACGCAGCTTCTTCCTGCCATAATAGAAGTAGCGTTACACATGACCACAATGCTATTCTTGTACTTCTCAGCTCAAGTTTTTATGCTTGATGAAAGGGCTTCAAGGCATTTGCTCCTTTGTGTGCACCTAAGCCAAACAGAATCCCCTTCTTAATATCTTCTGCATCTTGTACTCTTTGATATGAATCATTTAGTGTGAAAGTGTATCCACTGGCTCCCTCTTTAATTGATTCTCTCATACTGAGCAATAATAGCAATAATGTTTGTGCATACCTTGGTGAGCGTGTTATTGGTATTAGATCAATAAGGAAATATAGAAGGAGGGAAAAGGTTCGAAGGTTCAGAGAGATAATAAGCTTCACAGGAGTGGGAGGACAAAAGTAGGTCTAGACTGAAGAGACTGAGACAGCAGAGAGGATGGGAGGTGCAGACAAATAACCGGGATCTGTGTAATGCACAGAGACAGAGGAGATGGAAACAAAGAAAATATCAGATTGTGAGGCAACCAGTAAAACAGCCAGACAGAGAGAGTTAGGGATTTGGGAGGAGAAATAGAAAGCTTTGATTTGGGAAAAACAAACAAACAAGGAAGGGAAATGAGTGACTGAGTGTGGAGTGAAAGCGGAGTGATGAAGTATAGACTGACTGAAGAGCGGAAGTGTGAACAAATGAAAGAGGCCGGGATGAGGGAGGTAGTGGGTGTGAGAGATCTCCAACACGGTGCCATGTCATTGACTCGAAGTCTTGAAGCGATATTGGTCTCAGTCGCCCACCTCACCCTCCCCTAATCACTCTTCCTTTCTTTCTTTGGCTCTCTGCTGTTTGTATTTTCTTTCTTCCTCTGCAAAGACAAGATAAGCCTTGGAGATGTTCTTTCTTTTCATCACAACCTTTTACCACTGCTTGGGGATTGGACAGGAAACAGACGCTTGTCTTGCAATCCTGCCATCTCTCTAATGTATTCAAATTATATAATTATATAAGATGTTTGACAAAAGCTTTTATACACAAAACCCAAGGTGATACACCAGACATTCCTGAGAGGAGAAGAGAGGGCGAGGCTCATGCAAATACACAGATACAGACTAAGAGGTGCTGCAGGAAAACAAAGAATCTGCATTCAGTCGTGTGTGTAGAAGGCACAGTAGGCATTCCCTGTTTCAGACAGACAGCTTCTTGGTTCCAAATGTGAGGAATGCTAATAAACACGGGAATAGATTCAGTTTCAGCTACTCCGAACATGTGTCACGCATCCGTTATGTAAGATTACTCATTTTATATTTCATGTGTTGCAGTTTTATAGTGTTGAATAAAGAAAGATGAATCATACAGCAACAGGCTGGTGGGTGATGAACATCTTTTTGCTAAGAGTCACAGACAGTGGATGTTCAAGCCAACAGACAGGCTGCAAAGAGGCAAAAAAAATTGGCTTGAATGTCGCAGTGCAGAACACATTTCTTCCAATCACTTCTTGTCATATGCTGGCTATACTAACAAAAAGAAATGTCACTACTTGCCACTGTCTACATTAGCTTTTAGTGGCCTGTGTTGAACAGAAATGTATTCATGCCGTCTGTCTCCAAGTTTCAAGCAATTATTGTTGGACGAAGATGTAAAGAAAGAACTGAACCTTCCTTTGGAATTTCCATTTTCCTCACTCACTTTCATTTTACAGTAAGCTGCTATCTCAACCATTTTTATTCATCCATAAATCTGTAAAGACCATTGCCTTTTAAACCTTTTCTTCTGTTATCTCGCTCAAACTCTTTTGTATTTCTCTCGCTCTCACCTGAGGTGCGACCAGCTTGAAGCTGAAGCTACCATTAGCATAACCATCATGCCTACCATACAAGAGCACTCTATGAGCATTATTACAGACACTAGACCTGGAACTCTTGGTGCTGTCATACCTGGTGGATTTGACTGCAAGGACAACACCTTATACTGTTTAAAAACATGGACCCAGTCTCAGTGACGCCCCACATTTGTGTCTGAAGAGGCATTATGAAGCCGACCAATGTCATTTCCCAAATTTGAAGGTAGAGCGTGACCTGACTGGAGGTAGCAGCTTGGAGGCCACACAATATGTGCAAATTTCAAATCAGCTTTTGCTTATCACTGATGTGATTCGTAAAAGCAGACGGTTGTTTTATGCGTGTGAACATCAAGTAAATAAATAATGAACATATGTGCACAGCTATACATGCATACATAAACAACCCCATATTCATTAAGTGGCTCATTGACATCCGACAACACATGTACACACACATGTACACAGACACAACATAAAATGGGTTGGTAGTTTCAAGGACAAACCATAATGGACACAATAACTAATACAATTGACTTACAGTCGAGCCTGTCAAGCCGCCCTCTGTCTCCCTTAACGTGGCATTACATGGTCAATGGTGTGTGCACACCTGACTACATGTGTGTGAGTGGGTTAGCTTGTACTCTGCTGTGTGTAAATGTCATGACGTGTACATATTCATGCATGTGTGTGGAGCATTTACATGTCAAGAGGTGCGATCTCAAGCTTAGCTGTAACTCACATGCGCCTGAATGCAACCAGCGTTCTCAATGAAGTGTGCCTGCTGCTCCAGTGTAAGTAATGACAACATAAAGCAAATTTACAACCATGCCACTCACTAGAACGGGAAGAGGTTGGGAGCATAGACACAAATACGCTGAGATATATGTCACCATGTTAAACATTGATCTCTTTTGCTGTTTTTTGTCCAAGAGTAAGCAGGATGGATAGGGACACAAAATGTGGGAGTGCAGAAGATGGATGAAGGGGGAGAAAAAGGCAACAGAGTTAGGAGAGTTAGAGGGACAGCACCAAAGATAAAAGTATAGGAGTGGGACAAAAAAATGTCCGAGTTGGAGGGAGGCCTCTTGCATGTCTAGTCCTGCACCATGAAGGTAATAAACTGCCCAAGAGCAAAGCATCATGCTCATCAATCATTCCAAAATGGGAAGTAGGAGAGGTGGAGGGAGGAGGAATGGGAGAGAGGAAAGGGAGCAGAGTGGGACAGCGGGGATTAGGTCAAGGTCTAGAGGAGGAAAGGAGGCATTTAGAGGGAAAATGGACAGGATTTTAAAGTGGGGGGAGTGAATGGCCCAGATATTTGCTGACCTCGTCCTCATTCCTTCTCTGCTGGACATCTCTTAAATGGCAGAGGAAGAGAGAGAGACTGGAAGAGAAAGATAGAAAAATAGCAGATGAGGGGAAAAAGTGGATACAGATAAGTGTTAGATACTAAAAATGGCTGTGAAGTGGGAAATAAAGAGAATACGAGTGTGCTAGATTAAAGGGAAGCATGTCGAGGGGAAATACTTTCATTCCTTTAAGTCTCTACCTTTAACAGAGTCCAGGGAAAACCTAGAAAACCGTCCCGCGTTCACACACCGACTCAAATTGGCCTCATTACTAACATAGCTCCTATCTATCATCTCGGACAAACTTTCTGTGTTTGTGTTTGAGTGCGTATGGCCTCCTGTCTTTGTGTTCACCTCATTGACACAGATTAATTGGCTTCTATAAATCTAGGTGGAGTACCAGTTGTCAATGCAATGAGCAGCGTGGAGTGAATAGGCAGAAAATGAGCATTAAATTGCACGTCATGTTCTGGGTCCGAGAGTGTGGCAGCTCACCTCATTTTCTGACTAAGAACAGCATGAGGCACAGATGTTTCATCTCGTTTTGGAAAACATTTCTCATTCCTGTCTTGTTATTAATAACAAAAGGGCTTCTGACAACCTTGTCTGAACTCCCCCTGGTGTGTTATTAGCAAAGAACATAATTTAGGCACTGACATACTAGTCAAAAATGTTAGCTTTTGATTTGCTCCTTATTTTCTATTCATTCTCTCTTTTTTGCTGCCTCTCATTTTGGACCCTGAGGACTTTTTACCTTTCTGTTTGACACATTCAATTTGAAATATTAGCATTCATTTGTGTTTGGAGAAATAAAATATATTGAGGATTTTTCCCTTTTTTTAGCTATTATTTTTGGAGATGCACCCATTGTGAAATCAGAGCTGATACTGATACCGATGAATAGAACTCTAGCCGACTGGCCACTCAGATACCTTTGTTTCTTTCATTACTTCTTTGTAATTCTTCATGTCTGTTGTTCACATGAGCTATGACATTTAAAGTTTTTCAATTATTGCTAGTAGTCCCTCCTCTTGAAATGCCATTGGAACATGTCGTTGATCTTTCCCAGAGACAGTGTGAGGCTCCCAAACTGCCGACATTTTCATTCATGTTTCCAATCCTCCTCTCTGAATCAGCAGTTAGGTGCACTAGCTTGCCAGCATGAAATTGATGTGACACAACGAATTAACATCGGCTGCTGATATTGTGCATGCCACATTATTTGCAGATGGGACGATGTTTCTCAACAGGGCCGATATTGATCACTATAGATGTTAAACCAACGCACGGGTAGGAGAGCAGAAAAATGCTCTTTGAATTTCCAGCTTATGAAAGCAAACCCCTGTCAAAGTTTGTTTTCTGTGTGTTTATTTATTTATCACATGGGATTTCTAAGTAATAGACTTACACGGCTTGGTCCTTTGGAAGAATTTATGTGGCGTAGTCCCCACTCAGATCTCATTCTTTCACTCAGTTTAATCTAAAATGACACCAGTCTGATGTAACCCCGATGCTTCCCTTTGATGCTGTGTACCAAATAGAGATGGCCTGGCTTCCCTGCTATATTTGGCACATGACACAGCTGGATACCCCTAACTTCTCCCACATCCGAATGGATACACAAATCAAAGGTCGCCCCGGAAAATGAGGAGTGCATCTTTATGACACTCATAGGTGGAAATTTGAGTTAGTCTAAATACTTTAATTTTGGCATGTTGGTCAGGTTTACAGAAATACAGTTCTTTGCAACTCGTGAAGAAAATGGTGATATTTGTGCACAGTGGTGGTGAAAAACATACTGACGGCAGAGTGCAAAGCAAAACAATTTCAGGAGTGTTCCTCTGGGCATTGTCTCCCATGTGATCCCCTCAGTCTAGATTGCTTCTCATAGTGGAGAGCTACTCACAGCTCACATCACCAGCTTGTGACCAGCAGCTGCTTCATGGAGACAATAGATTAATCACACAGTGACTCCTCTTTTTCGTCTTCAGTTAAAGAAAAAAAAAAAACTCTCATCATCTTCATGTCAGTCTGGAGCCTGTCATTTTATGAATCAAATTTTCTTTTTTCATGACGCAGGAGAAGAGAGAGGTTATTAATAATTTCATGAAATGGTTCAGAGCTGTCTCTGTTGCTCCTGTCAGGACACTAGTGTTCCCATCATGGGTAGGGAGGTAACGCTACACTCATCAGGACGATTGAAATTGTTTTTAAAGACGTGCTGCATCACATTAATTGCGCCATTTGTGAAGTTCATCATTCTCTTGCAATATTTGGACACTGGTTTCGTCTTCTCCGTTTTGTGCTCACGTCACTTTTACACCTCCACTTCCAAACAAGATGGAACCTTTGCCTCCACAGCATCATAACTTGCTTCCGCCATGTTTGAATGCTTCTCTTCTTGAGTTACTGACGTTGAACAAGAGAAACCAAAAGCAGATAGTGCACCTTGCTGGTTTAGAAAAAAGCATTGCAATTTATTTTTTTGTCTTATCAATTTCAATTGTCCACATTTGTATCGATTTTATTTGTATCGCGAGGTATCGTTACAACCCTACTCATGGGACTGGGTTATATCTGTTAGTTCATACAGCACAGGTTGTTGGAAACTGGGAAGCCATTATGGCTCAAATGCTTGGACATGGAGGCAGAGATGAGCCATTGACTCACTGGGGGATTATTTCGCATGCATCTGTTTTCAGTTTACGAGACTGTGAAAACATGTTTTAGGAGAGTTACTGAGTGCATATCTTCATTCATATTTTTTGCTATTCAGCTGTTTGTGAACTGTATCTCTGAAAACAAATATGGGGCAAAAAAGCTTTGAACAAAGCTAGTCTAGTCTTTCTGTGTGTGTGTGTGTGTGTGTGTGTGTGTGTGTGTCTGGCATTCTGCGCCTATGACGTGTGCTCACTGGTTTTTTGAAACACCAAGCATGTTTCTTCCCTCTGTCTGCAGATGCGGTACGAGATTGGACAAGCCCAGTCAAAGCCGTGCGGGATAAATTTAGCTCGTGCTAACACCCTTGGAGGCCTCTTAATAATTGAGAAGGCATCTGCTCCAATTAATGTGGCCCTCTAAATGGAATCCCTATTTAAATTTTCTCTAACTGGGTCACTCTCTTTCTCACTCTTTTCACTCTCTCTCTCCCCTCCTCTCTCTCTGCGGTGCAGTAAGGAAGAAAATGAGCTGCCTTCTACTTTTAAATGGTTTTTAGGGTTTTTGAAACATCATCTGGGATGTTTTGCCTGAGGTCTCCCAAGCACACACGCACGCACACACCCATGCACATTCACACACACTGAAATTAAGTTTTGACTGATTTTTTTTTAATGTATCCCTCTTTTGAGTAAAAAAGAAGATGAATTATAAACTTCTTTGAACTCTGATTTAGACGATACATTTAGCTTATTAAATCAAAACTGTAACCAGTTGGGCTCAGTATGACTGACTAAGCAGTTACACAGCTTGACTTGATTTTGATTGGTTACAGATTTAGCCTGTTAGAGCTCAAATGGAATAAAAACGGGGTCATCTTCATCTTCTCTGATATTCAGGCCTTATGTTTATTTGACTGAATAATATTCTGTTTGAATGAAAGGATGGAAAACTAGCATTTGAGAAGCGTCATGCTGAAAGATCAGCCTTTCAGATGACTCAAGGCTTCTGTGATCTTCTTCAATGTTCTATACTTTGATGCTTTTCAATAAGGTGTACTAAAAATGATACAGTCTCCATAATTTGAATGATTAAAAATATCGAAAAGTACCGAAGCTTTGAAATAGAACAGATCTTCAGTCATGTTTTTAACCAAAAGTTGCAGCAAGTGAAAGAGTGAAAGCAGCTGTGGTCAATTTTAAAATCACAGGTGTGCTTACATATCCTACTCCTTTTTAAACAAGTTTCAAAAAACATGTGTGTGAAGTTTCTTGATAAAAATCCTCTCTGATCCTGTATTTGATCATGCCTATAAACCCCTCCATTTCAGCCCTGCTCAGAACAGGCTGTTTCTGTGTCTGTAGCTTTAAATGCAAGTAAGCTGTGTTTGACTGAGCTCCTCTGGAAGGGCTTGAGTGGCTTGGGCTTTCTTTCACCATGCCTTATGCCTTATGGTTAACAATGGAAAGGCTGATTCAGAGGCGGAACGAACAGCGATAGCTTTGAGAGTGTCACCCACCTGGGGGAGGGGTTACTGCCCTTTGTGATGTCACAAAGCGAAAATCTCCAAAAAGCCTGTTTGAACACACTTTTTCTGAAAAGTGGAGCAGGCGAAAGATGGAGAGGATGGACTTATTTTCATCATTGGGAGGTTAATACTGTAGACAGGCAGGGACACATGTTAGTGTTAAAACATGTGTCCTCTAAGTGGATTATGAGTAATAACTGAGATGGTATTGAAATGAGTGTGCAGTAATATGTCTGCAATTGTTGGGAACGTTGGTGCTTACAACTTCTCTTTTTGTTCTTGTGGCATTAAAACAGATATTACTAGTATTGTTTTGTAGTTTAAAATTCTGGTGTCACGACAACCTTTATCCAAAGCAGTCAAAGAAAAAGATTCTTTTCAAACTTTAAATCGATGTTCAGTTAGATAAAAACAAGAGGACCAAAGCCAGGATGTGAGGATGATGAAGCAGTGAACCATGACACTGTGTCAAAGCTGTTTTTGCTTTGAATGTTAAAGGTCAAATACTTTCATGTGCCCTTCATGGCTGCTGTCCATCATGATTTAGATATTCTTTGACTGTCTCAACATCACTTTGGCAGATTTTTGAACTCAAATTTCAGCCAATGATTGTGTAAAGTTTTGTCTTTGAATTATTGAATACTCACAGTTACTGTAATGGAGTTTGACAAGTCTTGTGCGTGTGCTTTACACCAGCTAATTAGAGCTCTGTTTTATCTCAGTCTGTCGCTAAATGAGCCGGTCGTGCCCTCTCACTGACTCCCGCTCCTCTTTGCTTTCCAGTGTAGTTAAGCACACTGACTAATTATGGCACCCTACTTCACCTTGCTCAGTTTTTACTTTAACAGCCGCCGTATAAAGTTACAACTGCTGTGTGATCCTCGGAGGATTTCCTGAATTTGGGCTATCCCCCTTGTGACTCACACACACGTTTGGTGTGTGTCTCCACATTTTAGCTTTTCATCTCAGGCTGCGTGTTTCACATTCTTTCTGCTTTTCCATCAATCATCACGTCGGTTTCAATCTCTGTCTTTGTGTTTGGCAATCTGTGACTTGAATCTGTTTGTCAGCAGGAGGAATCTGGGATGCTTGATTGCTTGTGTATACATGGGTGTGTGTGTGTGCTTTAGGGTGGATGTGTGATGCTAAAATTAGCTCCTTGGGCCATGGCGACAGGGAGATCCAGTGTGCAGCTGGAAGCTGACTCACAGGGCCAGACACTTCACTGGATGGATAACACACTGCTCCTTAACCTGCCTCACTGCTCTTCTTCTCCCCCCTTCTTTCCCCCCTCTCCTCTCTCTTTCTCCTCCCCTTCCCTCCTTTATCCTCGTCTCGATCTCTTCCCCACTGCTGCCTTTACTTTCTCACTCCTAAAGCACCTCAGTTATCCCCTCATGGAAATCTATTCTTCCCGCTATCTCCTTCAGCCCACAGTCGCAGTCCACCCTTGCTTCCTTCTATACAAGTCATCACAGTAAATGGGGGATTATAAAGCAGATGTCGTGTTTGTAGTGTACAGGAGATCAATAGTTAGGATATAGAAGCTCTCAAGTACCCACGATTTGTGTTGTGTAACATGTCAAGTGCAGCACATGAAGGGAAAGCCTGGCCTTCATGCACGTTTCAACACATAATCTTATTTTCCTTATGTGTAAAGGTTTATCCTCCACCAGTTTACCTGTAATTGCCTGAATAAAAATGTTAATACTTCAATTCATTACCTTTTTATAATCAATTATACAGAAATAAATTGAATTGCAAACCCTGCAGATGTTTTAAAAGATGTATTTAAGTTTTTTACCTATAGAGAAAAATGTTAAGTAAAATGAAGTTGGCATAGAGTCAAACAGAAGGCATCACAGTTACATAGTATATAACTCGTAACGGACTACCCACCGCTTAAATATTTCCTTAAGGAGATTTTTATTACAGCAAAACTAAGCCACTATGCTCGCACAGTACGACAGTGAAGATTTCCACTCCAGAGAAGTGATTTCATGGACTGAGAGTGAGGTTTATGTTAAGATAACAAACACGGTATAGTTATATTCTATTTCTGTAGATTTGTTTGGAATCCTATTTAGAGAAAGCACATAATGAAATCGCCTACATTATAGAGAGGTGTTAGAAGCTGAATGGAGACATCTTGGCATTTAATGAGACACGCCAGAGTAAGGTTTGGAATAACAAGAGATGGAAAGTAAAAGGAGGCGGATAAGGTTAGCTAAAGAGAGAGAGAGGTGAATATAAATCAGAGTCAAAAAATGTCGAAGGTTGTGGATATAAAGCCAGTGAATGTGTCAGACATGAATCTGTCTGCTGGTGTCACTCTGGGTCAGATCTCTTTTCACCTCTTCTCTGTCATTCAAATCGAGACACAGCTCCTAATCTGAATTTAGCATTCACTCCGACCTGCAGCTCGTCACAGATCCGTCTCACCCTCATGTTAAATATTAGTTTTAGAAGACGGCGAGAAATGAGAGAGGAGTGGGAAGAAGTGAAAAGATTGAGAGGAGGAAAAAGGCAGGGTGTCAGAATCTCGGGCGCAGAAGAGTTGAGAGGGTTTGGGGTTTAACAAACAGACTTAACTCAAGCGGCAATAAAGAAAATGCGGATCCTTGTGGCTGGCTGAGCCATGAGGTCCCATATTAAAATGCCCCCCCCTCAACTTATTTTTCTGCTACTAGATTGTTGGGTGAAATCAGAATTTCTATCATGGTGACCGCCATCATTCGGCATTAAATGGTAAATGGACTGTGTAATTGGATACGCATTCACACACTGATGGCAGAGGTTGCTATACAAAGTGACAATCAGAAGTAAATTATCCCATTCATACACCTTCATACGCCGCAGCGGGAGCCTAGCTTCATTCAAGAAATTCTCACCTTACGTATAATAACATGGTGCCAGTTCTTCACGTTGCACTTTGATAAAAACATGAAAGCTGCATGTTCTTTGGGTTGTTCGAAGAAAAGCCCGTGAGACACGTGGCAGTGCTTCAAAGAATGGGCTTGATGTTCGGGTGCCAATGCCTGTTTTCCAGACAAAGCATGACTGCTAGCACCCCTGCGGAGCCTTACAGAAACTCAGAGTAATGAGAACACTGCCTCCCTTAAACACAAACACATATGACAAGGAGATCTACTAATATTCTAGTTAGCATTTCAAATCACCAGATTCCGTGGACAAGCATGCAAATTCACACTCGGCCTCGTACCAGCTCAACACTCACATGTACACATCTCAGCCCTACGCACACACGCACACATCACAAGTCAGATCATTACAGCACTTGCAGCACCATTCCACATGAGCACCTTTGGCCATTAAAACACAGCTGAATGCAATACAGAGGATGGCTGGGAATTAATGTGCATTGAGCTTGTTCCAGAGACACTTAACACGCTCCTCACCTGCCTCTGTTCATTACCAATCACAGAACAAAGGTGTAAAAGAAAGTCAGGATACACACAGTGCTACCGGCGTTAGATTTCTGGTAGTATTTTTTAAACTAAAGCAAACTTTCACACATATAATGAGCACAGAGCAGTTTGTGACTCCTTATTCAAGATGCCTCATTTGAGAAGACTCTTAAGTCAGCTATGAAAATAAAGCCATCTGTCTTCCATAGAAGACATGTTTTTCAGATATTCTAAGTGGACTTCTGGCTTGCGGTGTGATTTTCTGTCTCTACTGAAGTGCCAATTAAGCGCCTCTACTGCTGCAGGCTAAATCAACACAAGTGTTAGGGTGCTATAACGTGTACGACTGCTACTTTTACTTTTTCTTTGGGTAGGTTTGCTCAAAACTGATGCTCATTTAGTTTATCATATCTGTTTTTTGCACAAAACCGCTTTATGTTATCAAAACACTGGATGTTAAGTTTGAAGTTGCTTTTGTTAAAGAGCTTAAATATCTTTTCCTTGCCTTAAAGGCTGCATCACAGTGAACAGAAACTATCTTGGACTGTTACACAGCAGCTGATTGAAATGAGCATACAGTATAATGTCTCCCTGTAAGCCCATAATATCAAGGTTAGTAATGATATTTTCTCAGACTACAGTTTATTGCCCACCAAAGGATTAGTTGAAATATTACAGGAAAAACATCAATACTCATCCCCCCAAACACCCCAAATTTACAGTTCTGTCAATATCCTCCAACTGTACGGTGCATCAGATGAATGTTTGGAAGCTTATTTTCACTTTTTCCAAACATTAACTGGGAAGTGCTTGCGAATCTAGCCATTGAATGTATCCCTGGTCTTTGGATTGTGTTGGACGGCCTGTATAGACACTTGAGATTGAGAAGGATAGCAAAGTGTTGGTATAGTGCACCAGCCAAATGTTTCAAGGATAATCCTGTTGTCTGTGCTGCCAGATGAATTCTGAACTGAGTAATTGTTTCTTCTTTGTGTTGTGGTTCTCGGTTTCCCTCAGCGTGTTGAGTGTCAAGGTTCTGGACATTTCCCAGAGTTGACCGCTTCTATTTCTTGCATGGTGACATTTCTCTGTAATGAAATCCTTTAGTAGCAACAACAACTTAAGAAACTCACACATCCATTCAACAAATGTTCCCTCGATTGCCAGAGACTCCTGCCCCTTTTTTTCTTCTACTCTTCAGTAGCAGCTTTCTTTTAGTGTTACTTCACCGTTTTATAGTCCTCTAGGATATTTCTCTCCCTGTTCACAATGCTTTTTTTCCTACCTATCCTGCCTCCTCTTAATGACATCTATGTTTCATCTTTACCTCCCACTTTCCTGTTCTGTGAAGCTCAATTTGTCTCTACTGCTTCACCTCCATCACTTGATCCAAGACAAACTTTGTAGGAAAGCAGAGGACGACAGTCAACCTTGCACTATGAGCTGCTTGTTTGTCTCATGTATTTCTTCCATCTTGAGATGCATTTGTCATCCTTCAACAAACAAATACCTGGGACAATCGCCCCATCTCTCTCTTTTCCAAGGTTTCGTTTTTCTTGTCCTCTCATTTGAGCTCCACTCTGCTATTCCCACTCCATCTCTGCTTCCCTGTACGTTCCCTCTATGTCAGCTGGGTTCTTTTTTTTTCACTATCATGCATTATGGAGAAGGTTCAAAGTTGCTGTGCTAGACCTGCAGCCTGTAAAAGCACAAACTAATGTGTTTGCAAGGACGAGTGTGGGGAATAAGGGAGAGGCAGACAAATGGGGATGGCAGAAACAAAGGATTCTTGTTCCGCATTAAAATAGAGTATATTATGGAACTGCTGCTTATTTATTCCTCAAGCTGTGGTTATGCACTTACCTACAAATGATGTCACTTACATCAGGACCTGCTGGAGTTTGGACCCTTATTAAATGAAGTGCTCGTTTAGTGCAGCTCTTATCCAACCAGTGCTTCTTCCTTTACCTACTACTCCCAAGAAAAGGAAGCTGTGAAAAGCAACTATCCAACACTAAAAGGCACCAAAAGGGATCTGTTGAGCTGTTATCACAGTTTCAGGTCGACACTTTATTGAGGAAAAATAGCAGAAAAAGACACGTATAATTTGGTAAAACTCGTTTCCCATCAAAGTGTGAGCCACAGCAGCTGCAAAATGAAAGTAGATGTGTTTCACCCCACAAACGGCTGAAAAATCTGACTCACATACACAGTATTAGCCCAGCATTTTCTGCTTTTTGTGCACTTTGTACATGAATGTAACTCTACTGTCCTCTACTCAGGTTTTTTTTTTCTTCCAACAGTGGCCCTGTCCAAACAGAATTAAAGTACACTGTGTCCCTTACAGTTAGTTCATTTAATATGTGATACTGATGCCTCGTGGTTTTCTAATTCTCTGTAATTAGCCACTCATTAGAATATGTTAGTAGAATTTAACTCGTGAATAGATCAGTAAAGACGGGGTATGGACTACGGGAAGAGAACATGTCATATTAGGTCAAATAGGCCACCCTTTTGAAAATAAAGGCTTTTATCTGGAAGTCTCTACATATCATGTGCATTCGATCTGGTGTAATCATCTGGAGGACGAGGAAGAGGAATTATTGTGCTGAAAGAAGGAGAGAGAGAGAGAGAGAGAGAGAGAGAGAGAGAGAGAGAGAGAGAGAGAGAGAGAGAGAGAGAGAGAGAGAGAGAGAGAGAGAGAGAGAGAGAGAGAGAGAGAGAGAGAGAGAGAGAGAGAGAGAGAGAGAGAGAGAGAGAGAGAGAGAGAGAGAGAGAGAGAGAGAGAGAGAGAGAGAGAGAGAGAACTGCTGAACAGAGGAAAGAAAGAACATAAAACCGAGCAGGAGAAACAAATAATAAGTAAATTTTCTCAGGAGTAATCAACCTTAGACTCAAATTTAGTAAAACAATTAAAGGCATGGTTGGTAATTTTCCCCAGATACACTTTTTTAAGATATTGGTTGAAATTGTCTTTAGGTCCTGACAGAAATTAATAATTCATGTGCTCTGAAAAAGGAACGAAGAAAATCGGTCATCTGTAGCGATTGTAAGCCTGTAAGAACTTCGACCAATGTCTGCCACGAGGTACCAATCTAATGAACCAATCATGCCTCCCTGTCTCCCTGCTCCTTCTCTACCCATTGCATGCACGAGCCCGCACTCAAAGCATGAGCTGAGGTCCGCTTCTGGACCAATGGCGCTTGTGCATGTAAGTGAGGGGCTTGGCTCTTTGAGGGAGCACAGAGGGGAGGGGGTGGGTGCAGACAGAGCACTGAGGGAATGCTACTTTCAAAATCATGCTAGTTTTCGGAAACTACCAACCCTGCCTTTAACACAAGAGATTGATTTCACAATCAAATAACGAGAGAGTCTGATCTAAGAGAAATGTTATCAATATTGGTACAAACAGGGATCATGTTCTCTGATCATTTTCCCGATACAGTGGGTTTACCACGTCCCATGGTCTTTATCAAAGACTTGAGCCTGCTCAGGTGTCGCCACGACACTAAACTGTGATATGAAGTCATGTGATTAAAAAAGTGTCAGATAGAAAGGGGCTTTAACACCTACTGTATCTCTGTTGTGACATTGCTGCAGCCTTTGATTTTCTCCTGCTATGTCCTGACTGTTTGGTGCTGATCCTGATACTTTTTCTGTAGATGCTATGACCAGTTTTGGTCCAGTGTTCAGACAACTGCTGATGTGTCTGTCTGGAACTGCCTGTCTTTTCAGTTTGACCTCAAACAAGACTGCAATCTTGTTGGCCCCACAGGGTCAGAATCACCCAGATGTGTAAAACTACATGTATTCAGAGGCTGTGTTGAGGTGCTCTGGTACAAAAAATGCTCAAGGAAACCTAAGCTATGATTTATTTCAACAAATATCTTGTACCGAAGATGAATAGTTGCTTTGGAAAATCCTGTAAATAAAAGACAGAATATGGATTATCTTTTGCCTGGGCAGAAAAAAAGAAGATATGACCCTACATCTTGCACCATTGTAATGCTTTTGTAAAATCTATGTGGGTTGTTGTTAGGGCTGGGCGATACAACCTCAAATCAATATCAGGATTAATTAACTGTTTTGTGGTTATTTATTGAATATTTTGAACTGAAGTCAAAGCATCGCTTGAAATGAAAACGACACATTTTAGTTTTAAAGTAGAAATGAACTTCTCTAAAACAATTGAAAATAAATAACTTGCATCTCTTGCAAACATTTTTTCCGCAGTGTTTACATTTGACTTCTTTTTGTCCGGTGTCGTCTTTCCTAAAGACAAAATGTGTCCAAACGACGGCCATTGCTTCCAAGTTGCGGATTGGACGTGTTGTCACGTGACTCTGGCCTGAAAATAATAGAAATAATCGACATGGGCAAGGTTACATGATTAGAGGTTCTGAATGTTGGTTCCGATTAATTTTCGATTAATTGCCAAGCCCTAGTTGTTGTATAAATTTCTACTAGCAATTTTCATCTCTGACTGTGGGAGTACTGCAGTTATACCAAATTATTAAATGCAAAAAAGTTTAAATTGATAAGATCATACTGAATTTTAGTATGGACCTGCAGGTTATTGGCTCCTCCAGTACCATGCCCTCCTCTGCTTCTCTGCACAGTGCTCGCTAGCTCTGATAGACACAGGGTTAAATAAAAAAGATTCCACAGCTTCCTATTAGCGTGTCCCACTCTTCTGACCATCTTTGCCAAGCTTAGATCTCTTTACAAGACAAGTTGAAGGGATATCATTTGCACCAAATTTGAATTTCCTCTGGGTAATATGTCATGGAATTTATCAAAGCCCCACGAAAAGACTAAATCTGAATGTGATGGAGGACTTGGACTCGAAACAGATTGGTAAAGCAGATTGGAATTTCAAATTCGAACCTCCTGGACTCATTTGCATGTGGCACATAGCAGATTGCTTTGGAAATACACTAATCTCAGAATGAATATGCCTCCGACATAATTCTTTCCTCGATTGTTGCAGAAACAGGGTGCTTATTTTCTCTCTGTTCTGCTTTCAGTGGCTATTTTTATTCACAGAGCTCTGTTTTCAGAAAGACCACTGTGTGTCACATGATTATCTCCTAAATTATGAAATGGAGCATTTTAGGATTAGGGTATATTACTCTTCTGTCGCTGAGGATTCCTCTTGAAGAAATCTTTGCATCTCTACTCTGCCCCCTTCCCCCCTTGTTATGCTCTCACACTTTTGCTCAAGCTTTCCACTCTTAAGGTTTTTTGTATGTATGTGTGTTATGTGTGTCTTACAAGGAGGTAAAATGAGACTGTATTACTTAATTTTCAGATTCCTAAATGGTCGCAGCACAGTCGACTGGCCTGAATCTGACCCTCTCCTGTATGCTCAATTTCCTGGCTAATTAGCCTAACTGGATAATGGGGAATAAGTTACAAGGGAACCTTACACTCAAGTTATTAATTATTTTAATGGTGCGAGTGGAGAAAATCTCTCAACTATAGCTCAGGAATGGAGCTCATAGGGCGGCCCAGACTGGAACATGAAGTGTTAGCACCACCTACTATAAGCTTACCTCGTCCCACTACACAGCACATTCACATTACAAAGCTGCCCATTTCAAGCTGCTCAACAGCTATATGCTATTGTTGGTGCTTAATGCTATTAGCTGGTCAGTGGACACAACTGCTTTCCAAGCTGAAATGCTTTGGCAGTCACCCAAGCCTTTACCTGAATGTTATTTAAGATCGGCTCTTGATGCAGTTAAAGAGCATTTCAACAGTGTTCCTAGACAGTTGATTAAACCTATTATTACCTACATAATACACATGGTATCTAACCCTGTTTTGTCCCCCTTTTGTTCGGATGAGAGCTTCCTGTGTGGGCAGAGGACTGCTTTGAATGGAGCCAGTGCATCCAGGTCAACTTTGTTTGTCAGAATGATGCGGCAGTTTTCAATTTCACTGAGACTATTATGAATAACATCAAATGGTGAACAATGGATTGTGTTTCACTGCTTCAAAAATAGTTTGGGTCTGAAAATGCCAAAGCCTTGAATGTTTGAAATAGCATATTGTGTATTTAAATGCACCTTATTCCCGCACAATGCTTGTGATTGGTTCAAAAGCAAAGTGTTTGCTCTTTATTAAGCTATTTGATGTTAAGAACAGACTCTTTGTTACATATGGAAGTCTCTTAAATCTGTAATTGTTGTTAGAGTAAGGGATGACTCTACTTCTTTCTGTCTTTATTACCTCATTTAAAAGTTCAATCATAAGTTTATGGTGTCATCTTCTACTCTCATGTCTTCTTTACTACATCAAATGTTCATATTGTAAACTATGATCCTATTAAGAAGTACATTTGATAATAAAGCTGGGTAGGATTTAGGGCATGGCTAGCTGTGGTTGACAATTTGCTGCCATAGAAACCTGGCTATCAGGATAATTATGTGGCAATATCTTTCCATCCTGCTGCCTTCTGGCTCCAAAATACAAGATGGAAACAACAACAACAACAACAACAGTGCCACATGCAAGGCTTCAAAGCTTTAGCAAAGCAGTAGGTGATGTCACAATAGCTAAGCTCACTTCTTATTAGGGATGTAACGATTCACTAAACTCACCATACGATTCACGATACTGGGTTCACAATACGATTCTCTCCAAAAAAAAAATTACACAATGAGACTGTAGACAAATGATGACTGAAAAAGATTCCTTTAGGGGCTGCAAACCCGTCAGTGTGGTTTGGTCTTTGAATGTTTTTCTTCTCTCAACAATGGGAGGTGATTGGAGCTGCTGATTGTGGTGTAGATTAAATGCTGCATCATGTTGGTTGTGCTATTTGTGTAGTTCCCTGTCTTCTTGCAATATTTGCACACAGTTTTTGTCTTGTCTGTTATCTTCTCACCTTTTTCATTTTCTGTCTTGGGGAAGCCAAAATGCTTCCACACCTCCGATTTAAAAGAGGACGGTGCGTCCTCAATTTCTAAATCTTGTTCTGCAGCTGCCAACCGCCTCTGCTCTACAGCTGCTGACGCTCACCATATTATTGCGATTCATTTTTCAGAGTACCGATGCGAACCTTGACACCTTTGAATCGATTTATCACGATTTCACGATTTATCTTTACATCCCTACTTCTTATGAACAATCTTTGATTTTTAAGAGCCTTATTTCTGCCGTACTGATTTGAAAACGTCTTGTATTATTTACTATCTCTATATTTCAGTTGTCTTAAAGAAGAAAGTCGGTTGTTTGTGTACCTTTAATTATCAGTCTGAGAGATGGCTCTTTGCTCACCCAACCCCTTTGACAGATAGTGGTTCAAAAACCAAGAAAAAGATTGTAAGACTACTTCAATTTTTGAGGACGAGAAAGGTCAAACACCTCTGCATTTACATTTTGACTAAAGCAGAAGTCAGATTAAAAAATAAATCTCGGTGATGTAAACTTGCTGAAACATGTTTGAAGGGCAGGAGAGTTCTTGAAGGTTCTTTTGAGTGACTTATGCAATGCAATGTGGATGTATAGCATATCGACAAAACAAATACACACAGCTCTCCATTTATACCTCATGTACCTCGCTCGGTGGGTGTTGGATCCTGAGGGCCACCTACCTTACTGCAGTGATGAATAAAACAACAGCCACTTGGTGCTGTGTGTGTGTGTGTGTGTGTGTGTGTGTGTGTGTGTGTCTGTGTGTGGGTGTGTAGAAGTTCTGCTGACGTGCTGGCTTTTAAATGAAGTCCTCTGGCTGGCAGTATGGCAGCTTCTGGCTCTGCCTGACGATTGTGCCGCTGCTTGCAATCGCGTCTGCATGCATACATGATAACCTGAAAAAAAATTACCTGACAAGCAGCAGCAGCACTGAATGATCACTGCCAAGAGAGAGGCGAGACTGCCTTTCACGGTATCATTCATCTTTTATGTGCCTTAGCATTTGTGATCAAATGGAGTCGGCAAAACATTCCACACACCTTGTAATATCCTGAATCACCTTCTTAAGAGGGGCAGATTATTGCCTAAAAGGTAGTTACAATGATGAATTTCTTTCATTACTTGAACATTTTTACCGTCTTCAGGATTCAAGATTCACAAAAACTCAATTCTTACAATCCATCATCTAGGTTGTTTAATCAAGATAAGCCCTTTTGAATGGGCAACTTTTGACAAACTGTTCAACACAACCTTGAAATATGGTTTATTTACCCAGCTCTAAGTGGATTTATATTACAGTATGCACTCTGAATTAAACTGTTTGTTATGTAACACCACTTCTTATAAGACTCAATGTGCTTCTCTCTTTTCCTTCAAATTTAGATTCTACACACCACACGTTGAAACTTTCTATGCTTGGTAAGACAAGGACAAATATTGCTTTGAATAAAAACGTCAGTAGCCTAACATAAATAAAGATGCTTAATCCCTAAAACAGAGAATTGTGTAACTTGATTGACAAATATTTATTTCAGTGTTGATGGCTCAAACCTTGGCAAATATCCAATCTACTTTTGTAGACAAGGGCATTATTTTTGCCATCTTGCAAATGAATATAATTCAAAGAACATTTTAAGTTGTTTAGACATTTAGAACTTGAATCAAAAATGATATATCTTTACAGGCAATATCTGTTGCAGACATCTAAAATAATCCTAGACTGTATAAAACATGGACGTAATCTCAGTGACATCACCCATTAGTTTCTAAAGCTGAATTTTGAAGCCTAAAAATGGCCGTCCATGTTGAAAATGCTGTCTCATACAAACTTTCGATCCATCCTCTACAGTGTTTACCAATAAATATCTGAGCTATTCATAATCAGAGCGTTTTTTAAACCAGGCTGTGAACATGTTTATTTCTGCTGTCAAAAGGTGCATTATTTAAAGGGACTTTGCAGCCAGCCTCAAGTGGACACTCGAAGAACTGCACTTTTTGCACTTCTACATTGGTTTCATATTTTTTTTTTAAACTGGAGGTTGCCACTTAAAAAAAATCTTAAAATAACAAATAAGTCCAACTTTGATTCCTGTATCATGTTTCCGGCTGATGACATCATTACCCCAAAACTTTTTTTAGACAATAAGAAAACAAATTTTCAAGGTGAAACATTAGTCCATTTTAAAGGCCAATAAAGGCTTTTTAATGTGGATTTACTGACAGAATATTTAAATATGTGCATTCAAACTGTTATCATGCCACATACTATACTCTAAAAGTGTACAGTGTTTGACTCCTAGTCAGTTTCTTCTCCTGTCTTGGTCATCCATTTAATAGATGTAGAATCAGTCATATCATCAAACGATCTCAAGGGTTTCTTGAGTACTTGTAAAAACTTTCCATGTGAATCCAGAGCAGATAATTAGTTCTACATTTCTTTCTGCAATATATTGTTAATGAGTGCTGAATCACTGCCTGATCATGCAAGCTCACACACAACACATAACCTCTCTGCCATCCATCCACTAATTACTTACTGAGACTCGGGCCTTGTAATGAATCTATTAAATCAACACTTGCATGAATTAGAAGCCCATTATAACCAGCTGACCCCACATAAAATCAGTGTCTGTATGGTGGGTTTTTTTTTGATCAGGGTGTGAAAATGAAGTGTGAGTGCATGTGTGGAGACGTCAGTGCGTTTGTACTTTCCTGTGTGACCCCGAGGATTGCCCATTGTTAATAGGTTTGCAGATGGAGGAGCTTTATTATGCTCTTTATGACTTTTTAACTGACTCACTGCTCACTGCTGGTAATGAATGTGCAGCTTGTGCACATGTGTGTGTGTGTGTAAGCGTGTATTAGGGATGAATATTAGCGAGGTGGATGCAGGTTTGGAACAGAAGGTATTCCACGGGGGTGGTAGTGAACTGAGGAGAGGCCTTGAGGGATAGAGCGGTGGAGAGACACGGAGAGATGGTGAGAGAGTCTGGAGGGAAAGTGAGAGCTCGAGAGAAAGTATGTGAGGTAGAAAGAGATAAATGGATGGAAAGAAAGAGAAAGTAATGGAGGGAAAATGAGGACAACAGAAGCGGTGCTAACTCTGCTTTAGTGTGTGTGGGAGGATGGATTGATAAAAAAAGGAAAAGAACAAATTAGTAGGACGGAGTTAATGAAAGAGAAAGCAGTAGATAGGAGCCACACTCTCAGTGCATTACTGATGATGCAGTAGTATCGCTGTATTGATCATGGGTCATCTGTTTAGTTGTTATTTAGAGCCATCGTATCTCTGCTGGCTACCAGGTTCAGGGAGGCTTGTTTACAAAGGAAATACACTTTACCCTTGTGCCCCTGCGCTGATGTATGTGCGCCTGTAAGCACATTCATATCAGAGTTTTTATGTCTCCGTGCCAACAACAGCCGTGGTGGGAAGTGTTACGTTCTCAGATTGTTGAACTGTACCATTCGTGTGATATACAGTATCTCAGAAACGCCTGGAGGGAAAAAGTTAAAATTTGGCACAAAACATTTCCACTTGCACTCGAGGATGAATGGATTAGAATTTGGTGGTTATAAACAAAAGTTGAGATCATTGTGATCTTTGAAAAACATTGTAATCCATAAATTAAAAAAATAATAGAAGTAGTACTACTACTAGTTTATTATTTCAACAGGTGCCCAGCCCACAAAGGATTACAAGACACAGAAAAACAGACAAGAGCATTGCAGTGCATGTCGAGCCATGACAGATGAAATGTTAACTCAGTGTTGCTCCTTAGACGTCAGAAGTGAAGCACTTGTTAAGCAACTGCCATAATTGTCATCAAACACAAAGCATCATCCTGCACTGTTGGAAGGCATTTAACACAAAGTGAGCTAGCTCAAACACTTTGTGTGCAAACAGGTAGTCTATCTTAAACATACTTAGGAAGCAACTCTGGAATATCTCCAGACCTTTGGCAAAGAAGCAGACATCTGTCCTTTGAGTGTTATACAAAGGACAAAAGAACAACAATTTTAGTTTTCATCTGTAACACAAGTTCTGTCATATTTCCAAACCAGTCTATTCCAGGTTAACATTATGTAGTGATCTTATTTAACACAAAAGGTTAACTTCACTGTGACAACAAAATTATCAGCATAAAACAGTCTTTACCTGCCTTTGGTTCTGTCTGATTCTTGTTGACATAATATCTCATGGAGGGAAAATGTTCAAGATTTCCCACAAACGGGATGAACTGTAATTTGGAGGCCTAATGTCAAGGTCACTGTGACCGTACCTCTGGTTCTTTCTCGTGAACCTGATAACTCAGCAGTGCCTGGAGGGGACATAATTACATCTGGTTGCATATACCATCACTGTGAGCCAATGGTAATGGGCAATGGCATTGTCAAGTGTCCATCTCCCCTCAACTTTTAAGATAGGCCTAAACAAATGTATCCTGTACTCCATCCCAGTTACACATTCCTTCAATTAGATGGATCCATTTGCGACTTGACTGATTGGCTAAGGCATAGCACTGTGAGGTGGTAACTGTTGTTTTTCCATGTGTACAAAAAATGCCCATTACATGCAGGTCTTAAAGTCCCAGCTTCAACAACAGTGCCTGGCAGCAGCTGCACCAAGGAAAGTAAAGAGGGCCATTTAGCTCCTGAACTTGAGAAATAAGAAATGGATTCACAGATTCTAAAACCCTCCAAAAAATCAGTGACAGGTGCACAGGGGCAAGGAGGACAGGAGGGAAGAGCAAACTGAGGTGAAAGAGAGCCAGCGGGAGACGAGACGAAAGACATAAGATGAGATGAAAAGAGAAACAGAGGAGGGGTGGTGGGTGCGAATGGAAGGAGGAACTGAGAGATGTACGGGATGAGAGAAAAGGAGTGCCAGGAGAAAGAAGGTGAGGATTCAGGGGAAAAACGTGTTATTGAGGGTGTGGAGTTGGCAGAGGACAAGTATATGATAGAAGGATAAAGATGAGAAGGGGCGAGAGGAGGAGAGGGAAAGTATGAGGGAATTTGAGGAGAGTATGAAGGCGAGCAGTGGTATGGTGGAAAAAACTGGCGAGGGAGAATTTTTGAGAGTCATAAATGTAGGGAATTGACAAGAGAATAGGATCTGATAGCATGGAGTTGAAATGGTCCATGGAGGAAACACATAAGTCTAGAAGATGCTTAATACAGGCAGTCTGCAGGGGGAAGGAGGCCAGGAGGAGAAGGTGGTTTTCTACTAAATCCATTCCTGCCTGAAATATAATATGACATTTATGATGTGAACAAATCTGGAGCCTCTTACTAGGGCTTCAAGCGAAATCCTCCCAAATGTTCAGCATTAATCAGGAGAGTGAGCTTAAAGACTCGAGGTGCTTTAAGAGACTTCTTTCTTGCTGTAAAAGCAGATTTGGGGCCTCAGTACCCATAAGGTTTGGTATGTTTACACTTTAATCAAAATGAAAGAGTTGCACATTTTATTCCTTTATAGCTCTCTGACCTCGGCTCATCTATCCCTTAGGAGTTTCTCTCTATGAGGGTTGTCACAATTACAGAACTTTAAACGTTGATACGATACTAACAACAAATGAAATAATACCGATCACTGTTTGGTTACCATCGCAACAAAAATAGAAGCCCCAGGCACCCAATATTGAAAATGTTTACAACCTTATTTTCTATCTTTTCCTCGTTATTTTCTTATCTCTCGCTCTTTTTTTTTTGGCCTCCTCTCTACTCAACATGCTACCTTACATGTATAGCCCTCTGTCACTGAGAAAGGTAGATGCATTATATGTATTTGTTTCATGTTGAGGCCTATTTGAACTGACCAGCCACTGTTTCCCAATATAAAAAGATTCTTTCCAAATAAACTGTATGTCATCATTTAATTAGGCCCTCTAAATTCTATCCCCCCCATTTTTGGTATGAGAATGGACAGACCCCAAAACAAACAAAAAAAGAAACTACCAAAAAAAAACCTTGCAAACTTGTAACCCTCGTGAGAGCAGTAATCCATCACTGTGTACTTGACCTTAAAGCCGGTAAATGTTCATGATGCAGCTGAAAGCACAAGCCTGGATCGGTTTGTTCAAGCTCTGCTGTTCATGCCATCACTGTTTGCTTGTTGTCCTCCCCTCAGGTTTTTTTTATTTTGTGACAATATATGAATGCATTGCCATTTACCACCTGACCTTGATGCTTCGACTTGTGGCGGCTGTATAAATGTAACTGTAGGAAACAGCCTCCACATTATCAAGGCTTTTAAATGCACTTTAAGACAAAGACAGTTTATCTTTTGGAAGGAAAAGTGAAGCTGAAAGCTTGTTTGTTGTGATGGATTGGATAACATGTCTCTAAAGTTTATTTTTTTTATTGTGTCCTGCTATGTCTGAAAAGAATGGTTGCCTGACAGGCAGAATAAATGTGTTTCTCAAGTACAACAATGCAACAAATCTAAGCTCTGGAAGATGATTGGTGCTTTGTGCCTTATGTATTGTTCTTTTATGATATAAAACTAAAAAAAGATTCTTGAAGCAAATGTAAAATCACTTTCAAGTAAAACCCTTCTCTCTTGTCCGTCCATTTAAAATATTCAAAGACTGACAGAGGCACACACACACACACACACACACACACACACACACACACACACACACACACACACACACACACACACACACACACACACACACACACACACACACACACACACACACACACACACACACACACACACACACACACACACACACACACACACACACACACACAAAATAAAACATCAGGCAAACAAGATATTAAAGCCCACCACACCAGGGCAGGTTTACTTGGATTAAATGTCACACAGGGCGTCACATCGAACGAGGACGGAGGGAGCTGGAGAGGATGAGGAGAGGGGGCAGGGAGAGAGAGTAGAGGTATACTTAGGAAGAAGAAGGGAGGGAGGGCAAGGGGGAGAGCAGGGAGACATGAGAAGAAAAAGGAAATAGGTGAAGATAAATGAAGAGAGATAGGGGAAATGAATAGAGGACTATAGTCGGAGCAGAGCTATAAGGCAGAACAAAGAGGATGAGGTGAGGTGGTTATTTCAAAGGGAAGAAGAGAAGAGGCGGATGGGAAAAGGTTAAAAGTGAGAGGCAGAGTCAAATGTTAAGGGGATAAGAATGAGGGCAAACAGAAGTAGATATAGACAGAGGGATTGCTTGAGCATTCAGTGCTGCACAGCAACAAAATCACTTTTTTTTTCAACTTGTTGATATGGAGGAGGATTTAGTGATGCGGCAAAATGAAGCAATGATTGTCCCTATACTGTCAAGGGTATGCACAGGTACACTGAATATACAACTCAGGCCATTTAGAAGGTACATTGCTATCACCCTAATTATCATTTACTTATACCTTGGCTAGCGCTTACATATAATCTGGCTCACATCCAGCAGCTTTACTGTTTTAAGATCCCTGGCAAGCATGGCCGGACTGGAGCTGAGTCAGCTGAGGTTTGCAGACGAGCTGGTCCTGGCCCCAAGTGGCCAAGAGCTGACAGGAAGGGAAAAAGAAAAAAGAAAAACAGCATTGTCAATCCATGCCTTTTTACTTTGCCAGATTCACGCTGTGGGACTGAATCTAAACATGCCTTGAATGGATCGGTTTTGTCCAAATTGTGTTTAGCTTGCAGGCTAATGAATGGGGACACAACACAAATCCTCCACCTACATATCCATTTGTGTGGGTGGAAACAAAGCTCTGAATATCTACAGTAGATCTCTGCAAAGTCGAGAAATAATCAGGCTGACTTTTATCTCCATAAGGTGAGGGGAGTGAGAGAGACATGGCAGAGATGGGGATGACCTTGGCACAGCTTTGTGTGACAGTGTGGAAAGAGTCTGGAGTGCTGCTGAACTATGACTACAAATTTTCCAGGCTGCTCGCTCTTTAACGACGGCGCAAATTAATTTACACACCTATAATGAAAGAAGTGAGAGGAGGGAGGCTGAAGAGAGAGAAGTGGGGAGGGTGAAAAATGTAGGAGAATGAGAAATATTTCTCTTGCACAAATCAGGTTACCTGGGAGATTTCACCATTAATACTCAGGGGGATAAACTTGAATACCAGGCCTCCCCCTTCCATAGCCATAGGGACACATTCACACACACAAACACACATTTTGCTGCACACCCCTAATACATTTACTCACAATTCAAGTTTACCCACTTACAGAATGCTTTATTGTAAAGCTTTGTTAACAGTGTAACGTAGCTTCTGGCCTTGCCGCCCCCTGCTTGTAAGCCAGATAAAACCACACATGTGCAAAATGCAGTTAATACAAAATATGCAGATTTTATTCTTGATAATATTTGCATTAGTTCATGCATTCAAAGCACAGCAAGTTATTTTACATGGGCAAACACTATCAGGGATGATTCAGTATGGTGGGTATATCTACTGTTGTATCAACATTCCTGCGACATAATGTCCCCGCTTAAAAACACGAGATGCTCCTGCTAGCCTACTATATCATATTTACACACACACTCAATCAAAAATGCGTCCCTCTTCCATATTCCTGGAAAAAGTGCATGAATATTGAGTGTGTGTGTGTTGGTTTTGTGAGAGCCCGCTTGATAAATATTACAGCTGTTTCATATCTGTCCCTATCACACGCCACTGGCCTGCCCTGCTCTCCCGCTATCATTAATTCAAAGTTGTCCTCTTCTCTCCATCGTACACACACACACACACACACACACACACACACACACACACACACACACACACACACACACAAACATACACACAAACACGCACATTAATTCTACGCTGTCCTCCCAAGTGTCAAAAAGCAGCCTCTTTTCTGGCTCGCACGTCATTGCTGTAAATAACTGTCTTAGCGTGTTCTTGCATCTGTGTGTGTGTGCATGTGTGTGTAGGTTTGACACCGCAGGGTGATAACCTCCACCGTTCATCACCATCATCATCACTCAGCGCCACCGCCACCTTGCTTTCATCATCACATTGAGACGGCAGTACTTAGGTCCAGCCTTGTCATAAATCAGCGATACATCAACCGTGTGTGTGTGTGTGTGTGTGTGTGTGTGTTCTCCTCCATGGTCATTATCCTTGTCAGTCTGTCAGTGTTCCTATCACATTACTGTCATAAACTGCAACTTTGACCACAGGTGTGCAAGTTTGACTGAAAGACAGGAATTGATCCTCCAACTGTACTTTAGAAGTCTTTGTTCCTTTGCTCTGTTTGCAGTCGTCTTTTTGGAAGAGATGCACGCAGAAACATGTTGGTAAAGAGAAGTTGAACGAGGGGGGTGTTATCTACTTCCCCCTCTTTTCTCTCTAGCTGTATCTCCCTTCACTTTATTTGCCTATCCAGATGCGGCAGGTGGCTAGTTACCAGTTAGTCTGGTCCTGCACAAGGGTTCTGCCTGTTGCTCCTTGACACTGTCGCCACGTTCTTTCTCAGTGGCAAAAATAATGCAAGAATGAGTTTGTCAAAAGTTTTTGTTGCTTTGTTCGATACCTCATGTCTTATAACAAAACAATCGTCATTTTTTCAGTGATCAATCGCATCCTAGGAAGTTCCGCAGCTTTAAAATAGCTACTCGGGATAACTCCAATGACTCTACAGTTCATAAAAATACATTTGCAATTTTCTGTAGCAAAATGTTGCCAATGAATTTGTGCAATTAAGACCGTGGGGCAGGTGTTTGCTTGTCCTTTCTGGAACTTAAACACAATAAATGACTCTATTAGGTGCATAGTACATCTTTTTTTGTTGCCGCGGCAACTAAAGAGGTATTGAAATTGTTTGATTTTCACTTGAATCGTCTCAAAGATGATATGACTAATGGAACAGTGTAGACCTGTGATTTGTCAGAATATATATTTTTAAAGAACACTGTACAATACAGAGGAGCTTGAGTGGATAGGCGGACGGAGTCAGATGGAGAGGGGTTTATCCGAGTTCAAAGCTGTTTCACCTAAAAAAGGCAAACGGATGGAGATCTCAAAAAGGACGAGGACTTCAATCATTGTCATGTCCTCCTCTGCCCATGTCACCCTCCTCTGTTTAACATGACATAATTCTTCACAACCATTTCCTCACTCATGCTGAATGATTATCCTGAGAAGGAGTCGGCTTAATTACTGGCTCTTTATAGAGTGTGGGAACATAATAACTCTGCATTGGATGATGTACCATCCTAATTTGTTCATTTAATAAGGAAATTGAGCTGTGTTTTGTACGTTCAACAATGTGCCTTTGTCTGCCTGAATGCCTTTATCTGATTTTAAATAGTTAACCGGATGGCTGAGCTCTTTGAATTATAATTCCTCTTTATAAAAAATATAGTTTAAAATAAATGTGGCTTTGTTTCTGCTGCCAGCTGGACCAAAGCTCATGAAAAAGTACTCTTATTTCTTCAAATCCAAATATTCATGTGAACCTCTGCTCTACTGAGTGAACTTTCTTTTCATCAAAGGTCAGAATAATACAGCCTTAAATAGCTTAACCATGGGAAAGGGCATAGTTCTTTGGAGGACAATGCCAGTCATCGTTGGGTAAACCACTGTGGTAGAGACGAGAAGAGCTCCAAAATGACTTCTACAAACTTCCCTGATCTTCCAACTTTTTCCATAACCTACTGTTTTCATTATAATGGGATATAAATGAACAACTCCTGAATAGATTTCCCTGAAATGCAGTCCAAGTGTTCATGTTTCCCACTGACCTCGTAGAGCTTTTACCTTGAGTTTAGTGGTTGTTGTTAAGGTATAAGCCCCATGATTGATATGTCTGTTGTGTTTTAATTAATGCCTTAAACTGCTGCGGAGGGGTAGGTGTCAGGCAAGGTGACAGCACCCTCCCATAAGAGCTTGTTTTCTATATTTTCAGTTGCAAAGATTTTTAATAACAGAAGCAGTTGACTTAAAAGAAAGCACAAACTGATTTTTAGGAAACACAACGTACGCATGAACAGGTTTGTTTGTACATGAAGCTTCTTGGTGCAGTGGTTAGTGTTGTTGCCTCACAGCGAGGAGGTTCCTGGTTCGAATCCCCGTCAGACAGGGCCCCACTGCGTTGAGTTTGCGTGTTCTCCCTGTGCATGCATGGTTCTCTTGGTACTCTGTGCTCGTTAGGTCAAAAGGTGACTCTGAAGAACCTGAAGGAGTGTATGCTAGTGTGGCTGGTTGTCTGTCTCTATATGTCAGCACTGCCCAGGGTGTACCCCGCCTCTCGCCTCTCGCCCAATCACAGCTGCGATCTGCTCAAGCCCCCAGCGACCCCGATCGGGAAAAGTTATATGGATGTATGGATGGGTAGGTGGATGGACTTTTAGTGCTTTGTAGTACAATTCAATATTTAAGAAAAAACATGGTTTACATTTTTTTGGGGGGTAGTGACACCACCATCGCATCCTCATATCTCTTTTACCTCAGGCCTCCAGTATGGAACCTAAGAGGTTCTTTGATAGTAGACAAACAAATTATTCATTGCTTCCCAATGTTCACAATGTAGGAAATTAAAACCATTGGCTGGCATTCGATCAATACCTTATGATTAAACAATTCAGGGTTTGTATTTTCACATGCTGCATCCATTTAACTTGTTATTGACGATGCTGTTTACATGAAAGAGATGGTTTGGAAACAGATAGCTGATGTAGTGCCGCTGTCCACAAGCAGTTAGTGTATTCGTGTGTGTTTGTCTGGTTTGCATGTGGTTGTGTCAGTGTAACGAGTGCATGTGAATGCGTGCCTGCCCTTGGGGCGTGTGTGTAAAGCAAGATTCACTGTTTTTATTTCCTTGTTGATTTATGTGGTTATGGTTGCCTTTGCGCTCACAATCAAATTACTGGAAAGGAGGATTCAAGAAGCCAGGATTCTGTGTGTTTTGTGGGTACTGTGCATGTCTGTATTTGTTATACAGCATGCAGTGATGTAATGTCTAATCTATAATAACAAGCAGGCTCTCTTCTCCTCTCCTATACCTTCTTTCCTTTTCTCTCTTACACACTTTCAATGTAGGTTTCCAAAACATGAGAGGAATTGATTTTTGTTTGATGATATCCAAACATATAACCACCTCCTCAAACATTTGCAACCTGCACCTTTAAAATCTGCTGTTAATGAGCAAAATGTAAAAAAAAAAAGAAGATATTTAAGACACATTTTGGCGAGAATTAAAATAAGTTTTGTTGGCTTTAAGACATTTCATTATTTTGTCTGCAGGTGTGTATGTTTGTATTTGCCTGTTCTCTGTTCCTGGATTAAATTGTGTTTTTTAATCACAAACAATAGCTAATAAAACTCTGCACCAACTGGAACAGCTGTTAGAGAGAGAAGAAGGATGCTGTTCACAGATCATGAAAGAAAAAGAAAGCTCTGATATAAATATTGCTCTCTCTTAATATTCTCTAGGGACTTATGTGGTGAATAGAATCAAACAAAACCATGATGGTTGCAGAATGCATCAAACACTTTGACTTTACAACAATACACTGCATGTCCAGAAGCACTAGTGTGTGAGTATGAGACGACATTTATAATCATCCATCTTCCGTCTGACTTTCATTTCAAATCATTTTAGTCTCTAAAGTTTTAAAGTTCAAATGAAATCAGTATGGAGTTTAGTTTTATAAGACTTATGACACGATGACATGAATGATATGTGAGTCATTTCCTAGAAAACATTTTTTTAAATGCAGTTATGGGCTGTCTTGAATCTTTTTATTTTTGGTCCTATTTCTGGAAATGAAATAGGAATCAACTCAAAGTCCCTCCCTAGCTTCCTCCTTTTACAGGAAATAAGAAAACATGCAGATGATGTAGTAATTTTCAAAACAATTTCAGAACTTTTAAGCCATGTTTGAAGTCCTCTCCTCTCCTCTCCTCTCCTCTCCTCTCCTCTCCTCTCCTCTCCTCTCCTCTCCTCTCCTCTCCTCTCCTCTCCTCTCCTCTCCTCTCCTGCATGTCCTCCAGACATACACAACCTGACTTTGCCCTTCTGTATTGTAAAGCTCTTTTAATGTGTGTACAAAATCCGTCCCCAGCAGTGTCATCCTCAAGCTGATTGGGACTCCATTCATAATTGATCCCTAATGGAATAGTAAATGAGTCTATGTGTTTCATTCTTTATCTCCTCGTCCAGGCCTGTTTGTCTCCACTCATCTATACTGCATAACTATAAAAACAACCCAGACTCAATCAGTTGGATGCTATTTACAGTCACCAAATGCTGATGGTTCAAAAGATTGAAGTATACATACTTAATGAGCCCTCTTGATGAAGAGGAAGCTAGCATGTGTCGCTAACTGCATTCACACATCAGCTTACTTAAAATGTTCATTTAATCAACATGTCTCTTTGAATTACAAGATTCAGGTTTTTTATCTAATGCTTCCTTTTTACACGCTTTTTTTCTGTTATTAAAATGTAATGTTGATATTTTTTTAATGCCATTAAAGTGACCTACACAAAACGCAAATAAACTTTTTCAAAAGATTTACGTTTGGGCTTTTTGCCTTGGATAGGACAGTGGGGAGAGTAGGAAATCGTGGAGAAAGAATGGCTAATAACACGCGGGAAGGGAGCAGCAGTAAAACGTTGTTTTTTTTTAAACATGTTTGGATTTAATGACCAATTTGATCACATTCCAATTAAACAGACTTTTTGAAAACAGAATACTGCACGTGCATTAGCAAAACAACATTTTTCCTTGAGTAAGTCTGCCTCTGTTGGGACTAGACCATAATATCTGTGGTATAAGCACATATTTTACTCACTGAACTATACAAGAACAAATAACAGCAACAAATTCTAAATGTGGTACAAAACAGCCCCGAGCCAATGTTGCAAGCCTGGTTATTAATGGCATTTGCAACCTGTGTTTTTCTCTCTCTCTCTCTCACACACACACACACACACACACACACACACACACACACACACACGCATATATATAATATGAGGCTTATTTTCTGGTTAGTGAAATTCAGTTAGCAGTGCTTCACTGCACTGGCTTTTACAATTAGTGGCCCCATGGATTCAGGGGATAAACCGGGTTGGAATGAGAGGCTAAAAGGGAAGAAACAGAGAAATAGATAACACATGGTTAATTGTGTGTAACAGACAGATTCAGAGACCAAATCTCTACCAGCCAGGCAACGCTGCATGTTGCCTTGTTCGTCCGTCTCAGCAGCAACGCTGCAGGTTTGACCTTTATTTTTCTGACTAATTTAGTATGGACTGGTGGGAACTTCATCTGCTGCTACGGGCACTGGCACTCACCAGTCTTTTCTTCCTCTGGCTGTCTTTGTGCTACAACCATCTTGGCAGAGACAGTGTGCCCGTGGGCAGTGTTTGACCTTAGTCTGAACAATGATGTTGATCCATTTCTCCCCATCACCCTGTCTTTCTCAAAAAGTCCGATTCTAGGGGCTAGATACTTGAGTTGCTCTCTGAGCATAAAGGAAGGTCTCTACAAAAGTGGCAGAAATATTACATTTCTTCCCTCCAGATGTTTTAAACAGAACTGGTATTTATTTGCAGCCCTAGGAGACCCTTAACTATAACAGCTGGTTAGTTGTTAGATAAACAGGTATCTGGTGGTTCTCTTTGTTCATATGGTTTAAGAGTGACTATCTCATTTTCAAGTGTTTGTGCTCTGTGAACCATCAACATGTAAACAACATGTAGAAACATCCTCTGCAGGACTCAACAAGTAAAAAACAGAAGGTATAAACTTTGTTCTTATACATTTATTTCCTTCCAAATACAGATTCCGATACTAAGATTTCAGAATTAGCGGATCCTGACTACCCTATTATCAGTGCAATTACAAAATATAATACAACATTTATCACATGTTGCTGGCTTTGACTCGCATTGTACTCCCTGTAAGGAGCCCGTTGTTGCTGTTGCTTTTGTTGTTGCTGTCACATGATATGTGACCTGAAACCAGTTATTTTTAGCAAGGTTTATTGCATCTGGTATGGGATTGTTGCATTAACTTGCACATTGACCCGATGCTGCATTTTAGACAATATCAAAGGGCAAAATCTGCACTGCAGTCAATACTGGACGATCTGGTATATTCTGAATTTATGTGAAGTTGATCTATCTGTTGTTTTTAACACTTTGACGAATGCTTAGCAACTTTTTGTTGATATCAAAGAGACTATCTGAGAACTCATCTTGGTGTGCCATATTGTTCTGATGTTCTTTGTAATACCATATTTCTGTCTCCATCCATTTCTCCCAATCCCAAACTTCTCTGATACTGACTGACAGTTTCTCTTTTTCCTTTCTGCTGTCTTCCCTGTCAATAGGTGCCATCTTTGACGAGACGGCACGGAAAGATGACGAGGTGTTTCGCCTTGCTGTGGCCGATCTCAATCTGAACAACGAGATCTTGGAGACGGAGAAGATCACCATCTCTGTGGAGTTCGTTGACGGGAACAACCCCTTCCAGGCGGTGCAAGAAGGTAGGGTAATAACAACACGATTCTCTTGGAGTTCAACAGAGCCTCGCAGGTGCATCAACTTCAAATCTCAAATTTGTTATGACATGAAGCATAATCAAGAGAGGACATATACTCGCTTTTGGGCATTGTTTGTTCTTGTACAGCATATGTTCCGGGTCAGACTCAGATTCAAAGGCTTTTTCATTATAAGAAATGTCATTTCTGCAAACAAATAGGAATGGAAACTTCAAAGTGATAACTGATAAGATGCAAATAATTGAAATGTGTACAATACACAGTACCTCAAAGGAAGGCCTTGATCTTACTTCAAGGCAAAAAGAAATCCCAGTACGTAATACTTTCTTGCATGTGCATTCAATATATTGAGAGGAGTTAGGTTCAGAGAAAGAAATCATGTAAAAACACAGAACATAAAAAAACAGCAGAAAATCCGTCTCTGTCGTTAATGTTCTCCAGTTTTTCATGCATGGCTTGTTTGCCCTTTCAGCTGACCTGCATCAGACAGTCAGCTGAGGAAGTGGCAGGGTTTCATTTATTCCCCTTCCACTTTTATTCTTATGTTGATGCTGACAGCCAGCTTATTTCATGCAAATGTAGTTTGGATGAGAAATTGTTTCCCGAACATTATGTATAGTTCTCACATGGTGATTCACTAGTTTTCACAAGTCATTTTTATTCACATGAACATAGATTAGCATATAAATGCCCGTCAAAAAGGCTCATAAACTGAAGCAGATTCAAAAGCAAATTTAACAGTCTTCAGTTGAAATTGGGCGTTTAATATGAAAGAATCCTTTGTAACAAGCTGGCAAACTGTCTTTTAGTAATGCCCTCTTAATACAAATTGGAATTTCTTTCTTATATATCTTGTCAGAGTTCATCAAACACTCAGTTGTGGAAGCACATAGTACACATACAATGTCATTTCTCACAGTTTAACTAATAAGGTCAGCAGTGTAGCTGATGACAAAACCCTTTAACTTTCATTCAAAAGGTTCAGGCGGCAGTCGCTCAGTCTGTAGGGACTGTGGTTGGGGATCAGAAGGTCGCCGGGTAAAGTCCCGGTGCGGACCAAAGTATAGAAGTTGTTCTAGTAGCTGGAGAGGTGCCAGGTCACTTCCCAAGCACTGCCAAGGTGCCCTTGAACAAGGCACCTAACCCCCAACTCTGTGTGTGAGAAGCAGAAGAAGAGTGTAAACCAGAAGTTCCCCTCAGGAATTAATAAAGTACAGTGGGGGCCAAAATGATTAGAACACTTGGCATATTTAAGAGGTTTCAGTTGTTTTTGTTGAATTTGCCATTAAAATACTTGAAATATCTACAAAGTCTTCATTATGCTCGATACACCGTAGAATAGAGCCAGCATACAGTAAGGAGATTTAGGTCATTTTCCTTACGAAAAACAAGCCAGGCCTATTTCACTGTCAATGTCACGCAATCGAAGTCCGGACCTCAACCCCATCGAGCACATTTGGGGCGAGTTGAAAAATAAACTAGACAGATCTATTATACATTCAAAGGAAAGCCTTTGGCTTGAGTTGCAGAAGGCATGGGATAACACAAGTGTTGAAGTTCTCAGGAAATATTTTGACACTATGCTAGAGGGATTTGCTGCTGTAATGGCTGCAAAAGGTGGACAAACCAAATATTAAAGTTAAACGTGGATAAAAACAGTACAAATATGCAGAACCATCCACCATGCATATTTCATGAACATTATGACATTAAATCATGTTTTGGAGGCAAAAAAAAGGTCAATATTTTTCAGATCTGTCAGGTGTTCTAACAATTTTGGCCACCACTGTATGTAAAAAAAAATAATTGAGCACATTTACCAGATTCATGGTAACAGTTCATACCCACCACCTACCTGCATTTATATCTGCAAGAGTGCAGTCACAAAACAATCGAGATTTAAAAAGTGTATTCCTATAATGCAAATCGAATGTGACATTACATGAATGAAGATGACATTGAAATGTGAATGAAAATATCCAGAGAGGTAGGAATGAGTGTGTGGGTGGCATCCTGTCATTATGGTTCTCTGGTTTCAGTACTGAACGTCAGGCACAAACACACTGCAAGTATCACAACATACAACAAAGAAACACGCAGTCACAGACAACACGTACATATGCCAATCTGTGCTATTCCAAACCGAGTCAAATGAGTGAAGAACTCAACACAAAAAGCCCCAGAATCTCCTAACGTTTTCTAATTCAAAGAATTCTGAGGTAAAGTTGTTTAAAGAGAAGCTTTTGAACATTTCAAAAATAAATATTGGAAGTGGATGTATTAACTCGAGCAACTTTTAATCTTGCAGTTTTGGTATCCTTAAATACGGAAATATTCCAAATTATGAAGTGAACTTTAAAAGGGAATTACATAAAAAAAGAACTGATGCAAGAAACTGTTTCAGATGTGGAAATGAGCCGGTCCCAACAAACCCCCTTTCTTGATCTCATGCATCGGCTGCCAGTATGGCTGAGATTCTACCATCGGGGAAGCATATTGTGTTGGGTTTGAGTTTTTTAGGGAGCAGATAGTATCTTGGCACAATATAAAGTGGGAGGAAAAACTGATCATTTCCCAGATATACATATGTGTGTATGTGTGTGTGTCTTTGTCTGTGAGCCTTTGTGACTGGCTGGGTGCCTTTTGGATCAACTGAGTGAACTATTTCAGAAAATAATGGAAGGAGGAAAATCAGAGACAAATGCAGCACTTACTTGTTGCTCTTTCACATATGCACATTTTGAATGTTCTTGTTGTTTGTTTGTCTTCCTTGAATCTGCATGCTTCTTCTAAAATGATGTCATTTTACAGAAACACGACACAAAAAACACATTCAGCATGAAATCAGATACATTCTATTGATCTATTAAATACTGTGGCATACCAAAGACCTGTTCAACATTCTCTACTCAGAAAAACGTTAAACAATATGTTTCTTTTGATCAACACCAATGAATGACTGGACACCAGATTAAGGTAAAAAGCAAAGTATCATACCGCCTCACTTCATTTGTCAAAATCTGATGAGAGCCAATTCTAAGACACAAAGTTAGATGATGATTTTCACTGCAATGCAGCCTAAACTGCACAGCAGAAGGAGATGTGTTTTCTTCTCAGAATAAGCTCACAGCTGAAGACAACTATGCAGGATTAAATTAAATGCGACACATGTTCCTAAAACAAACTATTCTGCTTTTTGTAACCTGATAATCAAAAAGTTTGTACTTCTTTGCAGAATTGTTTATTCTACATCTGATCAATCAAAATCAAAATAATACAAAGTCCACGTTATCATCACTGGTGCACACTGACTGTTCAATAATAAAGACAAATGGTCTCCATCTCCTGCCCTTGTAAAGAGAAGTGAAGCCAAAAATACCCCCATGACAGGCGCTGATATATTGCACCGGTGGCGTAATTTGGAGCCAAGTTACCACCCAACAAGCAGAAGCAGACACTTTCATAGTAAGTTCGGTTGTATGGTTATTTTTCGTTACTTTTTCTCAGCCGTCCGCTGCTCTGCTCATCTGGTTGAGAAGGCTGCGATGAGTCACATTTGTCAACAGAGTCGTTGCTCATAACATTCTCTCTTTTTGCACCAAATAACAGATTAAAATGAAACTACTCAGAAAAATGTAGCACTTGGACATAAATCAGCTTGATAAAAAACTACAAGGATAGATCCCAGTTTTGACAAAAATGTATTTGACATGCATTTTAACTTTATAGTTTGACCCATGTCCCGTGTTAACATTCGGGAGGTGGGGTTTATGACCTCTTGTGCTGCCAGTCAGCATGGGGAGCTCTAAATATTTTGGCTTCACCCCAGGCAGCTGTTTCTCTGTCCATTCTTATATACAGTCTATGGTGAATAAGTACACAAACACTACATTATCCTTGGCTGAAAGACTCTAAGGGGGAGCACAGACTGCATCTCTGAGCTTGTTTGCATTTCAGTCAAACAGCCACCCGGCTTCCTGCCTCCAGCTAACAATGGTGGCCAAATTGTAAGTGTATCTCTTTGCAGAGATTAGCTCAGAGGACCTTGTGTGTGTATGGCTGTTTTGTTTGTGTTCCTCTAAGAACCTTGTTAAAGCTTTTGCTTTGATACAAGTGCTGTGCAATGTTGTTTGGTAGTCAGGCTGTAATTCTTTGAAGTCTCAACCTGAGAAGCTTTATTATCTGGGCTGTGTGTGCATGTAGGCTGAATGTATGTGTTTGCTTCTTCCGGCTGTATTTCAAGGACAGGTAGCAGCTAGCACCTGATGTGTCTCATTTGGAATATTAGCTTTGTGTGAATTTAAGATGGTGAGTGAGGGGAGATGTGACAGCACAGCAGGAAGCAGGATTTAAGCGGCATGATCCTGGAACCTGTGGTATTGTGTCTTTAAAGTAGTCTTTTCCTTTTTCTTCCATTTCCTTGTGTTTCAAGGTTTCCTTTTGCAATTTCTTTTTTCCTATAACTTCTTGTTTTTAAGTTTCAGTTCAGCGAATCCTTTTCTTGCTTATTGTGCACATTCTTTTCCAGCAATCTCATCCATCACATTCATAAATACAGACACAGTTACTGCTTGGAGCTGGCAGATTCACCACTGTCTTCTGCTGTTGGCTGCCATAAAAGCTCATAAGTGGAATCAAAGTTATTTTTTCAATAGCAGACAGTATCTATTGGCAGCACAAGATTTATAAAGGAAGATGAAATACCAATTTATTTTCGTCAAGCTGTTTTTTTCAATGACAAACTGGCTATGCCTCTTACTTTTTTATGTCTTTCATTCCCAGCTGATTAATCTCCCTCAGTCTGTTTACTGTTCTGTCCAATTTTGTGGGAGGGTCAATAGATACTTCTCTCTCCTTTTTGTATGCCTGGTACTGAGGAGAGCGCCTGACCCATTTCCTCGCCAGTCCGCCTGCCGGTCTATCTGTTGGCCCGTCTGTTTGTGTAGTTAGCTGGCTGATGAATTGATCGCCTGTCTCCCTATCTGCCTGTCTATCTGTGTATTTGTCAACTTAACTGGTAACTTGGCTGAATAATCAATTGGCTTTGTCCCTGTCTATCTTTCATGTTTTATGATTTCAGTGCCTCAGCTAGGTTCTCCATCAAGAAGAAACAAAACACCACCTCTGAAATTATTTACAATGTTTATATATATATATATATTTTTAAATTTAAAATATTGAGCTGTTCATTTTCTATACTCCAGGGACAAATTGACCTAATAAATTAAAATAATATTACAAAATGTGCTCCTCATTTGTGCACCATTGTTGACATTTCAGCAAATTATGAAACAAAAGCATGTGTTATACTAAGTAAAAAAAATCCAAATTCCAGTTTCGAAAATCACAAATGTCTCAGCAATTTAGTTCATCAAAGAAAGGCTATAGCAAGTCATTTGCAAACAGTCAGAAGCTGTTGCATTAACCGCATGGCCTCTCTGAAAACGACATTTATGTACATGAAAGCATACAGCTGTAATTTGTGCCTCGCCTTTTATTTATTTTGGAGCCGACAGTTTGTGTGTAATTGGCTCCCGATTAACTACGGTAGAAGCTCATTATGCAATTAGCACCTCAGACAGTCTGCGTGAAACCGTTCAATTCATATACTTGTGTGTATGGATTTGTCAGAGATCATAGAGCATTAAAAGAAAAACATCTTACTCTTATACTTCTTGATTTACATAGCAAGGCCTGTATGGGGCTGCACCAGCTATGTTTAAGATCAAATGTAGTTTAGATTAAAATCACTAACTCAGGATGATTACAACCTAAATCTTACACTTACCTTCTAGTAGGTGTAAAGTCTTGAGTACAATCCGTTGTCATGGCACATTGTTTTGAAAGGTGGGACTATTTGGAGGGATGAGTAGGAGCAGAGCGATTTACCGACTGTTTGGTGTTGGCAGTGCATCAGCCTTTATAGATTACATCCTTCCAGCGGCAAGGAAGTGTGGACAACAGGAACGCGAGGAATACAAAGAAGAAACCCTTCCGGCATATTATCCCATATGCACTTTTGTAAAGCGTCTCGAGATAACACTTGTTATGAATTGGCGCTATACAAATAATGATTGATTTATCCTTTAAAAATGCAAGAATGTTTTGTTTTTATTCCTGTGTTCTTTTTCCACATTTCCATCTGCCCAAAATAGAGAGTACTGTAAAATTACAATGTTGCTATTTCACACTAGCTTTAGATTAAGCGTTAAGGCTTTAGTTTTAATCATACATACATTCCTTTTCCTTGCTATTTGTTGATTATTGGCAATAAATGGAAGTTATTTTTCAGCAGTTAGCCTGTTCATAGATGATAAGGCCCAAGCACAAACTATGTAACAATTACAAAAAGACTGATCAGTCACATGAAGTGAAACGTTATATCTGGGACAGTATTTTGGATGTAACACTTAACTAGTTAAGATGTGTCTTATGTGGTGCAACCAAACAATGAGACAACTTAAGTTGGACTTTGACTTCAGACTTTATTGTACCCATGGGGAAATTCCTTTTCCCAGCACCGTGTCTTTCCAACAGACAATTACAAACCAACTAGTTTCAACATAGCTTATAGTGCAGACCTTACACCCTAACTTCAGATAGAATTTATACATAGCAGGTGCAACAGGCCACATGTCTTTTAATTAGCAGCACAATGTATAAAGACTAAGGATCTCTAAACTTAGAGTGCCAGGAGAGACAGCAACAGGTCTAACAGGAGCTTATAGTTGAGTATAGACTACTGTTAAGGTGTGTTCATGTCTGATGTGTCAGTAGAATATAAAGGTACATGTCTTAGGCTCCTGAAGTCGGTTGTGTGTCTGTGTTGGCCACATGAATCTAAAGCCTGAAATGATGTGAACTGTTATCATGCAGAAGCTTTATAAATGTAGATTCTGCCTCAAATGTGTTGAACGTTGTGTCGCTCTCCACACAAAGGAGTTAGGGGACAATCCAATGTTTGAATCATATAATGCATTTGGGAAATGTTGAATATTACAAAGCAGATGCTGAGTTAGAGTCTAGCCCATCACACGTGTCCAGCATGCATTTGTGCAATTTGAGCAATAGATGAGACTAACATCTGTTTTCTAAGAAAAAAAATCCTGTTATCTGCGAGGAACATTATACTGAAGTGTAACAAATAAAAATGCCCATAGATCCAACAATGCAATCCATACTACAAAATAGCCATCCAGATATATTTTAAAGAGAATTATCTACATTAAAAAGTATCCAAATGATTAGTGAGTCCTCTGGCCTGAGGGTTATGTGCACGGTTTGTTTCCGTGTGTGTATGTGTGAACAAAACTCCCCTGGGACTGTAAAGAGACTCGGATTAAATCACACTCTACCACCTCCCTCTCTCCTTCCTGCATGGTGCTTAATCAGGGATCTGCTCCTGTCACTTATATTCACATTTCATCCCCACACCCTATCCCATCATCTCCATAGAAACCAGGCTAGACATTACTTAGGGATGAGGATGGAGATGTATGTGTACGTGTGTGCACGTGTATATTTGTGAGTGTGTATGTGTGTGCGTGTGTCTGCATGCATGTCAGTGTGGTCCTGTGAATGTCTGCATCGATTAAAGCGATGCGATTCACCTAATTGGATAACAGTCTATGGAAAGGTGGGGGTGAGGAGAGGGTGGAGGAGGAGGAGCACCACTGAAGGAGGAGAACTCAATAGTTGTCTCAGCTTATTTTTCATCTCAGCTTAGTCTTGACATACAGGGCAGACAAGCACATAAATGCAGGCACGCACACACGCACTCACGTACACACACACGCACCCACACACACAGATTACCCCGTAAACCCTTTAACCTCAAAGTAAAAGGTGTGCAGACGGTACATCACAGTCCTGACTGGTCCTGCTAGGATCCATCACTACCTGTTAGTTTCTTGGTTTAGACAGTTTCTGTTTAAATGTATAGTCATTCAAAGCATTTAGAAAATATTCCTAAGAATAGACTACATATAAAGACAAACGTAAGACTTAATATATGTCCTTAACTATTATAACCAGATGTGGTCAACTTAAAAAAAGTAGCAGAATAGTAGTTGTTGTTGTTGTTGTTGTTGTTGTTGTTTTGTGTCTCATTTAAACTGTTTGTCCTTAATGTCACAAATGTCACCAGTTCACTTTTTTTTCTTGTAATTTGACCAATTAAAAAAGAGAATAGTTGCAGCATTGAACACTGAATCCATCAAAAAATATCTTTTAAAAGTACCAAGATGTGTGTATTCTTGTGTGACAATAATTTCCATTTGGACTGTTAAACAGACAAATCATAACCCTTACAACATGTAAAACTGGACAAATCTGTTTAAAAAAATGACTGCTAGTTGCATCTATTCAGCAAAGCCTTTATTTTGTATTCAAATGCTGTTTGGAGCTTACATCTTTAAATGTCATATGTGTGCATTCACTTGTGCAAAGCGATTCAGCACCACGGACAGCACCAAACAGCGCACAGTTTAAGAAGGGCTTGCCTTTGTCATCCGCAATATGATTTTCATTTACCAGCCTGCCACTTGTGTACAAGGTCAATGCTAATTTGCATAAAGACACTCATATACCAGATTTGTCCTCGGCCACCAAATGAACTATATTTAAGTGGAACTTTTTTACATTGAGCAAGAACTTTCTGTGGAAGCTTTTAATATTTGTTGTTTTTCTGACCATCACAAGAAGGAACGACGGCTTTTTAAATATGCAGTATAGTTCAGTTTATTTGTCATCTTCTAGACCACTTAATCGCCATTACACTACACGTAAACCTGTTAACTTTGTCTTCATGGTGCTGTAGCAATCAGCCTCTGGCGTTCTATCATAACACAGAGTGACTAGGCCAATTACCAGGCAAGGCTGGACACGAACTCTACAGCTAAAACAGAACACTGGTTGGTCTTCCTAAAAAATAAATCCTTGCAGCAAGTCCAGCCAGGGTGAGCCTGACCAGGCTAGAGGTCATGGAATCAGGGCACTGCTCAGGCTCAAGTAGCACACCGAAGTTAATCCACTCACAATTCCTGGCGAAGGGGGCAAAACTTATTAAGCTTTGAAGGCCTCTAGATGATGTAATGAAACAAAAATGACCCATTTTATAATGTGTGTGCCTTTGCTTCTGGCTTTCACACTATTTCAGGCAGTAATACCTGTGTTGGGTCTCTGAATATGTAACTGTAAAGTACTATTACACTAAGGAGAAGTTCAAACAAGCAAAGAACAGGGGAAGAAGTGGCATCGTCATGACAAGAAGAGGATTTCATTACCAGCCTTTATGAAATCTCTGTGTTGTTTCTTATGAGCTTTCCTTCCATCCAAAAAATTAACTTTGTAAATGTGATACAAAGCATTCTAGTGAAAGTGCTTTAGTAGCGTCAAAGATTAATTATGAGGGCCGCTAATGCAAAATTGGATGTGTATGAAAATTACAATAACGTGCTCCATCTGCTTTAGTTTTTAATTAAAAGTTCAATGGATTAGAGTGACTGAAATATATATTTGGAAGATTTTTCTTCTTTTCCGTTGATCTCTTGTGACAGAGTGGAACTTCTTGTGATTCACTGGGATGATGTGGTAAAGTGCTAAAGTCAGCACCAAGAAAAAGCCTTAAGGCAGTGGGAAACATGTTACTGTGTGAGTGTGATGAGAGTTAGTGAGTTAGACCTTGTCTTGTGAAGGAGGACTCTGAGATACTGTTCACACATTAACAAACATACAACACTTAAAAGACTCATTTTCTTCTCTCTGTGTGTTAAGACCTATTCTCGTCGGCTGCAGGAATCAATTCAAAATGCAAAATCAGGGCAAAAGGAGTTCTGACTTTTCTAAACATTGGATGAACTTCCATGTTCATGAAACATTAATGTGCATTGTAGAATATTTACCGCCTCCTCTGATGGAGTCTGTATTTCACACGTAAACCAAAAAGTCTACAAGCAGACAAGTCAAAGCACAGAACTGGAAATATGTAGCAGAACATTATTACATATAAGATAAGATTTACTGTTAAAAAAGAAACAGCACACGGTTGCATTAAATGTGTAGTTTGAGGCTTGATAGAACATCTGTTTCAATCTGTGAGACCTGATGTAGCAGGTGAATCATGGCACTTCATTGACCTTGTTGTGACGCAAGCCTGGTCATGCTTTTTTATCGATTGCAAAGGGTTGAGGAGGATGAATAACCTCGCTGCAGTTCAACATGAGAACCTCTGTCCTCCTCTACCGGTGTGCTTAGAAGAACTAAAGATTGGACATTTTAAGCTACAATGGGGCAGAACATTTCTAAAGTAATCCCATATAATGAAGCAATATCACATAAGAGGGAGTGATGCTGTACTGAATATCAACAGTCCAGGCCGCAGGACGCAGGACAGAATATGGCTTCAGAACTAACTATAAAAAACTTTAAACACACAGTAATGTTGTGGCAAATGTTAAAGCAATTATGAACACATCCAGTTGACAACATGAACATCCATCCTCCCCTTTTTGGAGAGAACTCAACAGTTCTGACATTAAAGCCCCTTTTCTGTTTTTTACATGCAACTGAATGCTGCTGAGGATGTATTCAATACTACTATCGGTCAGTGCAGGTTAAATGACTCCAGCATATAGAGCTTACATTAATGTACTTTCCTACATTATCATTACTGAGTCCCCCAGAGGTGATAAAAGGCTTCTTTAATGGTGAATGGACTTGGACTTGAATGGAGCTCTTCTAGTCTTCTAAACCACTCAAAGCTGCTTTTACATGTCTCATTCACCTTTTCACACCACATTCACACACTGATGGCAGAGGCTGCTATGTATCGTGTCCATCAGTATTAACTAATCTCATTAATACACATTCACATGGCTGGTTACGCCACTCTGGCTCTTGTCTGGTTTAGTGTCTTGCCCAAGGACACTTTAACATTTGGCTGCCAAGGCTAGGGATCCAACCTCCAACTTTCTGGTTGAGAGACGACTGACTCTACCACTGAGCCAAAGCCGTCTCATATCATTAGTATCAAATTAGCCTCTTGATTCAAATTAGATTGCTTGTTTGAAAGCCTTTACCAATTCAAATAAACAAAAACCTTGTGCTTTATTTTTTTTTATATCCCCAAATTGAACCCAACATCTCTATCAGTAATATTACCTAATGTTTCATCAGCTTTTTTTTTTGTTTGTTTTTGCCATTTCTATTTTATTAGATAAGACTATTGATAGAGACAGGAAATAAGAAGAGACGAGAGTGAGGATTAAGGCTGGAGTTGAACCCGTGGCCAATTGGCGAGGACTCAGCCTCTTAACACAGAGTTTGAGCTCTACCAACTGAGCTACCAAGCAGCATAGAATAACTATAATAGCTTTTGGTTCAAACAACTAGGATTCAGTGTCAGACATGACCCAGAGAACACATAGCCCAACCTGTTAACCCTGGGAAAGTGACATTTTGGAGGATTGTTTTTGGGGAGGGAACAAGGTTGGATATTTAGAAGACATCATTTCAGAGATTTGTTTTAAAGGTCACATATTCTCCTCCTTTTCAACAAGTTTAAATAAGACACAGAGCTCCCCAGAATATGCCTGTGAAGTTCCTTGTTATAAATCCACTCTGATCCTGTATTTTAATATGCCTATAAAGCCCTCTATTTCAGCCCTGCTCAGAACAGGCTGTTCAAATGAGCTGTATTTGACCACGCCCCTCTCTGGAAGGGGATGTGGCTCGGGCTTTCTTGCACCATGCCCTATTGTTTATGCTGAAAAGGCAGACTCAGAGCGCAGAACAAACACCTAGCTGGGGGAGTGTCACCCACCTGGGGGAGGGGTTACTGCCCTTTGTAATGTCATAAAGGGAACATCTCCTAACGGCCTGTTTGAGCTCACATTCTCTGAAAAGTGGAGCAGGCGAAAGACAGAGAGGATTGACATTTATGACAAGTGGGGGGTTTGGAGACAGGCTAGAGACACATATTAGTGTTAGAAAAACATGGCAAAGTGTATTTGGCATAATATGTGACCTTTAAAGCTTAGCATTAGAATGAACATCCTCGTCAAATTTGAAATGAATTTAGGTTTCTTTCTTGTGTATGGAACGTTTTAGTTGATAATTAGAAACTTAGTCCACAAAGGTTTCTTTATTTACTTTTTAAATTTAAGCTTCAAAGCTGTTAAAACATTACAATACCTGCTGTCAAATTTAAGCTGCACTTTGGATTTTTAGGCATTCTGCCATCTTCATCTGCCACTCAACCTCATGCAGTCACTCATAGCTTCGTATAGCTACCTCTGCATCCTGAGTATCCTATTAACAGCCATCGTTTGGGTCGTCAGGTCTTCCTTCCATACTGCCTCTTAAACACCCTCACTTTCTGTTCCCGGCACTGCAATTTGACACACACAAAGCCGACTTACACTGACATTAGATGCCATGGAAACCAGAGAGCAGTATCATTTGGTCTTACACCCCATTCTTCTTCCTTGCCTCCTTCTGTGTTTCTTTCCGTGACCATCCTCCACACTTTCCTGTCCGCGTGCTCAGATGTGAATGAGTGGAACGGTCTCATTAGCTGCCATAGAGACCAAAGACATCTCATTTTCAAAGGCCCCTCCATCATTCAGATCCTGCAGGCCCTCCTCCTGCTGCCATCCTGCCTTCATTTGTCCATTTATCTCACTGCCTAACAAACAATTGTATACACAGTCACATTCACAAACACACACATGAGCACGTGATGGCTTTCTTGATCCATTGACATTCCTATGCTCATCCATCTCCAGTAGATGTATCCTTCCTCCCCCCTGCAGCAGTCATAGCTAAATTGCATGTTAACCTATCTGCTCTTTTCCTTCTGTTCTATAAATGTACATCTTTTTTTTAATCTATCCAATCTTTTTTTTCCGACTTTTTTCTTTCTCTCTTTTGATCTTTGTCTTTATTCAGTGATAAATTACAACAATTCAATTAACCTCCCCAACTAATCGTGGTGGGGAGTTAGAGGGGGGATGCAAACAGGGCGTATCCATGGCGACACTGACATTCTATAAGAGGTAATATGAAGCTTTTTTGTGTGTGTGTGCATGCGTTCATGATGGAGCCCAGCAGCTGACAGCTGGGGACAAAACAGATCCAACCAGACAGACGTGTGTGTGTGTGTGTGTGTGTGTGTGTGTGTGTGTGTGTGTGTGTGTGTGTGTGTGTGTGTGTGTGTGTGTGTGTGTGTGTGTGTGTGTGTGTGTGTGTGTGTGTGTGTGTGTGTGTGTGTGTGTGTGTGTGTGTGTGTGTGTGTGTGTGTGTGTGTGTGTGTGTGTGTGTGTGTGTGTGTGTGTGTGTGTGTGTGTGTGTGTGTGTGTGTGTGTGTGTGTGTGTGTGTGTGTGTGTGTCTCTGTCTCATCTTAGTTGCTGGTAGGCCTACTGATTGGTTTGTAGATAGAAACTCATATGAATAGAAGTTAAAATTGCATCTCTATTGAAAGGGTTCCTTCCTGCCCCTACTGCGCATTGACCAGCACGCTCTTCCTCCTCTCCCTCTCTGTCTCTCTTTCTCTCTCTCTCTCTCTGTCTTTGTGTCAGTCTGTATGGCTGCCTGACAGCCAGCTTCCTCTCTCCAAATAAACAAAGACAGTCCCTCAGTGCAGATTGAAAAAGATCACCGTGAAATTATTTTTGTTGCTGCTTCTCCTTTAAAGCAGTGCTGTCCTTCAACTGAAAACTACATTTGGTATTTTGAATGATTTGTTTTTATGCCCTGAAGACTCCACATGAAAAACGTACAATAAAATTCACATCAGGATTGGTGGACCAGATGAGAGCCACACCGACGTCCTGGGGGGACATATTTCTTCATCATCTTTTCCTACTCCTCCTCATTGGACAGTATGAATGATGAACAAACATGAGGGGATATGGATGCAAACCTTTACGTGCACAAGTAAAGTCAAAACAGTCCCTGGCATTGCTCTCACTTCATTCCTGCTGTACTGAAGAGGATGAACGCAATCCACTGAAATAACAAGAAGACGTTCTCACATATCAGAAGTCATCTGTTTGTAACTCTGACACAGTTGTACATAACTGCATTATGGTAATCCTGCAGGGATCTGAGTTTATACACATGCATATATATAACAATGATAAATGTATGTAAAATATGATGAGTTTTGAGTTTTTATCAGATGATGTTGAGAAAAGAAATCCACAGTATGGACCCTCAAAAGATGGATGTAGAAACATCAACAAAAAGTTTCTGAAGAAAGTTATTGAAATGAATAATTAATTTAAGCCGAGGATATTCTCCTTTTTATTAACATATTGCAAAGTTGTTGCATCAAATAATGTTTCTCCTATGAATTAGATTTTTGGGAAAATCTTTAAATACATATCCCTAAAATCTGTACAAGCTAAAGGCAATGTTTGCAAAGGTTTGCATTTACCATCTTATATAACAGAGGTAAATAATGTAAAGACTCCATCAATTAATATACGAGGGATGGAAATGATAGCAAAGCTTTCTGTAAGAAAATAAATAGGCTCAAGCTACTTTTCAAAACTACTGTGAGGAGCTTTTAGCTGGTTTTTGAAACTGATATTAATACCGGCAGATGCCACAATATTTATTATTTCTATAAAGTCATTTTTAACGCCTGACACTGCTGCTGGGTGGTTGGTGTCATGAAATGTTAAGCTGCCAAAACATACTTTTATATGGCAAAGATTCTCCGACGAGTGTTTCATTTGACTGATAGAAAAGACAAAAATGAGATGTTTATTTAAAAAAAAAACCTCGCACATGTACAGGACAAAATCAGCAACTTTGTGTTGATTTTGGCGACCCCTGTGGACAAAGTGACCCACAGGGGTCGCCAAAATCAACACAAACCTAAAGTTCCTCATGGAAGCTTTAAGATGAATTAAAACAGTAAGAAAGCACCTCCTGTGTTAGTCAGTTTTCAAAGGGTTTAAATTGCCAAGCCCTACCACATGGTCAACAGGTGGCTTCCCACTCTACTGTTTGATTGTGTATTATTACAGCTTCTCATTCTCTGTATTCTCATTGGATGTCAGGTCTGTTCACTGGGTGTGGAATTCCACTGAGTGGTTTTATGTGCACGATAGCCTTGGCTCTGTGTCGAGCAGAAATGCTTACTACAGTAGGTGTAGTGTTGATTACTGTAGTATTAATGTCAGTCTTCTCTGGAACTCAAACTATTGTTATGTTGTAGTGACACAACCTTAACTCAAGGTCTTCACATTTATTCTCCTACTTTGAATAATCTGCTGCTAAAGCACCCGATTCTGACCCTCAGCTCAACAACATCACCGGTTCAGGCAGAAAGCGACTCCTCCATTACCAACCCGCCCACAGTACCTCTGAGTGTGGTAATCTTGGCCTCAAAAGCAGCTTTATCAGACATAAGTTGAGTTTTCACTGATTGTAGGTCAGCTCTTATCTGGTGAGATCAGTCCCAAAAGCCGATTGGAGTTTGGTTTTAAAAACCTTTGCTATGCCTTGTCTCGGAGATTTAAACAACTCAAGCTTTAAAGCCTGGAGAGAAGGCCTCTCACTTTTTTTAAGATTCTTTTTTGGGCTTTATCTGACAGGAGAGCTTGAGAGAGAAATGTCAGAAAAAAAATGTGGGGAATGACATGCACCAATCAGTGTCAGGATTTGGATTCAAACCTGCGACCTGTGATACACACTGTAGCCTCCGTACATGAAGCTTCTGCTCGACCAACTGAGCTATACTGGCACCCTTTGGCCTCTCACTTCTAATCAGAATCTGCAGGAGACTTTACACACATGTCCGACTCCATAGGTTGCTCAGCAGAGCTCCTATTGTTGTTATACAGACAAATTAATTACACAAATTCAAGCTCCTGTAAGGAGTTTTTGGCTGGTTAAGAAAAAAGACTTAAATTAATACTGAAGCTTCAATGTCAACAACAAAAGCAAATGAGACCACCAGTGTATATTGATTGTTTTTTTCTAGTTATTTTTTTTAATTCTTAAAGAGCTGCCGGGGGGGTAGGTGTCAGAGGAAAAGATGTGTTGCCTTCTAGTTTCCATCTGGCTGCACATACAGCTGAGCTAAAAGTTCATTACAACATTACAGCTCAGTGGTGAAGTACACACACTCTATTACATCAGAATACTCATCTTAGCTCTATGAGAGTAATACATGATCTGAAGTGCTGTTTGATTTGACTTGACAGTCTTGTTAATTAAGTATTGTATCCATGTGATCATCTGCCAAGCCACGGCACAAGGGGACACAAACATGCAGCCACACACACCCACACACGCAGAAACACACACATGCAACCCAGTAGCAAAGTGGAATCAAACAGTTTTATTCACTGGAGGATAAAAATTGAAAGTAACTCTCCCTTAAGAGCATTTGGCTCGGTGGAGCGCTACTTGACCAGCGGACAAAACACTCGATAAATTAATAAACAGCATTGATATACTGTGGCAGTGTGAGTGCACACCACAACAGACACACACACACACACACGCACGCACACACACACACACACACACACACACACACACACACACACACACACACACACACACACACACACACACACACACACACACACACACACACACACACACACACACACACACACACACACACACACACAGAAAAAGGCACTCCACTCTACTGTGTGTATTTTATTAGAGTCATAAACTACCCAGGCAGGGAGTAGCCAAAAACTTTTCCTGATTTGATTTGATGCTTTTTGGATATAAAGTGCTCTCCTGTGGACTCGCTGCTTTTATTCAACACAATACAATTCAAGCCTTTATCAGCGTGAGAGCTGACTGTGTTAACAAAGTATTGTACTGAATAAGAAACAAACAATCGACATGTTTGAGGCTGTGAATGCTACCCTCACTGCTCCTGTTAGTGTCTTAATGACTGCACATGTAACTGGGCCTATATTGAAGAATGAATGACACACACACACGCACGCATGCATGCACGCACACACACACACATGCACACACACCCTCACAGCAATACAATAAGAGTTGCTTCATGCTTCAAAAATGCATGGACCTGCTCTGTGTGCAGGGACAACTGGAATTATTCATATGTTGTGTGTGTGACCCCGTGTGTTTGTGTGTATGAGGAGTGTGTGTGTCCATGTGCGCACACGTGTTCATACCCTTTTCACCCCATAGGGAGATTGTAATTGTTTTGCCTACTGCCAGACTAGCCCAACCTCAGTCTCTCTCTCTATATCTCTCTCTCCTTTTTCTTTCTTTTCTCTTTGTCACTTTCTCTTACTCAGCAGCTGAAACACGCAAACACAAACCTCAGCGCCCCCCCCCCCCCCCCTTCTGTGGCTTCCAATGTTGTGATTTTTTGGCTTTTCATTTTTTAAAAGCCATTTCAGTTCCTGCTGCGTCCAACTTGCACTCAGAGCAACAGAGATATAAAACAGTAATGGAGATAGGGAGGAGAAATAAAAACAAAACCTCTCCTATGATTTTGACTGTGCCATTCTATCGCCAGGGAAATGATTACAGTCTTCCCTTTGGACTATGGTTGACAGGTTGTCACTCAGACCTCTCTGTTACCATAGTGATAGCTCAAACTACTCTTTCTCCTTGACAAATGGGCAACGTGTGTAAATCACCTGGATGATTGAGAAGGACATAAATAGGAGGATAAGAGAAGGTTATCGGGCAAGTTTCACCTGTTTTTGTCCATTACTGGAGCCATAACTGGCATCATTTCTCCTGCCCATTTTTGCACAAATACCCATAATGCACATTCAAGCCCACAAATCACAAACAACAGGGTCAGAGAAGAGAATGTGGAAAGGAGAGAGCTATGTGATGCACTTTGATGAAATACTTGGAAGTGCCTATGCAGTGGCACTAGTTCTTGTCAAGCTAATAAAGAGACAGACGGAGAGAGCGGGAGATAAAGATCAAGCAGCAACCTTCTGTATTGGAAATTAAAGCCAACATGGAAGTCCAAAAATGCACTGCATTTCCTCGAGGGTCCCCTTGAGGCTGGCTGCAAAAGCTGGGAAATCTCCATTCGGTCCCATGTAAAAATGCCTATTTTTATAGCATATGTTGACATGTTTACAGTCTGGTTAAAAACGGTATTTGGTCTTTTTAATTCCTACACATTGCATGGGGATGATTTTTCTAATAAGTCATCTGTTTTTATTTGATAAAAGCCAAGAGTTCTGCATAAATGACCATAATTAGGAGTGTGCCTTACTGCTCTCACAGGTGGGAACATTGTAGCTGCTTGCCAGGGGGCTTAAGGCACGCCTAAACTCCAAATCTTTCCCTACTACTTCAATGATCGACCGTTATACCGCGACCGTCATCGTTCAGCTAACATTTGTCGTGGGTGACACGTCACTGAGACTATCCTTGTCCATGTTTTATACCGTCTACAATGAAGAGGCAGAAAGATGAAGCGAGAGAGAATGAGATGCCGAAAGTAATGGAAGAAGAAAAGATAAGCCTTGTCCTCTGTGGTCTCAGAAACAGAATTGGGAGAGTGAAAGGTGAAGAGGGACTGTGGCTGCAGGAAATGAGCTGCTGGACTGTTAAATTGTCTCTTCCTGCTGCACCCGGTGCCCTTCTGTGTGAAGATGCTCATAATGATTGAAATGTCAGCACTGCAGTCAACACAATTTGTACCAAAGTACTCGCATAACTTTTAAACCCCTAGCATACTCAAATTTCACTTGATTATGTGAAATCACTTTTCTGCTGAAGTGTCCTTGACTGCATGCCCCCGAACTGAAAAAAAGTGACATGCATTTTAAGGGAGCCAACTGAATCTAGAAATCACAAAATGTAGATTTTTTTTATTAGAATACTTGTAAGATAAATATTCCAGTGTTTATCAGGTTTCCAACTCTCTCTCACTTTGTGTTAAGTATTGTTTGTACCTTTCTTTTGTTGTGGATTGTTTGATATCATGCTTTTGTATTCTAGTCCTCTTGGCTCAAACAACCCCAAACACGTGTTATTGTTCTTTAGATGACAACTCTTTCTGCTTCTATTCCTCTTTTCTTGATTTTTATTAAAGCACTTTCAGTAGTTCCTTTCAAGGGCCAAGCCTTCGGTGCGCCTGGAGCAGACCTCTGGAGATCACCTTAACTCTGAAAAAGGCCTTGATATCTTTATCCTGTATTTACTGTTGCAGACTATTTCTCAGCCATACCCTCCAGTGTGAAACCAGAGCCCTGAAGTCTCAGGAAACTGTTCAATTTCCTCTGAGAGCTACAAATAACTCTTCTTTGGTTATCGCTGCGTTTTTTACACAGCGTCAATCCCTAGCATTAAATCTTAAGACCAGCCACTTGACTTGTTTGCATAAGAGCAAAGGTTGTTCTTGCATAAATAGATTTTCGCCTATTAGGATTACTCAGGGTCTTAAGGTAAAAACGACACTTTCTGTAATTATAATTATGTTTACTGTGCTTACATCAAGGCCCAGCCATTCAATCTATCTCTGATTAAACTCTGTGCTGAAGTGCTCAGTGCTGTCCCTTTATCCCTTGACAGCTATAGACTGTTAGGTTTCACTGCACTCTCTTCATTGCTCTCTCTTCAGGTCCGCTGCCACTCTTCCACTCGAGGGTGACAGGGTGGGAAAGAGAGAAAGAGCGAGAAAATTTGAAACAAAAGCAAACGAACGGCGGATGAATCTCTGCAGACATCTCCCTTCTTTCCCTCCCACTGATGGGCAGGCCCAGAGCCACGCAGGCATAAAGGACATTGTTTATAGACAGGAGAAAGCACTTAGTTCCTCCTTCACACCGTTTAGCCGTAAGGTCTTTTGAGAGTCAGGGAGAGATGGAGAAAAAAGGTAGAGACAGAGGAGAGAAGAAGGTGAGTGATGAGAAGAAGAAGAGGGGGGGAGGGGACTTTTTCTGAGAAAAGAAAAGAAGGCAAAGGTAGATGAGCCGATGGTTAGAGTGTAGTAAGAAAAAAATAAATGTTCAAGGCAGGTGAGGAGGATTGATAGGTAAAGAAGAGAGAGGCCAGAAAGGACGTGACATCTGCATGCGGAGAGGAGACAACAGGTGTGGTGAGAAAGGGACATGGAGGTCAAAGTTGACATTTACTGCAGAAAATGAACTCTGTAGCCCCCATACATTAGCATCTTAGAGCCACTGTCATTTTTAAATCTTTCGCGGTCTATCTAAACATGGAAAATAATGTCCAGGCTTTGAATTGTGGACGTTTTAGCTCATCGTCAGTAACCAGAACCAGAAATAAACAATGTAAGCCTGAGATCTGTACTTCTTGCTGATTTCTCCATATGAATCTAGAAATGGCTCCACCAGTTTAGCCTCCATGCGTTTCGTGACTTGCAGAAGCTATTATATAGTGTTTGCGAGGAATATCATGACCAAAGGTTCTCTGTTAAAAGTAAGGAAGGCATTGTGAGTGAAGTTTTTTTGCTTGAAATCACCTCAGTAAGAAAGTTGAATGTTTTGTACAGCAGAAAGTATAAAAGGGTCTAAAAGGTCAGGCTATTGGAGTAAGGAAAGTTATAGAAAAACGACTCAAAGAACAACGATACTCTAAAGGTGGCGAGAGTGGAAAGAAAAGTTTGTGAAAGTAAACTGAATGGTATAAAAGGAAATGAAAATGAGGATTTATTGGAAGGCTGATTTTGGGGTGCAAGCAGGGAGGATAAGAAAAGTTGGAAAGTGACACTTTTTTTGTTAAAGGACTTGGAAGGTCATGCTGGAGCTTTGAGGAGGAGAGAAGAGGTCTGGGCAGAATAGGTCAGAGGAAGTAGATGCCCATAAGGTGAGAAGTACCTGAAGAAATGACTGAATGGCCAATGAATCCAACAAGTACAGAGGCAGAGAGGAGAGTTGAGGAAAAGGCAAACTATAGTAAAAAAAAAAAAGAGGAGAGGCGCTGTGATGTGAGGAAAGGGAAAATGGATGCACATAGTGTTTGCTGTGTAATATCATGGGACCGCAGTGGTTAGAACATTCTGGTATGCTGTCTGTTGGACACTAATGGCTTCCTAGTTTCTCGGCGTGAATGTGCAGGTTCTTACAAGGCATCCATCAAGGTAGGATTTTATCACAGATTTCCTTTGGGAGAATCGTGCCCAGGGTAAACCTTCTTAAAAGATAGTCTGACATCTATTTTGTGTGAAAATAATCCTTTATAGCCACTAATCCATTCATATGTTATCAGTGACCTGCAAAAGCTCTTAATGGTGGAAGTTTTTATTTATTTTTTTTGCAGATATAAAATTCAGGTGTGGACTCTCAACTTTGTCCTTAATTTACTTATCATCAGAGCACTGCTGTTTTTGTCTATCTGACATCCCAGGTTCCTCTAAGGTGACAGTTTTACATTCACAGACCATAAAAATAGAAATTGAATTTTCAAGTTGCACACACTCTGCTTTGCAATTCTTTTCATACGACAGCATCATATTTATCAGCGCTGAAAAGCAAGTGGAACCAGCTGAACCGCCTTTCACTCATGCCTGCGTGATTTGATGCTCTTTCTGTTATAAAATCATAAATCATGCTATCAAAAGTGCAGTCCCTAAGATTCTGTGGTTACTTAAGGTAAATAGAGAAAAACATATCCGCAAATCAGCTGCCTTATCTAAGACCCACTCTAATAATGCCTTTCTTTCAAGTAGTGTAAGTGCTGCAAACAAAGATAGATTTTGAAGTACAAAAGAAAAAGCCACGATATGAAAAACCTGTTTATGATGAAAGTGACTTGATAAAACACCACCTGGACTTGTATGGATCTGTCGCTTTCATTCCATACTTGCAAATTATAGCAACCTTCAAAATGCACCTTCCACTTTAAGACCAAACACGAAGAGTTGGCAAGTAAATCCTCAGATTATTTAAACCGAAGTGTCAATTGTGTTTCAAGGAAAGAGGATTTGCATAGTCAATGTGAAGGCAAACAAGGCCTTATCCCATCTTACTTTACTGATGCAGGGGCAAAAGAAATCAGAACATTATTTATATTTGTCTGCATGGCACCGAATGAAACCACAGGAGAGAACGACAAGGGACTTAAGATAATGCAGGGATAGTACAAAAATCTAATTCTAACTTCTGAGTTGAAGTACTGTTGCTATCGGGGTGCAAAAGGTGACTCCAGCAGTGTTTGGGAGCCACTGTATGAATCTAGAATGTCAAAGTAGCTCTGTTGATGTCCTATCCTTCTGCTTTAATGAGGGACATGGGGTTTGGTAGCAGGGGAATTGGTGCAAATAATAAACAGTGCACACACTCAAAGTCTGCTGTCCCAGGGAAGGGTCTTGTCCCCGCCGTGTGATTTACAGGAGGTGAGCCCACTCCAGAATATACAGGATACTAACAGGGCACCCCTAGAGTGGCCCCTGTTTGTTGTGTGAGTGCATAAACATATAAACACAGTTTTGTAGAAAGAATATAATGTTTAAATTCAGGAACATGGGGATGGTTATTCCCTTCACTGTGTTCTGGAAGCAGCTGAATGGATTCAAACTGAAACTGAGGAGCATCAAAATAAATTTGAGCTGGAAAAAGTGACTGTCTCTGGAAGTCTTTCCAGGAGCTTAAAATAAAAAGCATATAAGAAAAGAAATGAAAACACATTATCAACATGGCTTAAAGTAGAACATCTGCCCTCTTGAAGAATGATAATACTGTGCTCACAATTAGTGATGGAAGAATATTCGTGATAATGAATTGGGCATTAATTAGATATTTTTTCAATGAACCGTCAATGCACTCTTGACGTATTAGTTCAGACATTGACATATTTTTAACCCACCTAATAGCAAAGATACTAACAACACTGTCCTACTGTTATGAAGCCTGGGCTGGCAGTTTTACACTAAACTGTTATGTAGTGTCTAGAAAAAAGCCTGGCTCTCTAAGGATTTGAAAAAAGCACACTTACCCTAACCCACCATGAATGACTGAAAAGACGGGTCATAAAACCCACCAGCCACCTCTCCCACTCTGCATAGCTTAATTGAATTACGCCCCGTACACTGCTTTGTGCACTGAGTGTGTAAGTCGCAGGAAGATCGAGCCGGTGAGGGAGAGCATGTGAGTGTGTGTGTGTATCCCTGAGGCAGCAATATGCACAGCATCTGTATACAGAGAGTGTATTAAAGAGTTGCAAGTTTCATTAAGACTTGAGTACCGTCCGTGTTTTTGCCACCAGCAGGGTTATACGTGCAGCTGTGGCACAAGTTTTTTGCTTCTTGGAAATCATGATGTGAATGTGAATAAGTTCAACTGATACATGGGTTTATATATATATTTGTAACAACACATGTAGTATAGAAAAACATGCATTTGGTTGGAATAATGTCAAAAACATATCAAATTAAATCCCAATCCCACTTCAACAGTAAAGAATCCAAACAGAGTTCACAGCAGAGTAATTTATCTATTACTTATACCTACTTGGCACTTCATATGTTGCAAAGAGAAGCCTTCACGTTTTCATATTCTTATGCTCTATTTAATTCAAGTGCAAGGTAATATCATTTTTTAGTATTCTAACACATGTGGGAGTCCAAAGTCCCAGTCTGGGGAACAACTTTAAGACTTTAAATCCTCCTGAATAAAAAAATGACCATTTTAATGGATAGTCAAATTCCTGATGGCTTTTCAGAAAGCTAATCTTGTCTGGCAAACATGATAATTCCTGTGAGTGACTGAGTGAGTGAGTGGATAAATTCATGCCCAGGGTTGGTTTCTTATACAGAAAATCCGGCCTAAAGCTCATTGTACAACATTTCTGTGACCTTGATAGGTCGCAACAATAATTACAGGCATGAGAAAAAGCTAGTTAGTATTGTTGTTCATGTTTAAAGAATTGATTTGGTGAGATAAGCATCCTTAGAAACCTGGCATCATTTTAAACACATTTATTTCATCCGGTGATGCTTCACATTGCTTTCAGTTTTTTTACAGCACGTCACTTTTGCAAGCTGTCATCCTTTCTTCTTTCTTTCCATTACTGAGAGGGCTGTTGGAGACCAAAGAGTCGGCCTAACATGACGACCATCATTTAAGCGCCAATAGCACAGTGTGAGTGTTCGATAGATCTCTTCTTGACACTTAACAAATCCCTCCCAAGGGAGATGGCTGAGCTGGGGAAACATGAAGCAGCCTAGAAATGTATGGCTCATATCATCTTACAAGCTTTGCAAGTGGGTTGTTAGAGTAAAAGCATTAATAAAACATTGACATGATGAGCTATGTGGAGACCTCACTCTGCAACATACCTCCACCACCTTCTGTGGAGAGGTTTGATTAATGATCAAGGGATGTTTTGCCATTAATGAAACACAGTGGTTTACCTTATGCTGAGGTGCTGGTAGAGACCACGTGGTTCCTGTAGTTCACACAAAGATTCTCACCTACTTACTGCAACAATCTGATCCACAGTCTGTGTACCCCTTGCAATAGCATCACTCACTCTCTGCTGTCATAGTGAACCCTGGTTGAGCTGCTCTGTATGTGCAAAGAAGCTGTGCACTCCCATGCGGTCGATGGCTTTTTCATGGTGCTAGCATTGCCTCTTAAAAGACATGCAATTTAGTAAACAGATCAAGTATTTCCTTGATTGCAGTTGAAATTGAGTCACTGGTGTGTGATCATTGGAAGCTTGTAGCCTGTAGCGTTGCACCGTGCTGTGACATCATCGCTCCAGGTATCTGAGGGGAAGCTTATAGTGTTTACATCCATTAACTCTGCTCATAAGTGTTTTCATACATTCTTGAAGAAGCCAGGTAGAACGTCTTTAGATTTAATAAAAATGACGGAAAACTGTACCGTGGTCTTTATGTTTTTTTGTTGCTTTCATACTATCACCGGGAAGTTTCGCTCTTTGCAATGCATGAAAATCACGGGCAGAGGTTTTTTGGTTTGGTTTAGTTTATTTCATTATATTTATATTCTTCATGCACAATTTTTTTTAAAACACAGCCACAAAAAAACCTGTTTGCATGAAATAATTTATCTTGGAAACTTTGTGAATGTACCATTTAAATCTGTCTACCATCTAAGAGTAACTATTTGAGGTTGAGTAGCTGTAACCATACAGTATGTATATGTAAGACATCTCGTATAGCAGCAGAGTTATATTTGGATTGGAGCCAAGAGTGTGTTGCAAGCTGAGGTTTGCTGAGACTGAAATGTATATGTCTGACATTAACAAGTCAAGCTAATGACTTCTTTGTAGCCTTTTAGAAGTGTACCCAAATAGAAAATAATTTGTAGGCTGTACCTTCTAGCAGAATATAAGCAAGTTTGTTCACATAGAAACTTTGTCAGTCAGCGATTGTCAGCGATTTGTGTTCTATTGCATTGTTGTCTGAACTCGGCTGAATAAACTTTAAAATAATCCACAGTCTGTTTCGCGATTTCATCATTGGACTTATACAGCAGAAACAACCCCCACCTAACAAAACCCTAATGTGGTTTTAGATTACTGTAAATTGCTTATTTAAAAACTAAACCTGAAAGACATATGCAACTGTCAAATGCATTATCCAAACAAAAAAATCCACCCAAGAAAAAACTCCACATATGAATCCTAGTTGTGATAGAGGATAGAGTTTTTGATTGCTTACCCTATGAGTTTTTTGCTGTGAGTGTAGGCCCTGACATGACAGTGATCATTTCAGCCAGGAGTGTATATCGCTTGCAATCAAAGTAGAGCTTGGATGTGTCCATTTGCTGCTCTGCTGCCTGGCCACTGCATTCCTGTGTTTGTAGGAAAGAGAGGGCATGGTGCCACAACTGGACTCTTGATCATTTTTTTCCCCGGGTCTCTGCCTGCTGGCATGGGCTGATGGGTGAGTCAAGTTTGTGCTCTGAGAGGCTGGAGAATCATCATCATACTGCTCGCTCTCTGTCGGCTTCAACCAAATGCAACACCATGAGACTAGAGCACTGACAGAGATCCCATCAGTTTTTGCTCTTGAATGGCTGGATTAGCTGTCCAGGCGTGTAGGTGTTTTTTTCTTTTAAGAGACAGCAGGGGCAAGTGGTAGTGTAACAAACCCAACCTTGGATTCCATTGGTGCCATACTGATGGCTGAAGAAGAATATATTGAGTAGAAGATAGTGTTCAGCCATTAGTAAGAGACAGTCTCCAAATATGTGAATGTGAGAGTACAAATATGCCCCTCTATGTTATGCAGAGAAGATTTCTGAAAGCCTCATTAGAATGCAAAGGCTATGTAAAAGGAAAAGATATGGTACTCTTTGCCAAAAGAAATGGCAGTAATGGAAAGAATATGTAATACATGGATAAAACATGCAAGAACACCAGTATGGTCCTTCAAGCAGACATGAGGAGCCTTGCTAAGTAATAAAGGCCAAATGACAGTCAAAGAGAGAGAGAGAGAGAGAGAGAGAGAGAGAGAGAGGGAAGCACACAATATACGTCAAGGATGGGAGAGAAAACTGATGCACTGAACCCCCCCACCCCCCCCCCCATCCCCTCTCCTTTTTTTCCTTTCGCTGTCTCTCTCTCTATCCCTTCCCTCGGCTCTGAAAGATGGTGTGTACAGCATAGTAATGAATTGGTCTCACTCCCCCAAAGCCTGGAGAATGGGTCCCATTAAACTGCATTAAAACACAATAAGGCCTCTGTGTGTGTGTGTGTGTGTGTGTGTGCGTGCGTGCGTGTGTGTGCGTGTGCGTGTGTGTGTGTGTGTGTGTGTGTGTGTGTGTGTGCGCGTGTGTGTGTGTGTGTGCGCGTGCGTGTGTGCGTGTGTGTGTGTGTGTGTGTGTGTGTGTGTGTGTGTGTGTGTGTGTGTGACTGAATACCAATATTTCTCTTCCTCTCTCCCTGTATTTCATTTGGACTCTTGATTTCTCATTCACTCTCTGTCTGGCCCTGTGGCTCTATCTCCCCTCTCTGTGCCCTCGCTCCCTCCATGTCCCTATACCTCCTACTGTCATCCATCCTTCCTCCCTTTCTCCTCTTCCTCCCTTCTGTGTCAATGGCTTAACCAAGCTCTTACACCAATTTCCTTTCCCTTTCCTGTCCCCCTAAATGTCAGATTTACCAATTGTAGTTAATTGTTGTTTGCTTCAACCAAATCCAAATGGTGAGAGTTCTTGCTCTGTAATGAGATTGTTTGTAACAATGTAGTGGTGTGCATGTTGTGAGCTAAATCTTATCTTCCCGAATTGTTGTCTTCTCAATATTTATATGCGGATACATATCTTAGTCTTTCCTTCTTGTTTGCACTCTTTTGTGCCTTTCTTTGTTGTGAAGCCGTACATGTGTGAGTGTGTGCGACTCCATATCCTGTGTATTCAAATGCAAGGGGATTAGGAAGCATGACTTCCAATTTCCAGACACTGCCTCCGTGCCTTTCAACCCTTAGACTTCTAAAACAGAAAGAAAAAAAAGGACTTAGTGGGACTCAGCACAGCACATAGCACAACACATCAAACCAAACAATAAAGTGGAATTCACATCACCGCAGGAAAGAAACAAACAAGTACCCCAAGAGTCGCAGAAAATGTATGAATATAAAAAACTAATTTTTGTGATCGTTTCCATCTTCCTCCCAAACAAATCTGTGATACCATTTACAAGTTTGTAAGTACCATGCATGAACGTTCACTATAATTAAATCTCTTCTTTTCCTCGTAACTAAATCACATCATGGTGGAAGACGGCCTTTAACGACCTGTGGGAGTGACCGCTATCAATATGGTCATTTATAATCTTATAAACATGCTCATTCAACACTTAATTGTAAACCTCTAAGGAAGAAATGATTAATTATAACAGTTGATCAAGTTTTCTTTGCTGAGAATGAGATAGTCTAGGCTTTAATGGGTCTTAGGCCTGCTGGAGATCTGATGTACCATCACTATCAAAGCTATCTTCCTCTAGTAGACTCCTATGGGGATCAGTGAAGCTGTCTCATACTGACAATGAAATACTTCTTTTCTAGCTTGGAGGAAGAAATGTCTGCAGTGTGGCAATTCTTTGATCTCAGTAGAGAAATGTGCCAGCTTACAGTGCTGAGAGTGGAAGAGAGATGTAGGCACTCCCTATATGCAGCTAGAAGCAGAACCATACCAGCACTGAGGAAAGAGAGTACAATATGGAATACAATACACTCGCTTATTATTGAGACCTAAGTGAAGGAGATTTTAGTTTGGGTAGCATAATACAAATCTTCTGCATTTTTAGTAGTGGAGATTTGAGGTTCAACCTTCAGTTATTTGTAAGAGTTGAAATGCAAGCTGTGGTCCCTTTATGTATTACACAGAAATAAATCAAAACGCTTATATTGATATAGTGTTCTGAATGTATTTTGGAGTCTCAAGACCTGGTCTTTATTCTTGTGTTACAAAAACAGATACTTCTGTGTCCTTTGCCAGGCGGTAGCAGGTTTAACAGACTGTTGATGGGGTTGGGTTTTGTCTGTAGTATCCTTTGTGCTCTTTTAAGGACACTTCGGCTCACCAATATCCAGGATGCTCAGTAGATACAGTAGGTACTAATGAGGTTCTGTGGAGTTTTATTCATCTGTTTCAGAGCCCTCCTCTCCAGAGCCAAGCACAATACATGCAGTTTTTTAAATCTTTCCAGTCAGGCTGCTCAGCAGGCTATTGCTCCTGTATAAACGTAAACAAGGACTTACTTTGGCACAGGCATTGCCTTCTATAATGACCATGTAAATTGGAATTACTGGCATCTGGAGTTGATGTTGAAGACTGCAACTAACTGATAACTGCTCTGCTAAATTATCCATCAGCTCCCTGATTTTGTTGACATGGTGCAGGAGGGTTTTTTTTGTGGACCACTCTGCAACATTCATGATAACCTCCAACAAGAATTATCATTGATTTTTTTTTAATCAAAGGAGTTACCTTCAAACATAACTGCTGAGTTCCCTACTTTTTGGGGATTACATTCACAGTTATAGCATTAGAACGGTGTGTATACCCGTGTGGACACCCATCCGAATTATCTTTCTCTTTGTGATCCTCAAACTCAGAGGTCCAAGTAAAAAAAAAAAAAGAAATAATGCCAATTCTTTAAGTGCAGGAGAATCACTTTTCTTCAGGTTACTTCATGTAAAGCCAGCTTTTTGCAATTTGATTAAATGAGTGAATATTTAAATGTCTGGGTCACCATATTGAGTATGCTGTCATCTTTTGAAGAATACTTTTTTGCTTTTTGGTTTCCAAAGCATTTACAGCCATCAGTTTTGACCTATTAATATTAAAGGATGGGGCTCGATTGGGATGCTTTGGAGCTTAAACAAAACATTCTGGAGATAGTGACCAAGTATTTAATGTTACGCATAGTTCAACAGCCCCTGCTTATTTTCGTCTGGATAAAAACTTCCATGTTGTCAAATGTCAATGCAGAGATCCATTTGGAAATGATGAACTTTATTGACAATCAGCTGGAGTGGTGACAGCTGTGGCAACACTGGTATATCAAGTTCACACAGCATGCTAACGGCACTTTGTGTTATAAACAATGGCAGTAGTTAATGTGCTGCATAACTGTGCAGATATTGACATACATTATAAGTGAACCACAGTATGGCAGCAGAAAATGCACAGTTAGCCTCCATTACAGTTTACTGACTACATCAGCTGATATCTCAGTTAAATTAAAAGGGTACAGCTTGACAGAGTTTCATTAAAAACCATCATCTGACATCTTCATCAGAGTAATTTGGTAAATCAACACCTCATGTGTTTTTTTAGACTACAGTCTAATATTAGATATTCAATAGACAGACAGACTGAACTGCATTAGTCAGAGTCAACACTTCCTGTCTCTCTCTGTCTGTCTCATTTTGAAGGTTATGAAAAAGTAAATGCGGCCGTTTACTGAAATCTCTGCTTTTTCTCTCATTCATTTCCCCCCCTTTTAGTCTAAAAAGTCGTAATGATGCTTAGGCAATAACACATTCGTACTGAACTGCGTGTGGTATTTGCAATAGATGTGTAATGGCCAGCGAAGGCCAGCTTTGTTAGCCTTTAGCTTTTAAATACAGGCTGTTATCATTACTGTCACTGTAATTTCCTTTTTTTATCTCTGTTTCTCTCTGCTCCATTTTTCTTTTTTGTCTTGGAGAGAGTTAATCTAATAAAGGCACTCCAATCTGCCCACCTGTCAGACACGCACACACCACCCTCTCATATAGGTGACACCATTCTAGCTGTAAAAATCACGGCTGGACCATGAAACGGCATGGGCGGAACCAACTTGCTTTAGAGTATTTCCCTAAAATCATTGGATGAATAAATACAGGTCAATCCCTGTCTTGATGAGATCTTATTATAAATATTTATTTAATGTCACTTAGTTTGTTTTTCCTTATTGATTTTTGGACAATTCGACTTGTTATTTCCACCATCTTTGCTTTTTGTTTAGAGTACATTATCATCATTGTACTTACCATTTTTTCCCTCTTCGTCTCCGTCCTCATCCTCAGTGTCCCCTGCTTTCATTTCCCACTTTTTCCTCCATGTTAATTTGTGAAGACATGATTCATTTTCACTGTACTTGTTGTCTTTTATCTTCTCTTGTCTGCTCCATTCCCCTCTCCCTGTCTCTCTGTATTCCGCCCTGCTCTTATGTGGGAAAAGGACCTTTTTGTGAGAATTGTTAGAAGTCCTACTGGTGGGCCAATGAGAACCCCTGGGGGCTCTGTGTCTGCTTTTTTCCCCCTCTATATATATATATATAAATATATATTTTTTTATACATCATTTTATTTCCTCATCTCTTTCCATCAAACAGGCATTACTGTCCTCTGTCAGTCTGTGATAAATGGTCCCGCAGAGCCCATCACTGTGAACATGGCCAGACTTTGTGTGTGTGTCTGTGTGCTCGCATGCAGGTGTGTGAAATATAAGAAAAAGGAATGGCCACTTAGTTCTGTAGCAGCTAATAGGAGTGACTTACACAAGGGAGCTACCATGGCCGAGCTGCTTCTGAATGTGAGATCAAACATTGAAACACATAATAAGTGACAAATGAGAGACGGATGTGAGATCTGTGTAATATTATGGTGTGTACTATAGGGCAGCTTCCATCAAAGAGTCGGTTCACAGGCAGTATGGCACAGTGTGTTATGATTAAGATGAGATAATGACCTCTTAAATCCTGCATATTCTGGATAAACATGTTAACAGTGGATAAGGAGAATAGTAATCACACTGCTGTGCATAAATAAAGATGCCAAGAAGCCACATCCACCATTGCACTTCCAAGGCTGTTAATGGGTGAGTTGCCTTGGCAACAGCAGGTATTTTGTTTGTGGTTTTGTACTCATGGACATATTGTTACCCAAATGACAATGATCTGCTTTTCTGTCCATTATGTGCATGTTATCTAGTTTAACACTTTCAGATCTGACATCATGGTTATGAGACTCTCCTGCACCATTATCCAATCTCTTTGATCCTGGACTGTTCAAAAGTGCATTGAAGCTACATCGGCATCATCTGAAAACGTGTTTATCATTATTAATCAAAGGAATTGTTTATATGCTGGCTTTCTTGCATGAAAATGACGCTCACCTCCTCCAACAGGTCTGGGTGTAACTCTTCTGGCATGAAGATATTGGACTGTAAAGTTACAATACTGAACAGAGCCAAACACTCATTCTGCAGCTTGAACAGGCGAATGACTCACAGCTTCACACTAAGAACTGAACAATGGTAACCAAGGGTTCCTTCCATATCCTGCTGACAGTTATAGGTTTAAATGAGTCTTCATTCAAACTGAAAGCCTACATTTCCAATGCAGCATTGTTTTGACATGACTCTAGTTGCTTTACAATTGCCAGGCCTTAAAAAGCCTTTTTCATTTCCAATGCCTCTGCTCAATCTTGGTCAACTATTTCTATACTACTGCCACGCTTCCTTTTTGTTTGTATTTATTTATTTTTGCCATTGCAAAAAAAAAGTTTTTCTCTCGCTCTCGCAGTACACAACTAAACAGTGATGGGTGACTTTTGTCATTTAGCTGTAAAACAGTCACTCAATAAAAACAGGTAGAGCAAGGTGTGTGTCTGTTTATGCTTTTTCAGAAAGTGTGATTCAGTTTTTACCCCAAAAATTCACACTGACACTGTCAAGATTCTGCATTGGCTTTAACATGAAAGTGCACCAGTTTTTTAAAAATGCTTAAATTAACTTTGAGTTGCAGTTTTTATGGATCCTCTCAGAATAAAGCTGGTTTTGATATTAAATCATCAATAACAGACAACAAAAGAAGCAACAAACAACCTTTATTCCTCTGCAGTTTTATGTTTCCTTCACTTATAAAATAAAAGTAATCAAAATGAATATAAAAATGTTTTCCCTGTAGTAAGACCTACATGTTTACAGCCTGTTTCTTTCTTTTTTAATTCTTGTAGTACAAAAACATATTCTTTCATGTAGCGTACATTAGTATGGTTGTACATGTGACGATGTGTGTTCTCTTTCTGTCCAAATGAAGTTGCCTTAGAGAAAGCACTGACACATACTGGAAAACAGCACACCACTCCCTGAAGCTATACTGTATTATTGTGTCTGTGTTTCCAGTCCCCACTATACCACTTCAGTGTAGAAAGTGATTTATGTGCTGCAGAGCTTCAGGTTATAACCGACTCATAAGTGACTGTGGTCACGCATGCAGTATACGAGTACATGTCTGATGCTTAGACACAGTAAGGTGGTTCAAATGAAAGATTCAGGTTGTTTGAATTCATCAATCAAACTGTTAAACATATTAATATCAGTATTACGTCTTTTATCATTATTATAGATATCAGCTGCTCAACCTTAACTGCAATAATTAACATCATCAGTCCTCCCCATTTCATGGTCATTATAGTAGCTACTGTAAATAGAAGAATTGGTTGTTACTGCTGATACTTCACATACTTTCTACTGGCATTGTAGCTATACATCTAATTTATTCATTCTTGTTAAAGTTGCTCCGTATGTTTGTCTCTATCCATCTCTTTCTTTCTGCATCTCCTTCTATCCCACTTTCCATGCCCAACACAGTCTTGGCAGAGGGCATGGCTGTTCAACATGAGTCTGGTTCTGCTCCAGGTTTCTGCCTGTTTGAAGACACTTTTTCTCACCACTGGTTCTTTGCTAAATGTTCCTAAGGGCTGTGCTCATGGTGGATGACTGTTTGGTGTCTTGAAATCACATTTGTCATGAATTGTCGTTATACAAATAAAGATTGATTGATTGATCAATTGATTGGTCTTACATAGACTGTGTTTCTTGACAAACTCCGGTGTGGGGCGGCTGTGGCTCAGTTGGTAGATCTAGTCGGTCGTCTCTCAGCCTTAAGGTTGGGGGTTCGAGCCCCAGCTCCTGCAGCCACATGTCCAATATGTGCATGGGCAAGACACTTAACCCCCAAGTTGCTGCTTTGTTGGCAGCGTGTGAATGTGTATGAATGGGATTAGTTACTTCAGATGGTCACTTTAGATAGCAACCTCTGCCATCAGGGTGTGAATGTGTAGGTGTGATCTGCGTTGTAAAAGCGTTTTGAGTAGTCAGAAGACTAGAAAAGCGCTATACAAGCTCAAGTCCATTTCCCATTTCAAGAAAGCAGCCAATTATATTTCAAGAATTGGAATCTATAGTCATGTCTCTGTATAAAACATCTTATTTCCACCCATTTCTTTTCCTTTTTAAGGCTTATAACTTTTTTTATTTTAGCCTTGAGGAGGGTGAAGACAGCAGTGCATTTCCTCTGAAAGAAGATTTATTTTTCCTATTCCAACTCGCAGTCGCCACAGCCTTAATAAATGATGTGTTTAAATACAGTAGGTATGACTCTTTGAGATCCATAGTAAATGTAACAGCTGTTTGAGGAGAATCTTCCCAAAGACTGTCAGATTATTTCAACCGGCGTAACATAATATGCATTCTGACCTGACAGTGATGCTGTTGAGCTGCACTGAGCTGATTCTCTAAGTGCCGGTGGCTCTCTCAAATCTGTATGCTGTATAGAGTCGGCACATGGATCACTGCGACTCAAAGCACGCTTTATCGGTGTGACAAACGACTCTTAGCGTACGAGTGTGTGTTCAGCGAGCATTGTGCTGTCCTTCAGTGCCTCTCATAGCTGTCGAAGAAATGTGATGAAACTGCTGCAGATTCTCATACAAGACATAGTGTAGCCGTTAATCAGAATTCAATCAAACTAGCGTAGCATTGATGCTATGCTACGCTAAACACACTAAACATTCAGAAAAAGCAACATTGATATTAAAAATATGTAGTTTGTTTTATTGTAATATTGAAATGTGTTTAATTATCATTAACAATTGCGTGTTACAATAAAGAAAAGTCAGACTTTTCAGATTTTGTTTGGGTTTTTGGGCACAACCATTTGATAGATTTAGAGGCAAAAATTCAGGGCAATGTTGAGTCAACAGCCAGCGCAGAGAGCAAGCACAAATAACATGACTCTGATTGGATTGTTAAGTGTAATGTCTGTGACTTAATGAAACAGGCTGTTGAGATTTATTTTTGCTCATTTCAGGAAATCCCATTTTAGGCAGAGGAGAAAGAGGAAACATGAGTGGATGATTACTACTGTGTGTGTGAGAAAGACGAGGAGGACAGATGGAAACTGAAGATCGACCGCACAAGTAGATAATGGGGGTAGAGCGTTGTAAAAAGCAGAGGCACAGTGCTCCAGAATGACACTGATGCCTCCTGACACCGATGTAACCTGAACAGAAACGGGAAGGATTCTACCTTACTAGCTATTTTCTTTAAACGGAAGCTAGGGATCAACACCTATTGCAGAGTTTTTGGGCGTGTCATAGCAGGTCAAAAATGGTTTCATAAGAGCACATATCCTTAAACGTTAGTGATGTTGTGGAAACATTTTATTCAATCAATACACTGCTGTGATTTAGCCCTTTGGTCATAGATATTTCCTCATTTAAAGTAATCCACAACTCTGCCCTGTTCATTTCATCATCTATGTAAACTTAAAACAGAATATATCAATCATTACCGAAAAACATAAATACCATCTTTGACTAATTGACATTTTAGGTGCGGGATAAGAGCCACAGGTCGGATTCGAACCTGGGCTGCCTGCTTAGAGGACAACAGCCTCCGTACATGATGTGAGCGCACTAACCACTGCCCCACCAGCATGGTACCAGAACCTTTATTTTGGATAAGATACTTAACTAAACTTCAATATGATGATTCCTAATCAGTCCTAGTTTTTCTTTATAGTGTGAGAAATTAGCTGTTTTAAGAAAAACAAACAGGTCGCCTGAAGTTCAGTTCTTCTTTATCCTCAAATGGCTCCGAATCATGTCTTAGAATGATCTAAAAGCAAAGTTTGTTTTTACCACCGGTACATTTCGGCATTGTTTTTTTGTCTCTGTGTTTTTCTCTGCATCTAATATCGTCTTTGTGTTGCTCAAAATTATCCCCAGCTGCAGAGATTTGAGAAAGTGTTGACACTGAGACAGTCAGAGAAACAAGAAGTGTTCCAATTTGCACCCTGGGTGTCTTATTAGGAGCAGTCAGTGCAAAAACTCTTCCAGCCTCAGACTACACAAAACACACAACCCCTGTTCCCTATACCTTTCATACAAAATCCTTCAAGATTCCCTTTTTTCCTCTGGCTGTATTTGTTTTTGAGTCCACAAAATGTTTATTTTTTCCTCTTTTTAACTCTGTTCTTTGTTGAAAGTGTAGCAAACTTACCTTTTTGGAATCCTTTTGTGTGTGTGAGACAGATAATGTTTTTCCTTCCAGACCCTACTTCCCACACTTACATCATGAAGACATATCCTCAATTATAGCTAGAACTATATATCACAGGGCAAATGCATTCAGAACCCTTTAATAATGTAATCATGATGACATTTAAGATGGTTCTTTTTCCTTCTTTCATAGTGTTTCATGCTATAGCTTAGAAGAAAATAATGGTGCTAATATTTTCTAGCTTATATGTAATATCCCCTCTGGGTATACTCTTGATGGATGAAAACCTTTACCTAATGGTTTATGTGTCCTGGTGCTTATAGACTTTTCTCAGATTATTACAAAGTCTAATAAAAAAGTACTGCACGCCCTGAAAGATAAGGATAATTTCCTCACAGTCAATCGACTTCAAGTAAGCTGGATATACTTTTAATATTCATTTTAGCAGGATGTTGGATCTCATCTTGAGGGCCTGAATTAGTCCGTTTTCTGCTATAAATGGAACATCAGGAGTTTAAAGAGCTGATTTTGATCAGAATCACAAATCAAGCAGCCAGAGAGACAAGTGGGCAGATGGGCAGTCAGATGGATAAATGACCAGTTAAAAGGTGCACAGCTTGGCAGACACAAACAAATACATGCATGCACAGTAACACACACACACATTTCCTTGAACTTCCCAGACAATCCCACCAACACACAAAAACATAAAAAAAAAACATTCAGACACCAGCAACACACTCAGTGACACTTAGCGCGTTTCCCCAGAGGGACTCTGATGGATGTTTGACAGCTGTGCTCCCTCATCCCCTCGCTCTGTGCCTCCCCTAATAAATCCCCCATTTCTCATTCAACTCATTAGCTAATTCACAAATCAATATCAATGAAAGTACCTTTCAGTTACACATCACCAGCTTTTCTGTGTGTTGTGTGCGTGGATTGTCCTGGTTGAATGCCTCTTGATGCAAATTCCCTCACATAACAAATCAACAAGTAAGACCACCTTAAACTTTCTTGTTGCTCTCTGTTCTTCTTTGCTTCTTTAAAATCCCAAATACGAGCTTATTGGAATCAAATCTGTAAACCAAACTTATTATTTTTCTCTGTCTCTCTTTGTGTCTTTATATATTATAAATGTTTGGAAACCTTCTTTTTACAAATGATTTCAGTGAGTACTGGTCAGTAGTGCATAGCAGAGATTCACATAAAGACACACAAAAAGGCATCCTTTTTTTCTGTTCTGTCTTTTCGCACATTCTCTGACTAAGAGAATGGCTAGCAATGTTTTTTGCCTGTCAGCAGTTATAAAGTGACTGTTACTGTTAGAGCAGACGATCGTCGGAGACACCCGTGGTGATCAGAGGTCCATATGTGTCTCATTAGCAGGATCCTAGCTCTACTTACGTGTGTGTGTGTGTGTGTGAGGGGGGCTAATGATGGAGGCCTTTGTGTGGTGATATGCCTCATGGCGCAGTGTCATTACACTTCTTGCTGTTAATTTGACTGCCATGGGTGGAATCAAGACATTCAGAGGATGGACACAGTATTATAACCATCTGTGCAGTTTCAGGTACTGCATTTAATGGCAATCAAACATTTTGTGTTATATTTATGAGGTTAATAATACAGTAAATGAAAATGTTGCCGTGCTAAAACACAAACTTAAACATCTGCAATGCATGCAGCACAAATGTCCTCAAAGGGACAATATAGAGTATTCAGACTCAGACTCAGACTCAGACAACTCTATTGATCCCAGAAGGGCAATTCGGTTTCACTGGTACGCTATCAATGAAAAAATTAAAAATATCACATTTTTCTATAAAGCACATTTTAAAAACAGGTACAGCTGTAAGTGCTATACATGAAACAAAAGAGCAGTACAGTATAGTTACAGAAACGGAGGAAAACTACAGCACAGAAAACTCACACATACATGTGTGCACACACGTACACACAACCAAAAAATATAATAACAATACAATTAACAATAAAGTCAATAAAGGTTCAAATTTGATACAAAATACAAGCAACCTAACGGACTCAAAAGCCAACATGTAGAAGTACGTTTTGAGTTGCCTCTAAGCTTCTCATTAGAAAGAGGGACAGCCAGGAGGTATGGTATTGTATGGTGTGGCATCGTATCGTATCTTCTGAGATGTGATGGGACTCATATTAGTAAAATCATGTTTGGTCAAATTCATTTTATTCAAAAGATTAAATTAATTTGAATTGTAATAACACAAAGTCTTCAATCTTGAGCTCCCAATTATTACAAATGTTACATAAGTTGAATTACATGAGCAGAGCAGCAGCTTCAGTATTACTCATCTACTTTTCAATGAAATAAACGACTTCTTTAAACTAGTTGAGCTGCTGCCTTTGAGTGTTAATAGACTCTTTTGTTCACTTTCATTGAAATGTCTTCAGAATAAGGGGTTATGGGTTGAACCAAGCTTTATTCTTTCCAACCACAAGCGTCCTGCACTCTTGAAACAGATTTTTGTATTTTTCACCAAATAAGCCCTCATAAATTGTTTGAAGGTTGCTTGAATGGATTCTCCATTAAACACATTATTACCCTTTACTGATTACATGCATGGTGCACTTCAGATGACTGGCAACCTGCTCTTCCATGCATTTGCATCTGTTTCATTAATAGTATGTGCATCTCTATGTGCAGAATGTTCAACAACCTCAGCGCAAAAGCCTTTTTATATTTGACCCTCAGTGCCCCATGCTAATGTTGAGTTGTAATTCTAGGCTGATACAGAAACACTCAAAGTAGTTTTTCTAGAGTTGAGCTCACTGACTTCTCCTTACCATCTGGTCTGGTGTTTAGTAGCAGGCTGGCATTGGTTCAGGATTCTGTTCAAACCTGTCATCTTTCTATTTCCAAATTCTACAGAAGGGTCAATACATCCGCCTTGGGGGGCTCCCAGCCATGCCAGATTGTAGTCACCAGTGAACCTGCTTTCCATTTTTCTTACACAGAGCTGTTATCGCTCCTCACAGTTCATTTGCATCTCTAAACCTCCATTTTTTGCATTGAAAAATGCTCTTTTTTAATTACTAACCCATTTTAAATCTGAGCCAGGCTAGCCTGTTTGCCATGGTTGGCGATTCATGATGACACTATTAAAGGAAAAATGTGCAATTTTTTGATCCTGTAGATGTTGCCCTTGAGCACCAGCCCAATCACGCTTGCACGAAGGAGTTATGAATTAGAATGCACCTTTAAGTACAAGCGGTGGACAAACTTACATGTGGCCTTAATGTGCATGTGTGAAACTGCCCTACTCAGAGATGAAACAGTACTATGAATTATAATACAGTTCTGACAGTTTCTTATTCTCTGTCTCAATACCTGCAGGAGTAAGACCACACAAATTTAAATGTAACATTTCTTTTAGCAGCCTCTCTCTTTCTTTGAGCCACACATCATGGTATTGTAATGCCATATTCTATTCCTCCATGCAGCTGGCAGTTCCTAACAGCACAAAGGCCAAATCTCAGAGGGAACCTTCTTTCTGCACATTTCAGTCTCTGTTAAATTGTGATACTATATTGCTGTGCCACTGTAGGCACTGTAGGAAAATAGCCTGTAAAATATTACTATACTCATTTAACATAATGTAGAATATTTGAATTACATTTCATTAGCATAAAATAGAGTGACATGTTGGAGGAAGTACCCTCCAGGTTATCCTCTCAGCTGTAGTCCTGCAGCCACATGTCCCCTGACAGTAGTGAGTTCCACCTGCAGGCAAACAGACCTCAGTGAGCATCTCTTTGGCAGGGGTTCAGCTGTCTGTGCCCTGTCTGTCTCTGTAGCTTCTTTACAGTAGCCACTGACAAATGCGGAGAGGTTTCACCTCGCTGGCATGCATGTGTCTCTGCCCTTTCTCTGTGTTAGCTTGGCACACTGCGGCACCTCCCTGGCAGAGGTTAAGCTGTTTATACCATGCAGAGATACAGAGTTCCTCTCTCTCCACAGTACTGCACTTGCCCTATGCTTGGCTGGCACATGTTGGCCTCTTCCTGGCAGTGGTTGTATAATAACTGCTGCCCACTGGGGCTCATGTTCTGCATAAGGTTGGAACAGGCTATACCGTAATATGCTGTTTGTACCTCTTTGGCAACTATTCAGGAGTTCAATCTCAACCTGCTTTGTCAGGGGTAAATCTCTGTTGCTCTGCAGTTGCCGCACACTGTGGCTACCATGGTGGTTATAGTTTAATTCTGGGTGTGAACTTTTAAGATCTAGTTGGGGAAAAACGTGGTGTCCCACAAGGCTTGGTCATGGGACCCTTGGGAATCTCCCTATATTTGCCCCTGTGACATAATATTAACAGTTTCAATATAGCATTGCTTCTATCTAAAAAATACAGTATATACACGTATTATTGAAACCTAGTGGAACCTTTAGGTTATATATGCTCTTTGACTGCCAAAACACTTTAACGCCCTATTCCCGAATGCACACAAGTGTTAAAAATGTCTTGATATTTTAAGGCCCAGCTGCTTGTGTGAACATGTACAGGCAAATTCCCCCCCTGACTTTATCTGTAATTTTTCCTGCCGGCCTCTGCAAGAAGTCAAGGTGAGCCAGTGTGTGAATACAGCAGGTTATATTCAGGACAATTCAAAGTGAGCTAGTGGAAGGGGGTGATACATTCATTGGTGGAATCTGAAATGGATGACAACATGCTGCTTGTTTACATTTCCAAATGCAAGGATTCCTGATGAGTTATTTATTGGACTGCTAAAGGAAAGCAGGATGAGACATATTGTAAAAAAAAACCCTACATAAATACTACTTACACATGTGCAAGACAAAATTACCAAAGAGGGCGCAAGCTAAAAGCTCCTGTTAGGAGCTTTGATATAGTTATTTTGTGCTTAATTTAGTTTTCTTTTTCTTGCATGGTTCATGTATGCACTCTATCCTGCTTACTTCTGAAATGTCAGTTTAACTACGCTCATGTAAAGCAATTTGTGACATCCATGAAAAGTACTCTGGCTGCCTTTAATTATTAGATTCAGTTACATCAGAAATGTATTTTGATACAACTATTACACTTTTCACACACATCAACAGTTACATAGCAGAGCAGACATTACAAATACAAAATATTACATTTTGAGCCTTTAAACCATCAATTTTTGTTGCTCTTTCAGTCACTGACCCGGCTTGTGGGGGCTTGGACCCCACAGGTTAGTGTATTACAAATGGCATATTCTTGGCCGAGCATCAATAGCCTGCTCTGTCTTATGCACGCTTGTCTCAAATCGTTAGCCCTCTGTGTGCCAATGTGCCCTCTGAACCAGACAATACCCCGCAGGACAGCGGACTTGGCAGCTATCTTTCTGTGATTCAGTGGTTTAGCACTGTTTTGTCTCAGGCCGTGTGCTTTTCATCTCATCAGGGTCAGTGAGTAGAGAGCTGTTACCTCCAGCTTTTCTCTTCTCTTTTGTTTGCTTCTTCTCCTCCTGTCTCAGTGTTCATGGCTCAGTGTGCTTTCCTCCTGTGTTCTCTTCGCTTCTGGCCTCCTGTCTTTATCTGTTTTCTCTAGCACTCTTCTTTTCATCTTTTTTTTTTCTCCTTTTCTCTGTCCCTTCCCCTCTGTCTGTCTCCAGCTCCCTTGATTTTCTCTCTCCTTCTGCTCGTTGTTCATCTGTTGCCCTGTTTATTCACTCCCACTCTCTTCCCTGCTGTCATTTCTGTCTTTTTGTCTTTTGTGCTTTTGTGATCTTCTTTTATCTGAGCTGTCTACATGGTGGGCTGAGAGAGACACAGAGACACATGGGGGCACACACATACAGCATGTAGAAACATAGCCATTCACACACACACACACACACACACACACACACACACACACACACACGCACACGCACACGCACACACACACACACACACACGCACACACACACACACACACATGCACACATACACACTAACACACACAAAGTCAAACTTTGAAACTGGGCACAGAGGAGATACACAACTATACACGCACACAGGCACTACCACTGTGTGGCTTCACCAGGAAGAGGGCTGTTTTCAGGATGAGTCACTCTATACAGTTTTTATTTCCCTCCCTCTGCTCTGAAACAACAGCCTTCAGAAGCTATAACCATGGCAACAGCGTCTGCAGCTCTTACTATGGGATCTTAGCCACATGACATCACTTTAGCTGCCACATATGAAACACCATGGAAAGTGTCTTCATCCATAAGTCTGTACTTATATCACCTTGGAAACATCAAAAACCCCTCATCTTTAGGTCACCTCATCCTGTCTGTCAACTTAATTTGTACATGCTAAGACATAGAGGGCTTACATGGCAGAGATTGCGTATTTTCTCTGTTGATGAAGCACTAGGTGACTCTAATAAGGGCCTAAGCTTTAGACGCAAGTGATGGAGTCCCCACATGGCCTGGAAGGAAGACAAGATGATTTTTGAGGGGTTCTGGCCAGAGCTGTGTTACCCCACTTCACACACATAAACACAGACAGTATTGTGCACACTAGTACAATAGTTTTTGGCCAATTTTCTTCCACTAGTTAAGGTTTTGGGTTGGTTGGAAGATTATTAATAGACCATGAAAATCAAGTTGTATGTATTATCCATCTATCTATGAGGCTGTCGTTATTTTCTTGCAGTTAACTTTGGCATGGCTACCTTTTGATCCCAGATTGAAGCGAGGGAGAGAAAAAGGAAGGAGAGAAAGCTGAGCGAGGAGATGGAGGTTCTCTAAAGTACAGAGCCTGATGATTGCTCTCCCTGGGTTCTGACCTTATGCATTGGTAAACAGGTGTAGCTTTGGTACTCCTTCACACAGAGACAAAGTGTACACTCACCTAGGCACACACACACACACACACACACACACACACACACACACACACACACACACACACACACACACACACACACCCCACACACGCACACACACACACACACACACACACACACACACACACACACACACACACACACACACACACACACACACACACACACACACACACACAAAGATCCATTTGAATACACCTGCCTAATGCGTTTGCATCTCATTTCATGCCGGGTCCATTTAGAAATTAGACTCGTCTCACTGATGGGTGAACTGGTCAACAAAGAAATGTGTTGACCTCCATGTTTGACTCATGCATTCACTGAGGTGCATCTTGACATATTCAGCACAGGCACACAAATGCAGGCACTCACTTGCAAGTGTACCTGACCAAATTGAGACAAACACACAAACACTTTTGAGAGTCTTCAAAATGATGTTGCATACACATTCCTACACATGGGAAAAGTCCTTCACTAGCCTTTTCCAGCCAGAACAAAAATCCACATACACTACATAAGACTTTATAGGGCTAAAGGATGATTTCAAAGCATTGTTCTACTGAACAACAGCTCTTATTTATCTGTTTTTACAACAGTTTTAAGGGTTTGTTTTATTCAAAGGTTTAAAGCTAAGCACATTATAGTGTTAGCCTGAATATAACATATAGGTGAATTAATTGTATACACAGCATAGCTCTTTTAGCCTGAGCAGCGGTGCAATCATCGGGGAGAAGCGGAAAGACCTCTGCAGGTGTGCAGAAGCTCAAAGAAGCACTTCAGAGCTTTTAATTTAGGTAATCTAGGGGTCATTGTATTACAGAGTCTTTTTTTATGACAGCCAATATCAGTACAGTAATCACTGTACCCGCTGCAGTAAACAACGTCTACTGTAACAGTGCATTCATCTCAGCAATGTTAGAGTTCAGTTCAAACCAATCACAAAACAGAACTGTTATTCACTGCCATAGCTAATGTGTGTAAGCGTATATTACATTACAGATGATCATTTTAATACATAATATTAAACCATCATAGTATGCTAATGTTTTATATTAATAAAATCTACATGAATTTAGTGTCTCCTCCTCTGGGATTTAAGGTTAATATAAATATACTGCATATTTTTTAAATAATCTTTGGCTCCTGTGTGTGTGCCTGTTTCCCTCGTCTCTGCACCATCGACTTACTGTTATTAAATGGCTGGCTTCTCTGTGAATAAGAAAGCGTAAACCTTTCTGTGTCTCCCCCCCCCCACAAAAAAAAGGAAAGTCCAAGGATCCAAGGGTCCAAGTCCGAGGTCAAGGAATCCCTGTTAAGCCTAATTTCAAGATGCCCATTTTTACAGCACAAATCAACGCGTTTACAGCCGGGTTAAAAACAAAGAAATTTGGTATCACTAGCTCATCTCTTTATTGGTACACACTGTACAGTCTATTTGTTGAACAGACAACAAGGAAACAAATGAAAGAGAGGATCTTTTCACAGTGTACACACGTTTATCTCAATCCAACTCAACAGAGTCACTGATTGTAACCACTCTTCTTAGTGATGGGACTGTGTGTGAGGTGTTGACAGACAGTATGAGTTAAGGAGAGAATGGAGAAGACCTACCTAATAGGCTGACAGATATTCACACTCGGTCAGGTGTGGGGATAATTATTCTACTGAATGTGAAACTAAGCAGTGTCACATCTGACCTGCTGAAGTGTCCTCAAGCACTACACTCAGTTTTGACCAACCCTGGGGCCCTGTTCTTAAGCACGAGTCTTTAGTCTCTGACCTCCCATTGGGAAGTAGAAAGCACAATGAAAATATAAACCTCCTTATTGAAAACGTTTGTATATTGTTATGATAGACGGCGTTTTTGATATGAGATCAGAGAATTGAGGCAGCATCTTTCGTACTGTGAGGCGGGGATGTAAAAGCATCGCCATGCTGGTTGTGGTGCCTCTCTTTATGTGTCTACTACTGTGTTTTAATGAGCCTGGGTCCTATGGTAGGGTAAACAGTTAGCTTCCCGCATTGAAAACATAGGAAAAGAAACGACTTCACAGAATGAACAGGCTCCATATTTTTTCCTGTGCTGCTGCAGAAACATTTCATTCAAGCAGGAACGTCTTTGTTGCTTTAGTGTTCATTAAAACAGTTGATTAACCAGCAGTAAAAACCTTTTTGTAGCTGGTCATTTACCTTTGATGCTACAATCCTGACTTGTAATTACCAGGAAGTGTCCAGATATTCTCAGTGGAGGAGGTTGAGGGCCGATGACAGATATTATGCAGTACTGGGCGGTGCAATTAAGTGCTCCTTTGTGTCTAGCTGACCTGTGCTCAACTGAAACATAATGAACTTGTCTGTAATTTACAGAAAGAGTCCAATTATCTTTGAACATAAAGCTGGGCCCTTCAACTCTTGACATAACAATATAATAGAAAGCTCAGTTCAGTGGTTACTTGTGTTTTTTCAAAGCATGTCAACAATGGAGGGAAGGTTTGTCGCGGCAGATTAGGAAAACATAATGCTATTCTTAAACCTGCCCATATAAACCATAAACTTTATTAATCCATTGTTTTTTTTGAAGAGGTGTTTATGGAGCTAAAGAAGTGGTCATTTTAGAAATGCTTACTCAACCTAACTTTCAATCAGGCCTTAAGTCTCCTGGAAACAATTTACAACGCACCCACCTGTCAGTCGACTTCTCACACCCATAATTATGAAGTGAATTCATAACTTGTAGTCTCCATATGTATTCAAAACGGATACGGTATAAAAAAGTCCCCTTTTAAAGTGTGTTTTTTGAATCAGGCTGCAAAAACGCTTATGTCTGGTGTCAAGTGGGTGTTTAAAGATGAGGCTTAATGGGAATTCTTGGCTCTCTGAGACAGCCTCAAGTGGATAGTCGAGGAACTGCAGTTTTTGGTACTTCTTTTATTCTCTTTTTCAACACTGGAGGTTACTGCTTGGTATAAACCTCCTTATCCCCTATTTTGTCCTCCTTGCCACTTATTGTTTTGCAGTTACTTCCTTGTTCGGTTGGATTTTCTAAATTTCTAAAAGTGGTCAAAGCAGCCAAAACTGATTGTGCTATCACTCTTTAGAGACTTAGGAAACTTCTAACATTCACAGATTGATACCTCAGCACACTTGCTCCCTTGTCACCTTTCCCACCATGCAGCAGCATTTATCTCTTGGACAGCTGCAAAGGGCTGAGTCCTTTTTAATGATTTTTTCCTCTATCTGATACCCCATAAGAGGATGAGGCTACTTGTGAGCCAGAGTCACAAAGCTCAAACCAAAGAGTCAATTAAAAATCCTTTATCTATTAAATGACAAAGAATCCAGATAGTTAATGTGTATAATTTTGGATTATGTATGTTTTTTTTGTCGTGTGGCCTGTTGGTTTTTCGTGACCTTTTGAATTTACAGCCCACCATGCAAAATCTTTAATCTTTTCCTGATTGCATGCAAAATGTACAGGTTTGATTCAAACTCAGAGTAGCACAAAACCCCTGGACTAGTGGCAACTAATGGTACGATTCCCAATCTTACAAATAATATGGACTTTTTCCAGAATATAGGCAAATGCATGCATGCTTCTGTTAGGGCTGTCATGAAACCACAGTTTTAAACTTTGGTACGATACTTGTAAAAATCAAATGATATCGACACCTGATTTGATACCATGGCAACAAAAATATATAACCCGGGCAAACAATATTGGGTACATTTCTTGGTTTTAATTACCAAAGATTGCACGCAAAGTCCTGCAAACAGTCTACATATCTCTCACAACATTTCAGTACCCAAAACATTGCCAATGTGTTTGTGCAATTTAGACCGCCTAACCTCCTCTTGTCTAAGTCTCTCTGTAAGTTACATCAACAACTTTTTCATCTTTACGACACGTTAAAAGGACTTGAGGAAGCTAATATTTGAGTGTTTGCAGACCTGTGAATTTGAATGGACAATCTATCACTCTGGCATGAAGGAACTTTTGGTTAAAAAATATGTGTGGATACGATTTTTTCCATAGCTTCTTAACTTGTTGATACTATAAGTCATTAAGAAACACTGATTGAATATTTTAAAACACATGGTATCTAAAAGTTATAAGTATACATTTCGACAACCTTGGTTCCTCTACTCGAGTTCTGTACAACACCAATTCACTACAGTCTAATTTCTGATCGTAAGTCCTTTTCCCAGCATTCTTCAACTCCATCATTTGGATCCAAAATGTATGCACATTATGCTCTAATGAAAACTTTAAAAAAATCTTTATTGTAAAAGTCTGATAGATAGATAGATAGATAGATAGATAGATAGATAGATAGATAGATAGATAGATAGATAGATAGATAGATAGTTAGATAGTTAGATAGATAGTTAGATAGATAGAAGTAAAAAAGACATTTGAACAAGCTTGTATTCTTGGTTCAATATATGATTTATTTTCTCAAAAGTCCATTGTCTAAGTATATTCATAGCTTTAAAGGCTTCGTTTTTATCCAGGGACTTTCGTTTTTCGTTTTTATGCTGGACATTGTTGTTGAAGGAGGCGTCAAGGTCAAATTTACGTCGCTTTCCAATTACCCGCACCCTTCATACATCATTACATCTACCTATCCGGGCAGAGGCGGACTGCACGTTCCAACAGTTTTGATTCAGGTAGAGGTTTCTTTCTTTTTTTTTCGCCCTCCCACATCTGATGGGCCAGTGAGACCTCAACAAATCTTACACCTGTGTTACACCAAACACAGACTGACTATTTGTGAAATGGAGCTTAAAAAAAGTCCATGTGGGAACCAATTTATACGTAACATGTTCTCAGCATCTCTCCTTACGATTCTTGCTGACAATTTTTTCCATGCTTTTTCTTTTGCTGACAAAACCAGAGGCAGACTGAAAGACAGACCTTGGCTTATTGTTAGTCTTTTTCTCTCCACCCATTCAATCTGATTTCTGTTCTTACTTTCTCTTTTTTCCTGTCGTTTCTTCCTCCATTTATGACAGGTCCCCACAGTGTCCTTCAGTGATGACTTACGGTTAAAAGGCAATTACCCAGTTAGACCAGCGGTTTCTGAATCAATACATGCACACACGCACGCACGCACGCACACGCACACACACACACACACACACACACACACACACACACACACACACACACACACACACACACACACACACACACACACACACACACACACACACTGACTGTATGGATCTCCTGGGAACACAAGAGTATTATTAAGTAGTTACTCTTTTCTCCAGCTTGTGGGCAGTTGCATAGACATAAACGGTGTGTGTATGTGCTTATGTTAGTGTGTAGGGAAATGCTGAATGATTTGAATAGAGTTGTCAAGTGTGAATTAAGATTGTGAGTTCATTCAGTCTTTTATTTTTTTTGCCTTCCCGCAGAGAGACAGACAGAGGCAGAGGGAAAAAGTCTAAACTGAATCCCCAGGACACTTCCTGTGGTTTTCTTCTTCTTTGGATTCATGAGTGTGAGTGTGTGTGGAGTCGTGTGCTGCCTGTGGTTTTCCTCTTTTGTTTGAGATCAGTGGGGTATCCTCAGTTAAAGAGCCTCTGTGTATCTGCAGCAAAATGACGGCCATACTTAAGAGGAACACAATTCATACTTTAAAAGGAACCTTTACTCTAACTTTTTATTTTATTTACTTTTACTGCATGCAGTTGTTTTTTATTTATGGAAATGACACAGTGGTAAAAGGGATTTGCTGATTGTAAAAATGAGGGCCGATTCTGATATGATTATTGAAAGAATAATTTAGCCGATTCTGATACCATTCTTTTTCATTACTTCTTTAAAATTCTTTGTGTCTGTTTTTAGCTCTGTCATTTGATATTTTTAAGTTGTTGTTAGTAGTTCCTCCTCTTGAAATGTAACTGCAACAAGCCGCTGATCTTTCTCAGAGATGGTAAGACTCCCAAACTGCAAACATTTTCTTTCGTGATTGACCATGAAAACAAATCAAGAGTTTTTTGTGTCAGGTGAACTCTTCTGCCATCGTCTCTGAATCAGCAGTTAAGTGTACCTGCTTGTGAGCATTAACGGTTGCATCATATTAGTTGCACATTGCCCAAAGCCATCGGTGCATGTCACATTATGTGCTGATAGTCCGATGTTCAAATACAGAGTAAGGTATCGACTGATACTGACATTAAACCAATAAATCAGTGCATCCCTAAGTTGTAGTAACATATATCACTATATAATATGATACGAGAATGTGAAAGAACAACAAGAATCATTAAACAATCACTACGTTAATGGCACATATGAAAGAAAGACAACGTAAGCAGAACAATATTCAATAATTTGAAGCCAGTTACCAGCAGACTATGTGTTGGTTTGTTGACATTCAGCTGATATATCTTGACAGGTTGAGGGAACACAGTGATAGGCCCAACACTCGCAGCATCAAGGAATACTTCATATTGCAGTTCCAGTGGTTAATAGGGTGCTGCTGATTTGCATGGCTGACTTTAGTGCTCTCTAATGTAGAAGCCTGCATGCAGAAGTGCGTCTACAGCTCAGTGCACATGCTACTGTCTTACTGTAAAATATGGTTACCAAAATTTGATTAAAGAAATAGCCGTGTAATTTCTACAAAGTAGTAAAAATCAATGAGGCGGTCAATGCTCACTTAAACACTGTTATGAGCTCATGAAGAAAATGAATCAGCTCCATTTGAAATAAAGCCTGTCATTGTTAAAGACCCCCTTTATGTTCAAGAAATGAGTATCTTCCATTCCCATTAAGTCTTGAGTGAATGATGATATTGTTTTTTTTTTACATGGAATCCCCTGTGACTAAAAAACAGCCCTTTTTTAATCGAGCAAAACAGAATGTATGCAGATTTTCCTGCCCATTAACTTTCTCATATATTTCATTCATACATTCTTGTAATATTTGAGCACGTGCACATCTGTAATGGTCAGTCCAGGCACCGAGATGCAGCAATCATTACATTTAGTTGGCCCTCAATATTTCATGGGCACTATTCTAGACTTACACATTGATCATTTTACGAGATTTGATGCAAGTTTAAATAATGTGCACATCCTCATGAAAACAATGTGCTGGACAAAACTGCTCTGTGTAATAAACACTTTCATTTTTCAAGGAAATATCCCAAAGAAAACATAAACAAAATGTAAAGAAATGTAGTCTTGGCATTAGCAGGAGCTCTAGACCTGGAAATTGTACCCTCCAAAGATGAGTCAGACTTGGGTCTCCTCCTCCATTGTTGTTGACTAAGCTAATATCAGCAGCCCCGTCCCTTCTTGATTTTAATTGGTGGGTGAGGAAGAAGAGACACTGATGGCGCTGTTGCAAAAACTGAACTATTTTCAACTAAGAGTGCTGTAAGCGCAGCAACAAAAGCAGACACTGAGGGCATTTTTTTGCACTCTGCTGCTGAGAGCTGAAAACACTGATGCATTGGTTTTGTGTTTAAAATGGGTGAATCGATGCATCAATTTTAACATGAATTGCTTTCATTAGAACCATCACCATTGATACATTTCTATTTTCTTGTATAAGCTCAACATTTTTTCTTTTAAAATCCAAATGGAATCGGCCCGCATCCACTCATTCTGCAAATGTGCAAATCTAATTTTAAAAACTTTAGAGCACACAAAGCCTGACACCCCCTGTGCACTTTGTTTGGACCCCAGGTTGGGAAGTAATAATGTATAGGATTGGACATGTGTCCTCAACGCAGCACATATACACATTAACATGCCAAGCCATGCAAGCACACATTTAAAAACCTCTGATGAAACGTCTGATTAGTGCGCTGAGACTAAATGACTTGTTAAAAAGAAAATAACTTGAACACCTAGACATGCACACATACTGGACACAGAGACACGCTCACACATGCTGCTCCCCCTTATTAATCCATGGAGTTGATTAAGTTCGGATTAGTATGGTGTGCAGTAACCATGGCAATTTAGATTGGGGGCATGCGGGTCAATCTGTAAAAACAATAATGTGCTTTGCTGCTGAAAAGTCCATCCACAAGACCTACAATATTGCCCAATGTATATGACATCTACGCTATTTGTTACTGTTTATAGACACATGGTTCAGGTTTTATGTGTATTAAAGAGACATCATGGTATCAAAGAAAACTGTGCGGGTAGGGAACAAGATGTGTAATACTTTGATATTTGATTTAACCTTCTTAATAAGAAACCAAATAAAGTATTTCTAGGATATTACTCAGTTAGAGAGTTCCACATTTTCTTTATCATGGCAGTAAGTCTACTTATTCCTAGTAGTACAAGTGCTTATTTTAGATCATATTTAAAAATATTAAGTGCTGTGATAACTGCCATTAATTAATTAAACCAAAGAATAAGGCTAAGTAGTTGGAGTGCCATATTGGCTGTCTCTTCTAAAACAGTAGTATATCTAGAATAGGTAAATGTAGCAAATACAGTAGATGGCATTAAAAACGAATATGGCTCAATTATTTTTTTGATGAGTTGATAAATCATGGCTAAGCAACGGCCCTCTGTACGTAGTAATGTAGTATTTGAAATGATAAAGGAACTGCTTGTATATATAACATGCACACTTCTTAAAATCTGCCATGCTGCACATCTGATGGTAAATGGTAAAAAGACTTGGACTTGTATTGTGTTTTTCTCGTCTTCTGACCACTCAAAGTGCTTTTGCACTGCAGGTCACACCTGCTACTACTTAAAGTGCCCAACTCCCCATCGGTACCATTCACATGTATTCACACACCGCCGGCTATGCAGGAGGAGCAGTTTGGGGTTCAATGTCTTATTGTTACAGCAGGATCCTAAACTTTGCAGTTAAGAAATCCGACCTTACCACTGAGCCACAGCTGCCTGAATATGTGCCAGCGATAGTACATGCCTTGTTTCCTTGTGCCATGCTCCTTTCCAGATATATGAAGAGGATTTTTCCTCATGTTCTGTTCAAAAGAACATTGGGTGCCCAAGCTTTTTCTAAATGCTTTCTGGTGTCTCTGTCTGCCCACATAGTCTGACAGCTGCTTGTTATGATAGTGCAAAACTAATAAGTGTTTTCTATTAACCTTTATTCGCACATGTTAAAGGTTGGCTGGGCATCCCTGTGAACAGTTCCTCTGTGAAATATGAAATGTAATAAGAGAATAGAGTCAGAAACACACATAGTACAGTTCTGGCAAGGGTTACCTGAAGTATCACAAGGAATTGGAGCAAGGCAGATAAGTGCACACAAGTTCACCAAAAAGTATACATCTGACAGGGGAGTAGTGAAAAGTGCTTATACCTTATGAGATGTAGATATCAGTGTTGTCTTAATCTGTTATCAATGTAAACTACGACTAAAAATACTGTCTTTATTTACGAACACATTGACACATTGCACATTGCCCAAAGCCATCGGTGCATGTCACATTATGTGCTGATAGTCCGATGTTCAAAAACAGGGTAAGGTATCGACTGATACTGACATTAAACCAATAACTCAGTGCATCCCTAAGTTGTAGTAACATATATCACTATATAATATGATACGAGAATGTGAAAGAACAACAAGAATCATTAAACAATCACTACGTTAATGGCACATATGAAAGAAAGACAACGTAAGCAGAACAATATTCAATATTTTGAAGCCAGTTACCAGCAGACTATGTGTTGGTTTGTTGACATTCAGCTGATATATCTTGACAGGTTGAGGGAACACAGTGATAGGCCCAACACTCGCAGCATCAAGGAATACTTCATATTGCAGTTCCAGTGGTTAATAGGGTGCTGCTGATTTGCATGGCTGACTTTAGTGCTCTCTAATGTAGAAGCCTGCATGCAGAAGTGCACATTGACCTCACAGAAAAGTCGGAATAAAGAACATTTGACAAGACTTCTTTAAAGTGTTCAACAGACAGTGATCAAAAGAACTGAGAGCCACCAAATAAAGGCTAGCATCAACTTCAGCTCAAGTGGCACTTCATGTTTGTGTTTAGAGAGTTCAAAGTATTATCACATCAAGACTCAAGTCTTGATGTGAAAGAGAAATGCTAAATTCGATGGGGCTAAAAGGTAAAGTGTGTGCATCCATGATAACCCTTGTATCTTTATAAGCAGTGATCTTTCGTCTGGGACTTTGCATTGCTAGAAAGTGAGTACATGACTTCAGCTGGCGTGGATAAAGCAGAATGCTGGATTACTTGCACTATATCACAACACTGAAGGATATGTAAGGATTAGTCTAATTCTATGTTGCAGAGATCTATCCAATGAGGGATTTGTCCTCCAAGCCTTAGAAACACAAACACACAACAGAGTGCTGTTTGTGAGTGAGGTTTTAATCACGATGCACTGACGCAGAATTAGACTGATTCTGTCTTAACGTACACACTGTTTAAATGTCCCTAATACGCTGTCTTAAAGATACAATATGTAGATGATTCTGCCGCCAGAGGGCTCTCAATCAACACTAAAATAACAAAAGATGACGTCGAGGCTGGCGGGGAATCATGGGAGTTTTCTCTGCTACAGACTTACCCCCTCCCTCCCGGTGAAACCCCGTTGACATCGTAGTGAAGAAGAACAGGCGATCCAAGTATCATTTACATGACGTTTTTATCACAGCAGCACATACAGCTACAGTACGGCAGCTTTCAGCAGCAATTCCCGCTTCCTTATGCAGCGGTATTTGACGTAACATCTGGTGTTTCCACGGCAACGATAAACATTATGTCAGTCATCGCAGCTCTGTAAAGGCAGCTGCCACGACAAGACACGTCCCGTTACAACTATACAATAAAGGATTTCTCTGGCTTTGATAACTGCTGGTAATATTTGAGGCAATGTAAGTACTCAACCAAAAAAAAGGTTTAGTCACGTTTTAAATGAATTTATATATTTTAAGGTAAACATTGTCATAAAGTTCTCCATATTGTACGTTAAATAGCTAAAGAAAAATACATCTTTCTCTAACTCCAAGGGGATTTGGGTAATTAATTTTTCGAGGGTGAAGAAGCATTCATTTAAAACACATGTATTAGATTGATACTGAAGATTGTTCTCCATCCGTATGACAATGAGTAGCTTTGTCATAAAGAGGCAGGAAGTGAGACAAACACATACATACAGTAGCATTTGTAGAGCTCCTCTCTTCAGCTATCCACCACATCTCCAGTCAAACAAGAGGTTCATTCTGCTTATAGGATCATACACACATACAACATTATTATGAAGCCGTTCATGACTTTACCAGAAAGAGTTGTTGTGTTACCCTGGTGTATAATGAAGTTCATTCACTTTTCAAACTTAACTTTCCTGAGGAGAAGAGAAACATCCAGGGACATGAGCAGGCATGTCAGTGTGTTTGGAGGAATGAAACATAATTTAATCAGCCAATTTACCTTTGGCATTTACTGCACGGTTGTCATTGATTCGTTTCTGATGGTTACTAGGATACCATCGACTCCTACAGTATGAATTAGGTCAAGTGTGCCACAGTGGTCCTGCAACAAAGTCTGTAAGGATTCTGACATTTAGTTGTTGTTTTTTTGTTGTTGTGAGTTTAATAATTATAGTTTTTTGTTCTTCGAACATACAACCAAAACTAATGTTTTGTGTCACTTAAAACTTTTACCAGCCTCCAAGTTAGATAAAGGAAAATAAAGCAGGTACAATAATTGAAAAGGTAAGTCAGTTCGTCCTTAATAATCATCAACTCTTTCATATATCATTTCTGCAATTGAGTAACAAATCAGTGGGTGTTGATGGGGATGTATGGCCACCAAGTCCAATATTAATGTGATTATAACTTTCAATACAAAACTTTTGTCAATTTACTTCAAACTAGGTATATCATTTAAAATGGAAAAATATGTCAAGTACACCATTCTTTTTTTTTAAGATTTATTTTTGGGCTTTTGTGCCTTTATTTGAGAGATAGGACAGTGGATAGAATGGGAAATCAGGGAGAGGGAGAGAGTGGGGAATTACATGCGGTAAAGGAGCCACAGCCTGGATTTGAGCCTGGGCCGCCCGCTTGGAAGACTACAGCCTCCATGCATGGGGCGCGCGCACTAACCACTGCGCCACCAGCGCCCCAAAGTACACCATTCTTTCTCAGAATCAATGGAAGACATTTCTGAATGTTTACCTTTTCTTTCAGGTGTTGAATCATCTTTGGAATCAAATAAAGAGCTGTGGTTATTGCATGTATATTATATTGCACAAGATCCATGTAAAAAAACCTCAACATGAATAAGAGATTAGGGCTGTGTGCACGAACGCTGCTTTTTTTGCACTGGCAGCGGCCACTTTCTAAACAAAACCAAAGCAGTTCAGCGTTTAAGCACTACACGTGGTATGCACAAAAACACCCTGAATGCTAGTTGTTTGTTGTCACTGCGCTCACAGTGCTTTCATTTGAAAATAGCTAGCTTTTTGAATTAAGCTAATGTTGTCAGTCGCTTTTCTTTCACTGACCAATCAAAATCATGAAGGGACTTCACAGATCAACTTTGGAAACAACAATGGCGGAGGAGAAACTAAAATGACTCGTCTTGTCAAGGGAACAATTTCTATGCCTCGAGCTACTGCTTATGCCAGGACACAATCCCTATCCATTATTTTGCTGGTTTTTCTCATGAAATTTCCTTGAATACAAGCAAATCTCAAGCATGCAAAGTAATCTAAGAACAACCTTGCCTTTACTAGCGAGGGACGCAGTAGTGCCGTGAGTCAAAATTCATAACCTAGCAACAGTAAGCACTGATGAAAAGCGCTCTAGAATTGAGGTTTTGAAAGAAAAAAAGCCATTAATGGTCTCAGGCGCTGACAAAAGAAAAAGATAAGAACACCATGACACTATTGCACGACCCATATAGTCTTCGGAAACATTATTCAAAATCCATTCTATGCTAGTTAGGAGCACATCGGTAATGGAGAGTCTGTCAGTCAGAAGGGTCAGACATTTAACTTGAACTTTCTGTCTGCAGCTCAAAAAGTTAAATGGTTGGTCATCCGTGCAGTCATTCATGCATTCAGACAGGCTGTCAGTCAGAAAGCTCTCTGCCTTCCTCTCAGTCAGTGCAGAACATCAAAAGGCTGCGGCCTCACATTGGTGCCGAGTGTGGATGTTCTATGAGCAGAGTAATGCGATTAGAGTAGACTGTGTGATATTTCAATCGCTTAGTGCCCTGCAGCCAGATGGGAAACATGTTATGAATATGAAACACTGCTTATGAGGGCTTCTGGATTGACCGGCTTTACATGGAAACGTCAAATCTTTAGACCATTCAACACGCCACCACCCCATTTATCCCCACAATTATCCCACAACTCACTGGCTTTATGTCTGTCCATTTTCTTGACTGGAAAAAAACATAGAAATACCAAAAACAGGATTACTTTTTTACAACTGAAAAGAGAAGATAAATATGATCATCAGAACATATGGACACGTTTGAATGGGATAGAATGAGAGAGTTATAGATCCCAGTTTAAATTTGTGTTAGCATATTCACATTTATACAAATATTTGTAATGTGTAACACGTGCCAAGAATTTCTTCATATAGGCTCTCAGTTTGGGTCACTGATGGCGTATTTACAAAGCATTTTTACCTCAACAGACCCTGCAGCATAACTTCCCTGTGAGCAGGAGATAAAGAGAGAGCCAAAAGAGCAACAACAAAAAAAAGGTAGAGAGTTTGTAGGAGTCTGTGAGAAGAAAAAAGAGATTATAGAGATGTGAAGAGGCGGAAGATTTGCCATTCATGTCTTGCTTGTCTTAGTGGGTGTCTCGTCTTCTCAGAGGTCGCGGCATGGAGGGAAAGTCATGTTCTTAAGTCAAAGGTTTTTACAGTCTGACTTCTATTGAAACAGATTATTTAGGACTAGACAGAAAGGTGGCTGTTGCAGAAGCTGTCTGTGTATCTGTTGCAATCGCTGGTGTAGTTTTCAGAGACAAAAGGTGTGAAAATTTACACTGTAGACCAGATGTGAATTTTGTGAGATGGCACAACACCTGTAGGAAAACAGAAGAGAGGAGCAGAGAAAACAAGTGTGAATCAAACAAGCATATTTCTCCTTCTGTGGTGAAGCACAGTTATTCATAATTGTCCATACAGTGGAAATTGGCCAAATATCCTTGTGCTCCTCCTATTCCTCCTATTACTTCCATTTTACATGGTAGCATTCTACTCTTAATGAGTCTGTAAGGCCTCCCAGCACAGCTAGTCTACCTAAATGATGATGTCAGAGACTTACGGGGGGGCAAAGGGGGCCTTCTACTCTGAAAAAAAATAACTTACACCCCAGCATCAGTGCAGTCTGCAACCATTCTGCATCAGGGGAAGCGCTGTCCTTGAGGGGATTGACAGACTCGGAGAGCAGGGCACATCACGCCCTACAATATATGTTTTCGGTTAATTCCGGACCATAAGTCTTGTATTTTAGGGCAGCTCCATAACATATGAATCAATGGGCCTGCTTTATACTTTCAATGTCTCTGCAAAATTGTGCAAAAAGTCCATGATAGGCTATGCTTCTGTAATTACACTGATGCGGGATACAGACTACAAGATAATCGGGAGGATTTTGAGGCAAATTCCTTCCTTCTGAGAATCCGAAGCAAAGTCCAGATTTTTTTGGTGGTTCTAAAGATTGTCTGTGTTGTGAGGGGTGTTAAGAGTGATCCAATCTGCTCTGAAGGATGTTTGGGGCTGCCACGATTTCAAATCATAAATATTGAACATTTTCAATATTTCAATTTCAATATTGTTGTGATGTGTAGTGGTCTCTTACATTTAGTGAAACCAGTATTCTATTTTTGAATGATCGTCATATTTATTCAGCTACAGAGTTCACCTACTGAACTCTGTACATGTGATTACATGATCTAATTCTACATGACTTTGTACGAGTAAATTGTTAGTATAAATAAATTGAATGTGGTATTATATTTAGACTCGGAGTCTATGAACATTCAATGTGGCGGAGCGTTCATGCTCACAAATCAACCACATTTTCCACTGTGTACTGTATGATCAACTGTTCCTGGTGATAATAGAAGAATATTACTGAAGCTGAATGTCAACTAAGGCAACACACACACTCATCCACTGTTTGTCTAATGTTTTGTCCGGGGGATGATCTCACTGGATAATAACGGTGCTGTGCTGGATCCCTATAAAAGGGGACATTTGAAAGTCTTAGACGACGTTTTGGTACCAAGACATTGCCAATGTATCTGTGCAATTTAGACAGTGTGTAGGAGTTTGCTTGTATTTTTTGGCGATAAAAGAAATGTCACATTATTTGGTGCGTAGGATTTATATTTTTGTTTCTGCAGTATCAAAATAGTTTGTTTTTTACTGGTATCGAATCAAAGTTAAAATTCTGGTGTCATGGCAACCCTACAGAGAAGAGCGTAGGCAAGTTTATTTAACATCAAAACAACCTGCTTTTACTGTAATGAACATCTTCTAAACACTAAGATCTCTTCAAAACGTTTGTTACTGGCAATACCTTGAAAGTGCTTTATGATCATTAGTTTGTTAAACACCTCCAAAGTATCAGGAGCAGTCCAAAATATCTTCAGTTTGCTACAAGCTTTATCCTCTGAAGACCACCTGAACCACTCTGAGCCAGCAATCAGCTTGACTGACATCTTGATGTAACAAGCACTTACAGGAGTGAGCATGCTCATATGGAGAAAGCCTCTCCATGTCCTTCTGCTTACTCCTCCCGTGCTATTCATTTCTTCTCATTCTCTCCCTCTCTGTCCCCTCCTCTCTCTCCATTTCTGTCCCCTCCTCTCTCTCCCTCTGTATCCCTTCCGCTCTCTCCCACTCTGTCCCTTCCGCTCTCTCCCTCTCTATCCCATCCTGTGTCGTATTATGAGAACCGACATGCGAGATCGGGTCCCTGAACAGTTGTTAGGGCCAGCTGAGCCCTTTTTTATGACCACCCTCATAAATGTTCCCGGGCTGGGGAGGGCAGTTGATTCTTAAAAGATTAAAACAAGTATGAAATGTGGAAATACTGTGTTGCAGTGATTTAATGGAAAGGCAATCAGGCAAGGGAGCAGGAGAGAGAAGCAAGGCAAGAGAGGGTGCAGAGTGATTTTGAGAGACAGTGATATAAAGGCAAAGACAAAAAGAGATTGCACAGTTTAGAAGGAAACATTTGGTCTGAGTGAAAGAGAGGGGGGGAGAGAGAGAGAGAGAGAGAGAGAGAGAGAGAGAGAGAGAGAGAGAGAGAGAGAGAGAGGGGGGTGGAGAGGTCATTTCTCCTTCTGAGCACATCCATTTCACAGTGTTTTCCTCAACTCTCCCCCCGGACATCACCTCTCTTTCCCTTCAAGCGATTATCCCTCCATTTGCCATTATATATGTGGCAAAAAGCCTTCACTTCCACACATACTTATCCTGTCTGTGCACTCACACTGCAAAAAGAGAGACTTAGCTTCCCATGACGACCATTAGAGGAAGTCAGAGGGTTTTGAGTGCTGCAGACTGCAGATAAAGTTTATAGACTATCTGCCACATCCATAGACAATATATTAAACTGTTGTCAGTATCTTATGAAAAGTAGCAATAAGGAGCCTGAAGCCGCTCCGATTAAGGTAGTGTCACATTCTTTTTTCTTTACCTTGCATGACCCAGGGGCTGCACGGTGGTTGAGTGGTTAGCGCCGTCGCCTCACAGCAAGGAGGTTCCTGGTTTGAATTCCCGTCGCACAGGGCCTCTCTGTGGGGAGTTTGCATGTTCTCCCCGTGCATGAATGGGTTCTCTCTGGGTACTCCGCCTTCCTCTCACAGTCCAAAGACACGCTCGTCAATTGGTGACTCTAAAATTGCCCGCAGGAATGAATGTGAGTGTAACTGGTTGTCTGTCTCTATATACTGTATCTGTCTATGTCTGTCTATCTGTGATTGACTGGCGAACAGTCCAGGGTGTACCCCACCTCCCAACCTATGACAGCTGGGATCGGCTTCAGCCCCCATCGACCCCGGGAAAAAGCGGTATAGGTAATCGATGGATGAATGACTAACCTCTGCAAAGCATGATGGAGTTGCTGGCAATGCAATAGATGATGATGATGATGCATAACATCACATTGTATTAAATTGTAAAAGAGACTACACCGTGTCCTTCAAAACAAAAACAAAAAACCTTTTGGACGACATGCTACACTATTATATCCCATCTCTTAATAATTAATGATACAGTTTTTGATCGTAGTGTTTTTCTGTTTTAAAATGTGTATAATTCTTGAAAAAAGTTTAATTAGAGCATCTCACAAAGAGAGAGGTGCTCTAATTGGAGTAGCACTTACAGCTACTCTATAGGATCAACATCAGTAAAAGAAATGTTTGCAGCTTTTTATACCACTGACGATACTCAAGTGAAGTTTTGCAACTGTTAAGAAATGTTTACATAAATCAGGCTGCAATCCAACATTGAAGTAAGAGTTGGGTTTAGTTTGTAATTATAAAACCTCTTCTTGGAAGAGGATTTATGTCTCCCACTACTTTGTCAGATGAGGAAACATTTGCTGGCAGTTTCATGTGTGACTCACATGGTTAAGAGCATTTCCTTGAAAATGTTGCACTTGGGGATTTTATCAAGTCAGTCGCTCTTTAAGGGACATTCACTGTACAAATATTAAACAAATAAAAATACTGCATTTCTAGAAATGGTGATGTCACCTCATTTCCATTATGCAATCCTTTATTTATTTTTTTGTGTAGGAGTGATGCCACACCATTGACAGCACAAAGATAGTGGCATGAAAACCAATAAGACTGAAGATTGGTCATGCTGAAAGAGAAACATACGGCTGAAGTCTTGCACATATGGAAGGTCAAATGCAATGCTCAATACAGGGACTTTGCATCACTCTGCAATGATGGAGGGCTAAGATAATCGATTAAGATCATTATGTCTGTAATCATTAGTATTGACCTTGTCCTCTATAGGAGATGACTGGACCAGAACAATGCAGTGAAACCCCTCCCCAATACGTGTGGTGCCTCTACATATCTTAGAGTGATCTTAAAGCTTTTTGTCCGTACCCTACCTGTGTGTTTTCAGTCATAATCTGTAAAAATAGGGTTAGTCTTAACTTTCACTTTGTTTTCCTGTTCAAATCCAGCTCTCTGTGTTTTTTCCCCCTGTGGTTGTGACCTTTCCAGTCACCTGAGTAATCAACTTTCAATGCGAACAATGACTTCAATCATAAAACCCTACAGGGTGTGCTTGCCGAGGCCTCTGTTTGATTTGCATTTAGCACCTTGTTGCCCTTTGCTTTCATAAATATAAGCTTTGTCTTTGAATTTAGTTTCAATATTGAGTTTTTGCAAAGGGTTTTATTTATATAGGCCGATTACAGAAGCTCAGTACTGGAAATTCTTACAAAACAGTTAAATAACATCAGTCTTAAAAAAACCACAGCTGCTCTGACCCCTTTTTCATGCTTCACTTATAAAATGTGTACTGTATGACTACAGAGTATTAAAGTACACAAAGATCTCTTATGCATAAAACGTCCTTTGGTCACGTACATTTGGACAATCACCTCTAATGAAATATGTCTTTGTCTTTCTAAAAGAACGAGACTGGTATAGAAGAGCAGGTATCTTGACCTGTTGAAAAATATGGAAGCCTGGAGGTTTTTGGAAAAAGACACTTCATTCACAAATCCATGACTTAATTACATCTTTAGTTGATCAAGAGACAGGAGAACCAACCCTAGAAACAGAAGAAATGGACTCTGACTGATTTAGATATGTTAAGACGTCTGTGTAGGTTCTCAGTCATCCAGGTCATGGTAAATTCAAAGCTTGATCCAAAGGCTCTTCAAACAAGTCAGTTACCTTTGTATCAAGCTTCCAAATGTTAAGACAGAAGACAGGTGTATTGGTTCATACTACCCCTGCAGACGTGAGATGAGAGAAAAAAAACTTCTATTGATACCATAGTATGTGTAGAGGTGAGTGTTGGAGCAGTTTTAGAACAACGTGTGTCAGTTGTCCTTTCTGTTGTGAGAAAAGAAGAATTGAGTCAAAGAACAGGCGGCAGGTGTTTGGTCAATCCCATCAACTCATTGTCCTGTTACAGGCTCAATATTTCCACTCCATTAAAAGAACACCGCAGCTAAAGGAGCAGCAACTAACCCACAGACGCAGCCACAGGCCCAGAAACTTTACAGTTTGTGAAACGTGTTCTGTACTTCCCTGGGCTGATATCACGGTGCATTGTGTCAGAAACATTGTTATAATATACATTAAATTACAGCGCATTGTTAATTTAGATTGTTTATCACCCTGCCCTCTGCTGATGCAGCTTCTTAATAAAGGGTATAAGCAAAAAACTGACTTGAACACTTCCCCATGGTTTATGTGTGGTAAAGTATTTAGAGGGGTCCCATTATTATACTACAGGACATGCAGGGGGACATTGATTATCAGATGTTAAACGAAATGTGTAAGATTTATTGTACCAGATGGTTGATTAATACCAGAATCAACCAATCAAATGGAATATAACACCCTAATAACTAAAACGATATGCCATACACAAACAATACCTTATAATAAATATTTGTGGATATAGGGGAAGAGAAAGACTGATGGTCTGTCTTCCTCTCTATTGCTTGCATATCATGGTCGAGGAACAGGTAAGGAGGGCTCTACAAGGCACTGGCACTCGCTTTTCTCACTCAACAGAGCTTGTTAGCTTGTTTTACAAAGGGGTGGTGCATTGCTAACACCCTTTTCCCTGTTCAAATATCCCGTGTTGACACAAGTCAACAGAGCAGCGAATTAACGGATGCAGTGTGGACAGCGATTGCGCGCAATGCAACGCGATATCCAACCCTCACGTGATGTTAGAAGGACACGCTTTTAGATCTACCATCTTTACCTCACCTTAATATGTATTGTAATGTTTGTCTTTTAAAGCTACGTACATATGTAGCATCCACATTAAGCTTACACCTTTCAGGAAATGTAAATTGGACACTTTTGATATTGTCAAGTACTCACACTTGAACCCGTCACTATTCTGTAAGAGAAAGTGTCTTTATGTGAAGTTACCTTGTGCTGTGGGCTCTAAATCAAGGCCTGCTTGTTATGACTGGCCAGCTGTAGCATCCATACGTCATACATATTCTAAGCTAGTTAGCCCTGCAATCAGATCAATTGATTACAGTTACAGCAGGCAGATCAATCATTTCCTGGTGGCCATTTTTCAAAGACATTGGCGTGGGTCGATAATGACTTGATGGATGAAAGGCCCCCTGCTTGATTTCAAACACAGCTCAGACCGTGATGTGCTCCTCTGGGTGTTGGTGTTTCAAAGAACATAGAACATAACGTTCTTAGATGGGGTCTTTGTTGATCTTGTGTGGTCAATGTTTCATGATCATCACATTGAATTAAAACTACCAAACTTTGCTCATTATATTTCTAGCACTTGTAAACAGGTAGAAAATACAAACATTCAGTCATGTCTTTTTTGCTTGTTGGAAATTATCCAATTAGTGTATTTTATCACCATTGTTTGGTTTAAACTTCATCTATTTCTTCCCTTGGAGCTTCAGTTTCAAAATGCCGACAGTAAAAAGGCCCTAGAAATTGTGTTTGCTTGTACCTCCCACTCGCAGCTTTTCTGACACATCCCCCCTAGCTTAAATCGCTGACTTCTGTTTGACTAAATGATTTAGAATCTTATCTCTTTCGCTCACAGCAGCTGCCTGTGTACTACACCAACATATTGATAGTAGACAGGAATCTTGCCAAAAAAACTGAGAAAAAGCCTCTTCATAGATTTGTGTGCTTTGTTGGAGACTATATCACAAAATCCATAGAAATAAAAAGTAACAGAGAGAGATTTTACTCCTTTGTGTGAGAGAAATGAGAGCCAAACAGAGCTGTCAGTGTGCCAAACTGACTGTTATTGCCATGTCACCCAGGATATGATGAGGTCTAGGACATATTGACTGATGTGGATATGACGGGTAGAGTAGCTTCAAAACCAAAGGTCAAGGGTTGTGTCCCCTTCTTAACAGGACTGTAGGAGTTTAGGAAGTGAAAAATCAGAACAAAAGAAGATATAAATTGAAGCACTTGATGTGAAAAAACTGCACATACGATTGAAATAACTGTAAGTTTAACACTGCGAGACAAATTGACTGAACTAGTTAGGAAAAGACTAAAAACTAAGAAGAAGAGAAAGGTGGGGGAGATTGATGCAGCCCAATCTATAGGCAGCTAGTGTACAGGTTCCCAGGAAGTTATTGATTGGAGGCCAACATTGATCTTGACACCGTAAATAAACACCTCCACATTTATGCAAGCGGAGTCAGCTAAGAAGAGCAGAGCAAAGGGAAATGCCCTTGGATGTTTCATGGACACGGGTTGAAAAGGGAATTCACATTTCGTGTTTCGAGTTTCGTGTGCAGCTAAGGGAAGCAGTGACGAAAATGAGAAGTGATCAAAAGGGCGTGTAATTACGACATGATTCCTTGCAGGGCTAATTAAGGGTAACTCTCAGCTGCTTCCAACAGATTTGCTTACTCCAAAATTTCATAATCTAACTGTGAGATTTTCTATTTAGTCTCGTGAATACAGTATGTGTGAGACACTGCCTAAGAAATAGACTTTTGTGGAACTACTTCACCACATAACCTCCTGAGATGAACACGTCTCTACCCGTTTTTTTCCCCTCCTTCTTATCGTTGTTACCGACAGATCATGTAAGACCCCTTGTTGGCGTCACTTTTCACAGAATTCCAATAGTAATGCTTAACATTACAGGCCTCCCTAAATCCTCGAGTTGCTCCGCTGTGAATACATTTTCAGTGAGGCTTTAAAGTGGGTCGAACTGCCAGTGGATGGTTATGTGATTCCATTTATAGAGTCATATCCAGTAGTGTAAAAGATAGTGGGACGGAATAGCTTCCTGGAATACTTTAATACAATAACTTTTTGTGATATTTTTACGAGTGTGTGTCTCAGTGTCTGTGAAAGCTTTAACTGTGCCTGAGAGAGAAAGATGGATTGACTAAGATTCAGTCAGTAGACGGTAAATGATGTGCTCTTTCCCTTAAGTTGATAAAGTGCTCATAAATCTTGTGTCAAAGTGCGCACTGGGACCGCATGGACCCGTCGGTTCCGTAGAAGAACACTGCAGAATCATTAGTTCCAAAAGAGTACAATTTCAGGAGATTTCATCATCGTAAGGAAATCCCAGAGTGTATGTGTGTGAGATAGACCACAAGCTGCATTTTTTAATGCTTACCCTCAACACTATTACAGTGGGAAGATCAGAGATAGCCACACTGCGTCATCGCAACACTTTTGTGTGTGTGTGTGTGTGTGTGTGTGAGTGCGAGAGAAAGCGTGCAAGTGTGTAAGCGAGCCAGCGGATAACAAAGAGAATGTGTAACGTTATTTTAATCTTGAAAAGGAAGCTGTCCTCACTAAACCCCTCTTCGTCTTGAGAACTGGGGCATTTTATCGAGCCCACTGTTGCAGTCACATGTCGTCCTGTAGAGTGTATGAAAATTTATAAGAGCCTTACAGGGAATCAAGTCAGCACTTTTTCAACCTTGGTTTGATGTCTGAACATAACCATAGTACAGGGTGCACGTAGAAAAACCTGGATACACACTTGTTCCTAAATGTGCACGATAGACGTATCGAACACGCACACAAACACACTCACATACACGACTTCAATAATAGTTGAAAACAGTAAAAGATCCCACAATGAAAAATGCAAGCTCAGCTTTATTATCTAATGCTATTTGTTAAACCACAGACTGCATTCCCAGCTGCAGATTTCCCCAGAGGGATGACAGAAAACAAATGGCCAGCCAATGCAATTCACTGAAGTATGTATGTATGAGATTTTCATTCTCCCTCTTTTTTTTTATACCTCACTTGAAAGCTCGTCTTTGAAATACTTTCCTCTTTCATCCCTTCAAAGCATCTCAGTGATAAACATGACATGTTCTACATATTCTTCCCTCTGTTTCTGAAATGTGATGAAAATCTATTTACATATTTTTCCCAGCCCTTCACACGGTCTAACTAAATCCAAGGCTATTTTACTTACTGAAGGTCAACATTGGCGAGTTTTGGATATTACAGAGATAGAATGATGTAAAGCAGACCAGTACAGGCTTCCCGTTGTATTAGATATTTTTACATCTGTTTTCAGTTGTTATTCAGCACAGTGCAGGTATCCACACACACCAGGATTGTCACAACACCAGATTTTTTAAGCTTTGAGCCTATTCTAGAAAAAATACAATCTCAGAACCCATCGACTTCATCGGCTATCATCATCTGACAGACAATATATGCCTCTGGGAACGGATGTGAATCTCTCCGTAATTCCAGTGAAACCAGCGGTCGGCTTTAAACAACTTCAAGGCTAGACTTCATTTTTCTTGTGGTGCTTACGTCTGCAATGTAAAAGCAGTCATCACTTGGTCCATAACTTGCTGGAGTAGCGCCCGTTCATCTGTTGAGTTTCAGTTCAGCAGTATAAGTTATACAGCGACTTCACTCTGCCTAACTTCAGCAGTATGAGCCCCAAAAAAGAAAGTGATGTTCTTGCGATTTACTTGCAATTACTGTATCTGGACTCAAGTTTGCCAAAATAACAACAACATGGTGAGTATTTGTAAAAAGTAGAAAGTCGAACTTCGGCTACCCAACATTTTTTCTAACATATTTTTTCTTGAGCTCAATATGTTTTTTGAAACCAGTCTCCCTGTGTGTGTTTTTCCTTCTTACACACACACACACACACACACACACACACACACACACACACACACACACACACACACACACACACACACACACACACACACACACACACACACACACACACCAGCACTCAGTATAGTCCTCAGCACTCTCAGCATTTGGCCGAGACACTGACAAGTCGTTGCAGTTAGATATACAGCTACAACCAGGAAATGGGACTTGGTACAGAAGTCTCCTTTAATGACCACTCCACAACACAACAGAGAGACACAGAGAAGGAGACACTGCGGCTGCACCAAACACACACACACTAATAAAAAACTCCCATGAAACCTTTCCTGCGAGTCTGTGAGTTCAGGCATAACTGAGTCTGTTGCATTTAGAGGGAGAAGGAGGAGTGAGAAAAGAGGCACACAGATTCAAAGACCTTCACTGTGAGACAGTCACGCTCACTCGTAGAAAGAAACCCACAGGGGGAAGGAGCTCAGTAATTGTTTATGAAGGTTTTGAATTTGAGGCACTAGATCTTCTGTATGCAAAGCACAAGAAAGACAAAGGTTTTGGACGTCAGCAAGTATAAATTGACTCTTGTTTTTTCACACAAGGTGTTGAAATTTAACACATTTCTCATGACCACAATATCATCTTCATCCTTCAAGAAGGTCAGACAGTGCATCAAATGGACATAGGTTGAACAAGAGCATGCAAGACAGAAAAATAAAGCCTATTCCTCTAAACATCTTTTTATTTAAGACGTTACATTTCTCACATTCTTACACTTCAAACAGGAAAACTGGCTGTGTGCATTACAGTCTACTAGAGATGTTCAGATACCATTTTTCATTTTCCATACCAATATGATGCCTCAGTTGATGTATTACAGTCAAAAACACCAATAAATAAGTAAATCTAGAGATAAATAATTTTGTCTTGACAATTTTTTTGGTACTTTTCTTTCTCCTGTGTCTGCTTTAGAACATTCGAGAGACCTTGGTTTTTAACTTGAAGCTACTTTATTCTGTTTTTTCACTGATTATTATTATTTCTTTTTAAGATGTATTTTTTTAGAGAGACAGGACAGTGGATAGAGTCAGAAATCAGGGAAAGAGACAGTCGGGAATGACATGCGGGACCCACAGGTCGGATTTGAACCTGGCCTGCCCCCTTAGAGGACAACAGCCTTTGTTCATGGGGTGCGCAAACTAAACTAACCTCTAGGTCATCGGTGCCCCTTTTTACTGTTTTTTCTTTATGGGTTGGTTTGTGTTGGAGAAAAGTAGACCTCCTCAGATATATCAGAAGCCATTCAAAACCAAGCGCCAACCTTGGGTGTTTAAAAAGGAAGCCAGTGCACAATGCAAAAAAATCTGCAGTTCCTCTAGTGTCCAATTGAGGCTGGCTGGAAAGACCCAGAACTCCCATTAACGACAATGTTGAAATGCCTATTTTTACAGCAAAATGAACCGGTTTACAGCCTGCTTCAAATAATTTGGTTTCAATAGCTCATCTCTATTGGCACACACTGTACTGGGGCTGTTTTTTTTTTATATCTATAACTCAACTGTTTTGATTATATTAAGGCTTAAAGTTATGCCTAATGAGGGGTGTGAAAGTTAGTTAGTTTGAGACAGCATTTCAAATATGGTGACCGCCATCGTTGGGCTTCAAAACCCTGCTTCAGAATCCAATGGGTGACATCACTGAGACAGCATCCATATTTTATACAGTCTTTATTTAAAAACCTCAGAACTGTTGGAAAAAAACAAGCAGAGCGCCTACAAACAAGCTGACCAGCAGCAACACTTGCAGCAGATTCTGAAATGCTGCATCTGCCAAGACACAAGGAAAGCACTGGTTAATAACCATAGACTGAGTGAAGTCACCCATTGGTTTCTGAAGGGCTGTTATGGAAAGTGTGTTAGAGTGTCTAATGCCATTAAATCCCCTTTACTTGTTCTCACAGAACATGATTTATAATAATGCATAATCCATGTTTTCTAAAAGATGCCAGCAGAGATATTGAAACCATCTTCATTATCTCTGTGTATATTTGCCTTTTGAGTTGAGATGAGCGAAAAATATTAGCATTCTGGGCACTTCAATGTCTATCAACCTGTCACGACCACGGCAGGAAATTAACAATTATCCTTCTCATCTCCCTGTTTGTTTGCCACTCTGTGACCATATCCTCCTGTCCCTCTGTGTGCGTCTGCAGAGTTTCCTCTCTATCCGCTGAAATACAGAGCGGAGCAGGAAATTAACAATTATTCTGCTGATTCCGTTAGGCGCACTCTAAAGGCTGCAGGAAAAAAAAAATCAATGGCTATCTCTCCACTGCCATAGTGTGTGTGTGTGTGTGTGTGTGTGTGTGTGTGTGTGTGTGTGTGTGGTCTGTGTGGGCGTGTACACATACTGTATGTATGTGTTGCAGTGTTGGATGTGTGTTGGCGGTCAAGGTGGTGAGTATGTCTGGTCTGTGGGCAGCCAGCACCACTCTGTGTGTATTTGGGTTTGATCTCAGTGAGAGGTTTTCTGTAGAGGTGAGATCAATCATTCTGATGTTGACCTTATAAACAAGTCCAAGTGTTTGCTCCTTGAAACAATGTGGTTTGTGTGTGTCTGCACATGTGTCTGTATGTATCATGTATAAATGTTTGTCTATATTATGGCAGCACTTTTTGTTATACAGTACCAGTCAAATGTTTGGACTCACCTGATTGAAATGCATGTTATTATCTTAAAGACATTTTCATCTAAAAGCTTATGCCTAAATGTTTGACATGTGTTTCTGATATGAACAGAAATAGTGAAGTTAATGCCTTTGTACTGTAGAGTTTTATTTTTATTGTTTTAACATCTACTGTTATTCTAAAATGTGGAAAATAGTACAAATAAAGAAACCCCCTTCTATGAGTGTGTTCCCTGGATACAGCTTACTGTAGCTATTTTATAATAATATCGTATACTGTATTATTGATTGAATAATGTAACTGTGTCCAAACTTTTGACTGGTAGTGTAGGTAGAGAAAAACTAGAGAAAGATGCAACAGCAGAATTTGAATGAGTCTCTCTCATCCTCTGTTTGTCTTTCTCCTTCTCTCTTTCATGCCTTCGTCCTACGCTGATGTCTCCTCTCCAACAAAGGTAAGAGAAACACAAGTGTGCATTAGTGTGTGTATGAGTGAGTGTGTATGTCAGTCTGTAGTGGTTATAAGTGCTTAGATGTGCGGTTGACCCATGTTCAAATCCCAACAAATATATAACCTGTAACATACCTCCTGCACATCTCCCCAGATACATTTTGTACGCACATTTAAACTTTTATAGCACCTCTGAAACATTTTGTTCCATAGTAAGAATAAAACAGTTTTTCATTCCTATACTTTCCCTCTAAAAAAAGAGGGCAGCCAGCGTCAATAATTTGTCTTTTCCCGCTTTTGACTTTTAACATCTCAAAACAACAACTCAGAGCTCATGTTTCCCTTCTTAATTGTTTAATGTATCGCAGTGTCGATACGACTATTTTACTGTTTTCAGAAACTTTTGAAAGTTCTACTTTTATTGCTTTGGGGTTGTGTTGAGATCGTCAAGCTCATTTATAATGTTGCTGCTTCAATGATCAAGTTTCTTCACAAGGGATTCATAGCTACATCCTATATCATATTTACTGAAATACATGACTATAAAGAGGTAAGTAATTTGGAACCAAACAGCATCCGGCTGGTGTTGAAGAAAAAGTGCAAAAACCTTTAGTCTGTCAGAAATCCAATCTAGGCTGGCTGCAAAAGCTCCTGAAGTCCTATTAACACCCATGTCAATTTTGACAGCAGCAGTAGTCTAGTTCAAAAAGTGCTTTGGTCTGTCTTTATTGGCAGGGGTGGGATGACATTTTCTTGCTCAAGGCTAAGAGTTGTGCGTAATTTGTGGCGTGGCTTATCGTTTTAGTGATAACTAATATAACTCCCTCCCTTCAATGCTAACCAGCTCACTGAAACCAGTTATCAAATAAGGCCTTTGCTTAGCTTAGCGAAGACACATACTTCATGTTACATATTTTGACAGCAATGAATTGACACTCTACAGGACATCAATATAGTTGCCTGAGGGTCTCAAAACAATCAATGAAGATAGAAGGCAGTAGAAGGAAGAGAAAATATGCCCAGCACTGGTTTAACTTGTTTCAATGGTTGCCCTGCGGCGTACCATCACAGTCGGTTAGCCATTTTGCTAACATTGACGTTCAGTGTCAGCACGGCCGTACTGACAATACTCCTGGGGAAGACTTCGGCACATAAAGTAAGCTAACCACAGATGGCAGAATATTCTATGATTTTAATTTTGCACCTTTAGCCCTCAGGCTTTATAGCATTTGTCACTAAACAGTAAACCTGATTCGTTATTAACAACCTCATGCATCATTTGTACATACTTTTATTGTTTGTGGCATGTGAGCAATTTGTCTGCATGTTTTACTCACCTAAAGAATTGGTGCCTTTGCAGTTGAATCAAATACAATTTTCCATCCTCTGGTAATAGCAATTTAGTTCTGGAAATAGATGGGCCGTATGATAAGATTAACTCAGCAATGAATCAGTGGTAGACATCAGCCTTCACAGATTTATGATTCATCTTTCTTTTGTTAATATACATCGCCTTGGTAATTTGATGTCAGCTCCACATAATTAAATTTGCGAGTTATGGAAGGTTGAGATAAGATTATCTAAGACATGTTGTGTATGGTTAAGGGAGATCTCTTTTTCCCACTGTCACACCGCCATATAGGAACACAGTTGCCTACAGTTCAAAGACACATTTAAGATAGTAGATGGCTGACACGATACCACGATCTCCTGTAGAATGTAATGGAATTCCACACAGCTGCACTGTGATAAATACAAAACTGTGATAACTTTCAAGATCAATTCTCTGGAGATTAATCCTGAGGTTAAAGTTGGGTCCACTGATGCTGTGGATTGCATGAATCGTCTAGTTTTTACGTTATCATCATTGCAGCCCACAAAATGGCACTTAAAGTAAACACTCGTAAAGATTTGAATTAAACTACTCGGACATAAAGGTAGTATACGTAAAACCTCACACATTATGTTTAGTATGTTTGCATTGTTTGTTGTCTAGCCCTTTTACTACACACTGTAAATGTCAGAGTGGACTTTCTCAGCCTGTACAATCCAAATGAAATGTTTGGACTCTTCTCCTCTGAACTCACGTTATAAAAGCATAATTCCTCTTTATGAGAACCACTTAAAGCAATTCAAGAGCATAAGGTCACTTCCAATGGTTGTTCTACTTCCCTCTTTAGAAAAAAAAAGTATTATCCATTGCTGTTGTTGGGAGATAAGAGATAAGCTGAACTGCATTGATCCCTGAGGTGGAAATTAGTCCACTGCTGCAGCAAATGATACAGTAGAGACAATAACAAAAACATATGCTTCAAGATGATGTCCTCATCATGCAAATGTAGAGCAGTCACTGGCAAGAGGAAGTTATTACACAAGCTGTTGGCAGATGCACGCATTTTAAAACATAATGAGGCAATGTAAACATCTGCTTGTTAGGCTGGGCCATAGACAGTATGTACAGATGCACAATGCGCTTCAACCTCTTCCCATTGCACAAAGATGAAGCCATCGGCTGGAAGAGCCGCGGCATTGACATCACGCCACTTCAACTAACAAAAACACACATTTGTGTCATGTATGTAACTTACCAATTACACAGAATGATCCCTCAGGTCGGTACAGTTCACAGCAGAACAGATCTTTGTGTCGTTTCGAAGCAGACACTCACAGTTATGGAAGTTTAAGGACTTTTGTGTTTGTATTTTTGACTTTTCCTCCCGTTGTTTCTCTTCTACTCAGCCAATTTAATGCACACTTCATTGCAGGAGCTGCATTTGTCATCAAAGCTGTCAATCGCTGCATTTAATAAATGTTTATAGCATCAATAACTAACTAAAAATTGATTAAGACCTTTACCACAGCCAGTCAGTGGGCAGAGATTACATTTTTGGCTTCACTTCAGGCGAAGTGCTATACTGTCCAGTCTTTATACAGACTATTGTCTGAGCTAAAAAGCACTGGGACTCATTCTTTAAGAGTCACACCACAAGACAGAACCAACCCTCAATGAAACTTGACACAACCAAAATCAAACATGACTCAGTTAACAGGAAACACGACACAGCAAAATGTTGCACGTCAGTTCTGCTTGACATTATTGGAGCATTTTGTGACACTTCCATCCCATGAAAGGGCAGTTGCCCTTAAGTGATCTGTTTGGCTGGGACATTTTACATCCTTATGTACTGTTTTCAGGTTGGTTTGCAGCTCAGCACCACTGTTTTGACAGCCATCCAAACAAGGTGTTTGACACATTTTTCAATGTTTTTATGCATTGTATGTCAAGCCAGATTTAGTGGAAAGTTCTGATCACAATCCTTTTTTCTTTCTTTCTTTTTTTAACCTTAAACCATGCACCGTCTAATCTAGACAATAAGTGCAGAATATCAATCTTCAGATTTGGATTTCCTCAGAAAAGTATTTTGTATTCAAAAATAATTTGTGGTGGCTTTTGCCTTCCGTGAAACACTTATATGTTTGAGCTACTAAATGGACGACTAGCCTGTTAGCTTTGTTGAATATCTTTTAGTCACGTCCTTTTGAGAGTGTGCGTGTGCATCTGGAAAGAAGCTATATTGCTGCAGCTAAATGGGAGTATAGTATTTATCCCCGGAGCTAGAGTCAGAAAAAGATGTTGAAGTTGATTAAATAGCTGCAGGAGCTGTTAAATCAACACTTTGACATCTCTCTCCTCACTAACCATTTGACGTCAACACAGAGCACACAGTATACACAAGATAACCCACACGCAGACACACAAAAACACCTCATTATGTCTAATTACAGACTTACAGACCCATCATTTTACATACAGACCTTCACTCTGGAGCGTCGGAGAGAGAGGACAGATATCTGTTTGTTTGTACTTTTTTTCTCCACTGTTTTTCTCTCCACCTGGTACACTTGTGGATATGACTTTAATTCTGTTTTTGTTAGTCATCTAGTTATCTAGTCAGGTTGTCAGGTGCTCCACCTGGCAGACAACGAGGCCCACAGATACTTTGAATTTTAATGATAACACTATTCAGTAAATAAACAGCTGCCATTTCAACAAATAAATCTGACACTTGTGTTAATTCTGGTAATTCAGCAAATTAATTCACTTAGATGTTTTATATTGGTTCATAACTTACCTTAGCTGCTACAAACGCGGTTGTAGCAGCTGAGATATGTGTGGTCTTTAGTGTCCTCATATTATAGTGGTCAGAGTGGTGGAAGTGATGCAGCAAACATAGAGTGGGTGGAGGAAGATGACGAGATGAGACAAATGAGGTCAGAAGAAAAATGAGGTAGGGATATGGAGGTGTGTTTGAGGGGAGAGGTTTATGTCTGGAGGTCGGCTACATTATTGCAGGAATTGGAAAAAAAACACACACTAACACACACATATGTACTTCCACAGCGCAGCAGAATACCAGTGTCGCTTGCAATAATCTCTTCATCCATCAACTGTATTAGTACAGATCCATCACGGTCCTCGCATGTCTCTTACCGCCTGCACCATTGTGGCTCCCACACGCATGAAGCATGGATGAAGATCAGACATCGCACACTGCTGATAAGAGTGTACCTCTAACCAGATATCCATCAGTAGTTTCTTTTTAATCTTACATCGACAGGCATTTTGCTTCAGAGGAAAAATATATAACAGATGCCAGGCAGGAAATCTAAATCATTTTTTTTAGATAGGAGATTATCACTTCATGGCAACTACCCATATTATCTCACAAACCAAGAGAAAATTGTTATTCTACTACGTCCCCCCTCCCTTTAAAGTAAGATTCCCACTATGATACTGGCACAGTAGGAGAAAATCAGTCATGAGTTATTTATGGAGAGTGATTTTAGCCTGCGGGTTGCTTTTTGACATATTACTTAAGGGTTTGGATGCAGTGTTTTGCCAGTCAATTAATCAAACATGTCATTCCTCCTGTCATTATTACAGACAGTTGAACAATGACACACAGAGAGTATTTTCAGTCAATTAAAGATATTTGTTTACATGCTGTTTGGCATTGCAAATAAATTTGACACCAGCAGTGTTCTCAAAATACATCTGTCCAAGCATAGCCTGCAATTGATTAAAAAAAACAGCTGACGTACGTGAGTGGAGGTTAAAATAATGTATGTGGGACTCCCTCACCATAATATTCTTGCCTTAATTGCCATCTGAAGGGTAGCAAAAGATTTTGATGAAACAGTCTCACCACATGGAACATCAAAGGCATAATAATTAGTTCATGCTGTTGCAGTATTCAGTGACTTATCTCCAGCAGCATTTATCCATGCATGGTTGATTTAATTTCAGGCTGAACTTTAAATGCAGCCTTTATATCAAATATTTACCCCGTCGGATCTTGACTGAGAGTCACTTTGGATTTCTCTTGTGCTGCAGTGTAACTCACCGTCTAAAACGATAAAGTGTGGAAGAGTAATATGGTCAAGTAATTCATTATGAAGTCTGATTGCAGCGGCGATGAAGCAGCTGCCAAACCCCGCTGCCTCTCATCCAGGAGACGGCTTTGAAAGTTGCTCGTGTGAGTGAACCTGAGCATTTGAATGTTTGTGTCCTCTGTTGATTCTGACAGGAAGAGACACACACTCAGTTGAGTGCTTTTATCATCAGAAAGAAGTGCCTGGAAAACTTTTTCGATGCTGTGTTCCCTCTGGGTGGGACACGTACTACATTTTTGACTAATTAGAGTGATATTTCACTTTGGTGGAACACGCATTTATCACCAGTTTTATCCTCATCAAGAGAGATCCTGAAAGGTGAAATACAAATACTGGTTGGCCCACTTATTAACAACATACTTTAGCTGTACTTAAGTATTTAGGAACTGACACATCACATACTTTTTCCTCTCAATAGAGTGAAATAATGCCATTTTGGAACACTTTGTAACCAGTCAATAAAGTGACATTTTAAGAACTAAACTGTAATAAGAGTTTTGGAAGTTAGAAAAGAGTTTGAAGAAGGGTTTAAAAGAATCCTCTCGCTCCCCTTCAGTACTAAAGCTCAAGCTCAGGGAGACTCTCGCTGTCTGTAAGTTAAAGCTCCTGTGAGGAGTTTTTATCTGGTTATGAAACAGACTACAGTTAATACTGATGCCTATGACCATCAAAAGCAAACAAGACCATCTTGAAAATGATTAGATATTTCTTAATAGTTATTTTGATTGTCTGTAACCGCTGCCATGGGGTAGGTGACACACAAGGGGATTAACAGCATAAAGCCGCCTTTGTTTACATTTTCTACCGTAACGATTCACAATGAGTGACCCATTTCACTGCTTTAAGTAGGCAGGATACGGTCTTTACGGGATACGGACTACTTACAGGACAAGATAAGACATAAGACATATCTTTAGTCCACAGGAGGTCCCAAAACCAGAAGAAAAAGAAGAAAATACATTTCCTCACAGGAGCCTTTAGTTTTTGTGTGGTTTCTGCTTTCTTGTCGTAAAATTAACTCATTCACATAAAACATAAAAAATCATAGACATTCTATACTTAGATCACAGAATAATAAAAAAAGTTATTGGTTAGTTACATGCAAGTTAACTCTGATTGGTTTATTGATTCAGACCTGATAAGATTTATATAAGACACTAAATACAAAGGATGGCGCTCAGGGGCATTTCTATTAAGATTGTTCGTTACATGCAATGATCCACATTTTTTATTTTTACTAAAACTTAAATGATATCATATTACAAACTGTGGATCATAATAGCAGGTTTTCTATGTATTTGACCTGAAGAGAGACATAAAAGTGATATCAAAGATAAAAGCATCTTTTTTGCAAGGAATAAAAACTGTGCAGACAGAACAATTCATATCTATTTGTCTATGAGCTACAGTCAAAACCAAACACACACTTATACTGACACACACAGAAACATCTGTGCACCCCAACACACATATCCAATAAGTCCTTACCTGGATCTCAGAGACTACACACAGTAAAACCTCTGATGTGCTGAAACACCAGGTTTCATATCACATGTGTATCATAGCCAGATCTGCCATCATCTCTGGAGCCTGTGTGTATATGTGTGTGTGTGTGTGTGTGTGTGTGTGTGTGTGTGTGTGTGTGTGTGTGTGTGTGTGTGTGTGTGTGTGTGTGTGTGTGTGTGTGTGTGTGTGTGTGTGTGTGTGTATGTGTGTGTGTGTGTGTGTGAGTAAAGACCTCAGCCATGAGCAGCCATCCAGAATGCTTATCTAGTAAATCCAACAGCTTGACCGCTTTTTGCTGTGGCAGCAACACACAGGCATACTTTTTTTTTGTCACGCACACACACACACACACACACACACACACACACACACACACACACACACACACACACGGTCACAAATAGACACACAGAAACCGATGCCCTGCGCTACTCTGCCCAACTTGTCATGTATCATATATGCCATCAGCTTAGCTCAGATCTGACCATATTGCGCTGCTTTGAAGTCTCAGCAGTACTCTGTGTCAGTATTTAATAGTCTGTACTAGTGCAGATTTTTTTTTCTTCTGTCTCTCCGTCCAGCCTCTCCATCTCTCTCCATTCCTCTGTTTGTCATCTCTCTCTCTTTCTCTCTCTCTGTTATTAGCTTTATGGTGTCTGAAACCTGTGTGGACCTGTCGTCAGCTAACAGAATATACCCAGCATAATAGTGCAGCACGTGCATATTTAAGGTGTCCTCTTGATAAAGACACTGAGTAGGTGGATGTACTGTCTACCCTCTGTGTTTTTGTTTACTTGTAAAAGCTTGATCTTTGGCCAATAGGTCAAACTACACATGCTAAAGTTTCACAGTATTTTCAGGTAAAGGGGAAACATAATGGAGAGAGAAGGGCAGAGAGTCTACTGGAGTAACCTGTGAAAGTTACAGCAGCTTATTGTTTAAAAGAGAAGCTGTGTTTGCCATCTCATCATTTTGCTTTTGATTAATACTGAACCAGCAGGCGTCTCACATTAATTCAGCTGAAAGTGTTCTAACTTATAATGAAGCACAAAAAGAAAATGACACACTGAAAAGGGAAAGGGACAGAATATGAGTGCTTCACCCAAAAAAACAAGAATGATGACATTATAGAGAAAGACATACTTTTTGTGGCTTTTTAAAAAGTCAGCAGCGTGTTGTTATTCCTGCGTGTTTGAGAGGAACAGATTTAATTCTCCCTAATCCACCATTTAACCCAGATGCTGACAGACACACACACACAGAATACTAATTAGCGTGGTTGTTTTCAATGCATGCAAATAACGTGTTTGTGTATTCAAGGAGTGGCACAAAGTTTAACTATGTATCCTGTCCTGTAAGATGAGTTTTCAGATATTAGATCATTAAAGATTCTAAATATTTTAAAACTTAACCAAAACATTTAGCTTTGATTCTCGATATTTAGCATCTTAGCTAATTATTTAGAATCCTAACTAAATATCTAGAATCAAAGCTAAATATTTACAGTTGTGACATGTGTTATTAACATTCAGATATAACATTTAAGATAAGGTAAGAGCATCCTTTATTGATCCCCAGTGGAGAAATTAAAGGACAAGAAGACGAGAATGCATATGAGTTCAAATAAAATAAAAATAAAGATAATGTATGTTCAACCATTAACTAGCAAGTATTAAGTAAACTATACACCAATTAACAATTCCATATAACATTAAACGACAATATTTGCCAATTAAATCACCTTTAATTTATTTTCACAAAAAAATATGACAAAGTTCACAAATACTGCTCAAAATGTCATTATAAAATGACTTTTAACTCCATTTTTTTAGATGTTTGGAACTAAATGTGGAGAAATGTTGCTTTTATTTTTAGTGTGCAATTTTACCATCGGCCCCCCATACACACTATCTCCAAACCACTGATGTATTCAAGTGGACAACATATGAATCCCAGTTGGACCTGAAAGATCAGATCCAAAGGTTATCTGCTTTAACACATTTAGAGTTTAAAGTAGGTTTGCAGGTGTTACTGCTGATTAACGTCATTCATTCTGATTCTCCTAATTGCTGTGCATCTGAATGTAATGTACATGTGACTACATTTTTCCTCCATATATCCAAAAATAGAAGAAAATGATGAACCTCTCGTTTTTAGAGATCTATCCTACATGTAGGAACATCTATCCTACATGTAGGATAGATGTTCTTTGATTTCAAAGCCCAATTTTACACCCTCCGTCTCTACCGCAGGTCTGATGATTTGTGTGTGTCGGAAATCATTTGACAAGACTAGTAAATGTCCATCTTTAAAAATGGAGCTGAACTCCATTGAGGTAATGTTTTGCGAAGATTATTTTCCCAAAATGATGGCTAAATAGAATTTTAAAAGCATCTTTTAGATTTTTCTATAACAGTTTAATATCTTAAACAATAGTATTTGTGAATTCATCTGCAGTCTGCGTCGTCATAACATGCTGATGAGCCTATAAATTCTGTCTAGTCCTATAAATAGTCCTATAAATTCAGCTAATCCGAGCAGCAGAAAAGCAGAAGAGTCGACATTAGCATGCAGCGTCATGCACTTTCTGTTTCCCCTCTCCCCCTCTCTCTGTCTCAGTCCTTCCCTCCCTCCCGCCTCCTGCTGAATTCCACCTGACTTTTGAAGTGCACTGTGAGGCGGAGCTGCAGCGAGTGAGACAGACAGCCACAGAGAGTGAAACAGACAGTTTGGCCATTTTCCGGCCCCGTTTTTGGAGCACTACAGCAATTTATATATCTCAAAGGGCCTTCATGAGCAACAGAATTGAGAATATCAAGAAAAATGGACCCAACATATTTACGCTTCGCCTTTTCTCATGGGGAGAAAAGCAAAGTGAAGTGAAGTGAAGGGGGAGGAGGGGAGGGCGGAAAGTGCTTGCAGTTCCAATAGCACTTAGGTATTAGGAAGTATTTTAGACAGGTTCTCAAACTATCCACTCCTGAAATTACCTTTAACAGGGGCAGAGGTGTCACAGCTACACCGTCTGACACACAGAGAACTTTATTGTTAGGGATGGTGGCAGTGCACAAAGAGGAGCATATCATGAACAGCAGCCTTTTGGGAAGAAGTGTGCATGCATGCGTGTGTGTTTTGGAGAGAGAGGAATGAAATGCCATCAGGCTGTGAACGGCAAACTTACCTTTCCACTGCACTCATACACCAATACTTTGTATCCCCAAATGATTGTCGTTACACACGCACACAGTCCACTCACTCACTCACTCACTGTCAGTTTCCATACACATTTCCCTCGCTAAAACTGCTGAGGCCCTCCTCAAAAGGGCTTTGAAACCAGAGAAGACGTACCAAATGTGCTTGCTGCCAAGTTGGGCTAGACTGCTCCAGCAATCTGTGCACGTTTGCATGTATGATTCCGTGAGTTTGCACAATTTATTTTCAAGGTTGATTTTAAAGTAATGCTACACAGGGAGCTATGTGAGGGTTCTTATCCAATAGATACATATTGGTTTGTTTTGTGTTTTGCGTGTCCCTGTGAACCTGGAAACTGTGTTGTCGGAGGATCTAGCCCCTGGTAAGGTCTTCCAAGCTAAATGGTTCCCGGGGGAGGAATCAGACTAGGTGCAGTTCAACAAAGAGGTTTGCTATAGCAGGTTGTCTCAAGAAAGTACTGTGATCTGTGTTCTTGGCTGTAACACATAGTTAGTCCACTTTTGTGCAAAAACCAAATGGTTTCTGTCTATGAAGTTACAAGATAGAGATGTATGACTGAGGTAAGAGAAGTCTTGTTTTTTTTTTTTTTACAAATGAATGTGTTTGTTCTGTGAGGTTTGTGTTGATTTTGGCGCCCCCTGTGGACAAAGAGATACCTGTTTTCTCTGTGCTGAACTTGTCCTGTACGCAGGTAAGAAATATTTTCTGACACACAATCTCATCTTTTTTTTTTTTGACAAGTTAAAAGTAACACTATTTTTGTTTAAATACATGCTGGTTCTTCAGCATGCTGTAAATCTTCTTGTATGAAACATACCTGGTGACTGCAGTTACAATCCCTAAAAATTATAATAAAGAGAAAGGCATTACTATTCATTTATGATTGTTTCATAATCAGGTCAAAACTCCCCAAAGTGGCAAAACAATTTTTTTTAAGTGTCAAATACTTGGGTTAGAGTTGTTGAAGGACAAACCCAGCTGCTGAAAATGGCAAATCTCTGATTGGAGATGCCTACCAAGAGGACATATAGAGCAAATATAAATAGAACACAGTGAGTGACGTTTTTGATGTGAAGCAACAGGCCAAATGCCTTTACATCCGGGTTAAGTTTATTTAGTTTAGTTTCTGCTCTGGGGAATAGAAAAAAAAAGTTTTGACTTTATGAAGGTTGACATCAGTGAGCAAAACACGGACACATACTGCACAGACTTCCAAACACACACCAGCAGCAGCATGTCAAGTTCCTCTTGAGCAATGCTACTGTCACTGCTTGTACCCCCGAGCCAGCCACTTTATGAGCATCAGCAGTTTGGAAGAAGACTTCAATGTGTGTATGTGTGTGTGCACGAATACACAAGTGTTTCCCTGCTTGAGTCTGTGCTGTGTTGGACAGCCGGCCAAATGAATCAGCAGGGCAAAGCCGCTCCCCTGGTCTTTACAGAGAGTCCTTTTTTGGGAATCATTAACACCTAACTAAAACCTGAATATACATAAATAAGCCAAGCAGCAACCTCCTGTCTTGAAAAATGAAGCCAATGCAGAAGTGAAATCCTTCAGCTCGTAGAGTGTCCGCTTGAGGCTGGCTCCTAGAGCCCCAGAAGTCACATACACAAGCCTGGTACAAAAAAACGAAATAGGTCTGATTAGTTATGGTCATCATGGGTACACCAGGTACAGGATTTTTTTTAACGGCTCCGTTTTGATTTTATGAACACTATGTGTTATCCATGCAGGTGCGACGCAGACCCGATTGACAGGTGGGCGCGATGTAACGGTTTGTCAAGAGGCTTAAAACCCGCCTCAGCTCCAGCTCTCAGCCTGTCGTTAGGTTGACTGAAAGCTAGGCTGAGAGAGTTTTCTAGCATGGCGGCTGCTGCCGATGGCTTTGTCCATTAATATTTACAGTCAATGAAATAACCATGCAAAGACACGAACACAAATCTGCACTCTTGGCTTTTTGCAAGGGTTTTGAAACTGGATCGAATTAAATTCTTAAACCTACATTTCAAAGATGACATAACAAAAGAAAGAGGGACATTGGTAAGTGAGAGGAAAGAGAATAGAAATTTGGCTGACTATAAAGGAAGAATTTGAAGAATTTGCCAATTACATAGGGGCGAGAGAGGATGGTTCAATATAATGCAAACATGCTCAAGGAAATCTCTGCATACATTGCATGCAATTCTAAAGGGTTGGAGATCGCTATGCTAGCACACTTTGCAAGCCAATGCTTTGTTTTTTGGGTTCACGTTAGCTTTCAGTAAACAGAGATACTCAGATGTAATACAGAAGCTCTGGGAGTTAGCTTAGTTAATGTTGGTATTTCTTAAAACTCCTGTGAGAAGGTTTTAGCTGGTTATAAAACAGACTGAATCAGAATCAGAATCGTTTTTTTATTGCCAAGTACATTTACACATACAAGGAATATGTCTTGGTGTATTGGTGCAAATAAATACTGAAGCATGTTTATGAATAATAAAAAACTGTTGCCACAGGGTAGGTGCCAAAATAGCCTTTTTAAATGTTTTCCAAGCCAAATATTATTGATGAGTACACACTGACTGTTTAATGAAAGTAGAATGAGATGAGGAGTGGCTTTTGACGGAGCACAGAGGGGAGGGGATGGGTGTAGAAGGAGCACTGAGGAAACTCATGCTTGTTTTCGAAAATTACCAACCCTGCCTTTAAGGTGTTGATATGATGTACGACCTACAATACTTCCAGTATGTTCCACTCTTTTTATGTTGGTGTTATGACAGTTATCAGTGTAATACCAGAAAATGAAATCATCATAGAGAACCAGCGGACAGCTTTATTCACACTCAGTGTAAAGTTGACAGCAGCCCAGCGTCTGTATCGTAATAGAATAGCTTGATCCAGTGATTATGTTTGACATGCTTTAATCTGACATTAATGATTTTGCATAACAGCATTTGTGTTGCTTCTGCAGTTCCTAAATTGGTTGAAGTAGCCATGTTTTGTAAACTAGGGGACTGTGAATCTTGTGCATAATGATCTCAGCTCCATCTCTTTTCTCGGTGCGTTGATCCATGCGAGGCGTCTTTGATCACTGTCAGCAAATGGAAACATTCTTATTTTTGAGCTTGCAGCTAATGAAGAATAATACGACTGTTTGTTCTCAAGGATTATCAGTAATCTCCTAGCAGTATGTATGCATGAGGATGACACCATGTGTATTCGACTCAACATATTTAACTTGTACATCTGTTTGCTGTCAATCAACTGTCATTCAGCTGCTTTACTCTATAGGTAGGTTTACCATACCTCATTCATACTGGACTTATTTAATGGGAACAAATGTATTTCCAGCTATCATGGCACGTGTAGAGGAATGAGTTTCAGAAGTTCTTTGTTGATGTTGTTTGTTGTTGTAAGTGAGCAGAGTACTTTCTGTCAAGCAAAAAGTCTCCTTTGCATTTGAAAGTTGCTTGGCGACAGAACATAATCACTCTTCTTCTTAAAGGAAGAACGTGCGACTATTTGATCCAGGAGACGTCGTCCTTGAGCACCGGCATTAAACCAAAACATTTGGCGACACCTACCGTTTGCCGACACCGCCGCTATTCTGATGCTCTCCTCCAGCGGCACACCTCCAACCCTTCTGCACTCGTTTTCACTCGAAGGAATTATGAATTAGAACGCACAATAATTAAGCACCATTAAGCGCCAGCGGCGGGAAAATGTGCCCTTTGCTCGAGCTGCAATTCCCTTTGGCCTGCATTGTTGTGTTAGCAGGACATGTCTTTATCATGGTGAATATCATAGAAAATGCTTAAGATCAGTGGGACATGATGTAATCTGCATGTGAACGGAATGCATGCTTTTGAATGCTATTTCTCGTGATATTGGTTTAAAGTAACAGACAGAGAAGGAAAAGACTTAACACCAGCACAAAGGAGGTGTGCATGCTGTGTTTACAGACTGTTACATCACTGTTTGTTACAGTGAGCACACTTTGCTGTCCATCACTGGTGCTCGCTGTGGTTCACATGTCAAAAATGTGTTTTGGGTTTTTTTGACCAGAGGAGGCAATAAACATACTGCTTTTTTAGACCTTTATTCTTGGATATGTATAAACGTTTTGTGACATAGTTATCTGAAGGGACACATTGATTCATCCAGGCTGTAGTGTACTTCTTCAAACTGAAGTATTCAGATTAGTAGAGTATTTAAAAAATACACGATATGAAGCTAGTTGAAAATGAAAGGGGGCAGACCTTGTGAAAGAATCAACAGATTAAGTCGTGTTTTGCCGTCACTTTGATACAACAGCATTGTTACTTTTTAGTTTGCACTGGCTGATATTCATCTATTAGACTTGTTTTCTAAAATCACTCAACACTGTGGCAGCTCAGAGTTTTTTAGATGGTTTGCAAGTTTGAAACCATCTTAGATGGGATATATAAATGAACATGGAATATATTTTTAGAAACTTGAATCTGTGGACCAAAACATGCTTTACAAATATGTTATTGGGGGGCGCCGGTACTCCGGTAGCATTGTGGTTAGTGTGCGCGCCCCCTGCACAGTCCTCTAAGCGGACGACCCGGGTCTGAGTCGGACCTGTGGCTCATTCCCCACTCTCTCTCGCTTCTTGATTTCTGACTCTATCCACTGTCCTGTCTCTTAAAGAAGGCACAAAAAGTCCAATAAAAAATAAAGAACAACAACAAACAAATATGGCCTCGTCTAGATAATTCAGATCAGTTGAGTTTAATTTGTTGAACAAACATTGGATGACACTGAGTGAATTGTACTTGCAAAGCACTTTCCTAGTCTTCTGTCCACTTCTAAGCACTTAACACTCATTCCACATTCAACCATACACACACACATACAGTACATACACTAATAAGGAGGCTGCAATGCCAACTTGCCATTCAACATTTCATCCTATTCAATACACAAACATTCACACACCGATGGCTATGCAATGTCCTCTTTAGTGTCCTGCCCAAGGACACTTTGACAGGTGGCCTATAGGAATGAAACTACCAAACATCTGATTAGCTGACGTCCCTCTGTACCAAAGGCACACATATGGACACTTCAGAGTGTGTTCCTGTCATATGTTGCTAATCATGAATGCTTGTTCAGCCTCTGGGAGTGTTGTGCCATTTATAATGCCACTTTAAAAATAACCATATGCTATGTGCCATTTGAGGGGTGCAGACAGTTTAACATGGGGAGAACTTTTTTTAAGGGCTCATGGGCTCAATAAGTACCGTAAATGTCATTCTATGGATATTCTGTTTCTAACCAGACTTTGTAAGCTTGTTCACCACAAGTCAAACAATGCTGGAGACACACTCACCCACTTCACACTCACATGTATGCATGGATAGTATATCACTGAATGACATCACATTATAAACGCAGAAATGTTTGCAAACACACATCATCTGTTCGCGGCTCATGTCACAGATGACCTTCCCCTTTAGAGTCGTACCGAGCCAGTTGCTGGTGCTTGTGCTGTGAGGGACGCCACATTAGTCAGCAGGCACGACACAGCTGGGAGCTGCAATGTCTCCTGCTCATTACACTGTGCTCTCTTGTATGCCATCAGCAGTCCCATTTTATCCATGGTTACTGTGCATAAAGAGTTGCACAAATCTGTATACAACACTATTAAAGCTCATTCATTCATTGAACCTGCACCCCACCGCTGTTCAGACAAACAGGGGCACCATAGATGTTGTTTGTAAAACAAATGAGAGAGTCATTTCAACCCAAGGAGAGACTAATTAATATCTGGGTTCAAAAATAATGACTTAATCAGATCAGTTGTGCAGTTTTAGTTTTTTCATCAATGCTACAATGTTAGACCATTGCAGGACTGTATGTTGTGAGCTTTGTTTATGTTGCACTTTTGCTTTGATTTTCCCCTTTTATCCTTTTTTTGCAAACAACAGCTGGCCACAGTTTAAATACACATCCATACGTTGTGTTTATGATCAATTCATTCAGATCTACCCCCTGTATAGACATGCTTGATGGGTAGTGGCTGACCTGTCTGATGTTACTTAAAATCATAAACGTCATCATCAAAAATAAAACCAAACAGCGATCCATGAAAATTGGACAACAGACGGGTACCAAATGGGATATCACAGCGTCAGTGAAATGCACCAGTTTCCCCATTTTCATTCAATCTTTGCAGGTTTGACATTAGGGAAGAAACTCTATACCTGGTTAAAATAAAAAAAAAGGCTCAGCATTAAAACATACAAGACCAGATAATGAAGCAAACATAATAATGTGGTAGTTCACAAGTACAATCTCACTTTGTCAATCCCTTGATGCAAAGTAGTAAGTACAGTTTTGATCTATGCTGACACTGATCAAGAGAATCTGTGAACAGCTGAGACCACAGCCATCACCATGAATAAACAAATATTTTCTCAACAGAACAACAATCCATTAGATCTAAAGATGAACCTCAAATGGACTTCAGCCAATTCTCTCTCTCTCTCTCCCTCGCTGCCTTTCTTACCCTCAATCTCTTTGGTCTGATGTAAGGTACAGAGCAGGGCTATTATCTGTCTGGAGCTCATTTTCTGGTTCCCACACTCTGCCACTGGGGCCGATCAACATCTGATGGGATAGGCAGTGTCAGAGCCCTAATCCTAATGATCTGTCTGCTGAGGGAGAGTGAGTGACGAGTGGAATTAGGAAAAAAGATAAACAAGCATAGTCTATTGCCGGGCGGCGCTTAGGAAAAAGAAAGACAGAGAAAAGGAAGAGCACATTAGACTGACTGAGGGAATAAGGCTGCGAAAAGGAAGCCAATGAGTAAGCAGTGGGATTGTCGTGGTAAGCTGTTGAATCAGCCTGTCACCATCACTCAGCCTGCCCTCATCTGCCCTACAAAGCTCTGCAGTCACTCTAATTGATGCCTGCTCCATCTGATGCCTTTGTATTCATGGCTGCTTCAAACACTGCCACCATGCCTCCGCTCGCTGGTACAAACGGTCAAAGTGCGTCATGATACATACATACATATAAAGGGTTAAGAGGCCTCTAGTCTTCATTTTAGTCAGAGCTAAAAACACCAAAAGCTTTGCTCTCATGCTGACGGAGCTCAGTTCTGACCACATAAAGATGATGAGCTAGGAGTGGAGGGAACATGTTTTCTAGTTTACTGTGAGACCAGACTCAATAAATGTGATATGAGTTTGACAGTTTAAACAAAGGTCCCTCCCTGAATAGAGTAAGTAAGCGCAATACTGTCATCTTTGTCTTTGGTGAGGACTCCAGACTGTCTCCACACATGTGGATGAAGTGTAGAGCTGTTGACAGCGCTGTACTGATATATTCTGTGATTATTAAAATAATAATAGTCGTGTCAAAGTACGAGTTACTTCATTATTATTTTAAAGTCACACAAAAGTGGAAGATGTTTTTCTGATCACTGGAAAGTTTGCAGCACAGTTATGGGTGCATTTAACCCTTTGCTTGTATTTGATCAATTAGTCTCACTTGGTAAAGGTTTAGCAGGCCGGAAAAGCGTGCATCCTTCTGTGAATCAGACACGCTGTATGAAGAGCAAAAGAGGCAAAACACAATCCGCCATATTGCAATCCTGGAACTCATAGCTGGTCATCTTGTTATGGTTTATAAAAAGCTAGCTTCATTTTTTTTTTACTTTGCTCCAAACTCAAAGCATGGGATAGATCGACCTGCAAATATTCAGAGCTAGAATTTAATCTGCATCACTCCAGCCTCTCCTTGTCAGCTGCCAATTTTCATCCCTCTCTTTAAGCTTTCTTTCAGTCAGACAGTCTTTTATTTTTCTCTCTTTGTCTCTATATCTACCACTGATAGCTTTTTTTTTCTCATTGTCTCTCTGTCTCACCCACTTCTCCTCCTGCGTAGTCCATTCTCTGTCTCTGGCTCAGTCTCCCAGTCTATCTCCTCTCTATTTCCATCACCCTGTCCATCCCAGCAGTCACTTTGTCAAGCTTGTCTTGACGTAGACAGAGAGAAGTGAGTTAGACCTTAGGTCAGGGATTGTGTTGCTGAGAACATTGCCATGGATATTGAACAGAGGTCTGCCAATCAAACGGGATTCAAAGATGTTAAAGAGAGTACCTCTTCTTTTAGAGGTTGGCCTCATGGGAGTTGTATCCATAGAGTTCATGTAGGTATCTCTAAATAATAGCCTTCAAACCTCATGATGTCTCTTGAAATCTGAAAGTCTTTACGGCTCAAACCTTTCTTTTTCTTCTGATTCATTTTCCCCCCTAAAGCTCTTCATTAAAACATCTGATTAAGCTGGCCATAATATTGAGCATTTCAACCCACACACAGAGCAGCAAATACAACAATGCCAATTATATCAGTGTTTGGATCCAGTGGTTCAAAAGGGAACACATCTACTGAAACTTCAACATGTTTTTTCTTAACTAAAACAGAAGACATCCACGTTATAGATTGATTTTGCTGTTATTAGTTCTGTTTAAAAATGTCGCCACTCTTGTAAACATAAGAGACTGAAATAAGGGGAAAAATGGCAACAGCATAACTTCTGTAAAGCAATGTCATCTTTAAACTATCTTACAGACTGATAGTAATCATCATTGCTCCATCAACTGGTTGAAGGGTGGGTAACAGATGGTTTGGTTAGTGCTTCATAGTCAGACTTGTTGTTCGCCACTTTGATGATATCTCGGTTTGTAATTCTCCTCCTGTCTGGCTGAGCAAAATTGTCCATCTGTATAGCCTCCAAATATTCTCCTTGTATAATGACAAAAAGCTTGTTTATCCTGGGTGAATAATCGTGCGTGATTGAAACCCTGCAAGTGATGCCGACCTGAGATGAGTGATTAGAAAAGGCTCAGTAGAAGAGACAGAGAAGTAGGTTACTGCAGGATGACATTGAAAATGAACTGAAGTGAGAAACATGAATGTAAAAGAGTTCAATGAAACACTCTTGATTCCTTTATCATTTTATAGACTAACAAACAAAACAACGATTGAACATTGCTCAAGAGTGATCTTTATTTGTTAGGAAACAAAACTATAATATGATAGGTTACGACACAAAACAATATTATGCTGTAAGTGGGATACCACACAATGCAATACAACTCATTCATTGGGGAGTTGGTAATTCACCTTACTAAAGTTGTCACCAGACAGACAAAGTGGCTCGAATATCTCCTTGAGTTGTCCAGGAGGCGTCCCAATCCAGCCTCTGAAACTCTATGCAGCTTTTCCTCGTTGTCTCATCGACTCAACCCTAGTGTGTCCCTAACGCAGAGCCGGGACACTCTAATGAAAGACACTCTTTGATACACAACCTCGTTGGGTCACGATCTCAAACATCTGAAGTCAAACCTTGGACACTGACGCATCTGAAAAACTGAAGGACATGTCTTCTCTAAACCATCAAAGTGTCTAATTTGGGGTATTTGGTTTCTAAAATGGTTTATCTATACTGTTCCATTTCCTCTTGCATAAGAAATCATAATTGAGCATGAAATCCATTATAGATTACAACAGTTCTCTGTTCTGAAGGCGACAGCAGCTCTGTATGTTTTCTGTGATGTTCAGCTTTGAGATAATTCACAGAAAATGAATTAGAGATGATTGATGACATTTCCCTGAACTTTCAAATGTGCTTAGTGGGAATATATTGTGCCAGTGTAAGATGCATGCAAATGCAAACCTAATTAAATTAAAGCAACATAAAGATGACAACCTTGTTAAGCTGAACAGTTGTGTTTGCAGCCTGATTAACTCTCATCCACTTATATCACTTACAGAGTAATGAATGTGGAAAATGACAAAATTCAATATTTATCTTCACTGTCACGTTTATGAAAATATGTAATGCTTTAAAGGGTGATACTTGAACATGAAATGATATATGCAAACTCTTCAAAGTCAAATTAAAGGGAAAATTAGAGAGGAAAATTAAATAATTGTTCACAAGATAAAATATTATTTCTATGCAGATAACTTAAAATTCTACACTTTGGAGTCAAATTAATATATAAACTAATGAAGGTTCATAGTTTTCATCAAGATTATGTCTATACAGACACACACACACACACACACACACACACACACACACACACACACACACACACACACACACAAACAAGCATGCGTTATCTATACAGTGCTTCCACACCAAACACATTACATAGAACAATCAAATTAATCAGGCTCATTGATCTTTGTGTCTTTGTTCTGTTCTTCCTCTTCATTTCCTCCAGCTCTTAAAATGTGAGACTTAATGGAGATTAGCTGCAGCACTCTCCAAGCTTTATGAAAACTCCAATCAAAGGTTCATTTGAGGTCCCATGTTTTTTTAAATGAAGTAAATTTGTGATGAAACAAGCGTGGGCAGTAGCTGTGACAGCCTTTGCTTAAGCCATGCCTTGTTTTTTATCAGATCATTAACAGGAAGTGGAATCGCTAAGTTTGTGATCACTTGGCTCGTCTGTTTTTTGTCGATAGGCTGGTTGTATTAAAAGTCTTCTATGTAGTTGTGCCTTGACGCGACTATTCTAATCTTTACTAAATCTTTACTGTGCAGTGGATGGATGGTGGAGCTGGTGCATTTTGCACTTGCTGCCTGGCTTGTCGGGTGGATTTGCCTGTTTTATGACTTACATTTTTCCATTACACTCTGTGGCAGGAGAGCCCCCAAAAAAGAATCCCTACAAGTACCCCATTAAAATACAGAAAGACACAAGGGATGTTCCTAGTGAATAAACTCCATGTCAATATAACACAAATTTAACTTTAGACTACTGGACTGGTTGAAAGTTAAAAAAAAAACTCAGAAAACAGTCAAAGTGAGCACACCTTATTTAATACAGATCAACACTTGATCACAGCTTCTGTGGGTAAACAATGTCAGATTGATTTGTAGAAAGTAGCTAATGTTAGCAATGCCAGCAACACCAGCCTTTTGTCCCCCTTGCAGGTTAATGTCCACATGCCTCTGCTGGTAACACAATGCTCAAGTTTAGGGGTTACATGCCAGTTTATGCTGACACAGCCAAGATACAACTTTATCTCCAAGTGTTTGATCAGAATACTGCCAAACTGCTCCGCTTTACAAAAAGCCTTCCGACCACTGGGCTGGTTTTTAATCTGAGTGGTAGAGTAGTATGGTGGGTGCCATTAACCAGCGCTACAACCAGGCTTGTAGTGGGCGGCTGCATTACAGGTTACACACAAAATGTGACTGACATTGGAGGCCTGGATTAATAAAACATTCACAATTATTACCGACTAGTGATTATTTATCTGACAAACACAGGTGACAATGGACGTGTGATGGTTTAGTTGATTAATTGTGCACATCTCCTATTAAGACCCCAAAGCTTTAGACAAGTTTTATTTGACAGTGCTTAACTGTTTTCCTTCTATTGTTAAAGTCCTTCTAAGAGTTAAACACTCTGCTGTTATTAAAGGTTTATTGTTCCCATGAGAACAGATTTAACTACAGTGTGAAAACAATCAAGAGTGGCCAAGAAAAAAAAAGATAAGGATGAAACAGGGATGATATAAAATGAGAGAACCAAAGCAAAAAGAGTAGATGCATCTTCTAAACTGGTACAGTGTCAAGAACAAGAGGAAGCACCTTTCCCCCCTCATAGGTCTTCTACAAACCAACACTGCCAAGCTCCTGCCAGCTTCATGCTCCAAACCAGTTCATCACCCCTGAAAGATACTACAATTCTCTCTTTTTTCTGCAACTTTTATTAAAAAACAAAACAGATTGTACCTTTATCTGTTGAGTCAAACATGAAACCACAAAAGGGAATTTGAAAGAATAAGTCAGGTAAAAGTGTGTAGCTGTGGGTTTTATGTGTAGTTTTATTTTAAAGAATTGGATTTCACCTTGATGCAGAACGTACCTTCACCTGTCACCCTACAGTTCCATTTACCACAGAGACAGGGTGAGAACGTGACCTGAGAGGAATAAAAGAGCCAGAACAAAAAGAAAGCAAGGCGCTTGCTTCATTATGAAAGAGAGATCAACAGGGATTCCAGATTTGACTGGTTGACTTCATTCTTAAACATGAACTTAAGAGTGGTATTCAATAGCATACTCATTTCTTTATAACCTTTTTGGATTCATGTGTACAGAACAGGCTACAAAAAAGAACTGAAAGAAATGTTAGGGGTGAGCACCGAAGCATAAAATATCTTCAGGGAAGGAAGACAAAGCAGTAACCGTTGGATACAAAGTGTCTTTGGCAAACTAAATGGAGGTTGAGGTAAGTATGATTTAAATTGAAACAACATATATTAAATTGTGCACAATGATTCCTCTTCAATGTCAACCGGTATTTTTTCCCCACATTCTGACACAAAATGCTGCCTGAAACATCTGTTATGTTGTTTGTAGAGTGGGCATATATCTTCAAGGTGAAGCAATAAAGTACCACAAAAATAAAGGCAATCTCTTCTCAAATCAATAGCAATGTCCTCACTGATAGACCAAGCGGGAAGATGTATTCATTAGACCAGCCAAAAAACCAACCGCTTGTCTTTCCCGTGCCTGAAAGACATCAAACAACATCAAGGCGAATAACAGGCTCAGTCTTTTCTTAGCTTCTGTTCTCATTATCCATGTTCCTCCATCATGACTCAATGTCATCTCCTACCAGAGGCCCATTCCAAAGTGTAAGAGGGATCTTTGGGAAAACAAGGCACTTTCCATGGTGAACAAAGACAAATCACAGTGCTACACTCATGCATGTTCTCACTAGTGGTGAATTAATCAATATAGTTTAAAAAAAATCATTCTTACAAAGCCAGGAACAGATGTCATTGTATGCACTACCTTATTCTGCCAACATTCATTTGTCTGTGACCTTTAGCATTTCAAAAATACACTGAACTTAGTTTGGCACTTTAATGGGTGATCCGTCATCTGGGTCTGTCGTTTTAGTGTTTGTGGGTTTGAGAGAGGAGTAATGTACTCAGAGTCAGTGGAAAGAGTATCCATCTTAACAAAGAGGATGAAATGGGCAGATGATGCCATTGTGTAAGGCAGCACATTAAAAATGAGGGTTGAGCTGGGTCCATTTTTCAAAGGTTGTCTGACAGTTCTAAAAAGATATATTCTTAATATTTTCTTCTGAACTTTACCAGAATTTTCATTTTTGACGTATTTCAAACCAATCATTGCATATCACTATGTTACCTTCTTTATCACCTATTTAAAACTTAAATAGGTGATGGGTGTAGCAGAGAGAACTCCCATGATTCCCCGCCAACCTCGACGTCATCTTTTTGTCATTGTTTTGATTGAGAGCCCCCTGGAGGCGAAAACTACATACTGTGCCTTTAAGGTCTGATCCTTTCATTAATGAGCCACTTAAGTGCCATCCATGGCCGGACACTTTGTTACCCAAAATTTGAGTAAATCCCTGAATATTTTTTCTAACTAAAATGTTGATTCCAAACTGAATAAAGCAAATCATTTTTTCTTTTTTCATTTTCTTAATTTGAGAAAATTACAAAGCTTACAATTTCAAATTCATTTTTTTCTTCCAGTTTTTGATTTTGATTGCTATGCAGCCCAAATCTGTTTGGACCTCTGCTAGAACTTGAATAACTTATTTAGAGACTGACATATCTAAAAAAAAATACAGTTACACTTCTGTGAAAAGAGCAACTTGGAAAACATCCTTGTTGAAATTTTGGATTACTATATTGCTGTATAGATTGGGCAGGAAAATTTTGCTTTTGAAAGGGTCAATAAAATAAACATATATTCAGTGAAATGAAATCCAGTTGACTTGATTGGTGGCCTTGAGTCAAACATTCTGATGAAGGATTTTACTCTTCTCTGAAAGGTTTCTTCATGGCACAATTTAGAAGTTAAACCTCTGAACAAGGTTTATACACATGTCCAACATTCATATGGTAATCAGAAACTTTGTTAATGAGTATTCTGCCTTTTCAAATTTTAAATCAAGGCACTAAAGATAAAGGCATCCTTGCTTGGCTGCTGAATAAGATCCACATGAATCCAGACGACACATTTTGCAGTTTGCACACTTGTCAGTTCAGATGTCTGCTTCGTTCTTCAAACATAACTGCATATACTCTTATCTGCTCAGCCAAGTGCAAACGCAAGTCTTGCAATTTTATATATCATTTGTCAAGCCAAATTCAACCTACACACATTGTGGTACATCATCTTTCCCAAAGAAAGAACAGCAAGAGAAGCATTGCTTTTCGCAGCACAAATGTACCTTGACCTGGTACAACAAACGTAATTCAAACCAACGGCCAGCACAAAGTGCGTAACCTAAAGTACCCAGCCTCCTACACAAAAACACACAAAATATCCCCTGAGTGTGAACACACATTTGTGTGTTTGTATCGAGTATAAACGGCGGTTTGCTGGCCTTGAGAGAACTTATTCTCGTGGCTGCAATAAAGTTGTCGATTCAGACACATGTAAAAACCTCAACGCTTTTTGGATGCAACATTCAGGCCAACACTGTAGCATCCATCTGGATAACATTTCAGATATAGGCAGGATGAGACACCCGTTATTCAGGCCATTGTGTGTTTGCATGTATTTAAAATCTGTCTGTGTAATAGCAGGTCCCTGCTAGATAGTTGACTCCACATTAATTAACCTTTATAGACTGTCTGCCAGCTCTTCATTCTCTATCCTCTGACACACACAAACTATCCTCGCTCACACAAATGCAGAGGCACGAACACACTCCTAGCTCTTCACTCCTCCCTCTATCTGTGACATTTAGCACTCTGATAGGGAGCTGTACTCAAGTGGCGAGGGTCCCTGAATGCCGATGTGTGGATGGAATATGCTGCACTTGTGAGGACACAGTTAACTGCCCTAATAAGATGAAATTATTAAGAAAGAAAGAGTAATTGATGAATGCAAGATGGTTGATTCTTACCAATGCTTGTTTGAATGCATGTCTCTGTGTTCAAATGAGCATCCCAGTGTGTGTGTTGCATGAAGCAGTTTATTGCTCCCTGCAAACCTTAATGCACAAACAGTGAGATGCAGATGTGCTGCAAAAGACAACGGTCACCACCCGCACCCTTGACAAATAAAGGTGTTACTGAGGAGGTTGCATAGAATGAAATTGAGACTATATTAAAGGTGGGAAGGCTAGGGGCGGCGGCATAAATGCGTGCGAACGGCAGAGTAATATGTAGTGAAAAGAGACTGAAGGAAAGGTGAAAAAGGCTGCAGAGTGGGAGGGCAGCAGCCAGGGAACTAGCACACAGAGAGAGAGAGAGAGAGGCTGGTGAGAATAGAACGATTAGTACAAACAGAACAAAGTAAAGATGGAAAACTAAATCACTAAAAATAGAGACAGTAGATAAGAAGGTCAACAGGGAAATCATGGGATTGCACTCACAAGATAGAACATCTATGTAACACTGAGTAGCAACACCTTTGCTTGTTCCTACCAATCTAAAATAAAATCTCTTTAAATGCGTGCATTTTATTTAGAATGAATGTTTTCTTCTGGAGAGGATAACATATGTGTGGCAAATTAAGTTCTGGCTAACTGTTGTACTAATATGCATCATACAACCTTGTGCAAATGTGCAATAAGCCCATCAAGAGGCTGTTGAACTGAGTCACAGCTGATGCAACAGGCTCCTGAATCCAGCAGTTGGCAGAGCAGAGCTTGGCATCCTCCTCTGTTCTCTGAATTCTTCTGTTCGGCTCACAATCTCAGAAAGCCAGCAGATTGTAGATGAGGGTTCTCCTCAGTCTGTCTTGGTCTAGACAATTGTCAGCTGGCAGACGCTTCACATCCGATGTCCACGGTTCTTGTCTCCTGCTTCCAGATGCAGCGTGTACTTGGCATCATCCCCCCCACACGTCTGTCCACTGTCCTGGGGGATAGGAAGCTGTACTCAATCACTTCTTTTTTTTCTGATCATCCTAACAGACTATTAATACACCCGACCACCATCTTCACTAAGCAAATGATTGGCTTACAATGTGAAACAGGTGTATCAACCCATGCCTGCCAACTCAAAGAGGCACAGCTGTTCATACTTGCCCTGAATTCTCTTCTGCACAGTTGAATCACATTTAGATTAGGGATGAAAGCCAGAATTACTGCGGGGAAGGCCAAGGGGAAATGAGTGTATTCAGTTTCATTTGTTTCTTTCTTCAGTATCCTCTAACAGATTGATTCCCAAAGTGTGGACAGTGGCCCCCTAGTAGGCAGAGAAGGTACTGCCTGTGGACCACAAGAAATACCTAATGCACCTATTAAGTTACTTTATACACGTTAACTGTATATGATATGTTATTTATTTATACCGCCATTTATTTGCATCGCCATATGCCTACTTTCACATATATTTTTTTACGTTAAAACTATGTGAGTTTTTGGCTAGTTATGAAGCCGGCTGATGCTGAAGCCTTTAATGACCAATAGAAGAATACAATATCATCAGCATAGTGATGGATGTTTTCTATACAGTTATTTTTTTTAACTGCTGTCGTTCGGTAGGTGTCAGATAAAGTGATTAACCACAATCTGCAGAAACAGCCTTCTTTTACGTTTTCCAAGGCAAATATTCTTGATGAGAGATAATTTTGACAGTTTAACTGAAGCACAATGATATTATTGGTTTAAAACACTACTTACACATCTAGAGGACAAAAACAGTAAAGACTCCTTAGTGCTCAGGGGGGCACAAACTGGAGGATCCTCATAGGAGCTGCAATGAAACAGTATATTAGTAAATACTACATTTTACTCTCAAGTGTTTATCAGAGATTACAGGTATGGGTTGGTACCAGGATATTGTTTAGATTTTATAGAGGGCTGATGCATTCTTATGTTTGGAAACCCAATTACTAAGACATCCACTTTTTCAAAATAAAACTTCTGATACATACCCCAGAGCTTTCAAAGATTCCAAGTGTAATGATAACTCTTTATGCACATTTATACCATCTATTTTAGTGGTTTTGAGAAAGTTGACTTTCTTAATGCGCTTAATGCGTTACTGGAAATAGGAACATGATGATTTTTTTTAATATGTTTGATCAACTTTTTACAAAGATGAGAACTTGTCTAAAATATATAATAGCCAAGTTATAGGTGAGCTATAGCTGTTAGAAGCGTTAACCTGCTTGGGCATTCATGGGTTGTTGGGATGACATCATCCAAGCTGTGAACTGTTGGGGCTGAGCTTTCAATACTGTCTTTGTGCGTGCCTTCCCAGACCAACAGTAAAATTAACTGTGATCAAAATGGAGTAAAAATGGGACACAATTGAATTGAATTCCAAAACAAATTGAAACATATTCACCAGAATGCATCGAATTTAGTGTTGGGTGCTCAAAATTTACTGGGGATGGACCTCCTAACCCGCCTCTTTTACTTGAGCCTTCCTATGCCAAAATGAACTGTATTGCATGAGGCAAGGACTGGCTTGTTGTTTTCTTATGGTTTGTTATTATAATATTCATAGTAAATACATTTAGAATTGGAAGTTTTGAATAGCAAAAATACTACAGTAATTGTAATGCAAAATAGAGTTGTTTTTTTTACCAGCCCACTCTAGTTTGACAGGACAGAGCCAGCCCTTTTGTGCAACCTGTGATTACAGACGGCTAAGGACAGAAAGAACACTGAAGAGCTTACAAAAGGATCTTCAATATACTAGTAGAGACAGTTTTTCTGTAATCACAATTTTCTTTGCGCTGGTGCCAGATGTCGTACAAGTAGTGCCCTCTTTATTTTTGTATGCCCCTGCCCCTCAAACAGCCTCAGTACGCCACTGGCCATCACTGTGGTGTTTTAGAATTATTTCCTTTTAAATCTAAATCCAATATGTTTTAAAACAGCACTAAAAATAACAACTATGGATTACGACTGACCCCAACTCAACCTCTCTCACGATCAGAGTTGGCCCACTTTTTGTTTTTTTACTTGATCCCTAAACTGTCCCAGCATTGGCACACATATTCACTTTCATCGTCACTGTTTATCTTAGGCAAGCCATTTCTTCTATGCCATCATAGAAGAAAAGACTAGGGGAAGTGGGTGTGAGAGAGTTAGAGTGAAAGAGAGAATGACAGAGCCTGCCAAACAATCGTGCCCCGGCATTAATTGGGCGAACAATTACCCTGTTTCACCAGCCAGTCGTAATCTTGCCCTCTTGGCTAGCCTGCCTTTGATTGGCTGGATGTGCTTGCTTGGTGCCCTGAGTGCTTCACGGTTTGATGATCCCCTTTAATTTCTTTCTATCTGTCCTGCATCATTTTCCTCCTATGAGCCTTTTTTCTTTCAACATCTTTAAAGCAATTTAATGTTCTTTCTGCTCCCTGTCTCTCCCTTCTTCTCTCCCTGTCTGTGAATTAGGCAGCCAATAAGGCATGACATGAGGCCAGAGGGAATTGTGGGTATTGGAGTTTATTAGCGTTCACAGTCTAAGACCGGGCAAATTAGGTAGGCGGGCAGATTTAATACTAATGCATTATTGTAAAGGGAGGATTTGTGTTTGGCAGATCCTTGAATTTAGTTTCAGTTAGCACAATAAAAAAAAAAAAGATAATAAAATCAGTTTTTACTGAATAATCAATTCTCTGCTTTTAAGTGACAGAACTTGCCTTCGAGCAATTATTACTGCAGATGAATATTTATTCTGACACATTAGAATATAATTTCAAATAACAACAATGAAAGTAATTTATTCCTCACTGTAGCAAGAAAAATGAGTGTTTAGGGTATTAACCTTTTGCAAATTAGGGATGATTGCAGCTTAGTTCATTGGAATATTAGAAATCCATTTATTTGAAATTAAATGGAGCTGTTTGAGACATTGAGAGGTTTTGATGATGAAACAGGCCCGCAAGGACTACATTATATTAATGTAATAGCACACAACACAAATTATAATATGTGAGAGGACTTACAAAGGAGACAGGTAGGATATTTCTTTTGTGAAACAAATTGGAAGCAATGAGAAGTTAGTCAAGAAAGACCGGTTGATAAAAAGAAAACTAGTGTGACTAACAAAAAGTTCCCTTCCTACGACCTGTATGACTTTTTCTTCTCCTTCTATGTTGATCGGCCATCAGAGGGGTTCTACACACACACACGCACGCACGCACGCACGCACGCACGCACGCACGCACGCACGCACGCACACACACACACACACACACACACACACACACACACACACACACACACACACACACACACACACACACACACACACACCTCCAGGATGTCTCAGCCCATCTACATCCTGTTCGACAATTATCTCCGACAGTGCTCTCCCCCTTCCTCCCCCTTGTTTCTATCTCCTCCTGTCCTTCTCCCCTTCACTTATCTTTGCTGCTCTCAACTTCTGCCCAGGCCTTTCATCATCGTGTTTGACGGACGTTTTAACCCCAGGATCCCCTAATTGCTTTTCCCTCTATGCCTGACCCTCAATTTATATTCACTCACCACTTTCTTCTTTTGTTCCTTGCATGAGTGCACTGTGATCATTGAGATCACCCTATACTTATTGTAAACAGGTATATTGTTGTATCTTACATTGGCATTGGATTACATCTTCCTTTTGTTGTTATATCTTGAGTGTATTTTTTTTTTCCAATTATGACAGAAACAACACAGAAACAGTGCTCAAGTGCAGGAAAGGACATAAATAACCAAAGGTGTGAATGAGCCAGGGTCAGCAAGTGAGATAAAGGCAACAAATATGGTGTGAAATTCACAAGGTACACAATGTGCACTTTCTCCATAATAATGGTAGCAACTTAATACTCAACAGGGTCGCTTGCACCAACAATTATTTTATTGTTTTCTGCTTTCAACGCCATATTACACGTCTATGTTGCTCCTTCATTTCTCCATAATATTCCAGTCTTACTCACTGAATGATGGTATGGCGGCTCTTCGGGGAGAGGCGATTACACATTTAAGGAACAACAATACTCTGTTTATATCAGGATAGGCTATATATTAAGTTAAATGTGCTTTATTCTCCAACGTATTTCAGTGTTTGTTTACAAAAACATTACAACTTGCTCCCCTTAAGTTCTAATTATTCCACTGAAACGTGCACCTACACCTCCCCGCTCTTAATACACACAGCTGCTTAGCTCAGTTTTAAGTTCATTTTTTAAACGAGACACAATTAATACATTTGGGACGTAAAAGCAGACTTCTCTCTGTCTTTCTCTCTCTCTCTCTCTCTCTCTCTCTCTCTCTCTCTCTCTCTCTCTCTCTCTCTCTCTCTCTTTCTCTCTCTCTCTCTCTCTCTCTCTCTCTCTCTTTCTTTCTCTCTCTCTCTCTCTCTCTCTCTCTCTCTCTCTCTCTCTCTCTCTCTCTCTTTCATTCTCTTATCTCTCTGATTACCTGCAGAGCCATGTGTCAGACGCTACTCTCAACACAAACTCTTAGTGTTGAGAGCTAAGTTGACTTAGCGAAAAGTCAACATGAACTTGTTTATCCAGTTTATAGATAGAAATGTTATTTGGACATAAACAAATACAAACATGGTTGGGAAGTGTACTTGTGCGGCAGTAAATATACCTGGGCAGCCCGCCCAGGTGTGTGTGGGAAACCCTGTGTTCTCCATTTTCTCTGCAACTGCAGGTTTGCAAATCCTGTCTGCCATCTGAAACTTTAAACATATGTTTTTTGCCTTAACATATATATATTTATATATATCTTTATAAAGACATTCCAAACTATTTCACACTGGAAAAGTAGGATTCAGTAGTAGAGCTGTAACTTCTACAGTGGCTAGCAGCTCCTTCTCACCAGGGAGCAGTAATACAGAACAACAGGAGGAATAAAAAACAATCAGACTTCATTTCAGTTCCTTGGTCTGGGCCTGGCATGATTTGCTGAAGTAATTGCTCTCCAAGGTCCTGGAAAGAGGACTAAATCTCTTTCTCTTTCCCCCCACACACACACAGACTCATAGACCCCCAGCACTCTGAAATACACATGCCCTCAGACTCCAACAACACGTGTGCACATATGTGTGTATGCACACAGACCCAGATGAAGCATCATACTCTCAACTTAATCAGCTAAAAGGGAAAGCATTTATATATTAAAGTCAGAAGGGTAATGGAAGTTTTTAATGTCAAACTGAACAATTGAAACCGGTTGTTGTCGTCATTTTTCAATGTAACCTGGTTCTTTTTTTGTGAGAGAGATTATGGCAATGCATGTCAATCTTTTGTGCAGGGTAGCAAGAAGGAAGATGAGCAAACACAGGAAGGAAATGCTCAATATTGATATTTATACTGAGGTATGTTAAGATATCACCGGAGAGAAGGGGGGTTGTTTGGTGGAAGCTAGGTAGACATAGACGCAAAGAGATAAATAAGCTGTCAAATATACAGACACATTCAACTTGGCTCCTGGAAAGTGAATGTGCTTATTTGTGCTGTGCAACAGTGACGGCATTGGAATGCACACACAACAGGGAGAAGAAAGAGAAGCAGAAGTTGGGGCACAGACTGAAGAAAAAAAAAGGGAATTATTTAGGATTTTGTGTGGATCGTACTCTTGAGCATCAATAACAATGAATCCTCTGTGGTGGAATTTGTGAATATGATCCATTGAATATGAATGCTGTTCATTTGCATACTCTTTATTAAATAACCTAAAATAGCATCTAGATTGGATTTCCTTGCCAAAGATGGGTTAGTATGATTGCACACATAGGCCACCTGGATTATAAAAGATGGAAAACAACAAGAGATGGCCAAGCAGTGTTAAGTCTCAGGGCTTGGGTTGAAAACTTTGAAAAACGGAACAAGAGCAGCAGGACTGTTTTTGTTGGAATATTATGACCGAAGGAGTGCAGTAGACCTTAAGACGGAAAGAGTCAGAACACCTTGTTCGTTTGTTGGTGGTCTGACAGTAGATTGTATCTTTCTAGAGGTGTATGGCACGAGTGATACCTATACGCAGCAGTCATGTAAATGTGGGCTGTCAGGGGAGGTGATGTAACAAAAAAAAGTTTCTAATATTTGTTGATTTTCAATACGGACACGTGTCTTATTTTGAGCTTTCTAAGTCATTATGGCCTCTTAAGAACTCAGTTCTATTGATATTGCAAAAGCTGAAGTATTTTTTTGGTTTTAATACCTGTTAACGTTCATTTTAACTTCAGTAAATTATTATGGGAATTAACTGATAGACTGATATTGTCTTTGATAACAGATATACATTAAACAGTTTAGCTTTGGCCAAAGAATCCCAGTGCATCCTTGCCGTCTTTTACCAAATAAAATAATCTTTCTCTTCCAATCTTGTATGACAGTCTTTCTAGATTGTGTGTGACTCTGCTAATAATGTGCATTGACTGCATGGGTAGAACGTGTGTGAGTTAGCATGCATTGTGGACAAGCAGCTGTAGCCTCGGCCTCGTTCTGCTGCTTTTCTTGAGACATAAACTCAGCTTCAATGAATATTGCTAAATGACTGAGTCAACCAAAACATTGTTAAATGCATCCTCATCCAAAACACCCTCTGAACTGTTACTTTTTTTTAGCTAGCTGAAGTTTACTTGCTTAGCTGTTTTGCAATTTCAATGTAGGTTGACACTATAAATGTAAGATGCCTGTAGTTCTCTGGGCACCAACTAAGTCAGTTATTGGCTCTTGTGGCCATTCAAACACCAATATTGCAGCCGCAGAG